>OX637466.1:33082222-34282222 GCA_951799995.1 Trifolium subterraneum
TCACCTCCATCACCGACTCCTTTGACATAAACACCACTGTGAAGGTGAAAAACACAAGAAGGGGGGTTGAATTGTGTTTTGAAAAATTGTTTCTTTTGTCTTAAGAAATATAGAAATGCAGCGGATATGATAAACTAGACTAAACACAAAACACAAATAAAACAGTGAGAGAGAGAGAGAGAAAGAACACACATAAATTTTATACTGGTTCCTCTCACAAACGAGAGTAGTCCAGTCCCCTTGCACTTCCAAGGGATTTCACTATAATCACAAAGATTACACAACTAATGCTCAAGCACACAAGCAAGAGACTTCCTTGCTCTAAGTCACACAAGACAAAGAGTCTTCCTTTCTCTAATCACACAAGATTAGAGACTTCCTTGCTTAAGCACACAAGTTTAAGACTTCCTTGCTCAAGTCACACAAGACTTAAGACTTCCTGCTCTAAGTCACACAAGACAAAGAGACTTCACAAACTAACTTAATACAAAGATTAAGTAGGACTGAAAGTTCTAAGCAAGACTCTCTAAACACTAAGCTCAGAGTCTGTAATATCAAAAGATATTTAACTTAGAATATAACACTAGAAAGAATAACACAGTACACAACTTTGAATATGATTTGAATCTTTCTAAGTTCAGATGATCTTCCAGTAGTCTTCTCTCTATGAGGATGTCTTCGATTTATACTCTAGGTATAAAGACGTTGAGAAGAGAACCGTTGGTTGTACACTCTCCTTTTGTTGACAAGACGGTTGTACTCTTTGACAGGACCGTTGTACTATTGCATTGGTTATTAGCTGTCTTTCTTTAGAGAGAGTTCTTCAGGATCTGATGATACCGTTTATTTGATCTTCTGAAGATGTACACACGCTTCAGACTGTGTTTCTTTCTTTGGCCTCTGAGGACTTTTTCAGAGGCTCTGATGCTTCCAGCATCATCAGAGCCTTAACACTTCAGACTGTGTCCTTCAGATGCCCAAATGATGATCTACGAGGATGATATTTTTACTTTGTTCCTGCACACTAGATCATTTATTAGTAATACCAAATGTCCATTTAATACCTTGTTATCATCAAAACTTAGGGTGTTTTATAAATAAAACTCATTTTGTTCCAACAATCTCCCCCTTTTTGATGATGACAAACATAGGTATTAAATACAATTGTTTGTTGATTAATTTAATTATGTCAACATCAGGTTGTTGAGGTTTGTAAGCTCCCCCCGAGTCTGATAAACCATTAGGGTTAGGTTTGCAAGCTCCCCCTAAGTTTTATCCATAATTAAGTTGAATCAGTATAAGAACAATTTGATAAACTTGATTGTATCTACATACTTGACTCTCAGAGTGTGAGGTTTGCAAGCTCAACTCTTGAATCTGATAAAAATAATTAAGATCACAATCTTAACTACCTTCATCTATGCAAACACAATTATGTTTATTAATTTGTTCCCCTTATCACTTAAGTTCATAAACATTTTGCAAGATAAAAAATGAGATTCTTATTTCAGACAGTTTCAGATATTATTATGTGAGTAGAAATAAAAACTACTGACAATTGTGCAACTACAACTAAATAATACTCCCCCTTTTGTGATCAGCAAAAAGAATTTTAAACAAAGAATGAAGAATCAATAGGCTAAAAACAAAAGGTGAAAGAAAAAGAATCCTAAGGGTGTTTGGAAAAACGAAGAGTGCGAAGTTGTTGAGCCAGTCTTGCAGATGCCCCTGAGTATGCTACCAGCTCTAGCAGCTTATTTTCTTGTTCAGCAAGCGTATCTCGTATTATGTGTAGAGCCGTTGCTATGAGGTCTGAATTATTTGCTTCTGGCTGTGCCACAGGTGGTGCAGATACTGGTTGACTTGGACCACTAGGTAAGTGAGTCACATGATCAGTTGGTACATCAATTCTATCATTTATTGCAATTACAGTATCTAAAAGCATCAGAGGTGAGGAGGAGTTGGGAGAGTCTGATGGAATTGATGGAGATGGGTCAGATGATATGGTATTGGGTGGTTCAGAGGTTTCATGAATTGGAGAAACTCTAAAAGAAGTTTCTTTCAGAATCTCTTCTTCAGAGAGAATTTTGGGTGATGACTGAGGGATAGAACAATTGGATGGCTCAGCTGTTTCCTCCTCAGGAATATGCTTAGCTTTGGAAGAGAATTGTGCAAAACTATCCATAAGGTCATCAAACGAGGAGTCAGAAGACTCTGACTCAGAGTTTGAAATGTTGACAAATTCAGGTTCAGAGGATGTTGGATAGATGGTATTTAGGGGTTGGACATGTTCTAGAATAGATGCTTCAGATATTTGATTGCAATAATTAATAGAATGAGTATTACCTGTATCTGATCTTTGTCTCTTTTGTCCCCTAGAAGTGCAATGCTTTGTGCGAGGTCTTTTGAGAAATTTCGCACTTAGCAGGTTTTTCACAGTAGGTTCTGCAACCACTGGCTCTTTGTCAGCCTCTGGATGATCATCCTCTGACCTATGTGCCATACCCTAAATTTTGACCACCCCTTTTTATCACTTTATTTTAGTTGCATTTTCTTTCAATTATTTGTATAGCGTATTTGTTAGTTTTTGAGTCTAGGGTCATGGGTTCATATCCCACTAGTGTCCCTTTTATTTAATTTTGAATTTCTTAACTATTATTTTCAATTTTTAAACACTTGTATTTTCTATTTTTATTATTTTTTTTATGCAAAGTAGTCAAAATCTAAAAAATATGTCAATTTGTTATTGTTAGTAATTTCATTTAGAATAAAAAAAATGTCAAAATTAGGCAAGTTTTTATTTTTAATAGATTACTATTATTATGTTTCCTTTTATCATCATTCATCTTTAATTATTGTTGTTTATTATTATTAATAACAAAAAAAAAACAAAAAAAAAAGAAAACAAAAAGATGCAGGACGTGGCTGCATCTTCCCCACCTCCCCTCTTTTTAGTTCTTTTTGTTTTTATTATTATTATATTATTATTATTATTATTATTATTATAAAAAATAAACAAAATAAAAAGCAAGAGGAAAAGAAGAACACGTGAAACAACAGTGCAGCCCCCTTCATCTTCTGATGCTTTCCAGCCTTGTTCAATTTTTGCCAAAACAAGCTTCTGTCTTCACCAACAATATAAGCAAGCAAAAGTTCATGTCATTTCATTCCTCTTTGATGTTTGTTAATCCAATTTCTCTGCCAAAACATCAGCAAATCCAAACTCTTTTTTATCCAATGAACATAAAGATTAATCAATAAACTCTATAAATTAGAGCAAAATCAGACAATGAAAGGAGGAGAGTGGAAGAGAGAAAATAATCATAGAGGCAACGAAAAGGCTACAGAAACACAAAAGAACTCATTCAAAACTATACTCCCAAATCATGTTTTTGTTCAACCCATAAACAACATCATTTTTCACTCACAAATCACAATCTCCATTCAACACCATCATCTTCACTAAATCAAAATTTCAATCACTATCCATACCAAACACCACTAATAATCAAAAACAAAAAGGAACAAAGAAAGAAGAAGAATGAATCGGTGAAGCTGTGAAAGATAAAGGAGAAGCAGAAACACCAACACCAACTGCTATCATCGTCGCCGCTGCATAATTACCGCCGACCTTTCTCTCTCTCGGTTTGCTCTCTCTCTGTTTGAGTTTTAACGTGTTTGTGTTTATCAGATCCCCTTTTGTTTTGTTTTGTTTTATGTATGGTTTATTTTTACTTGGACCCTTAGTTTTGTTGGGCTGCTGTTTGTTTGGAGCCTCATTTCATTCTCCCTTTTTTATCTGCTAATAACAACATAATAACAACTAACATATTTAAAAGCAAGTAAAACCAACAAATAAGTTTTATTTTATTTTATTTTATTTTTGTTCATTTTCTTATTATTAGATTAGTTTAGTGTACAAAATTCTTCTTTAACTCAAATAAATTAAACCTTTCATAATAAAATGTTTCTTCTTAAGTATTTAATTCGTTGAACAAGTTGAACAAGAAATCGTTTTTGGTTATTTAATTAATTTGTATAAAAACACTTTCTTTAACCTAAATAAATTGGATGAAAAAGAGACCGGCGGATGTACATCCGTTCATCTCTCGAATAATCGAAGGCTTAGTATCCGCTTCGTCTACCGATTGTTCGTCTTCCAAACTTGAAAATAAATTCGACTCATCAAACCAAATTTTTGCCTTCGCGCAATCAAAAAAATCAAAATAATTTTTTTTATTCAAAATGAATGATTTTTTTTTTTATCTATTCTAACGTGATACAAACAACGCTTAAACCTCCCACGCGCGAGCATACAAGCATACGTTTAACCACTAAAATGTGATCTAAACATTGTTTCCTAAAATCAATCAACCCACAAACTTTTTTATAGAGAACTACGCGAGCTTTGAATTTCCCATCGCACCCGGGAATACGTAGGAGCGAGATTCAACATCTTGTCCAGCTCAACAATAAAAAACTAAATTTTTCCCCTTTTGTATATACACGAATCAAAATCAATTTTGAAATAAAGACAAAGCATTAATAAAAAGCACGCGAACAAGTTAACGAACACTTTTTTAACCCTAAGCTAACAAGGAGGTTTCCGTTGAGTACAACGGATGTGAGGGGTGCTAATACCTTCCCCTTGCATAATCGACTCCCGAACCCGGAAATGGTTGCGACAACCATATTTCTGTTGTTTTCAAGGTTTTATCGATATTTTCCTTTTCCTACGGGAATAAATAAAGTTCGGTGGCGACTCTGTGTTTCACTTCGCGCGTACTTATGCTCGGGCGTTTTTTCGCGGCGCGACAGCTGGCGACTCTGCTGGGGACATTTTCAAGAGAGTCAAGCCTACCCTTTTTAGCTCTAGGGTTTATATTTTGTCTTTCGCTTGTTTACGTGTTTTTCCTGTTTTTCACGTCCTTTATACGTGTTGCATTTATTTCTTTATTATTGTTGATTTATTTCTGCACATATACTTGTATATTACAATTGTGGGTTTGGGTTACTATTTGAGTGAAGCTCTACACCCGGGCTTGAGAAAAACCTACACTTAAGTAAGGAGTTAGTAGTATGGGCCCATGGGATGTACTTCCCATTCGGTGATATACGAAAACTCCGCCTAGAGTAGATCTATTCAAAGTGCTTGTCTCGAATTGGCTTGCCCATCCTCTTGACGAAATTTTGAATGTGATCGATGACTCTAGGGACCTTGTTTAGAACATAATAACTCCATCTAAGGGAGACCTTTTAGAATTCACCATGAATCAGCAAATCCGGTTTCATGGTGAAATTTCAAACAAGGTCCGTGACCTCAGGTGTTCATCTCTCAAACAAAAAAAAACCTTAGATCTATCCTTGTGAGGGGTTGAAAAAAAACTTAGAACCGTCCTAGGGAGCCCTCCCATGTGATTTTTCTATACCTTCTCCCAAAATCTATGAAGGTGCGTGGAGAAAACACAAGAAGGGGGGTTGAATTGTGTTTTGGATATTTTAAAAACTTTCCAAGATATTTAAAATCTTTTCAGAGTCTTTAAAGCACAGCGGATTATTCACACAATTAACTTATGGCGTTATGAATGATGAAGGAGTAAATGAGAGAGTGAGAGAAAGAAGAACACACAACAATTTATACCGGTTCCCCTCACAAATTGAGAGTACTCCAGTCCCCTTGTTTCCAAGAGAGTTTCACTATAATCACACGGATTACAATAGTTGCTCAAGCACACAAGCTCAAGACTTCCTGCTCTTAGTCACACAAGACATAGAGACTTCCTTGCTTTGATCACACAAGATCAAAGACTTCCTTGCTCAAGCACACAAGCTTGAGACTTCCTGCTCTAAGTCACACAAGACAAAGAGACTTCCTTGCTCTGATCGCACAGGATCAGAGGCTTCCTTGCTCAAGCACTCAGGCTCAAGACTTCACTGCTCTAATCACTAAGACTGAGACTTACGTGCTTCTACACTAAGTAGAAGACTTTCTTGCTCCTACACTAAGCAGAAGACTTACTTGCTTCTACACTAAGCAGAAGACTTACTACTAACTTAAGAGCTTAAAACTTATTACAAACATAATAACTTCAGAGGCTCTAAGCTAGTTTCTATGCTCACTTCATTTGAGAGATATTATCTATTACAATTCAAATGCTCACTTTCTTCTGAGAGATTTTATCTAATGTTGAGCGCTAGTCTTCAATTCTTTCTTTGGCATATTTATATGAGTTGAGAAAGACATTGAGACGTTGGAGAAATTCCCGTTGCAACTTGGACAGCTGTAGACATTGAAGATCCGTTGAGTAAAGCCACGTCTTCCTTTGTAGAGAAGCTTCACCTTTGCTGTCTGTCCAATGGTACAGTTATTGTTGGGAACAAAATCCTTATTTGATGTTTTAAAGATAACAAACATATAAATTAAATTATAATATTAATTATCTTGTTATTTGCTAATGTGTTTTGTGAGAAATGTTTCAACGATAATGTTATCGTCTGACAACGGTAATGCACCAGAAGAACACATACACAAGTAAAACAATGGAAAGTCATTTGTAGCAAACAAGAGTTAATTGAAGCAACTTAAATTCTTGGTTTTAATGATGAAAATCTCCACATGAAAATATTCCTTTTCCTTATCAAAAGTGGTAGTATTTAAGGAAACATAAATGATGTTTTTATGCCAAATATGACATGAAAGATTTCATGGGCCTAGCAAATTTTTGGACTATGTAATCAAGGCTTTATCATACAAACAAAAGGAATGTCACCAAAGGAAAGAAATACTCCCACGTAGGAGCTTATGAACAAATGAAAGAAGATATTATTTTCATCACATGGGAATTGTTTTTGTGGACAACAAGTTTGCACATCCTTCTCTCCTTTGAAAGGACAAGAATCACCCAACAACAAAGGACATGAACATAGGCTTTGGTCCCCTCATGAGAAGACAAAGGCTCCCAAAACATTCTCAAATGGCTGATGCACTGTCATCACAAATTCAAATTGATCCTCTCATATGGACAAGTTAGAAGCCACGTAAAAGCTTCAAAAACCATGCAAAGCATTGCAGTAGTTTTTCAACAGACGGTAATGCACAAGTGAACTGACGATAACGCACTATTCACAGAACATGGTAACAAAGATCACAACGTATCTTTGACAGATTTTGAATTTCAAAATCTCTCTCATACGCTCCTCTTCAGCAAATGAAAGGTCTATAAATACCAAGGAGCTACATGAAGAAAAACTCAAGAGTTTACACAAAGAATTAATCATACATTGTTGAAGCAAAAATCAACAAAGTTCCAAACTCTTCACAAAGCAAGCTAATCACGAAAGTTCTCATCCTTACATTGTTTATACGCTTGTTATTTCTATCACCTCTTTTATGAGTTGATGCTCACAAATTACCAAACACTTTGTAACCTCTCAAATCTATCTTTTAGGTTAGATTGAGTGATTGTGAGAAAGTCTTTTCTAGTAAAAGAAAAGCATTGTGAGAAAGTCTTTTCCAGTTAGGAAGAGCAGTTTGTAAAAGTCTTTTCGAGTGAAGAAAAGCAGATTGTATTTTGATCAAGGGTTGATCAAAAGTTGGTGCCAAGCAGAAGGTTCTGATCTGAGCATTTTAGTGGACAATCTCACAAGGTTGTGAGGACTGGACTAGCCCAAGTTTGGGTGAACCAGGATAACTTCTTGGTGTTGTATTTTCTCTAATCTCTTAATCTCTTAAAATACAACTCAACTAAAACCAACTATATAATTCCAGAGTTCTCTGGTCCTTCACTTATGTTTTTGCTATCATTATTGTCTTAACATTATTTCTTTGATTACTTGTTAAACTAACTCATAAAAGAAATATTGTGTTAAGTTATTTATAAAAAGAATTTTAAAAAGGGTCACAATTCAAACCCCCCCTTTCTTGTGACATTTATTGCTACTTCAATTGGCATCAGAGCACTGCCTCTAAAGGTTTGTGCACCTAACCAGTGCTAGAGGAAAAAAATTCAGGAAGAAAAATGTCAAAAGAAAGATACATTGCAGAAGGAGGTTCTGCTTCAAGGCCACCTTTGTTCACAGGAAAAAACTATTACTTCTGGAAAAACAAAATGCAATTGTTTCTTAAATCTCAGGAAGTAGGTATGTGGCGTATAGTTACAGAAGGAGATTATGTTCCTACACCAACTTCACCAGAAGGAGTCATCTCTGAAAAACCAGAAGAAGCTTGGACTACAGTTGAACAAACAAAGGTACTCCTAAACTCTAAAGCTCACTTATTTTTATCTTGTGCCTTAAGCATGGAAGAAAGTGAAAGAGTAGATGAATGTGTCACGGCCAAACAAGTTTGGGACACTTTAAGAATTCATCATGAAGGAACTAATCATGTAAAAGAAACTAGAATAGACATAGGAGTAAATAAATTTGAAACTTTTGAAATGGGTGAAAATGAAAGCATTGATGAAATGTTCTCAAGATTTACTTCTATAATAAATGAATTAAGATCACTTGGGAAATCTCTCACAACACATGATAGAATTAGAAAAATCTTAAGATGTCTTCCAATTTCTTGGAGACCCATGGTTACTGCCATTACTCAAACCAAAGATTTAAAAATTCTTCCCATAGAAGATCTTATTGGATCTCTAAGAGCTCATGAGGTTGTTCTTCAAGGGGATAAACCTTTAAAGAAAGATAAAACTATTGCTTTAAAAGCCTCTCAAAAAGAAATAAATAATACATGTTTTTTAGAAGTTGAAACTAAAGACACAGATTCAACACATGAGGAAGCTGAAAGTGAGTTAGCTTTTATCTCTAGTAAGATTCAGAGAATGTTGAGAAGAAGAGATCAAATTAGAAAGAATTTCTCAATAGGAAAAGATAACTCAAAAAATGACTTTGACAAAAGTCAAGTTACTTGTTTCGGATGCAATAAACCTGGCCATTACAAATCAGAATGTCCTTTAAGCAAAACTCCTAGGAAATTTCCTTTTAAGAAAAAGTCAATGATGGCTACCTGGGAAGATGATGATGAATCTGAAACAAATGAAGAAGAAGAAGCCAACATCTGTCTTATGGCAAACTCAGACAATGAAGAGGTATTTCTCTTTGATAAAACTCATTTATTTAATGAATTAGAAACTAACTTTGATAGTTTACTACTTGATTCTGAGTTTTTATCTAAACAATGTCTGTTACTTCAAAAAGAAATTTCAGAAATTAAAGAAGAAAAAGAAAACCTTCTGTGTTCAAATAATGAACTCAAGAAAACGATTCAAGAACTTAATCATAAACAAAATCTCTCTTTAGAAATCTCTGATCAAGAAAAAGAAAACTCTTTGCTAAAGACTGAAATAAAAGAACTTAGAAATGATCTCACAGGTTTCATAAAAACTACAGAAACTTTTCAAAACATTATGGGATCACAATCAGGATTTTTTAATAAAACAGGTTTAGGTTTTGATAATACGAAAACTCAGAAATTATACAAAAACCTTTTTATTCCTGACAAAAAAGAAATGAAGGTCAAATGTTCTTTTTGTAAAAAAATTGGTCACCTAGAATCTATTTGCTTTCAAAAGAAAAAATTAGAACATAAGTTTTATAACGAACCAAAACGTTATCGTCATACAGAAAAATTCTTGAAACAAAGTTTTTATAAAGATAACCTTCAAGAAAATGATTGTAAGATTGTTAAAACTAACCCTCAAGGACCCAAGATGATATGGGTACCTAAAGTATCAAAGAATCAAAATGCAGGTACGTTATCAAGGAATAAAGAAAAAGCCATGGTTTTTGGACAGTGGCTGTTCAAAACACATGACAGGAGATAGAAGATGTTTCCTCTCCTTCGTGCAAAAGGAAGGAGGATCAGTTACGTTTGGAAATAATAATACTGCACAAATAAAAGGAAAAGGTATTATAGGTAAAAATAATTCTGCAAAAATAGAAAATGTTCAATTTGTTGAAGGTCTTAAACACAATTTGCTTAGTATTAGTCAACTTTGTGATAGTGGTTTTGAAGTCATTTTTAAACCAAACATTTGTGAAGTTAAACAAACCTCCTCAGGAAAAGTTTTCTTTTCTGGATCAAGAAAGAAAAACTTATATGTTTTATACTTAGATGACATTCCAGCTGAATCATGTTTTATGTCTATTGAAAAAGATAAGTGGATTTGGCACAAAAGAGCTGGTCATGTAAGCATGAAAACAATTTCAAAAATATCTCAACTTGATTTAGTAAGAGGTCTTCCAAAAATAAAGTTTGACAAAGATAAAGTATGTGAAGCTTGTGTAAGAGGAAAACAAGTCAAAAGTAGTTTTCATCTAAAAGATTTTATTTCAACTAAAAAACCTTTGGAACTTCTTCACATTGATTTATTTGGTCCTGTCAACACCACTAGTCTTGGTGGGAAACAATATGGTTTTGTTATAGTTGATGACTACTCTAGATTCACATGGGTATTATTTTTGAAAAATAAAGATGAATCTTGTGATGCTTTCAAAAACTTTTGTAAACTAGTTCAAAATGAACAAGGCTCAAATATCATTTCTGTCAGAAGTGATCATGGGGGAGAATTTGAGAATTCTTCTTTTAAATCATTCTTTGATGAAAATGGAATTTCTCACAACTTCTCTTGTGCAAGAACTCCTCAACAAAATGGAGTAGTTGAAAGAAAAAATAGAACCTTACAAGAAATGGCAAGAACTTTGTTACATGAATCAAATGTTGAAAAATATTTTTGGGCTGAAGCCATAAATACATCCTGCTATATTTTGAATTGTGTTTCAATTAGAAAGATTTTAAACAAAACACCTTATGAACTTTGGAAAAATAGAAAACCAAACATCTCATATTTTCACATTTTTGGTTGTTTTTGTTATATCTTAAATACTAAGGAAAATCTTGGTAAGTTTGATTCAAAATCAGACAAAGCTATTTTTCTAGGATATTCTACTAACTCTAAAGGTTATAGAATTTACAATCTAAGAACTCAAACTATGGAGATAAGCATGCACATTGTCTTTGATGAATTTGATGATCTCATAATACCTTCCAATGAAGAAGAACAAGAAACTCAAATTACTCAAGAAACTCCAACTCAAAAGGAAGAAGAAGATCCTTTACTTCCTCCAAAAACCTTAAGAATTGTTGGGAGTCATCCTCCAGATCAAATTATTGGAAAACCAACTGATGGAGTAAGAACAAGGTTTTCATTTAAAGAAAATGAAAGCAACTTGGCATTGATCTCTCAGATAGAGCCAAAATCCATTGGAGAAGCTATTATTGACAAATCATGGGTAGAAGCAATGGAAGAAGAACTTCTTCAATTTGAGAAAAATCAAGTATGGTCACTTGTTCCATCTCCTGCAAACCACTCAATAATAGGAACAAGATGTGTGTTCAGAAACAAGCTAAATGAAGAAGGTAAAGTCATCAGAAACAAAGCTAGACTTGTGGCTCAAGGCTACAATCAACAAGAAGGTATTGATTATGATGAAACTTTTGCTCCAGTTGCAAGGTTAGAAGCAATAAGAATTCTTTTAGCATATGCATCTCATAAAAATATCAAACTATTTCAAATGGATGTTAAAAGTGCTTTTTTAAATGGTTTTCTTAACGAAGAAGTTTATGTTCTTCAACCTCCTGGTTTTGAAAATAAACAAAAACAAGATCATGTGTTTAAACTTTCAAAAGCTTTATATGGTCTAAAACAAGCTCCTCGAGCTTGGTATGATAGATTAAGTGCATTCTTGATTAAGAACGATTTCTCTAGAGGAAAAATTGATACAACTCTTTTTAGAAAGCTTGACCAAAATGATTTACTTATTGTTCAAGTATATGTTGATGATATCATTTTCGGATCAACAAATGAAAAAATGTGTGAAGACTTTTCCCATCTCATGCAAAGTGAATTTGAAATGAGTATGATGGGAGAATTAAGATATTTTCTTGGTTTACAAATTAAACAAGAAACACATGGTATTTTTATTTGTCAAGAAAAATATATTAAAGATCTTCTCAAAAAATATAAAATGAATGAAGCCAAAATAATGGCAACTCCCATGCATCCATCTTCATTTTTAGACAAGGATGAAAAGGGTAAAATTGTCTCTGAAAAGGAGTACAGAGGTATGATTGGATCTCTGTTATACTTAACTGCCAGTAGACCAGATATTGTTTTTGCAGTAGGTCTATGTGCACGTTTTCAAGTTTCCCCTAGGGAATCTCATCTGACAGCAGTAAAGAGAATTTTCAGATATCTTGTCGGTACTACTAACATTGGTCTTTGGTATAGCAAAGATTCTATTTTTGACTTAACAGCTTTCTGTGACGCTGACTACGCTGGTGACAAAATTGAAAGAAAAAGTACAAGTGGTGCGTGTCAATTTCTTGGAAAAGCACTCATAAGCTGGTCATGCAGAAAACAAAACACGATAGCATTATCCACTACTGAAGCTGAATATGTGTCAGCTGCAAGCTGTTGCTCTCAAATCCTATGGATCAAAAATCAGCTTGAAGATTATTCAATAAGGTACACAAATGTACCTATTTTTTGTGATAATACTAGTGCAATTAATTTGTCAAAAAATCCCATTCAACACTCAAGATCAAAGCATATTGAGATAAAACATCATTTTATTAGGGATCACATAAACAAAAAGGATTTTGAATTAATATTTGTTGACACTGAAAATCAACTAGCTGATATCTTTACTAAACCTTTAGTAGAAGATCGTTTTAATCTTTTAAAAATAAAACTAAATATTATTCCAAAACCTACTTTAGGATAACTTGCCTATATTTTAATTGTGTGGTTAAAAGCATGGCTCGAGACCGTTTCACCCTCAAATATGGAAGGATCCTTGACCTTTTGGAAATCCCGGTACAAGTAGATGATGTCACCGCCCTCGCTCAGTTTTATGATCCACCGTTAAGATGCTTCACGTTCCAAGACTTCCAAATAGCCCCAACTTTAGAAGAATTTGGTTAAATCTTGGATTTTTCTCGAAAGAAGTTGGTTCCTTATAAAAGGATTGGGCAAGTTCCAAAACTTGAAGATTTGGCTGTGTTGTTGAAAATATCAGATTTAAACCTCCACTTTAAGACCGAAAGAGGTGCTTCGGGCTTTCGAAGAGATTACCTAGAAATGATGGCAACAAATTTTGCAAAAGATCGGGAATGGGAATCCTTAGGGGAAGTATTGGCTCTGCTAATCTTTGGTTTGGTTCTTTTCCCTAATCAAAAGAATTTCATTGATGTTGCTGCTATCAGCGTATTTTGGGCTGTTAGAGTCAACAAAGAAGACCCCGTACCTGCTCTTATAGCCGATGTATATTACACCCTTCATATGCGGTATGAGAATGGAGGAGGTTTAATGCTATGTTGTATTCCTTTGTTATACTCATGGTTCATTTCTCAAATATCTGAAAATGTCCTTCCAAGTAAGACATTGAAGCGCCTAGAATGGTCACAAAAAATTGTGTCTCTCACCGAGGGTTCCATCTTATGGTATGCTAGGAAGATCAATGAAAGGGAGGTAACCATCAGTTGTGGGGACTTTCTCAACGTACCCCTCATAGGGTCAAGAGGTTGCATCAACTACAACCCAATACTAGCCATAAGACAACTTGGATACCCTATGGTACGAAAGCCCGATGATGAGGCTTTGAAGAAATTTGTGCTTCGTGATACGGATACAAATGACCCAAGGATGCTCCAAAAGATTATCCAGTCGTGGACACATGTGCAGCGTAAAGGGAATGAGCTAAGAAAGAGGGCAATTGTCAAGGAGCCTTACTCTCATTGGATCAAAGAGCGCGTCAAGAAGATTGGACTTCCTTTCATCCTCACACCTTCTTCTCAACCTAGCCCTCCGGAGCCAATGCCTACCTCTATTGAAGAAGTGAATGAACTCAAGGCAACCGTTGAGCGTCTTGAGAAAGAAAAAGGAGATTTACAACAACAACTCTATCACACTACCCATGAATGCAACAAGTTCAAATTTCACTTCGAAGAGAAAAGGAAACAACTTGCCGAGAGTATAAAGAGGACCGAGGAAGAAAAAGCTAAGAAAGAAAGAGTTGATGATTGTCTGGCGGGGGTTACAAATGAAGTCAAAGAACGCAATCGCCGGCTAGACAAAGCTTGGAAAGAAAACAAGGATTGGAAGGACCTTTGGGAGCACACTTTGAGAAGTCGAAAAGAAATGAGAGAAAGGTTTGAGGCTCGAATCTTGGATCTCACTACACGACTCCAAGAGTCGCAAACCCTTGCGTCCAATGAATGCCGACTCCGAGAAGAAAGCGATAGGATAATCCGAAATCTCCCTACTAATTGGAAGGAGTTACTCATAGATTTGAGGAATCTCAAGGAACATGAAAGGCAACAAAGGCAAGACTTTGAGGCCATGGAAGATAGAGCTCATCATTTGGAAAGTCAACTCCATCATTTGAGGGAACTCTCGAGCCAAGATCAAGTTATCATCCAAGAGCATCGCCAAGAAATCGCGAATTGGAAGACGAATTTCTCCAACCTGGCAGGGTTTGCAAACAAAGTGGTCCGAGGAGTTCCTAAATTACACCAGGAAGCTTACGCTGTGATGACCCCCACCAATACACCGGTAGACGTTTTCATATTTGTGGAAGCTTGTGAAGTCGTGCTAAGACAATTCAAGTCTAGTGTAGATGTGGCCCGTAGAACGAGGTTTTGATTGTATTGCGAAAGTGTTGTACTATGCCATTATTATGAAAATTAAGTAATGTACTATGTTTTTATTATGAAATGAAAATCAAATGTTGATCCTACTCTGTTTTTTAGAGTGTTGTTCGCTCTCATATTTCTGATTGCTTACGATAAAAAATAAAAAAAAACTTTGAAATTCCCTTTAAGGAAAATAAAGGAAACTTTTGCATAACATACATCTGCATGCATTTCACCAAAAATTCAACATGCATCTCATTCAAAAAACTCATTTCATCCCCTTCAAACTTCAGGAATAAAATTTCAACATAGCAAGGAAACCGAGGACACAGTTGGTTCGAGAACCTGCCTTTCGACATTCTCATCAAACACGAGCAAATAAACAAAGAGCTATGGAACAGATAGAACAAAATCATGCTTTGATGCGGGTGGAAGTCGATGATATGAAAGAAAAGATGGACAAGATCTTGGAAATCGTGCAAAATATGGCCAACAACCCCCAGCCGGTGGTAAACACACCTTGGCCCACCTACGGTCTTCCTCCCGGCTATGTACCTCCAGAAGATGACAGCAATGTTCCACCCCCATTGGAAACCATCGCTATACCAGTTGTAAATGCGACTAATACTTCACATGGAGTCTCAAACGACCCGAATGGGAACACCTCTCCTTGTCACGCTACCGAAGGTGTTCAGTTGGTTCAATCTGTACCAACCTCAGCAACCCTTGCAGTTGACCACGTCGAGGATGAAGCGGTGCAGAAATACAAGGCTTTAGAAGAGAGGTTGAAGGCTATCGAAGGCTTTAGTGCATTTGGGATAGATGCTTTGGACATGTGTTTGGTCCCAAACGTTGTGGTGCCTCCTAAATTCAAGACGCCGGACTTTGAGAAGTACAAGGGCCTCCAATGCCCGAAGATTCACTTAAAAAGGTTTTGCACAAAGATGTCTGCACACATAACAAATGAGAAGCTTATGATGCACGTCTTTCAAGACAGTCTAAGTGGGGCATCTCTCGATTGGTATATGCAATTAGAGAGAACTCAAATTCAGACTTGGAAGGATCTTATGGACGCCTTTTTGACCCAATACAAGTATAATATAGGCGTGGCTCCCACTCGTATGCATTTGCAAGGAATGTCACAAAAAAGTGGGGAATCATTCAAGGAATATGCACAAAGGTGGAGAGAGGTAGCTGCTCGAGTACTACCACCCCTGTTGGAAAAAGAGTTGGTTGATACCTTCATGAGCACGCTGCATGGGCCGTACTATGAAAAGATGATAGGAAGTATTTCTTCAAATTTTGCTGATCTGGTTACCATATGGGAGCGTGTTGAAGAGGGCATTAAAAATGGAAAGATTCAAGGTGTCACTAGTGCCCAAGCGGGAGCTAAGAAATTATTTGGTGGTCCTCCGAAAAAGAAGAAAGGCGAGACTAATGCCATTTTAATCGGACCCTCTGAAAGGCCTCCAGTTTAGTTGTCTTACCTCCAATATCCTTACGTGGAAGCCATAGCTCAAGGTCAATACCAACAACCGGTCTACCCAATGCGCCCACCCCAACATCCATTGGTAGTGCCTCCACAAGGTCAGCCACAACAAAATCGGTACCAACCAAGGAACCAGCCTGAGCCCCGTAACAACTATGAGAAGAAGGCTGCACGTTTTGATCATGTACCAATTCCATATGGCCAAATCTTATCTTACCTTCTTCAAAAGGGTTTGGTAGAGTTGAAGTCTCTACCGCCCATGGTTCCACCTTACCCACCTTACTATGATGCAAATGCCAAGTGTGATTACCATGCCGGGTCACCTGGACACAACATTGAAAATTGCAAGGCGTTCAAGTACAAAGTACAAGAACTTCTCGATCGCAAGCTGATATCTTTCAAAGAGGAGGGCCCAAATGTAAAGACAAATCCTTTGCCGGGTCATGCAAGTTCGTCAGTAAATGCTATTGAAGAGGTAGAGGAGCTGGATTCGGTGAAGGAGGTATCTAAGATAAAGACCCCTTTATCGGTGGTGAGAGAAAGGTTGATTGGTTTTGAGCTATTTGAAAAGCTACACTCTGGTTGTAAAGACTGTTTGGTGAATCCTGCTAGCTGCCAAGGAATGAAGGAAAGCCTACAAAAGCTAATGGACCAAGGCCTGGTCCAAATTGGTTACTCAAAGAAAGATGCCGATATTGCCGTGGTAGAATCCCAATGGTATTTCATGTTCCTGCACCCTTCTCTTTCAAAAGTACCAAGGAGGTGCCGTGGAATTACTCACCCATCGTATCTATTGGAGGTAATGTGGGACCTACTGTTGGCAACATTGCTGGAATAGGAGGAATGACAAGAAGTGGAAGAATTTTCTCGTCCGACCAACCAAGTAAGAGCACTACGAATGCACCTATTGAACCCACTAAGGGAAAAGCCGTGGAAGAGGTTGGGGTGGGAGTCAGCTCACCAAAGAAGACGATACCTCAAGGGGAGGCCGAAGAGTTCTTGAGAATCATTCGAAAGAGTGATTACAAAATCATTGACCAGCTGGAGCAAACCCCGTCAAAAATATCCATGTTATCTTTGTTATTGAGTTCCGAGGCTCATAGGGACACCTTGTTGAAGATCCTTAATGAGGCCCATGTAACGAAAGACATCACGGTGGATCAGTTTGATGGAGTAGTTCCTAATATCACCACAAGTCGGTATCTGGGATTCAACGAAGATTAGTTACCTTCTGGTGGGCATGATCATAATTAAGCCCTGCATATATCGGTCAAATGTTTAGACAACATTTTCTCTAAAGTGTTGTTAGACACTGGTTCATCCTTGAACGTCATGCCCAAGACAACCCTTGACAAACTAGCAAGTGAAGAAGTATCAATAAGGCTAAGCTCTCTAATAGTGAAGGCCTTTGATGGATCCAAAAGAGCAGTCATGGGAGAAGTTGATTTGCCAATCCTAATTGGTCCAAAACTTTTCACTATCACCTTCCAAATCATGGACATCAATCCCTCTTATAGTTGTTTACTTGGAAGACCTTGGATTCACGCCGCTGGGGCAATCACCTCCACTCTGCACTAAAAGTTGAAGTTCATAGCCGGTGATAAGATGATCGTGGTATCGGGACAAGAGGATATGATGGTGAGCCATCTCTCATCCTTCCGATACATAGAAGCTGATGATGAAGCTTTTGAGGTTCCTTTTCAAGCGCTTGAAATTGCTACCATTACTACCTTGAAAACAAAGCACAAGTCTAGCAATAATGGTGGGTTGGCCATGACTTCGTGGAAGGCTATGAAAGAAGCTTTGGAAGAAGGAATTATATTGGGATGGGGCAAAGTGCCAGAGATTTGTGAGAAGAAAGATCGTTTTGGGCTGGGATACCGACCAACAACAAAAGGAATGATGGAAGCTGCTCAAAGGAAAATGGGCACCCTTCAAGAAATATTCTGTAGTGCGGGTTTCATCTATGAAGGCCATGTGGCGATGCTTGAAGATGGAGACGAAGACGTGCCCAACTTGGTGCACCAGTGTGTGCCGAATGAAGTCCTCCGCAATTGGAAAGCCTGGGAGATTCCGGAAGTTGTTTTTAAGTAATTGTCTTGTTTTCCTTGAAAAAAAAATCCTTTGCTCTGCCCAAGGCAATTGGATTTCTTTTGTAGGGCACCCCTTATGTTTTAAAGTTTTTCATCAATAAAAATGCATTTTATGTCTAATAAAGCTTATTTCTCTTTCATTGCTTTTCTTCTTCTTTTTCAAAAAAATGGCAACACTTCAAATTTTATTTTTTCTGCAATTTTCCATCATCATTCTAAAATAAAAAATCATCCTCATGCAGATCCACCAATATATCCATTGAAACTAACACCGTTATAATCCCTATCGACTTCGAATTTCCAATCAACCAAGCCGAAGAAGGCGACGAAGACAATTGTGAGCTTCCCGAAGGGTTAGCCCGTCTCTTGGAACAAGAAGAGAAAGAGATTCAACCGCACCAGGAGCCTATAGAAGTGATCAACTTGGGAACTCATGAGGTCAAGAAAGAGATCAAGATAGGGGCCTCTTTGCAAGAAGACGTAAAAAGATGTTTGATTAGCCTGCTAGAAGAGTACGCGGACGTGTTTGCTTGGTCATATCAAGACATGCCGGGACCGGATACTGACATAGTCATGCACAGGCTACCACTGAGACCCGAGTGTCCGCCGGTGAAGCAAAAGTTGAGAAGAACAAGGCCCGACATGGCTCTTAAGATTAGAGAAGAGGTTAAAAAGCAATTTGACGCGGGGTTTTTAGCAGTTGCCAAGTATCCACAATGGGTAGCTAACATCGTGACGGTTCCGAAGAAAGATGGCAAAGTCCGAATGTGTGTCGATTATCGGGATTTGAACCGGGCAAGCCCAAAAGTTGACCTCCCTCTGCCTCACATTGATGTTTTGGTGGACAATACGGCTCAATATTCAGTTTTTTCTTTCATGGATGGCTTTTCAGGATACAACCAAATCAAGATGTCTCCAGCAGACATGGAGAAAACCACTTTCATTACCCCATGGGGCACCTTTTGTTACAAGGTCATGCCTTTCGGTTTGAAAAACGCTGGGGCAACATATCAAAGAGCAACGGTGACTCTCTTCCATGACATGATCTATAAGGAGATAGAAGTTTATGTTTATGACATGATCGCCAAATCACAAGAGGAAGAAGACCACTTGGTCCATTTGGAAAAACTTTTTGCTCGCTTAAGAAAATTCAAGTTGAGGCTGAACCCCAACAAGTGCACCTTTGGTGTCAGATCGGGGAAGTTATTGGGATTCATTGTCAGCCAAAGGGGAATTGAAGTAGACCCTGACAAAGTCAAAGCCATACAAAATATGCCTACGCCAAAGACTGAGAAAGAGGTGCGTGGATTTTTGGGGAGATTGAACTACATTGCTCGGTTCATCTCACATCTTACTGCCACATGTGAACCTATCTTCAAACTTCTAAGAAAGGACCAAGCCATCGAATGGAATGAGGACTGCCAAAGGGCATTCAACAAGATAAAAGAGTACTTGCAAGAACCGCCAATCTTGACACCTCCAATTCCTGGGAGGCCCCTCCTTATGTATTTGACGGTACTGGAAGGATCAATGGGTTGTGTACTGGGACAACATGATGAAACAGGGAGAAAAGAGCATGCGATCTATTACCTAAGCAAGAAGTTCACCGAATGTGAGTCAAGGTACACGACACTCGAGAAAACTTGTTGTGCATTAGCATGGGCTGCTCGACGTCTAAGGCAGTACATGTTAACCCACACCACTATGTTGATATCAAAGATGGATCCCATCAAGTACATCTATGAGAAGCCTGCACTTACGGGGAAGATTGCGCGCTGGCAAATGCTATTATCTGAGTACGACATCCAATATGTCACTCAAAAGGCAATCAAAGGGAGTGTGTTGTCTGAACATCTTGCCCACCAACCACTGGAGGAGTACCAACCTATACGGTTTGACTTCCCGGATGAAGACATCATGGTCTTGAGCGAAAAAGAACCCATAGGGGATGATGAAGGACCCGAACCGTGCGCTCGCTGGAAACTTGCCTTTGACGGAGCTTCAAATGCTATGGGCCATGGGATTGGAGCTGTTTTAATATCGCCAAGAAATGGATATACTCCTTTCACCGCAAGATTATGCTTTGATTGTACAAATAATATAGCGGAGTATGAAGCGTGCATCTTAGGTCTCGAAGCAGCAATCGACATGAGGATCAAAATATTAGAAGTATATGGAGATTCAGCATTGGTCATCTACCAAGTGAAAGGAGAATGGGAAACACGACATCCCAAGTTGATCCCATACCGAGCCTACATCATGGAATTGACAAAGTTCTTTGATGAAATCACATTTCACCATTTTCCTAGAGAAGAGAATCAAGTAGCGGATGCTCTAGCTACGTTATCATCAATGTACAAAGTGAGATTCCACAATGAGGCACCCATCATAATAGTGGATCGTAGAGATGAACCAGCTGTGTGCACGGTGGTTGAAGAAGGGTGCGGTGATAAGCCTTGGTTCTATGACATCAAGCGATACCTCGAAAAGCAAGAGTATCCAGAATATGCTTCAGTTATTGACAAGAAGATTTTAAGAAGATTGGCATCACAATTCTTTTTGAGTGGGGAGGTACTCTACAAAAGAAATCATGACATGGTCCTTTTCAGGTGTGTAGATAAGCAAGAAGCGGACCTCCTCATCACAGAAATCCATGAGGGATCTTTTGGAACCCATGCCAATGGGCACGCAATGACAAAGAAATTCCTAAGGGCGGGTTATTACTGGCTAACCATGGAAGCTGATTGTTTCCGTTATGTTAGGACATGCCACAAATGCCAAATCTATGCCGACAAAGTGCATGTGCCACCAACTCCTTTGAACGTCCTAACAGCACCATGGCCTTTCTCTATGTGGGGGATAGACATGATTGGAATGATCGAGCCAAAGGCCTCTAATGGACATCGGTTCATCCTAGTTGCCATTGATTATTTCACCAAGTGGGTTGAAGCCGCCTCTTATGCAAACGTGACAAAACAAGTGGTGGCCCGGTTCATCAAGAAGGAGATAATTTGCCGCTATGGTATTCCCAACAAGATTATCACGGATAATGGGTCAACAAGACAGTGAAAGAGTTGTGTGAAGAATTCAAGATTGAACACCACAATTCGTCACCGTACCGGCCAAAGATGAATGGTGCCGTAGATGCAGCCAACAAAAACATCAAGAAAATCATTCAAAAAAATGGTGAAGACTTACAAAGACTGGCACGAAATGCTTCCTTACGCCTTGCACGGATATAGAACGACGGTCCGTACTTCTACTGGGGCAACTCCCTTTTCCCTAGTATACGGCATGGAGGCAGTACTTCCAATCGAAGTGGAAATCCCTTCATTGAGGGTCTTGATGGAAACAAAATTGGAAGAAGCTGAATGGGTTCAAACGAGGTTCGATCAACTAAACCTCATCGAGAAAAGCGCTTCTCGGCTAATGAGATTGATAACATTTTAGAAGAGGAGGAGGAAGAGGATGATGACCAAGATGAGATTGCTCGCATACTAGAATGCCTCGACCTCACTCCCGACTCGGTGCCTGAACCAGAGCAACCTAAGATAGAGCTTAAAGAGCTACCTCAAAGCCTTAGATATGAGTTTCTTGATAGTGAATCAAATCACCCAGTTATAGTTAATGCTGATCTAAGTGAAGATGAAACCAAGAAACTCCTTGATGTGCTAAGAAAATATCCATAAGCAATAGGCTACACAATTAATGATCTCAAGGGAATCAGTCCCTCTGTGTGCATGCACAGAATTATGCTAGAAGAGGATTCTAAAACCTCTAGAGAGCACCAGAGGAGGCTGAACCCCAACATGAGTGAGGTGGTAAAGAAAGAAGTAATGAAGCTTCTTGATGCTGGGATCATATATCCCATATCTGACAACCAATGGGTTAGCCCGGTACATGTAGTGCCGAAGAAAGGTGGTATGACTGTAGTGCAAAACGACAAAGGTGACTCAGTCACCAAACGCACAGTCACGGGATGGAGGATGTGCATTGATTATAGAAAGCTCAATAAAGCTACTAGAAAAGATCATTTTCCTCTCCCGTTCATAGACCAAATGCTTGAGTGTTTATCTAAGCACTCATACTTCTGTTACTTGGATGGTTATTCGGGATTCTTTCAAATTCCCATTCACCCGGATGACCAAGAGAAAACTACTTTCACATGCCCCTATGGTACGTTTGCCTACCGGCGAATGCCATTTGGGTTATGCAATGCACCTGCTACTTTCCAAAGATGCATGATGGCGATTTTCGCCGACTTCCTAAATGACATCATGGAAGTCTTCATGGATGACTTTTCTGTGTGCGGGTCTAGTTTTGAAAACTGTCTCGCCAACTTGGAGAGAGTACTTGAGAGGTGTGTAAAAGTCAACCTCGTGTTAAATTGGGAAAAATGCCACTTTATGGTAAAAGAAGGCATAGTTCTTGGACATGTGGTATCCGAAAGAGGAATCGAGGTTGACAAAGCTAAGATCGAGGTTATTGAAAATCTACAACGTCCTCGAACTGTAAGAGAGGTCCGAAGTTTTCTTGGACACGCTGGTTTCTATCGGCGATTCATAAAGGACTTCTCAAAAATTAACAAGCCTTTGACCGGCCTTCTAATGAAAGACACTGAGTTCATCTTTGATGAACGATGCCTTGAGTCTTTCCAGTTATTAAAGTGTGCACTTATCTCTGCCCCAATAATGCAACCTCCAGATTTGAGCCTACCATTTGAGATCATGTGCGACGCTAGTGACTATGCGGTAGGCGCTGTTTTAGGACAACGCAAAGATAAGAAACTGCATGCTATTTACTATGCTAGTAGGACCTTAGACGAAGCTCAGATAAATTATGCCACTATTGAGAAAGAGCTTCTGGCTGTTGTGTTTGCAATCGATAAATTTCGCTCATATCTCTCAGGTTCGAAAATTATCGTGTACACGGACCATGCAGCTATAAGGTACCTACTAAGCAAGAAAGATGCAAAGCCGAGACTGATTCGGTGGATTCTACTGCTGCAAGAGTTCGACCTGGAGATCCGAGATAAAAAAGGAACTGAAAATGTAGTGGCAGATCACTTGTCGAGAATTAGTGATAGTAAAATTGATCAAGCCCCCATAAATGACTACTTCTCCTTCGAGGGGCTGGTAGCATTCGTTACGGCCGAAGCGCCTAGATATGGCCATCTTACTGATTTCCTTGAGGAAGAAACCTCGTGCATAAGAAAGGAACCGTGGGAGGCATCAGTTCTAGCTCAATCTAAAGCTCCATGGTATGCTGATTTTGTCAACTACCTTGCTGCCGGAGTTTTGCCTCCCGACCTGACGTACCAACAAAAGAAAAAGTTCTTCCATGACGTTAAGCAGTACTATTGGGATGACCCTCTTTTATTCAAGAGAGGCGTAGACGGAATTTTCCGACGATGTATCCCTGATGATGAAATAGAAAGTGTCATTACCCACTGCCACTCCTCACCATATGGAGGGCATATGAGTAAATCTAAAACTGCTGCTAAAATCCTTCAAGCTGGCCTCTTTTGGCCTACAATGTTCAAAGATGTTCATACTTTTTGTGTGGAGTGTGACCGGTGTCAGCGCACTGGGAACCTCTCTAGAAGAGATGAAATGCCCCAACAACCAATCTTAGAAGTGGAAGTCTTTGACGTTTGGGGAATAGATTTCATGGGTCCTTTTCCGTCATCTATGGGAAATAAGTACATACTCATTGCTGTTGACTACGTGTCAAAATGGATTGAGGCTCTTGCCTCCCCTACAAACGATGCAAGAGTGGTGATAAAAATGTTCAAAAACATCATTTTCCCAAGATTTGGTACCCCTAGGCTTGTTATCAGTGATGGTGGATCTCACTTCATATCTAACATATTTGAGAAGCTTTTGCTAAAGTACGGAGTGAGACATAGAGTAGCTACCCCCTATCATCCCCAGACAAACGGATTGGCAGAAATCTCTAACCGAGAAATCAAGCAAATTCTAGAGAAAACTGTCTCCGTGTCAAGGAAAGACTGGTCGTCAAAGCTGAATGATGCACTTTGGGCTTATAGGACAGCCTACAAAACTCCCATAGGAACTACCCCTTTTAAAATGGTCTACGGAAAATCTTGTCATCTCCCGGTAGAATTAGAGCATAAAGCCTCTTGGGCCATCAAAGCCCTAAATATGGACTATACTGCCGCTGGAGGAAAAAGGATGTTGGACCTACATGAGTTAGAGGAGTTGAGATTAGATGCGTATGAGAATGCCCTGATTTACAAAGAAAGGACTAAGCAGTGGCATGACAGGCGCATCACAAGAAGAGAGTTTAATGTGGGTGAGCTAGTGCTCCTATTTAATTCCAGGCTGCGACTGTTTCCAGGAAAACTTCGCTCAAGATGGTCTGGACCTTTTGAAGTGACCCAAGTTAACAAGTCTGGTGCGATAGAAGTCTGGAGTGAACCAACCGGAAAGTTCATAGTGAATGGTCAGAGATTAAAGCATTACCATCCGGCAGAGGGAGCGGGCGAAGCTATCACGCTAGTTTTCTGCCCCCCTTGAAAGTCAAAGTATTGACGAGTCGAGCTACCGACTTTAAAAGAAGCGCTGTGTGGGAGGCAACCCACAAGTTTTTAATTTAATGTTTTTGCTTATTTGAATTTGCAGCAAATAAAGAGACTGGTTGCTTGGCACTTATCAGCCGCATACAGGCGTAACTCTCCAGGTTTTGTTTTCTCTACTCGCACTTTTAGCATTACATTGGGGACAATGTATGATTCAAGTGTGGGGGAGGAAATTTATCACTTTCTTTAGTTTAATTTAATAGGTTTCTAGTTTTAGGATTTTTATTTTTCAAAATAATGTAGTAACATCGAGTCTTTGCATGTGCTGTTGAGTCTTTTATGCGTGGTATTTTTGCTTTGTTATTTAATTTCTCCTTTTCTTGAACCAATTAATTTTTTTTCTAAGGATTTAGGACAAGTGGCTCACCTAGAAAGTATATAGGTTGGAAATGATGAGAAGCTAAGTTAAGGAAGTTAGGGAAAATTAAAACAAAATCGGTATTGTTTCAACACCAAAAGCCTCCCTAGTATGGTTACCAATTTGAATCCCCGTTGTGCCATAAGTCTTGTGATCTTAATTTGGTAGTAACCCTTGAGTAGTTTATTTATCCAGTCGGACACCATCTATATTCACACATTAAGTAGTGTTAGTCGATGAAAATAAGCAAATTATCTTATGCACAAAAGTGAATAAAAAAGGGAAAAACTGTGGTAATACGGTTGAACCTTGAAAAAAATAAAATAATAAAGTAATGAATAAAGTGTGCATGTGTATATAGAAAAGATGATAAGAATGCTAACCGGTTTTCCTACCATGTGTGTGGCATAATATAGATAAAGGGTCTTAATGTGACTGTCTAGAATGAAACAGGATGAAACAAATGAGGGAACTTGATTTCGGTACAACGACATATTCGAAACGGTAATCATAAGAGGGAGAATTTTGTGTGTCGCTACAATACCCTTGTTGTTTAAATAAGTACCTAATTAATTGACTATAGCCAATCTAACTTTCTAGTCACGTATGAGTATTTGTGTTGCTACTTTTCTTAAGTCCGTGTGTGTGAGTTGCTTTGCATTTTACTGTTTTATATGCAAGCTAAATTGCTTGAGGACAAGCAATGGTTCAAGTGTAGGGGAGTTTGATAACACGCAAAATGCACTATTATTTTGGCTCGACTTACACCTGTTTTGATCTCGATTTTTATAGTTTTTATGCTTTTATGTCGGTATTTTGTTATGTTTCAGGTAATTTTTAAAAGTCGATGTGCGAGAAAACATTGAAAAATGGCAAAAACGAGAGCAAAAGACACATTCTGCAATGTCATGATGGGCCAGCTCGTGGTGACATGTCAAAGCCAACTCATCACAATTGAAAAAAGAAAAGAAAAATAAAAAAATAGAAGAAAGAGAAGAAAAACGTGGTTTTTAGCCAAGTACATGAGTCATAGCACTACTCCTTTAGTCTCTCCACTTCTCCTACATTTTAGGAACCAATCTCCACTTGATTTTACCTTATAAATTGGATGTGGCAGTTATGAAAAAAAGCATCCACGCTTATTATTTTGAGAGCCAGAGAAATCACCCATTGTAAAAAGTGCTTAATTTCTCAGATAGAGGAATAAGTGCAGATTTTTAGTTCTAAGTTTGGAGCCTTTACATACACTTTCCAGCAACTTGCAATTTAATTTCTCAAGTGCCTTGTAGCAGATTTTTATGTTAAGAATCGATTCAATCTTATTCAGAATTTTTTATTCAGTTCATCTAATTTTTCCCGTTGCTGCTGCTTTATCATTATGTCTTCTGCTGCGTGTTAAATTCTTGTTGCTATGTGATATTGCTATATTGCTCGTTTCTATCGGTAACAGGTTCTAATTTCTTTGGCTTATTTACTTAATTATTGCAATTTACTTATTATTTTATGCACGTACAGAACCTGTAAAACAAGCTAGTTCAATTGCCAAGTTTTTCTATATTGCTACTGTGCGTGTGTTTTTTTTTGGTTTCTGTTTCAATTGCACTTTATTCATATCATATTTCACAAATGAAGCACACCTTTAATATTTATTTATTTATTATTATAATTATGTCTGAGTAGATTTTTATAGAGACCGGAATGTAAGGATCGTCGTACCAACGGTATTCCATTGAGTCGAAAATAAATGTTTATAATGAGAATTGTTTAAGGCCTGAATAATTTCTGATTTTAAAACTCAAGTTTACTGCGAAAGTAGAAACACAGTGATATCGGTTTCAATTTGAAAGAATGAAAACTTTATCTGACCGTAAGAAAATTCAGTTTTTGATTTAAAACACTGCGAAAGCAACATTTTATCAATTAGGAAAAATTCAGTTTTCAAAAAGGTAATTTTAAGAGTATAAGCGGACACGCGAGAGCGGGCGTTTATAAGCTTAAAATCCGGTACCGGACACGCGACGGCTGGCGGTACATTTAAATTAATTTTTCTACCTTAAGCAACTTTTTGAGTAATTAAAAGTAATTATTTTCATAAAAGAGATTTTCACGCCGTAACACGTTGGACACGCGAAAGCGGACAGTTAGATTACGTAGTAGAATCTATTTTAAAACTTAATCTTTTATTTACAAGAAAATATTTTCTCATTATAAATATAAAATGTGACTCAGTGATACCAACGGTCGATGTGAGTTTCATTCCGGCCTCTTGTCAATTAAAAAAGTAATCAAAATAGTTTATTTTCTATTTTTCACTAAAAAAATATTTCTTGCGCCTTAGATAAACAACGTGACAACAAAATACGGTACTTGACATTTGTCTCTGTGGGAACGATAACTTTTTATATTAAAACCGAGATAGCCGTATACTTGCGGCCTATCAATGCTTCCAGGTCTTCAAATGTTGCCATTAAGCTCTTCTGAAACCTCCTCTTGTAGCTACTGAACTTCTTGTTCTTGTCCTTTGATGAAGTTTCAGGACATTCAGCAATGAAGTGTCCTGGTTTGTTGCATTTGAAGCAATTCTTCTCTTCTCTGTTGGGAGTGCTCCTTGAACTATTTCCTTTACGACTCTTGCTCATCCTTGCCCATTTTTGAAAGTTTCTGGTGAACATGGCAAGTTCTTCATCTTCTTCTTCTTCTTGATCATCTGAGGAAGAATCCTCCTCATCCTCCAGAGTTTTAGCTTTGACAGCTTTTGAAGATTTCTTGATTGAGGTTAAAGCTACTGATCTTTCTTTCTTCTTCACTGCATCAGCATTCAATACCATCTCATGGCTCTTGAGATTGCTGATGAGTGATTCAAGAGAGATTTTCTCAAGATCCTTAGCTTCCTCAATAGTTGTGACCTTAGGTCTCCATTTGTCAGTCAAGCTATTTAGGATTTTCCACACATGATCAGAGGTTGTATAGCTTTTCTTCAGAACCCTGAGGCTAGACACCAGAGTCTGAAATCTAGAAAACATAGTCTCAATGTCCTCATCAGGTTTCATGGTAAAAAGCTCATACTGCTGAACCAGTAGTCTTGCTTTGGCATTCTGAACTTGCCTATTACCATCATAGTTTAAGCATAGAGAGTCATACATAGCTTTAGTTGTAGATCTATCCATGATTTTGGTATATTCATCATGAGATATTGCTGACATCATGATTTGTTTGACCTTGTTGTGTTTAGAAAAGATCTTCTTGTTTTCAGCAGATAGAGCTCTTTTCTGAGCTATGGTAATCTTACCATCAGAGCCTATTCCATCAATAGGTACTCCTTCTTCTTTCAGGTCCCAAAGCTCATCATCAATTCCATTGACATAGTGATAAATGCTATCTTTCCACCATTCAAATCTTAGAGCATCACCACTAAAGATTGGAACCTTTTTGATGCTAGAATCATGATTAGACGCTGAAGAGGTAGAGTTCATGTTGTCGTTGTTGTAATGAACGTTGGATAGATCTGTATTAGGATGTAGGAATAGGTGCAGGTGTAGATGTTTCTTCCCCAGACATACAGTGTTTTTCAAAGATCTTTTACTGTCTCACTGTGAAGTGATTAAAAGACAGAACCAGAGCTCTTGATACCAATTGAAGGTGAAAAACACAAGAAGGGGGGTTGAATTGTGTTTTGAAAAATTGTTTCTTTTGTCTTAAGAAATATAGAAATGCAGCGGATATGATAAACTAGACTAAACACAAAACACAAATAAAACAGTGAGAGAGAGAGAGAGAAAGAACACACATAAATTTTATACTGGTTCCTCTCACAAACGAGAGTAGTCCAGTCCCCTTGCACTTCCAAGGGATTTCACTATAATCACAAAGATTACACAACTAATGCTCAAGCACACAAGCAAGAGACTTCCTTGCTCTAAGTCACACAAGACAAAGAGTCTTCCTTTCTCTAATCACACAAGATTAGAGACTTCCTTGCTTAAGCACACAAGTTTAAGACTTCCTTGCTCAAGTCACACAAGACTTAAGACTTCCTGCTCTAAGTCACACAAGACAAAGAGACTTCACAAACTAACTTAATACAAAGATTAAGTAGGACTGAAAGTTCTAAGCAAGACTCTCTAAACACTAAGCTCAGAGTCTGTAATATCAAAAGATATTTAACTTAGAATATAACACTAGAAAGAATAACACAGTACACAACTTTGAATATGATTTGAATCTTTCTAAGTTCAGATGATCTTCCAGTAGTCTTCTCTCTATGAGGATGTCTTCGATTTATACTCTAGGTATAAAGACGTTGAGAAGAGAACCGTTGGTTGTACACTCTCCTTTTGTTGACAAGACGGTTGTACTCTTTGACAGGACCGTTGTACTATTGCATTGGTTATTAGCTGTCTTTCTTTAGAGAGAGTTCTTCAGGATCTGATGATACCGTTTATTTGATCTTCTGAAGATGTACACACGCTTCAGACTGTGTTTCTTTCTTTGGCCTCTGAGGACTTTTTCAGAGGCTCTGATGCTTCCAGCATCATCAGAGCCTTAACACTTCAGACTGTGTCCTTCAGATGCCCAAATGATGATCTACGAGGATGATATTTTTACTTTGTTCCTGCACACTAGATCATTTATTAGTAATACCAATTGTCCATTTAATACCTTGTTATCATCAAAACTTAGGGTGTTTTATAAATAAAACTCATTTTGTTCCAACACACTGTTGATTGTTTTCTTGCCCGTCGTCCATGATTGAGTATGAAATTTATATCCGTTGACAAAATATGTGTGCCATTGTTTGGCCATCATATGAGGACCATTAGCTAATGCTCTCAAATGGTCAATTTGTGGAGACGATGCAACTTTTTCCAACTGATCCTTAAACCATTTTGGAAAATAGGTAAATATGTCACCAACATTTAATCTTTGAAAATACTCAAGGTATGGTCCAACTTCACTGCAATTAATCATCACATGAACTGTAGCTGACTGCATCTCTGCATCGTTCATCCAGTATTCTTTTTGAGCCCCAGAAGGACGTCCAGAAGGACGAAAGACTGATAAGATCCACATGTTCCTTTCACATTCATGAATAAATTCATTTCGCGTACTTTTTGGGGTCAACATCAAGTGGTTGAAATAATGAGAGCAAAAATGAGACGTTTCCCGATGCAAGTAAGATGCACATATTGACCCCTCAACCCTTGCTTTATTTTTCACTGTTCGCTTCGAATCACCCATGAATCTTTCAAAAGGATACATCCACCTATATTGAACAGGTCCACCAAGCATAGCTTCGTACGCGAGATGCACCGACACATGTTCCATTGAGTCAAAGAAACCAGGGGAAAATTTGCTCCAATTTACAGAGAATTATAGGAATATTCCGATCCATTTTAAAAAGTTCATCCATCCTCAAGGTTGAAGCACACAAATCTTTAAAAAATTGACCAACTTCAGTCAATGGATTCAAGACATGGTTTGGCAATGAACAAAATGCAATTGGAAGTAAGTGTTCCATCAAAACATGTGAATCGTGACTTTTCATTCCCCGCAGTCTTCATGTGTTGACGTCGGCACACCTTGCCAACTTCGAAGAATATCCATCTGGAATTCTCAATTCTTTTAACCACTGACAAACAGACTTTGCTTCATCAGAAGTTAGAGTATAAACAGCCTTGGGTTTTAGATATTTGCCATTCGGAAGCAGTTTTAGCTCAATTTCTGGTCTCTTGCAAAACAATGACAAATCACATCTAGCCTTCTCATTATCTTTTGTTTTACCGGGCACATCCATCACTGTGTGTAGTATATTGTCACAAAAATTCTTTTCAATATGCATGACATCAAGATTATGTCTCAGTAAATTGTCTTTCCAGTAAGGGAGGTCCCAAAAAATACTTCTTTTGGTCCAATTGTGTGATTCCCCGTATCCATCGTATCTAATTCTTTTGCCAACATCTGGAAATTTGCATAGTCCACTGACTTTGTCAAATACATCGTATGATGTTATCTTAGGAGGCGGACCATCCGTTTTTATTGTATCCTTTTTAAACAAATTCTTTTTCCTCCGAAATTGATGATTTGCTGGTAAGAACCTACGATGACAATCAAACCACGAAGCCTTTCCACCCTTTTTCAAGGTAAAAGACTTTGTGTGATTCATGCAATGGGGACAAGCCAATTTACCATGAGTCGACCAACCAGACAACATGCCATATGCAGGAAAGTCATTAATAGTCCACATCAAAGCTGCCCTCATTGTGAAATTCTCCTTTCTCGCAATATCATATGTCAATTCACCAATCCACAACCTCTTCAAATCATCAATTAATGGTTGTAAATATACATCAATTCCATTTGTTGGGTTTGACGGTCCTGGTATAATACAACTCAAGAACATGTAAGGTTTTGTCATGCACGTATCAGGAGGAAGATTATACGGTGTAACAATAATCGGCCAACAAGAATAAGGCGTTGCTGACGCTTGGATATACGGAGTAAATCCATCAGAGCACAATCCAAGTCTCACATTACGAGGATCTTTTGCAAAATCAGGATGCATTGCATTAAAATGCTTTCATGCCAACCCGTCACAAGGATGCCGCAGGACTTTTGAATTTGTTTTATTGTAATAATGCCACGTCATTTGGCTAGCAGTCTTCATCGATGCAAACAATCTCTGCAGTCTGGGTATTATTGGCAGATAAAACATTGACTTGACTGAGACCCTTTTTTGCTTGCGATGAACGTCACTATTGCGGACTTGATACCTCGGCGCATTGCAAAATTTACACTCCTCCAGCGCGCCATCATTTGTACCGAACTCGTTGTCGTAAAACAAAATGCACCCTTGAACGCAACAATCAATCTTTTTCACTTGCAATCCCAACTTTGACACCAACCTCTTTGCATCGTAATAACTTGTCGGCAGGTTGTCTTTCACAGGAGTCGCATCCAACATCATTTTTGAGAAGAACTCCAAGCAATCTTCAGGTACGTTCCAATTTGACTTGTCAGCTAAGAGTCTCGCACACATGGATAACTTCGAGTCAGATGCCCCTTCAAACAACGGTTTGTTTACTTCCTCCATCATTGCATAAAACTTTAGCGCTTTGTCGTTCGGGATTATTTCCTCTTTGTTGCCCCCTTCATAGGACATGTTCACCCCGAGAGCGTCACCGACCATTTCTTGCATCCGACCAAAGTTTACACACTCCCCTTGCGCTCCACTAGTGTCGGTATTAACATCAAATTCGGTATTAATATTCGTCGACACTCGCTCACCATGATGTGTCCACACATAATAATCATTCATAAATCCGAACTTCTCTAAATGATAGAATACATCTTCTTGACTTCCAATTGACCCACACATACATTTAACACACGGACATCTTATCCCTCCCTTGCGTTTAACAATATCTTGCGATATCGCGTAAGTAATAAATTCTTTAACTCCATCCTTAAAACGCGCTTTAACTAATCTACCATCCGGATATTTTCTATCATACATCCAACTTCGATGAGACATATATTGATCCATCTGCTGCATATATCGTTGACATTAATTCAAATGAGTTAGTTTCTATTTTTTATTTGTTACTATGTAAAAATAAGTGTTTTACTAACTAATTTTTTTTATCAAAAACTATATATAATATAATAACATTTATTTTTTTAAAAAAATTATCTACACTTTTATGTCAACTAACATGTTTATGAATAATGATAATATTTTTTTTACACTAACAATTTCAAATAAATTAGACAAACTAACTTCAAACAATGTAATATGATGATAAAAAAAAACTCCAAAAAACAACAGCAGCAACACAACAACAATCACACTACAAAATAAGAACAAATTAAATCAAGATTAGCTAAAAATAATATACAACATTATATATATATTATAAATATCAAGAAATTAATAAAATAAGTTCACAAAACTAACCATGTAATAATCTGATTGCAAAATTAGAGAATGGTGGATCGATAAATATAAAATTTAGAGAAGAAAAATATAAGATTGAAAGGAAGTGGAGGAGAAAAAATATATGAAGATGGAATGATTCTCAAATTTTCTTCTCATAACTCGTATGAAAGGCTAAAGATAAGGTAACATTGATTTGTTTTGGTAAGGCAGTTGCAGCATTGATGATATGTGTCCGTTGCAATTTTTATTTTTTTTAAAAATAAAACAGTTCCTACAAATATGTTTGTAGGAAATGTTCTGACAGGCTCACAATTTCCTTTTTATTTTAAAATAAAATGTTTCCGACGAAAATGTTTGTAGGAAAAGGTTGTGGGACCCTTCAAAGCTGCCACACAGTCCGAATCAATGGAGTTAAAAGGTTAAAATAATGTTCCTACGAAATTGTTCGTAGGCAATGTCCAATTAAAGCTGGTCCACAACCAGAATTCATGCGGTCCCACCATAAATCCAACATTGGTAGGAAATTCAAACCATTCTTGTAGTGGTAATCAGCTGGGTCATATTGCAAAATTTTGCAAAAATGAAGAACAGCCTAAAGTTGAGGCTCAAGTGGCTAATCAAAATGAGGAGGAGGAATACTTATTTGCAGCAACATGTTTGTCCACCGACAAAAATAATAAAAATTGGTTGGTTGATAGTGGATGCACACATCACATGGCCTATGATAAAGAATTGTTCAAGGAGTTAGACAAAACCATTGCTTCAAAAGTTACCATTGACAATGGAGAGAGTGTTGATGTCAAAGACAAGGGAGTTGTTATTGTTAAAACTCTATCATGTACTAAATATATTTATGATGTTTTACTTGTGCCCAAGTTGAATCAAAATGTGTTAAGTGTTGGACCAATGTTGGAAAAACACTACACTTTGCATTTTAAGGACATGAAATGCATCATATTTGATCCTGTTGGTTGTTAAAGAAAGAATATGAGGTAATTGTCTGCTTTATTCATTCACTGACAGAGAAATATATACAAGTAATTTCCCAAACTACATGCCTAAATATTAGGAGATATTGATGAGGAAAATATGTACTGATATGCTAATGAAATACAAGAGATATTCTAGGAGCTACCTATGCTATATGTTAATTACATGATAAGGTACAACTGTTAATTTGTTACTAATTACAGCTGTTAATTATTATCACAATACTCCCCCTCAAGTTGGAGCATGAAGATTTCGAATGCCCAACTTGCTAAGTAGGAACTGAAATTGTTTCTTCCCGAGAGCTTTGGTAAAGATATCTGCTAGTTGCATGTTTGTCCGAACATAGAAGGTGGCAATATTTCTAGCTTGAATTTGATCTCGAACAAAATGGAAATCAACCTCAATATGCTTTGTACGTTCATGAAAAACTGGATTAGCAGCAATGTGGAGAGCAACTTGACTATCACAAAACAAACGCATAGGCATTGAATGACTGACTCCAAGAGACTTAAGTAACGATTTAAGCCAAATAAGCTCACAACTGGTCGTGGCCATAGAGCGATATTCGGCCTCATCAGATGATCGAGATACAGTCGGCTGCTTCTTAGTCTTCCAAGAAATCGGAGAAACACCCAACATAATGAAGTATCCAGTGAGAGATCAACGAGTCAAAGGACATGTAGCATAATCAGAGTCGCAGTAAGCGGTAAGTTGCAATGAACTGTCCTTAGAGAGAAAAAGACCTTGCCCTAGATGTCCTTTTAAGTAATGAAGAATTCGGAGAGCAGAATTCCAATGCGCTTCTTTAGGACTTTGCATAAATTGAGCTAAAGTATGAACAAAATAACAGAGTTCAGGGCGAGTAATGGTGAGATAAATCAAACGACCAACAAGTCGTCTATAACGATCAGGATGTTCAAGATTGGGACTTGTATCAAGAGCCAATTGGTGATTTTGTTCCATTGGAAAATCACATGGTTTTGCACCAAGCAAACCAGCTTCAGAGATGATATCCAACGCATATTTTCGTTGAGAGATGAACAAACCATCCGGTCCACGAGCAATCTCAAGACCAAGAAAATATTTCAACGTTCCCAAGTCTTTCATATGAAAACAACTGCTAAGATAAGCTTTGAAAGTAGCAATGGCTGCCGAATCATTACCTGCAATGATCAAGTCGTCAACATACACAAGTATGTGAAGAACAATACCATGTCGTTCAAGAGAGAACAATGAGTAATCAGCATAGGATTGAACAAATCCGAATGACTTTAAGGCAGAAGCAAGCTTAGAGAACCAATTACGAGGGGCTTGACGGAGTCCATATAGAGATTTCCTCAATCTGCAGACCTTCCCGGTTGAAACACCTGAAATTCCCGGAGGAAGACGCATATATACTTCTTCATCAAGGTCTCCATGTAGGAAAGCATTGTGAACATCCATTTGATGAAGTTCCCAACCACGAATAACAGCCACCGCAAGGAAAACGCGGACGAATACCATTTTTGCAACTGGAGCAAATGTCTCATTAAAATCAACACCAGCCACTTGATTGTTGCCGAGAACAACAAGGCGTGCTTTGTGTCGTTCAATAGTACCATCAGAGTTGTACTTAATTTTGTATACCCATTTACACCCAATAGTTTTCTTTCCCGGTGGCAAATCTTCAATGGTCCATGTACCATTATTTTCAAGAGCCTCAATATCTTTGCGCATTGCATCACGCCAATGAGAATAGCGAACAACTTCAGATAAACATGTCGGCTCAAATCCTGCAGTTACTGCTGCCAAGAAACGACTATGGGAAGTAGAAAAATTATTGCAAGTAACATAATTAGCTATGGGATAAGGTGTAGTACCTGAGGGTGGAGATTGAGATGATGATGATGATGCAGAGGGGGGGTCGAAGCGGCGCGCCGTATGGAAAACATGGTCACGCAATCGAACTGACTGTTAGCGAACTCTTGTGCTGCGCCGAACATTATTATTTGATGAAATGGTAGAGGGGGTCTGTCATCCCATTAGGAGAAATTGTTTCAGGTGTTTCTAACACGACATGATCACTACACCTCTTGAATGATCATCAACAATTGTTAAAAAATAAGAGGCACCACAGGAAGAGGGAACACTATATGGACCCCATACATCACAATGAATCAACTCAAATAAATCATCTGCTTTGCTAGAACTAATAGGAAATGACGTACGCGTTTGTTTTGCTTTAAAGCATACATCACATGGTTCATCTTTATTTCTACTATAATTATTATTACTAACACCAGGAAGAAGATAAACAATCTGGGAAGACGGATGTCCAAGGCGTCGATGCCACACTTGATAAGAATCTGCATCAGTTGCATGACATAATCAATTTGTCGGTGCCATCGAGCGAAGCCAATAGACCCCATCCCTCTCTTCACCCACTCCAATCACCATCCTCGAAGTGCGGTCCTATATCACACATAGCTTATCAGTTAATGTGACTATACAATTCAAATCTTTAATCAATTGGGAAAAAGATATTAAATTGCAGGTTAATTTAGGAACATATAATTGTCACCAAGAGTTGCTGTCCCTGCTTGGACAGCATTGACATGTCCCCGTCAAGCATTATAATAGGAGAAGGAAATATATCCGACACGTCTGTAAGCAAGGATTTATCTCCGGTCATATGATAAGATGCCCCTGTATCCAATATCCAAGGAGAAAAAGACTTACCTGACAATTTTTCATTTGATGAAGATTTATTGTTTAAAGATTTCAACATATTCAAGACGGTGTTCCATTGATCATCGGTTAAAGTAGGAGCGACAACATTCTTGTCTTGTGTTGTCAGAACAGGTAACGCAGAGAAGGATGGTGTTGCAGATTGGGCAGCATTAGCAACACCAGGAGTACCTTTTCCAACTCCAAAATTACTTTTGCCTTTTCCAGTGTTTTTTCCATTTCCACGTCCGTTATTCCACCATTCTGGATAGCCAATAATTTTGAAACAATTGGAAACTTCATGGTCTGGCTTCCCACAATGAGAACAACCAGTCTTGTCAGAATATCCTTTAGCTCCACCACGATTAGAAGAACTGCCACGAACAGCAAAGGCAACAGCCTCGTTTCGTGCCTCACGCCCCTTCGTCATGGTTTTGTGGCGCTCTTCTTGAACCACCAGAGAATAGACTCGGTTCAATGAAGGGAGCGGATTTTGAGCAATAATGTTAGAACGGAGTGTTCCATACAAATCATCATCCAAGCCCATAAAAAATTGGTGAACTCGCTCATCTTCACGTTCCTTGCTCAAATTTGCTACCCATTTGCAATCACATTTTCCACATGTACAAGCTCTCTTTGTGAGATATGTGGATAACTCGTCCCAAATTTTCTTCAGATGCCCATAGTAAGAAGCAACACTCTAACCATTTTGATCAAGACGTGCCAGTTCAGATCGCAACTGAAGAATACGGGGACCGTTGCCGACAGAGAATCGCTGTTTTAGATCTTCCCATAACTCCTTTACTGTATCATAATAGGTTATGGTAGAACGAAGTGAAGAGTCGATGGAACTAATAATCCAGGCTACAAGCATGGAATTGACGCTCCACCAATCCTCAATCTCGCCTCCGTCAATGGAAGGTACCGTAATAGTCCCGTCCAAGAAACCAAGTTTACGTTTTGCACGAAATGCATTACGCATACTGGTTTCCCATTCTGGATAATTGTCACCCTTCAAAATTAATGGACAAATATTCATGCCAAGATGATCAGAAGGATGTAAATAGTATGGCGACGACGTAGCGAGAGGAATCTGCTTCTTCCCCTTGTCGCCGTCACTTGTATTTTTCAGTGAAGTGTCTCCATCAGAACTGTTTTCTGCCATGATTTTCTTATCAAGATCGACAGAAAAAAAAAAGGAGAAACGAAAGAAAATAAAAATCAAAGTATCAATTTAGGGTTTGTAAAACCCGCTCGTGATACCATAAAGAAAGAATATGAGGTAATTGTCTGCTTTATTCATTCACTGACAGAGAAACATATACAAGTAATTTCCCAAACTACATGCCTAAATATTAGGAGATATTGATGAGGAAAATATGTACTGATATGCTAATGAAATACAAGAGATATTCTAGGAGCTACCTATGCTATATGTTAATTACATGATAAGGTACAACTGTTAATTTGTTACTAATTACAGCTGTTAATTATTATCACAATAGTTGTGAATTAATGTCTATTAAAATGAGAAATAGAAGTTTTCAGATAAAGTGGAAGCAAACGGTAATACCTGCATCTCCAAGTGTATTAGAAGTCTCAAATAAAGAGAAGATCGGAGTAGAGAATCTCCAAGGCCAAAGCTCTGAAAATGCAGAAGCAAAATTTGATGACAATGTTAATTTTTCTGTTAAAAAGTGTGAATCTCTTGCTAAAATTTTTGAAATGTGCAATGTTGCTATGGTCAATTCTTTGGGTGATGCAAATGTTACAAGCATGGATGGTGGAAGAGTTGTCATGCAAGAGGAGAAAAATATGAAAGAGAAAAAGGAATCCTGGCAATTTGAAGACAAGTCAAGAGATCAAAAGTTGATTGATATTAAGTTGGTTTGTAGAACTAAACTTGATCATAATGGTTCTAAGAACAAATTTAAGGATAAATTGGTTGATAAAACCTTTCAAGAACATGAAGTTCATTTTTCTAATGATTTTGCTGATGTGGCGAGTCATGAAGGGGCAAATCTTGAAGCTGAGAAAAGTTCATTAGAAAAGTTTAAAAGTCCAAAGAAGATGAATTTTAAGTCAATAACTATTGATTCAAGGAGGAGTGTTGAAAATATGAATCAATATTATTATTTTAGTTTAATATAGTTTATTGAGTTTCTTAGGATTCCTATTGTTACAAGTTTTAACCATAGGAATTATGAGTATTAGTGGGTATGTTACAAATTTAAGGTGGTTTAATTTTGATTTAGGCTTATGTTTTATATGTTATGTTTTTCATGTATTTAAAGGATGATATTATCAATAAAATTATGTGAGTTTCATTTCTCCATTGTTCTAAAAAACCAACAGATTTCTAGTTGTTGGATTATTTTTAGTCTGGTATGGAGTTGAGATAAGTAACACACAGTGCTTACATATATTGTTGTTAAAAGAAATGCAGTACAAACCTCAAGTCTTAAACTAGCTTTTGAGGTTGAGCATAGACCTCTGAAATTTTAATTCGAAACTTCTTCAAATTCTCTCTTTTTCCATTGGTTTTTCATTCCATGAAGCGCAGAGCTCTTTTCCCTCTCGTCTACTCTTGCTACAGTGCGCAGCCTTTTCTTTTTCATTTCCATAGAAACCTCAATTTTCCTACTCCTTTGGATCGGGTCAACTCCAACGACTTAAGGCCCATCATATAAAAATAGTATACCCCCTATTTAGCCATCACATAACACACTAGACAATGTGTAAATAACCTCGCAAAATAAAATCTACACAAAATATCATGTTAATAGAGATAAATACTTAATTGATACAATAAACTAAAAATTACAATTTATTTAAAATGACTCTAAATTAAACACTAAATTAATAAAATTATATTAAAACTTATTTAAAAAGACTCCAAAAGTAGTGATTAATGAGAACTCATCACTAAATTTTTAAAAAATATATAATTTTGAATTTTTTTTAATAACTCAATTGAATATGTATGATCAAGAAAAGCAGTGAATGAGTTTATAGCGTATTTATTTTAAGATTTAGATATTCGATCTATCTAATGATCAACTAATTTGACAGATATAAAGACTTTGAGAGGAGTTCATTTTAAGGTCCCAAACTTTTATTGTCAGGTTCATGTGAATTAAATTCGTTGAAGTATTTGATCAAATTAGCGGATTAAGTAGTTGATGAATGTAACAGACATAAAATTACACATTTAGTTTATAATCGAATTTCATCAACTAATATTAAAAATTGAAAAAATTAATTAGAAATTATAATAGAGATAATGAGTTTAGTTACCGTGATATTGATATGAAGTTTCCACTGCCGTTAGCGATGACTAGTCTCCGCCGGGGAACCTGTGGGCACACAAAGTGAGTTCTCTCCTCCCAACCGAATTTTTTCTAGACGCATGAGTCATGAATAGAACCCCTAACCAAATGCTTAAGGAGACCAAGACTCTTACCACTTGGATCAATCTATTTGTTGGTGCTAATGAGTTTAAGTTATTATAGAAAAAAGAGGGCAAAATTCATCCATATGTCCTTTAAGTTTTAAGTTTGTATCAGATAGGTCCTTTAAGTTTTTGTAAGTATCAGATAGACCCTTTATGTTTTACATTTGTATCATATAGGTCTTTAAATTTTTTAAGGATCAGATAAGTCTTTTAGGTTTTAGGTTTGTACTTCCTCCGTCCTAAATTATAAAAGAAAAAATAAAAATCACACTTATTAAGAAAAACCAAAACCTAATAATTTGGAGTATGTGTTTTTGTATTTTTATTGAAATGAGTTTCATGGAAAGATGTACAAATTATTTTCATTGGTTGCTTATTGATAAAAGTGGAGGGAGTGAAAATTAAATGCAATTGTGAGAATAAGTAGAAATAATTCTTGGAAAAGAGAAACTTTGGTTTTTTTTCCATCTTATAATTTGGGAAATTTTTTTCGAGTTTTTTCCATTATAAAACTTAAAGGACCTATCTGATACAAACGTAAAACTTAAATGACTTATCTAATATTTAAAAACCTTAAAGGACATATCTGATGCAAATTTAAAACTTAAAAGACTTATTTGATACTTAAAAAACTTAAAGGACCTATATCTGATACAAACGTAAAACTTAAAGACATATAAATACATTTTGTCAAAAAAGAGATAAGTTTAAGTTTATCGGGAAAAAAAATAGAGATAAGTTTAAATAAATTAATGTTTGTTTTTTGGTCAAGATGATTTTATTTGGTAACAAAATAAATTAATATTTATTATTTTAGAAGATGACCATTTAACATATATATTTTATTAATATAATAAATATTTGATTTATTTATATTAATTTAATTTGAATTAGTCAAAAAGAAAAATTAAAAATAATTTAATTTAATTTTATACTTGATATGTAAAAATTTATTATTATAAAAATAGTATAAATATACATATCGTGATGATTAAGTTCAATGTGAGTGAGAAAGAGAGGAACAAAATAGAGGTGGGGGTGTAATGGGAGCCAGCAGAGATACAATACACAACAAAATCAGTTGATAGAAAAAAACAGAAGATGCTTCTTCATTTCACACAACTTACACTGAATCAAAGTATAGCATGAATCAAGCGTTTCAAAATAAGTGGAAAAGACCTTCATGTCCTTGGTTGGTGCCATATAAGGGTATGTATTTTTGAGGTAACATTTGTACTATGTCTATAAATTCACAACTCACTCTATTTTTAAGATTGCTTCAACAAAAAAAAAAAAGATTGTGTTGTGTTTTTTCTTCTTTGTTTTCTGTCCCTTTTCTTTTAATCTTTCTCGGTGATAGAGAAAACATAGTGATGCAAATATATGCAACCTGATTAAACCAGCAACAATGTAAGATCTTCTCTTATTTCATTGTTTTTCTTCAGTGTACATGTTTCAATTTTTTATTTTTTTTTGTGACATTAACATGTTTCAATTGTTAATGTCACACTCATGTTGATCCGTCAAATTTTATTCATTAAGTTAGATTTTATTTTACAAATATTGCTTTTATATATGTTTATGAGATGGATGTGACAAATATACATACTTCATGTTATATTGCATTGCACTTTGTCTAGAACATATACTTCAGATTTAACATGATATCAACATATGTGATTGAATCCAACCCAATTTGTTAATTTAATTGCACTTTTAATCTCCTATTTTATCAAATTTATGAAAATAGTCCTTTTATTTTAAATTGGTTTGTTCCTCAATCATCACATTTGTTAACTTTGATTTCAATCAATAATTTTATCAAAAAGTTGCGATTTTTAGCTTAAAAATCGTGGTTTTTGTGCGTCGAATGTAAGATTATAATTGGAGCAATAGATCGCCATTTTAGGGGTCAACCATCTATTGTGGACCAAAATTGTAACAAATGTCATGAACCAAAAAATTCGATTTTGATAGACAAAAAAATGATTCGTTTTTAGAATGGAAGGACTATTTTGCGAATATGATAAATTAGAAGATCAAAAGTGCAATTAAACTTACAGCTGTACACACCTTAGGTCTTATCTGTTATCGAGTTAGGATAAAGATAGACACAAAAGGTAGGTAGGGTTCCACCATCATTAAATACTTTCTAAAATAATAATTCAAATTTATTTGTATTTATCTCCCTTTAAATGGAAATATTCGTCTCGTTTATGAAATGATGAGAATCGTAACTCCTTTTGATAATATCCACATTTTCTTCCAAATATGATTGTTTATAATTTTTTTTATTCATTGACAGCTTACCAAAAAAAAAAAAAAAACCAATTCATTGGCAGCTATATATATATATATATTTTTGTAAAGATCTTTCCAATGTAATTCTAATTTTCTCTTTTGATTCGTTTCAGGATAATAATCACCAACCAATTTCATGTTTATTATGCTGAAAACAATTTCAAGGGTATAATAGGAAACTAAAAATATACCATATTTTTGTTTCCTTTTTGGAGACAAAACCAAGAAATGGATATATTGAACGAGTATTTATCAAGCAAAATGGAACAAATAGCTTCATCTCTATATAACTACACATTAAGGGCAAAACGAAGTCGTAATAGTGGACATTGTTGTCACTGTTATCATTGTTATCATGGTCTCAAAACCCTTGTTCATTTAGAAGAAGAAAACCTACACAAGAGAGTTATACATTCCTACAACATATCCAAAAACAAAACTACCACTACGTCAAAAGATTCAAAAATGCATTCTTCGTTGTGGGAGAGACTATCAAAGTCATTGTGGTCGTCATCGTCAGGTTCTCCAACATTACTATCGACAGTAATGGGAGACTTGATCGGAACGGAGAGTGGAGATTGTATGAGCTGTGATTTAACTGAAGAGCGTCCAGATCAAAGTCAAAGAAGCGGATTTATATTTAAAGAGAAGAAGAGGGCGAAAAAGGTGTTTCCGCCGGCAATAACATTGTTGAGAGAAACCGGAGCAGGAGGAGGGGTAGGAGGAATGCCTTCGTGTTTTAAAAAGGAATGTGGTGAAGATGGAAGGTTAGTTTTAAAGCTGGGGAATATGAAACGTCATTTCGAATATATGGAAGCTAGTCGAGAAAATGGCAGGCTTATCATGACGATCACCCACCACGATGATAATGGATGGGCCATCGATTTTGAGGAGGAGGAGGAGGAGGAAATTGATTTAGAATTTGAGTTTGAAAAAGAGTTAGCGAAGGAAGGTAGTAGTGAGGTGTCCAAGAATGAGAGTGGAAGTTGCTGGGCCGATATACGTCAATGTGCTTCTTATGGCAATGGTGGATTCATTCGGGCACAATTAGAAGGATCCTTCCATTTGGGCCTATATGGTTCTGCGCCGCTTCAGCCCATTACTTCTGTCATGTGAGCTCGTTGAGCCTAGTTATAAACTCTTTTTATTATTGTGTGATGCAAGTTCAACAAAAGAGATACACCGAAATATCGAGTCTATTGTGAGTGGAGTGGCTTACTAGTGGAAAATATGTTGTTTTCTTTTCTTTTTCCTAATTCAATATTTTGTCTTTGACATTTCAAGAGTTGTTGCATTTGCTCATTGTTTATTTAAGTTTTGATGGAATTTGTTCATTGTTTATTTTTAAGACATTAAATATATATAAATTATGGTTAAATATGTTTTTAATCTTTCTAAATATACTAAATTATTATTCCAATCCCTCTGCTTATAAAAAAAAGGAAAAACTTACCATTACTACGACCTTAAAATATCGTTAGTTTGATTATTTAACTAGCATATATTAAAAAAAGGAAAAATAGTAAAGGCTACTTTTTGTTTTAATTAATCTTTGGATTAGCTTTTAGTATTTTTTCGTCAACGAAATAGCTTATTTTTACCTTTTTCTTTTCGGATTGTCGAGTGGTTAGAATTTTACTTTTTAAAGTGAATAAGTGAAAGTACAAGATTTCAAACTGTGATCCATACATATTAAATGCAACGTCTCCTTAAAAAAATGCAACGTCACTATCAACTGAATTATGCTCACGGAGACGTTTTAATTTTTTTTTTTTGTCAAGTTTTTAACTCCACTTCTACTATCATCATTATAAGAAAACTAATTACCTATATAATATTACTAACATTTATATCCTTCCTTCACATAATTAAAATAAATTCTTTTTTTTTTGACAAAATAATTAAAATAAATTCTTTTGAAAGACAGATAAGTCATTTTCATTTTCATTTTCATTTTCATTTTTTCTTTCTTAGTTTCAACTTGTTACTACTTTTTTATTTATTTTTTTCTCTTGCTTTCTCCTTCTTACTATTTTTTGTCACTTATTTTTCAATTTTTTTCTTTCAACTTTTCTTCATACTCCTCATTGAATTTCACAATTCAAATTAAAATTATCTCTTATCTAAACTAATCGAATATTTCACTTTCTATTTCTCCTTTATGGGTTAGTTGGGTTGATCAACTTAATGAGTACCAAGTGCCGCATTTTGAAAGATGAAAACTTGCTATTCGGGGTCACTATTTTCAATCACTCTTTTATTGGGTTCGAATTTGGGTGTGGGAGAGGTTCAAAAATTTACAACCACAACTCATGTTGATCAACCGTAGAGACCCTTTATTGTTTAGATGAAATAAGATTTAGGCCTTGAAAATTGAGAATGTTAAGTTGGTACTAGACTCAGTTATCGATGATTTTCTTTGGCGTCCGTATGTTAGATATTCCCATAAATATGGAATGTTTTATCCAAATGGTGAAATTTGGGTACCGTTTGAGAAAGATTCCAATAAAGAAATGTTCTCATTTGTTATATGCTTGAGAGTTTCCGAGCTTTTTGGATTTGAGTCAGAGCAATATCCACATAGTTACAATGCAATTTGGAATTGATCAAGATGTTCCAAGTGTTGTGCCCAGGGACGGAACTAGGTAAGAATGAAAAGGGGCAGCCGCCACCCCTCATATATGATATATACTATACTATTCCTATGTTACATATGTATTGCCACCCCTGCCATTATTTATTTTTTTATAGTCTGCCACCCTTTTTTGGTCCACTCAATCTTTTAATAATTTATATTAGTATAGTATATACTTATAACATAATAATATATTTATTAATCATTATTTTAATTTAACTCATGCACTAACCATTAGGGATGGATAGTATAGTAGAACTATGCCTATTCCAAATTAATTTGTTCACCATGTCCATTCTTACTCCCATTTAGTCCAGTTTCTTTTAGAAAAACACAAAGTAATTAATTTGAGGCTTAATTGTATATTTGGTTCCTTATATTTATTTTAGATTTTAATTTTATCTCTTACATTTAAAAAGTTTTATGTTCGTCCTTTTAGTAAATGTTTTGTTAAAATCGTCCACATGGCTAATGGATTTGTTTACGCGGACAACTTAGGATGGTACTATGTGAAAGTTTAGAAGAAATTAAATCTAAATATAACAAAAAGATAGCTCAAACTTAACTCAAAATTAACAAAAAGAACGAACTTATGTCGACATTAATAATATAAGGGACCAACTTAAAACTTTTTAAACATAAGAGACCAAATTGAAACCTAAAATAAACATAAGGAACCAAATATGCAATTAAACCTTAATTTAATAAAACACTCCTCAATACTTAGAGTAATAACAGAGAAAAATAGTGAAAATCTAGTCCCCAAATTCAAGGACAATTTCAAAGTAATATTTTCAATTTCTCAAGCATTTCCGTTGCGGCACCATACTCTTTCTTAACTACAAATTAGTTTTTCTTTTCTTTTGTCCATCAATATACTGATTTTTTCTTTCTTTCTTTTTCACAAGGCTATACTTTAATCTATTATAATTATAATATTTTACTAATTTATTATGTGCAATGTTTGTGAATTTTGCATTTTTAGAATTTTTTTTTTATTTTAATTGCATACGTATGCAATTATTAATAGTAGAAGTTAGTTATGGTTAATGTTATTTATCAAGTGTAATATTTTCGCCACCCTCAATGATTTTTTCTGGTTCCGTCCCTGGTTGTGCCGATGTTACCTCCCGTTATTCAAGGTGGTGGAAGCAATCAGTATTGGGTTGCAATGATTTTGTTTAGAAAATTGTGCAGCGGAAGAGAAGTGAAAGTTCAAGGTAACATATGATATAGCTCATGTAGGAAAAGCTAACAGAAGCAGTAATGATGTTGGTGTTCAACCTGGATTTCCTCCCCATTTTTGGAAGTTTTTGTGATGATGTTCCAACAAATTTCTACTAATGATTGTGTGAAAGCCGGTGAAAATATTGATGCTTCTTCCATATCAGTTGAGGATTGCAAGCCATGGAAATATTATGCCAAAGAACTTGAGGCTATTAAGCAGATCATGGAAATATTGATTTTGTTATATGAAGAGAACGATCTATGGTATCACTTACTATGTTGACTTAAATAAATGAAGAGAATTTAGAGCATCACTTATTCTGTGTTATTTGTTCCTGGTTTTTGAAGCCTACTTCGGTTAGTTAATTGATTGACAATGGGAGATGCATTAGGTAAATGTGATTCTCTCGAAAAGTCTTTGACACCAAAAACAAGTGCGAGGCTAAAATAGTTAAAAATTAAAACAAGATAGCATGATTTGTTTGATCAAGGATTTGAGGGATGAGGCCATTTACAAAGTTATATCTTTGAGAAATGTCCTACTCCTACCCACAAAAATTAAGCTTTGGGACAGAGGTGTGCAATGTCCCTCGACATGTATTTGATGTACTTCTAAATAAGAAACTTGCTACCATCTCATGCTAACATGCCGGTGTCCGAAATGGTATGGAAGAAGCTTAACTTTTGGCCGAAAGTTATGCCACTGCTGTCCAATCTGGCGGATTTCAGTATGGTTTTATTCAACCTGCTAAAACAGCTTACTGCAGCTGAACAATAACGTCTCCGACAAATTTGTATGTTGGATCAACAAGACAACTCGGTCCTCAGCTCACAGTATGTCTTTCTTGGACCAAACAGAAACCAGATCATTTGAAGTGTAATGTAGATTTCACACTATTCCAGAAGCATAATAAGATCGGATTTGGAGCCATTGTCAGAGACCTCAAGGCAGTTTTTCCCGTAGCTCAGACAGCTTGGTCCACGAGTATGATGGAAGTACATGAAGGTGAGGCTGCAAACCTTCTGTCAGCACTTAATTGGATGCAGGACTGGGAGGCTGACCGCATCACATTTGAACCGGACTGCAAAACTGTCGTGGACGTTATTCACAGAAATAGAGTTAATGTGTCAGAGTTTGGTATAATAATCTCTCTTTGTAAGAACATTATATTAACCATCAGAATTTTAAAGTGGTTTTTGCTAGGAGACAAGCAAACATGGTGACTGGTCAATTAGGAAGAGCCTCCATTTCATACGCTAGTACCCATTTGTGGCGCTGGGCAGGACATTCTGTCCCGACTTAAGCAAAACTTTTGGTGCTGCAAACGCGTTCAATTTCTTATGCTTCCTCAATACGAGAAATGGTCATCACGCAAGTCGCATCTGCTCCCTTTGATGTGGAATGCTAAAACAATATTGTTGCTTCCAGTTCCGTGAATTCTCCTGAGGTAACTGACCCAACATTCTTATTTGATATCACACATGTTATTCATATCATTTAAAACAATTTCATTTCCATTTTCTCTTCAGATCATGCATTGCTACTTAAATACAGCGATGGTAACGATATCAGCACAAGAGATCCTGCGCTGCTAACTTGATTTTGTCGATCACTTCCAATCCATCCGTAGAAATTTTATTGGAATTTTCTTTTTTTTTCCTTCTACATGAGCTTGATGTGTCATCAAGCAGAAACGAACAATTACATCTCTATACAATGGTTGATTTATTCACATTAACAAACAAATAGTGTTCAAAATATGTCATTTTCTATTTCCAATGTTACATATTGATTTTATCAATTCTTTTTTTGGTAGAATTGATTTTATCAATTCTATGTGCACCACTCTTAAGTTTATTATGCTACAATTTTCATTTACGATTTACGATAATGGTTCATTCACAATAATAGTTAATACTTAATAATCATAAATTTGTAAAATTATTACACTATTTCATTTATTTAGAGAAAAAAATATATCTATATAAATAAATAAACATAAAGGGACACTGGCGACAACGATACTATATCTACAAATAAAGAGAAATTTATTCCATTAGACAGAGTGCGTCACCAAAGTAAGATAGCAATTAGCAAGGTGGGTTGGTCCACCCCATTTTTAACCTGTTGATATGGGGCGAAACGGGCCCACTTAGATAAATGAGTTCTAAAAGTTACTCTGTTTTGGCAGGTCCGTCCGTCAAAATTTTAATTTTTTTTCGTTAACATGAATCATAAAAATCCATAGTTGTTTATGTTATTACCAATAAAAAATATTTTGAGTTATTCACATAATTTGTTGTTATAACAAAATATCTCGAATAATGTATTATACCAACGCGTAATTTTTTTTTTAATTCACATAATTTTTCCGTAAAAATAAAAAACTTACGACAATTTAAAAAATAAAAACTAATTGGCACACCGGCTCCGGCTGCCCCATATTCTCCTCATTTTTTCAATGAGTTAGACGGAACATGTGAACTTAAATTTTTTGAGATTTCTTCTGTAAAAAAAATGACTATGAGAATTGTCGTCACAAAAGAAATTCAATGAGAATTGAAAAGACCGCTTCCCACTACCAAAGGCATTTCGACACTAATGTTCTAGACGGATCTTTGGTCCACCAAATTTTAGACGGAATACAACTCCTTCTTACACTTCGGTAACAAGGACGTAGGGGTAATTGTTCCATACTAGGACAAGGCCCAATACACGCGGCTCAAGTGCTCTAAAGTCCGGTCAAAACCCAATTTGCTCCAGCAGCTTCACATACAAGTTAAGGGTAACATACATCATAGTTCTTGTACGCCCTCACTACAAGAAAAGCCTCAAATACAAAGAGGTTTTAAAATAAGTTACTGGCGGAATTTTCCCTCAATAAATTATTGAGGGAAAATTCTGCCACAAAATGATGCAAATCCGCCAGTATTTTTTCCAGTATATTAAAAAAATAGAATAATACTTAGTGGCGGAATATTCCGCCAGTAAACGAATGGACGAGATACGTTATGGCAGAATATTCCGCCAGAAAGTTAAATCTCAACGGCTATCACTTACTGGCGGAAATTTTCCGCCAGTAAGTTGTCTCGGATATTGCACGTGCTGACACAACACTTACTTGCGGAAATTTCCGCCAGTAAGTGTTCAACGGTCAAATAGCTTCTGATGGAATATTCCGCCAGTAAGTGCACAAATTCCGCCAGTAAGTGAACGGATTCAAACGTTCGGATTCCTTCCCCCCTCTATAAATACTCATTCACATTCATTTTTCTTTTCACATCTATTCTTCTCATATCTCTCTAACTTCTCTCTAAACTCACTCATACTTCTTTCATTCTCTCTAAAACATTTCTCCTTTCACATAAAACTTTTTCATTCTCTCAACAAAATTTTTTTCCTTTCACATCAAACTTCTTTCATACTTAAATTTTTTTTTCATTTCCCTTTTATTTTTCCATTACTTTATGTTGGTGTTTTGTATGTTGGCCTCATTTTGCAAAAACAAGTTCTAGCAAGATGTTGGACCAGATGCCGTAGCATGTGGGTACAGCATCTGTCGTGACGGAAATTCTCGCTGTATTTATGCGCCATATCCTTGAAGATTCGCCTAAGCAATATTTTCGTCTTTCCTTATATACCAAGACACACGTTTTCATTGAGGTTTTATAAGGCGGCTGCACCAGGTTATATTTCCAAAATATGCTACGTCATTTATGGAAACAAGTGATTCTTTCCATTTCATGTGTGCTGGACTTTGCAAAAGATCAGCTGAAGTTTGAAGCCCAATATGAAGACCTTGCCTATGCTAACTCAGGTCATATAAATATGTGAAGACTAAAACCTAAATGACTACTGAAGCCAACAATGTAGTATTATTAGGGCTTAGTCGTGTAGCCACTCTCTAGGAGAGTTGGTGTGAAGTGAACCACTCAGATTGTGAGATGGTCACTGTGTAATCACTCAGAAACCTGTAGGTAATGAGTGAGTATTGTTATTGGAGGAAGCTTGTAAGCAACTCCAATTTGTGTGCTTAGTCAAGAGTCTTGGTTACATATTTGTCATGGAAGTGTGTCTTCCAATTTGTTCACAGTGTTGTTAAAATCCTTGCGGGTTAGTAAGGTGGTAGGGAAGTGAGATGGGATCTCATATCTAGGAGTTCCTAGGTAGAAGTTGCATGGGTAGTGTCTAAGTGATATGTGTAAGCGAGGAGTTTAACTTTGAATTGGAACTACTGAAGTGGATTTCCTTCCTGGATTGGTATCCCCCAGAGTAGGTTCGTTTATACCGAACTGGGTTAACAACATACTGTGTTCTTTAATTTCTGCAATTTATTTTTACCTTGTCTATTTTATTTTGTACTGGTACGAGATGCTGAAACATCTGTCTTAGCATCACGTTATTATAAGACAAGTGCTACAGCTTTGTATACGGCATCTGTCAGCTCTGCGCCAGAATTTCACTTTATTATCAATTTCCTCCAACAACTTAATACTTATATTGTTGGTAAGTGCTTATTTAGTCTATTAATTTTCATAATTATTTTTTGTCTATTATTGTTATATTTACTAATCAATTGTTTTATTTATTTTTATGATTTTAATTTAGGAGTGTGGCATAGGCGTTAATTCGTGGTCGTGGGTGGACATTGTTTGGTAAAGCGCGAAGTCAGACTCTACTCGGCTACCAAGTAAGTAATATGTAAATTGTGATCTTATTTTTATTTTAAACTATAAAATTTATTGTTTAAGTGTGATAATAATTTTTAGTTATTGATTAAGTGTAATAATAATGATTTTTTGTTATTTACTTTTGTAAGAAAAGTATGTTAAGAAAATATTATTGTAAGTTTTAGAAAGAAATTAAGTAGGTGATAACAAAATTAGTTTTAAAAAAAAGTAGGTGATAATAAAATTAAGTTTTTTTTAAGTAATAAAACTGTTATTTTTTCTAATATAATAATTTTTTGTTATTGTTACTTCTTTTTTATAAGTGTACTAAATAAAATTTATTGTTTAAGACTTTAAGTAATAATAAGTAAAATAAGTTTTTTTGTTCTAATATAAGTAGTTTTTATTTATAAGTGTTATTAAGAAATATATATTTTTGTGAGTTTTAGAAGAAAAAAAACTTGATTATTTGTTTTTTTAAATAAAATAAGTGATAATAAAATAAAGTTTTTTTTAACTAATAAAACAGTTTTTTGTTTGTTCTAATATAATAATAGTTTTTTATTGTTTAAGACTTTAAGTGTAATAATAAGAAAAATAGGTTATAAGAAAAATAAGTGATAATAAAATTAAGTTTTTTTTAACTAATAAAAAAATTTTTTTTTTGTTCTAATATAATAATAGTTTTTTATTGTTTAAGACTTTAAGTGTAATAATAAGAAAAATAAGTTTTAATTATTGTTATTAATATTAATTATTTTATTTATTGCTATTAATATTAATTAGTTTTAGAACATAAAATACTTAATTATATTTGTTTTCGTAAAAAAAAAAAACTATGTTAAATATCTTCCCTTATATATTATAGAAAAGAAAAAAATTACTACAATGATATTGATCCCCTGTATATAACATCGATCTAATTAATTAGTGATCGTGTTGATATATTATGTTTAAACTTTCAGATCATATATAGTTAATATGGATCGTAATTGGATGTACGATAGATATTATGATGGAAAGAGGGGAGAAATTAAAGAAATTTTTAAACTCGGTGTTGCACTATTTCTCAAAGCTGCAAAAGGTAGTAACATCGTCATAAGTGAAGGAGGAATTAGGTGTCCGTGTGCGTCTTGTGACTGTAGATGGATTCGCAGCGAAGATGAAATTAAATATGACCTATATACTAAAGGATTTTGACCTAATTACTGGATTTGGACAAGTCATGGTGAAACAATTATGTCGGACTCGTCGGCTTCGAGTGCTACTAATTTTGGTGTTGTGTATCAAGGTTCTTCAAGCAGCAGTGCGCCAATAGTACCTGCTCAGAATTACCAGCATTACCCATTCAACGAGATGAATCATATGATAACTGATGCTCTTGGGATTGGTGTGGCGAATGATGGAGATGAATATGATGGAGACCAACTTCCGAATGTTGATGCCCAGAGATTTTTCAATCTTTTAAAAGATACAAATGAACCGTTGTTTGAAGATTCCACAGACTCGAAGTTAACAGTGTGTGTTAGACTTTTGGGTCTAAAGTGTAACTTTCTGATTCCGGAATTAGCCATGGATGCGAACTTATTATGAAGCAAAACAGCTAGTGTCAAAGCTAGGACTTGGAGTGAAGAGAATTCATTGTTGCATCAATGGTTGTATGTTGTTTTATAACAACGAGTTTGGTGTAAGTGATGGTGATTTAGTTCAATGTAAATTTTGTCAAGAACCAAGATACCGTCAAACAAAAAAGTCGCGGTCAAAAAGGGGAAAGCCAGTACCAAGACAAGCGATGTTCTATTTACCCATAGTGTCGAGGTTGCAGAGGTTGTATGCATCATTGCAAACTGCAAGAAAAATGACATGGCATTCTGAAAATTATGAACAACGAAAAACGTCCGGTGAGTTGCGACATCCTTCTGATGGTTTAGCATGGAAGCATTTTGATCAAGTTAATCCTGGTTTCGCTTCAGAGCCAAGAAATGTTAGACTGGGATTATGCTCTGATGGATTTACACTGTATACTCAAGCATCAGCGACACCATATTCATGTTGGCCTATTATTGTCACTCCATACAATCTTCCACCCGAAATGTGTATGTCAAAACCTTACATGTTCTTAACCGCTGTAATACCTGGGCCATCTAGTCCAACTGCTGGTATTGATATCTATTTGCAAATTTTGGTTGATGATTTGAAGAGGTTGTGGGAAGGTGTTGTGACATATGATATCAGCCGAAAACAAAATTTCATCATGAGAGCAACTTTGATGTGGACCATCAATGATTTTCCTGCTTATGGGATGTTGTCTGGATGGGGGACACATGGTAAATTGGCATGTCCTATTTGCATGATGGACACCAAAGCATTTACGTTACAAAGAGGTGGTAAAGCTACGTGGTTTGATTGCCATAGAAGATTCCTTCCCCTTGATCATCCATTTCGAAGAAATAAATATGAATCTGTTAAGGGTCATATTGAAACCCGACTACCACCTCGATATTTGAAATCACAAGAAGTTTGGGACAAAGTGAAAGATAAGCCAAAAGTAGAAATAGTAGGCGGTGTTGCCTCAAAACCGCCAGGTTACGATGTAGAGCACAATTGGACAAAGAAAAGTATTTTTTGGGATCTGCCTTATTGGAAAGACAACCTTTTGCGTCACAACCTTGATGTTATGCATGTTGAAAAAAATGTTTTTGAAATTTTTTTCAACACTGTAATGAATGTCAAAGGAAAAACAAAAGATAATGATAAAGCAAGAGAAGACATTGCGCTTTATTGCAGACATAATGACTTGTTGTTGGTGGAGACTTCCAATGGCAAGACCCTAAAACCTCGTGCCAACTATACTTTATCTGTTGATGAAGCAAAAGCAGTTTGTCGGTGGATAAAAGAACTCAAGATGCCGGACGGTTATTCTTCAAATTTAGCAAGATGTGCTGATGTTGACAATCATAAAATGAGGGGGATGAAGAGTCATGATTGTCATGTTTTTTTCCAGTCTTTACTTCCTATTGCCTTTAGATCTCTACCAACACATGTCTTGAATCCGCTTATTGAACTCAGTCAATACTTTAAGAATTTGTGTTCTTCGACACTAAGAGAAGGTGGTCTGATCAAGATGGAAAATGACATTCCAATGATATTGTGTAAGCTGGAGAGAATCTTTCCTCCTACATTGTTTGATTCTATGGAGCATGTCGTAGTTCATCTTGCATATGAGGCTAGACTTGGTGGACCTGTTCAATATAGGTGGATGTATCCGTTTGAAAGATTCATGGGGGATTCAAAACGTTCTGTGAAAAATAAAGCTAGGGTTGAAGGCTCAATTTGTGCAACATACTTACATCGTGAAACAATTCATTTTTGTAATCATTATTTCAAAGACACATTGGCACCAAAAAGTAGTCGGAATGAAACTGAAACATCTGTCGGTGACGTCAACTCATTTAACTTATCAGTGTTCAAATTGTCTGGGCGTCCAGGTGGCGTGGAGAAACAGTATTTTCCTGGAGATGCTGCATTAAAATCAGCACATGTTCACATTTTAATTAACTGCACTGAAGTTCAACCCTATTTTGATTTATTTTTGTCTTCGGTAGAGATAACTTCAGAACAATCTTCTGCTAGGACACATGAATTTTTTCCACAATGGTTCACAAACTACATCCATCATCAACAGCCAACTCCTACTGTACAACACTTGATGAACTTATCTCTTGGCCCCAGGTCACGCGTTAAACAATGGCACACTTACTTTGTCAACGGATACAAATTTCATACAAAGAGTTGGACTGAAGGAAAAAAACAAATAATAGTGGCGTGTGTATGAAAAGTGTGACTGAAAACGGTGAAGGTGATTTCTACGGTGTTATTGAGGACATATTTGAAATCGAGTACAACTATATCGATAACAAGAATACGGTGGTATTGTTTTATTGTAGTTGGTTTGATCCATCAAGTAGGGGTACAAAGTTTAATTCAAAGACAAACACTGTTGACATCCACATGACCAGGAGATACGAACTGTTTGATTCATTCGCTATTGCCAACAATGTTACACAAGTTTATTATGTCCCTTATCCATCAACAAGAGTTGACAAGCGAGGATGATGTGCCGCAATAATGACAAAACCAAGGGGTCGAATTGAAAAAGATGGAAGAGACGAAGACGTCGATCATCCATATCAGATTGATGAGATGACCAACGTAGTTGATGATGTAATTGCAGTTGAACCTTTTAGTCAGCTTTGTGTCGGCGAAGACGAAGCAGAAGAGGTACCTCCCGGAGGTGATGTTGATGAAGACGATGAAGTGCCTTTGGAAGATGGTCAAGACGACAATGAAGATATATCAGATTGGGATGATGATAACAACTAATTTTATTGCATTTATGTACTTTTTTATTGCATTTATGTTGAAAGTATTTTGTAATGACAATGACTATTTATTGCATGTATGTTGAATCTATTTTGAATGACAATGCCTATTTATTGCATGTATGTTGAATGACAATGACTATTTACGGTGGTATTATTATTATTTTTACGGGTATAGGTATATATGACGTCTTTAGCCGGATCAGGAGAGCCACCCTTACCTCCACCTGGTGGTGGTGGAGATTTAGGTGTGTTGGAACAAAATGAGTTTTAATTATAAAACACCCTAAATTTTGATGATAACAAGGTATTAAATGGACAATTGGTATTACTAATGAATGATCTAGTGTACAGGAACAAAGTAAAAATGTCATCCTCGTAGATCATCATTTGGGCATCTGAAGGACACAGTCTGAAGTGTTAAGGCTCTGATGATGCTGGAAGCATCAGAGCCTCTGAAGAAGTCCTCAGAGGCCAAAGAAAGAAACACAGTCTGAAGCGTGTGTACATCTTCAGAAGATCAAATAAACGATATCATCAGATCCTGAAGAACTCTCTCTGAAGAAAGACAGCTAATAACCAATGCAATAGTACAACGGTCCTGTCAAAGAGTACAACCGTCTTGTCAACAAAAAGGAGAGTGTACAACCAACGGTTCTTTTCTCAACGTCTTTATACCTAGAGTATAAATAGAAGACATCCTCATAGAGAGAAGACTACTGGAAGATCATCTGAACTTAGAAAGATTCAAATCATATTCAAGCTGTGAACTGTGTTATTCTTTCTAGTGTTATATTCTAAGTTAAATATCTTTTGATATTACAGACTCTGAGCTTAGTGTTTAGAGAGTCTTGCTTAGAACTTTCAGTCCTACTTAATCTGTGTATTAAGTTAGTTTGTGAAGTCTCTTTGTCTTGTGTGACTTAGAGCAGGAAGTCTTAAGTCTTGTGTGACTTGAGCAAGGAAGTCTTAAGCTTGTGTGCTTAAGCAAGGAAGTCTCTAATCTTGTGTGATTAGAGCAAGGAAGTCTCTTGCTTGTGTGCTTGAGCATTTGTTGTATAATCTTTGTGATTATAGTGAAATCCCTTGGAAGTGCAAGGGGACTGGACTACTCTCGTTTTGTGAGAGGAACCAGTATAAAACTTTTGTGTGTTCTTTCTCTCTCTCTCTCTCTCACTGTTTTATTTGTGTTTTGTGTTTAGTCTAGTTTATCATATCCGCTGCATTTCTATGTTTCTTAAAGCAAAAGAATCAATTTTTCAAAACACAATTCAACCCCCCTTCTTGTGTTTTTCACCTTCAATTGGTATCAAGAGCTCCGGTTCTGTCTTTTAATCACTTCACAGTGAGACAATAAAAGATCTTTGAAAAACACTTTATGTCTGGGGAAGGAACATCTACACCTGCACCTATTCCTACATCTTCTAATTCAGATCTATCCAACGTTCAATACAACTACGACAACATGACCTCTACCTCTTCAGCATCTAATCATGATTCTAGCAACAAAAAGGTTCCAATTTTTAGTGGTGATCCTCTAAGATTTGAATGGTGGAAAGATAGCATTTATCACTATGTCAATGGAATTGATGATGAGCTTTGGGACCTGATAGAAGAAGGAGTACCTATTGATGGAATAGGCTCTGATGGTAAGATTACCATAGCTTAGAAAAGAGCTCTATCTGCTGAAAACAAGAAGATTTTTTCTAAACACAACAAGGTCAAACAAATCATGATGTCAGCAATATCTCATGATGAATATACCAAAATCATGGATAGATCTACAGCTAAATCTATGTATGACTCTCTATGCTCAAACTATGATGTAATAGGCAAGTTCAGAATGCCAAAGCAAGACTACTGGTTCAGCAGTATGAGCTTTTTACCATGAAACCTGATGAGGACATTGAGACCATGTTTTCTAGATTTCAGACTCTGGTGTCTAGCCTCAGGTTTTCTGAAGAAAAGTTATACAACCTCTGATCATGTGTGGAAGATCCTAAATAGCTTGACTGACAAATGGAGACCTAAGGTCACAGCTATTGAGGAAGCTAAGGATCTTGAGAAAATCTCTCTTGAATCACTTATTAGCAATCTCAAGAGCCATGAGATGGTATTGAATGCTGATGCAGTGAAGAAGAAGGAAAGATCAATAGCTTTAACTTCAACCAAGAAATCTTCAGAAGCTGTCAAAGCTAAAACTCTGGAGGTTGAGGAGGATTCTTCCTCAGATGATCAAGAAGAAGAAGAAGATGAAGAACTTGCCATGTTCACCAGAAACTTTCAAAAATGGGCAAGGATGAGTAAGAGTCGTAAAGGAAATAGCTCAAGGAGCACTCCCAGCAGAGAAGAGAAGAATTGCTTCAAGTGCAACAAACCAGGACACTTCATTGATGAATGTCCTGAAGCGTCATCAAAGGACAAGAACAAGAAGTTCAGTAGCTACAAGAGGAGATTTCAGAAGAGCTTAATGGCAACGTTTGAAGACCTGGAAGCATCCTCAGATAGTGATGATGAAGAAGCAAATGTGGCTCTGATGGCTACATCTGATGACTCTGAAGGATCAGACTCTGATGAATCAGACTCTGATGAATCTGAACAGGTATTGTTAAATTATTCTAAAGAACAACTCTTAACCTACCTAGGTATGTCTTTAAGTAAGTTTGCTAAATCATCCTCTAAACTAAGACTTTTAAAAACACAAAAGGATGAGTTAGCAAAGAAAGCTGAACATTTTCAAGATCTATATAAAAATTCTTTAATCAAAATTGAAGAACTTGAAAATGGATGCACAAGATGCAACAAACCTACTGATGAGTGTAACATCACGTTTTATTTAATTAATTATTTGATTTAATTTATTTATTTAAATTCCATGTTGTGTGATTTATTTAAATATGTGGCTTTTAGTGCAGTGGTGTGAATAGAATAGTAGTGTTTTTAGGTGGTGTGAATAGAGGATTTGAGTGGGCTTATGAGGAAGGGTAATTTGGTAAATTGAAAGGGTTTTGACCTAGGTATAAGTTTTGAAAACTTAGAGAGAGAAATCATTTTATCATAAGTTTGTGAAGAATAGAGAGAGAGAAAGCTAGAGAAGAAGAAGAAGAACATAGAAGAAGGAGCTAAGAGAGGAAGATTGGGGAACTAATTCTTGAGGAATTAGAGGTAAGAGAGTAGTTATTTATGATTGTGGGTTACCAAGAGGGGGGAGAAATTACATTTCTCTTTGCCCAAACCCTCTCATCCTTTTATACTCTAAAGTTCATAACTTTATGAGTTTCCATGAATCAAAATGTTATCTTTCTTGTTGATTTAGTGTTATTCATGTATGATGATGCTAAAAATATATGTTGATGATTTCAATTTCGAAAATCTATGGTTGTTGGTTTGAAATTCCATATTCATGAGTTTTTAATGAAAAATATGATAAATCTCAAATTGATGATGATTTTAGTGTTTTTAAGTTATGAAACTTGTACTTTTATACTTGTTAATATGCTTATAACTGAAAGGAAATAACTTTTTAGAACTGGAACACGAGTTGATGATTTGGTAGTGGAATATGAACGGTCACGAAAACAGAGCCCTGTTCTGCGACATTTTCGCCCATGCTCGCCGGGCGAGGGTCAGCGAGATTACTCGCTGAGGCTCGCCGGTGTTCGCCCAAAAACCCAAAATGTTCTGTTTTTGTCGCCGATAGCTCGCTAGGTCTCGCCGGGCGAGATTAGTCAGACTTGGGAATTGATTCTTTAATTGATTTTGGTGATGATGATGGCTTAATACTTAAGGTGTTAGTTCTTATAATGAATATGATTGATGATGATATCTGTCATACCCCATTTTTTGACCGATCGCTTTTATGCGTCTTTTTAGGACGGTTTTTTTTTCTTTGTCATTTCTGACGAAATTTCGGCAGAGAGGTATTTTAAAATACCTCATTTTTGTGTTCATTTATTATTTATATTTATATTATTATTTATATTTATATTATTATTATTATTTTGTTTTTCCAATTTTTATTTATTTTTTATTATTCAGTTTATTATTATTATTATTTATTTATTTTGTTTTTTTATTTATTTCTTTATTTCTTTTTCCGTTTTTTTAATTAATTAAAAAATTGAAATTGTCCAAAGTCAACCCTTCTTCCTCTTCACACGCAAAGGAGCTTCTTTTCCTGCAGAAAGCAAAAATTGTACTGGTTTGTCCCAATTCAGAACCCTGTTCCCTCTTTTGAGTTTTTTTTCAAACCCTAGCTTTGGGTATATATCAGAGAGAAGAAATCAGAACAGAGAGGAGATCATACAGCCGCACAAAAAAAAAACAAATCAGCTTCTTCAACAAAAAAAATCAAAAAATACAGAATCAAATAAAAATAAAAAAAAACTTCATCATCAATTCCAGTTCTTCATCACCCAGAACCAAAAAACAGAACCATCAAACCGTTTTCATCTGGGATCAAAACCAAAAACCAGAATCGTTCACAAACCTTTCTCAAATCGAAACAAACCCAGAAACGGATCCAAATCAAAAACCATAAATAAACCCAAACCCGCAAAACCCAGAATAAAAAACGGATAAGAAGAAGAAGAATCCAGCAAGGAAAACGAAACAAAACGAGAAGAAGAAGTAAAGGAATTCAAATCAGTTTCAAAAGGGATCAAAGGTTGATTTTCGTTTTTTTGATCTGGTTTCTTTTGGGTTTGTTTTAGTTTTTTTTGAGTTTGGATTTATGTTTGTAATATAGTTGTGTATTGAGTTTGAGTGTTGAAATTTTAAAAGAAAAATGGAGTTTTGAGAAAAATGGTTGAGAATGAGAGAAGGAGGTTGGACGGCGGGTTTGAGAGAGAGATGAAGGAGATAGAGCCCGCGGCGGCTAAGAGAAAGAGATGAGGAAAAAATGAATTTTTTTTAGGGTTAGGGGTATTTATACCCCAACCCGATCCTGTGTGTGCCACTCCATTTCCATATCATGCACCTACGCGCCATTACCCCTCTGATCCTGATCATGTGTCCCTGATTCATTACCTCTGTGATTAAATCAGGGCTGTCTGATCAATCAGACGGCCGAGATTGATCTTTCCTTTTTTGGGCGTTTTTTTTGCAGATGGGCTTCTGTTGGTTTTGGGCTTTACTGTTTTTACTTTGTGCACCCCCTTTTATTTCGTTTTAATTTTCGCACCCCCCTGTTTTTATTTTATTTTATTTTTTTTTAGCTTATGAGATAAGTGCTTTTGGCATAAGCTATTTTAGCTATTACTTTAGCCAATCAAGCACGATGTCGAGGCTTATTTTCATCTTTTTTTTAGTTTCGTATTTATTTATTTATTTATATTATTTATCCATGCATTTCATATTATTTCATTACGTCCATTTATTTATCATATTTACCCTTTTTTTTTACATCATTATCATCACAATATTGATTGTTTATCGCTCTATTAATCGTCATTTATTTTTTGCTCTTGAATTTAGGATGTAAATAGGCCAAGTGTAAACTCTAAATAAAAGTGCATAGCATACCCCGTCGCTTGCATCATGTCATGTTTATTTTCTTGCAAAGATTTTAGAGTGTGATTAGGCCAATGTACTCATAAATGAAAAATTGCATCTCATGCATATTTATTTTTTTATCGCATTCCGTCCATATGCGTAATTTTAAATTCCGAGGGAAAAGACACCTTTTTGATCAAAATATCATTAAGGACCGTCTTCGCGCTTATTTGCTTATTGCGACGTTATTATTCTTTTAGCGCTACCTTTTAATTTTAACCCAACATTCCATTTTAAATAATTAGTCATTTTATTCTCAAAAATGAGGTCAAAACCTCTTTCAAAAAATATCAACACAATTTCATTTTCAAACATCGAAAAGCATCAAAAACATTTCATCATCAAGCATTTTCAAACTTTGGACTTTAAACCAAACATTTCTTTTTATCGCGAAAACCTTGGATTTTAACCCAAGAGTATTTTTTACCGCAAACTTGGATTTTAAACCAAGTGCCTTGGACTTTAAACCAATGGCGTCTTTTATCGTAAAAAACCTTGGATTTTAACCCAAGAGTCTTTTTTATCGCAAAACTTGGAATTTAAACCAAGTGCCTTGGACTTTAAACCAACGGCGTCTTTTTATCGTGAAAACCTTGGATTTTAACCCAAGAGTCTTTTTTTTATTACCAAACTTGGATTTTAAACCAAGTGCCTTGGACTTTAAACCAACGGCTTCTTTTATCGCTAAAACCTTGGATTTTAAACCAAGTACATTTGTCTCATTCATACATTTTTAATCATGCGAAAACCTTGGATTTTAAACCAAGTGTCTTTTATCACTCAAAATATTTTCTCAACAAACCTTGGATTTTAAACCAAGTGTCCGCGTCTTATTTTCATAATCAAACTTCAATCAATTTAACCATATAGAATTTCTTCACAAAATTAACATCAATCAAACTCACATTTTGCCACTTTCGGCTTTTGGTCTTTAAAACCATTTTCAAAACCTTAAAATCAATACAAACAAATTTACTCGTCTTTTTATCCCGAACTACGGTGGTTTGATCCCTCGGGTACGTAGGCATGAGACTTGTCTCTCCAATCAATAAAACCAACAAAAACATTTTTTCCTTTTCCATCACTTTAAACTTCTTTTTTATCATCACTTTAATTCCCACACTTATACATTTTCACAAGCAATTAAAATAAAGCGCAAAGTTAGAAATAAAAACAAGAGGTTCCTATAGAGTACTATAGATACTTAGGGTGCTAATACCTTCCCTTCGTATAACCAACCCCCGAACCTTGTTCTCTAAAAAATAGGGTTTTTTTCGAACTTTTTCCCTTTCCCTCGGATAAATTAAAGATCGGTGGTGGAATATTAAATTGCGATTCGAAGTTAATTAATAACTCGATATCCAAAAATCACCGCGACAGAAATGGCGACTTCACTGGGGACAACCAAGCGGGTTGAACCTAACTTGTTTTAAATTACTATCTTCGCTCTATTATTCTTTTATTTGTGTAAATATTTGCATATATACTCGGGTTTATTTTGAGTGGTGAGATAAGTCCTAACCCGGACTTGAGTGACACAATAAGATAGGATGGGGTGAAATCATAGTGACATGTCCAGAGTAGTCTGGATTATGAAGCACATGTGATATGATCCCGCTCGGGGGAGGCCTCACGACGGTAGTACTCGTTGTCATGAAAAGTCATGATGATGGTATTGTTTTCAATGTGAGTGTCCGGCGAAGCCGATAACCTTTAGAATCACCTTTAACCCATCTTGGCCTTTTTAGGACGTAGTGCGGTGGCTAAATCAAGAGTAGTCTTGAGATTAGTCGTCACGCGAAACTACACTCAAACGAGATTATCCCGTGGATGTTATTGGAACGAGAGTAGTCCCGTAACCCATTGATATCCATGAGACGGTCCATGACTTTGGGAACTTTGTAGAACCCGTCATGCAGGTACAAATGAACCCTAGTACATACCATATGGGAGGGTTTCACCTTTGACTCCAACATTATATAAGTATGTTGTGTATTGACGAATGATTGATGGTGGAATTATGTATACATGAGGTTACATAATGGTGGTGAATAACATACGTTATATATATGTTCATGCATCATGATTGAGTCTATTGATGAAGCTTGGGCGTTTGACCCATAACGAATTGATGAAGCTTGGACGTTTGATCCATAACGCATAGGATTCTTGTATCCTATTTTGGTGAATGGTACCGCATGCATGTAGTCGTGTCTAGAGGACATGGCATGAAGGTGAAATTAGATGCATTTAGGAAGGTGAACCTTAAATGTGCTATATGTGATAATGATGTGATATTTGTCTAATTATGTGCTAAGTGTTTGTGCATATAAGTTGTTAATCATTGATGGTGTGAATTTGGATACGTATATTAAATGATCAAATGTACATGTCTTATTGATGTCGTTGGATTGCTAATATATACATGCCCAATACGTGTACGATGGATTAATATATGCATGGTATATGTTGGATTGGATTAAATGTTAGTACTTTACTTTCATTTGTTATATGTCGATTATACGTAACTAACTCTCTATTTTTGTATGTAATGGATTGTTGGGCGATTCAGATTCTCAGGCGTGAGGATTTGCTTTGCTTGCTTAGGAGGAGTACCCGACATTTGTTGCTAGTATTCAGGGTGAGGAGATGAGTCGCTATTCTAGTGTCGTGTCTTGTCCATTTGCTCTGGTGGTTGTAACACCGTGTTGGGTTTTAGTCTTATCGGACTTATGTCTAGTGTTGCTTTTAGACCTTGTTTTGTATGATGTTGTAAGGCTTTATGCCAAGTACTTAATTATCTATTTGTTGATGATAAGACATGTGTAGGTGATTTACGTGGATGTGGATTTATTATGTAGATGAATTATTTAGCTAGTGACTAGTGCTTATAATTCGAACTATATCCATGATGGTAAATGATTGATGATATGTTATGTTGTTCCGCTGCAATGATCTCTTAATCATTTTTTGTATGATATGATATGCTATTTTTGGTTTTCAATTTATACATGTAACGCTCTACTTGATTTACTTGATTTCATTTGCTGTTTAGTCGCGAAATTTTGGGTAGAATTAAGTAGGGTGTTACAATGAGCATGAGGTTGCTCTTCAGGAATTTGTTCATCAGAACGTCAACAAAAGTAAAATGGCGTCTATGATTTATAATGTTTGTAAAAATGTAGGTGAAGGAATTGGGTACTCATATGGTAAATCATATGGGAAACAAAATCCTTACATTAGTTTAAATAATATTCCTGATAATCTTTATTCAACCTTTGTGCCTGAGAAAAACAAAGGCAAAGCTATGATTGTTTCAGACTCTGAAGGTATCTCTGGGGTCTGCAAGACAAGCTCTGAAGCTACTTCAGAGGCTGTCCTTCAGAACCTCAAAGAGAGCAACTCAGGACCTGAGTGTTCAGAATCTGAGACTATCAAGTCTAAGACTCTGAAAACTTTGGGACTCAGAAGCTCATCAAATCAGACTCTAAAACAAACTAAGCTGATGATTAATAATCAACATAAGACTCTGGTAAGCAAAACTAATCCTAGATTAGAAAAGCAATCCAAGCCCTATAGTGATTATCACTCAAAGCCTAGATTTAAAAATCAATGGACTAAGAGGGTCAATTTTCATAGACCACATTTTCAAAGAAAATTCTTTACTAGTCCACAAAGTTTTTCATAGAGGCAAAGAAGAACTAAAGGATATAGAACTAACCAAACTGGACCCAGACAACAATGGGTACCAAGATGTAAAATTGTCTCCTATTCAGATTTTCATTGTAGGAAAAATCATTTCAAATCAGATGAATGGAAGCAAGTAATCAGCTATGGAAGAAAAGCCTATGTTCCAAAACATTACTTTACTTCCAGAGCTGCTGGAGTGGACAAAGCAAATGATTATTGGAGAATTCTTCACAATGAATGTAAAGGATATTATTACAATTGTTGGTGTTTTGTATGTTGGCCTCATTTTGCAAAAACATGTTCAAGCAAGATGTTGGACCAGATGCCGTAGCATGTGGGTACAACATCTGTCTTGCCGGTATTTAATGCTCTATTTGCGCGCCATATCTTTGAAGATTATCTGAAGCACTATTTTCGCCTTACTTGCTTATCAAGACGCACGCCTTTAAACAAGGGTTTATTAGGTGGCTGGACCAAGATATACTTTCCAGAAGATGCTACGCCATTTATGGAAACAAGTGATTCTTTCCATTACATGTGTGCTGGACTTTGCAAAAGGACAGCTGAATATTAAAGCCCAATATGAAGACCTAGCCCATGCTAACTCAGGTCATATAAATATGTGAAGACTAAAACCTAAAAGATGACTGAAGCCGTATTTCAAGAATATAGTTTTAGGGTTTGAGTCTTGTTAATTGTAAGCCTTTTCTTGTGGATTCTATAATACAAGCTTAAGCCTATTTGGTTTGTTATTTGTATAACTTCTCCCAAGCTTTTAAGCACGGAGATTGTTTGTTTGTTTGGTTAGTGAAACCGCACTGTTCGTAGAACTGAATAATCACGAGGTTCGTGATAGAAAGGAAGTGAGACGGGGTCTCAAACTTAGGAGTTCCTAGGTTGAGTTAGCACGGGTAGAGTCTAGGAGATAAGTCGTAAACTTGGATGTTTGCTGTGGGCTTAGAACTAGATCTATTATAGTGGATTCCTTCCTGGCTTGGTAGCCCCCAGAGTAGGTCGTTGTGAACGCCGAACTGGGTTAACAATTCTCTGTGTTGTTTACTTTATTGTCTGTTGCTTTTACTTGTTGATTATATTCTACTGTGGACATACGCTAGAGCATTTGTCTTAGCATTACAACTGACTACGTACGACAATTGTTGTAGCTTCTGTCTTAACATCTGTCCCCAGTAGGTGCCAGAATTTAAATTGGCATCAGAGCAGGCACCCTGTTCTGCGTGGGTGAGGACCAGGGAAGTTACTTTCTGGCATAATGAACAAGGATGGTGGCTATGTCAACAGACCTCCACTTCTGGATGGATCAAACTATGATTACTGGAAAGCCAAAATGGTGGCATTTATTAAATCACTTGATAGCAAATCTTGGAAGGCTATCCTAACGGGATGGGAGCATCCAGTGATACGTGACAAAGATGGTAAAACTACAGGTGAACTAAAACCAGAAGCGGATTGGACCAAGGAAGAGGATGAGCTTGCACATGGTAACTCCAAGGCGCTAAATGCCTTATTCAATGCTGTGGACAACAATATTTTCAGGATGATCAAACAATGCTCAGTGGCTAAGGAAGCATGGGAAATTCTAATGACTACACATGAAGGCACCGCTAAAGTGAAGAATTCAAGGTTACAGCTTCTGACCGTAAAGTTTGAGAATCTAATGATGGGTGAAGGTCAATCTGTTCATGACTTCCACATGACCATTCTAGATTTTGCAAACAACTTTGATGCTCTAGGAGAAAAGCTAAGCGAGGAAAGAATGGTAAGAAAAATGCTTAGATCTCTTCCTAAGATGTTTGATATGAAAGTCACTACCATAGAAGAAGTACATGATATAGGAGTGATGAAACTTGAAAATTTGGTGGGTTCATTACAAACCTATGAGCTGGCTGCTAAAGAGAAAACCGAGAAGAGGAAGAAGAGTATAGCTCTTGTAACCAACACCACTGAAAGTGAGGAAGTAGAAAATGGTTTAGAAACTGATGAAAATTTATCTGAAACTATGGCACATCTAGGCAGGCAGTTCAACAGAATATTAAAGAAGATGGATGGAAGAGGCAGGACAAATGCTAAAGGCAATTTCTCTGATAATAACAGAAAGTTTAATGGTGTAAGAAAATACAGACCTGAGGAAAATGTCAGTACTGGAAAAGGTGTTCAATGTCATGAATGTGAAGGTCATGGACATATTAGAGCTGAATGTCCAACATTCCTGAAGAAACAGAAGAAGGTTATGGCTGTCACTTGGTCTGATGAAGATGACTCTGAGGATGATGACTACTCTGAGTCTGCAAATCACATTACTGCACTTACTGGATTTATTGAATCTGAATCAGATGATGAAGAATTGACCTTTGATGAATTAGCTGCGTCTTATAAAGCACTGAGTCAGAAGAGTGAGAAGGTGTGTCAGCAGCAACAATACACTATAAGTAAATTGCAAGCTGAGAAGCTGAAGCATCAGACTGAAATATCTCAACTCGCAAAGCAGTTACAATCTGAGAAGGCAAAGCATCTGTCTGAGGCGTCTGCTCTTAGAGATGAGGTAAGCACATTGAACTATCAGCTGACTAGTTTAAATAAACAGCTTAGACTGCTAAATAATGGAACTGAAAGATTAGATATACTGGTTGAGGGTCAAGTTGCTGGGAAACCTAAGGGTATTGGAGTAGAATATAACTATCCTAAAAAGAAAAATGTTACTTCTACTAGTACATTTGTTCCTGCTAAAGACACTTATGATACCACTGAAACTAGACAGATGCCACAGCATGTTCAACAACATCAACCTGCCAAAATCATTCCTAAACCTAAGGGATGGATCTGTCATTACTGTGGTAGAAGAGGTCACATCAGACCTTTCTGTTTTAGATTGTATGGGTTTCCAAGATGGTATAATAATCCCAGGTATGAATCTGATTCAAGCAATACAAAGAAAGAATGGAAACCAAAGGCAAATGATGTTGCTCACATAGCTCATACATCTCTGAGAGTTTCATCCAGAAATGATTGGTACTTTGATAGTGGTTGCTCAAGACATATGACTGGTGTTAAAAGTTATCTAACCAATGTTAAAGCTTACACTACCAGTTATGTTACTTTTGGTGATGGGGCCAAAGGTCAGGTCAAAGGCATTGGAAGTCTCATTGCCAATGGGTTGCCTAAGCTTGAGAATGTTCTTTTAGTGGAAGGATTGACTGCAAATCTCATAAGCATCAGTCAATTGTGTGATCAAGGAATGAAAGTCAACTTCACGAAGTCTGAATGCATTGTCTCAACTGAAGATGGTGAATCTGTTATGAAAGGAGTCAGGTCTAAAGATAACTGTTATTTATGGATTCCTGAAGAAAGTGCTCAAATTTCTTCCTGTCACATCACTAGAGAAGATGAAGTCAAGTTATGGCATCAAAATATGGGTCATCTTAATCTAAGGAGTATGAAGAAAGTCATAGCTGAAGATGCAGTAAAAGGAGTACCTAAACTGAAGATAGAAGAAGGAAGCATATGTGGTGAATGTCAAATTGGGAAGCAGACAAAGATGCCACACCCAAAGCTGCAGCATCTGACTACTTCAAAGGTGCTTGAATTACTACATATGGACTTGATGGGGCCTATGCAGGTTGAAAGTCTAGGAGGAAAGAGATATGCCTTTGTTGTTGTAGATGACTACTCGAGATTCACTTGGATCAATTTTCTCAGAGAAAAGTCAGACACCTTTTGTGCTTTCAAGGATTTGTGTAAACAACTTCAAAGAGAAAAAGATAGTGTCATTGTCAGAATAAGGAGTGACCACGGTAGAGAATTTGAAAACTCAAGATTCTCTGAGTTTTGCACTGCTGAAGGAATAGGGCATGAATTTTCTTCACCTATTACACCTCAACAAAATGGTGTAGTTGAAAGAAAGAACAGAACTATACAAGAATGTGCTCGTGTCATGCTACACTCAAAGAAACTGCCTCAACACTTTTGGGCTGAAGCTATGAATACAGCATGTTACATTCTCAATCGTGTCACCTTAAGAGCTGGAACCACTAAAACCTTATATGAATTGTGGAAAGGTAGAAAACCTACTATCAAGTATTTTCATGTATTTGGAAGTAAGTGTTACATTCTGATAGATAGAGAACAAAGGAGGAAGATGGATCCAAAGAGTGATGAAGGTATATTCTTGGGATACTCAACTAACAGCAGAGCCTACAGAGTGTATAACTCCAGAACTCAAGTGATGATGGAATCAATGAATGTTGTGATAGATGATGCATCATCTGACGCTAAGACAGATGAAAGTCCAGATGCTGAAGCATTTGAATTCTAGCCTGAAGAAACTGCCAGTATAGAAGAGTTTGAGGTAACACCTGATAGTCCTATCACTGATGATACTATTGCTCCAGTTAGTAAAGGACCATCTATCAGAGTCCAGAAAAATCATCCCAAGGATCTGATCATAGGCAATCCAGATGAAGGTATTACCACAAGAAGAAATCAAGATATAATCTCTAACTCTTGCTTTGTGTCAAAAATAGAGCCAAAGAATGTCAAAGAGGCTCTCATGGACAATTATTGGATTACTGCTATGCAAGAAGAGTTGAACCAGTTTGAAAGAAGTGAGGTTTGGGATCTAGTTCCTAGACCAAAAGGGTTGAATGTAATAGGCACTAAATGGGTTTATAAAAATAAATCTGATGAAAATGGAACTATTACAAGGAACAAGGCAAGGCTTGTGGCACAGGGATACACTCAAGTGGAAGGATTAGACTTTGATGAGACTTTTGCCCCAGTTGCTAGATTAGAGTCTATACGGCTGTTACTTGGTGTTGCATGCATTCTGAAATTTAAACTTTTCCAAATGGATGTTAAGAGTGCCTTTCTCAATGGGTACTTAAATGAAGAGGTGTATGTGGAACAACCAAAAGGCTTTGTGAATCCAGATCTTCCTGATCATGTCTACAAGTTGAAGAAGGCTTTATATGGGTTGAAACAAGCTCCTAGGGCTTGGTATGAGAGATTGACTGAATTTCTTGTCAATCATGGATACAGGAAAGGAGGACATGATAAAACTCTGTTTGTAAAAGAAGAACATGGTAAACTAATGATAGCACAAATTTATGTTGATGACATAGTGTTTGGTGGGATGTCAAGTCAGATGGTGGAGCATTTTATCAAACAGATGCAGTCAGAGTTTGAGATGAGTTTAGTTGGGGAATTAACGTTTTTCCTTGGACTACAAGTGAAGCAAATGGATGAGACAATATTTATCTCTCAGAGTAAGTATGCAAAAAATATGGTCAAGAAGTTTGGAATGGATACCGCTACTCACAAAACGACTCCAGCACCTACTCATTTAAAGTTGACAAAAGATGAGAAGGGTGTTAGTGTTGATCAGAGTCTCTACAGAAGTATGATAGGGAGTCTCCTATATCTTACAGCTAGTAGACCTGATATTAGCTTTGCAGTGGGTGTGTGTGCAAGATATCAAGCTGATCCAAAGATGAGTCACTTAACTCAAGTGAAAAGAATCCTCAAGTATGTTAGCGGCACATGTGACTACGGCATGATGTACTCACAAAGTGACAATTCTCAACTCATTGGGTATTGTGATGCAGATTGGGCTGGCAGTGCTGATGACAGAAAAAGCACTTCTGGTGGTTGTTTCTTCTTGGGTGAAAATTTGATATCATGGTTTAGTAAGAAACAGAACTGTGTGTCTCTTTCAACTGCTGAAGCTGAATATATTGCAGCTGGGAGTAGTTGTTCACAACTTGTCTGGATGAGACAGATGCTGAGGGAGTATAATGTTGAGCAAGATGCTATGGCTTTGTATTGTGATAATCTGAGTGCAATCAATATATCTAAAAATCCTATACAACACAGTAGGACCAAGCACATAGATATTCGTCATCATTTTATCAGAGATTTAGTAGAAGAGAATGTGGTGGTTTTGAAACATGTTGCTACTGAAGAACAGCTCGCTGATATATTCACAAAAGCACTAGATGCTAATCAATTTGAGAAGCTAAGGGGCAAATTGGGTATTTTCCTGCATGAGGAATTGTAGCAGTTAATGTGTCTGAAGCGTGCAGCAGTTATTTTCTCTTTTTACTCTTGTGTTGCGCACGCTAATTTAGGGAAAGTCTTAAAAACTTCCCTTAACTACTTCATCACACGCTACATTAGTGTGATAAGTTCTAATACTGTTGTTAAGAATCACTCTAGTTCTGAGAAGACTAGGCTTGTTGTTGAAGAAGTTGAAAAGAATGCTGAGTTAGAGAATTTAGGGAAAACTGATCAGGTTGAAACCCTAGATACTGTTGATGTAAATATTGTTAAGGATCCTGAGGCTGCTCCTAGTACTGATGACATGGAAGTAGATATTGATCTTGTAGCAAAGGCTACTGAAACTGGTGACACCATGGTTGACAATGGTCTGACTCTCATCAAGGACCCTGTTCCTCAATCTGACGTTGTGCCAGATGCTGAAGCATCTTTGGACCAACAGGTTCCTCGTCCTAATATTGTAGCTGACGTATGTTCTGATACTGGTTTTAGTAGTGATGATACTGATAAGTCTCCACCCCTGGTGAAGACATTTGGTGCTGGTGTTGATACTCCTGTTGTCCAGAAGAAACAGTTGAAGAGAAATGCTGTAGAGAGTGACTCTGTCTTTGAGGAAAAAGTGTCTAAAGATGAAGCATCTGGTGAAGCTTATGTTGGCAGACAAAGTGTAGGTGGCAAGAAGGTTGACAAAGTGTCTGTCTGGACCTTGAGGGCAACGCCCAGGATATCTTGTGCACTCCCATGTGCTGCTGGTCTGTAATTATGCTACTATGATGTGTTGCTCCTTCTGTTTGTCAATGCATGACGCATTATGTTTGTCAAAATTATGGCTAAAAAGGGGGAGTAGTAGGAAGTATGTATCTGTTCTATTCGTGATGATGCTGTGACATATGATACAACATTTGTCTGTCTATGCGTGTGCTATGATTGAGGGGGAGCAAATATGATTTATCTGTATGTGTATGTTTGTTCTGTTGAGGGGGAGTATTCTCTACTGTGATATATGCATGAACTCAGGGGGAGTAATCTTTTGTTGTTGTGATGCATGATGTGTGTGACAGATGTCATTCCAAATGCTAAGGCATCTCTTGTCTGTTTCAAAGGAATCCACTTTTACTTGTTACCGGAGAATTTATTTTTCTCAGTGGTGTAGGAATTTATTTTTCCTATGGTGATTCATATTTGTGGGAATTTATTTTTCCCTGGTTTAACTGTATGGCACTTATGTGTGAGAGTTTATTTCTCTCCTATCTTGTACCCTATGAGGCTAAGTTGTGTATTTCCGCTGTTGCATGCCTCTGATGCTGCTTGTTCATTATTTCTCACTTGAAGACCTCTTTTGAAAATAATGTGACAATATATTACCTTCTTTCTTAGCTGTGTGATTGCGTTGACTTGAAGGAAGGTATGTACTGCATCTCTCCAGAACTGGTCTTAGTTTGTTTTAGCCAAAATTTGCCAAAGGGGGAGATTGTTGGTGTTTTGTATGTTGGCCTCATTTTGCAAAAACATGTTCAAGCAAGATGTTGGACCAGATGCCGTAGCATGTGGGTACAACATCTGTCTTGCCGGTATTTAATGCTCTATTTGCGCGCCATATCTTTGAAGATTATCTGAAGCACTATTTTCGCCTTACTTGCTTATCAAGACGCACGCCTTTAAACAAGGGTTTATTAGGTGGCTGGACCAAGATATACTTTCCAGAAGATGCTACGCCATTTATGGAAACAAGTGATTCTTTCCATTACATGTGTGCTGGACTTTGCAAAAGGACAGCTGAAGATTAAAGCCCAATATGAAGACCTAGCCCATGCTAACTCAGGTCATATAAATATGTGAAGACTAAAACCTAAAAGATGACTGAAGCCGTATTTCAAGAATATAGTTTTAGGGTTTCAGTCTTGTTAATTGTAAGCCTTTTCTTGTGGATTCTATAACACAAGCTTAGGCCTGTTTGGTTTGTTATTTGTATAACTTCTCCCAAGCTTTTAAGCACGGAGATTGTTTGTTTGTTTGGTTAGTGAAACCGCACTGTTCGTAGAACTGAATAATCACGAGGTTCGTGATAGAAAGGAAGTGAGACGGGGTCTCAAACTTAGGAGTTCCTAGGTTGAGTTAGCACGGGTAGAGTCTAGGAGATAAGTCGTAAACTTGGATGTTTGCTGTGGGCTTAGAACTAGATCTATTATAGTGGATTCCTTCCTGGCTTGGTAGCCCCCAGAGTAGGTCATTGTGAACGCCGAACTGGGTTAACAATTCTCTGTGTTGTTTACTTTATTGTCTGTTGCTTTTACTTGTTGATTATATTCTACTGTGGACATACGCTAGAGCATTCGTCTTAGCATTACAACTGACTACGTACGACAATTGCTATAGCTTCTGTCTTAACATCTGTCCCCAGTAGGTGCCAGAATTTCAACAATGATTGACCTTGTTTATTCTACAGCTATCCAGACTGACAGAAAATAGTAATCAATCATGGTATCTGGATAGTGGATGTTCAAGGCACATGACTGGTAATAAGAAATTTTTCACATCATTGAAACTTGAAGATGGTGGAACAGTCGGCTTTGGAGGAAATCATAAAGGCAAGATCAAAGGTACATGTATTGTAGGTAATTCCTCCCTTTCTATTAATAATGTTTGGTTTGTAGATGGACTTAAACACAACCTATTTAGCATCAGTCAGTTTTGTGACAATGGGTTTGTGGTTAACTTTGATAAAGGGTTATGTACTGTAATTAGAGAATCTGACAAGTCCATAGTGTTCAAAGGTAAGAGAATAGGCAATGTTTTTAAAGTAAACCTTTCTGATTTGGCAGACCAAAAGGTAAAATGCTTGCTAACTCTGAGTGAAGAAAAGTGGGTTTGGCATAAGAGGTTAGGTCATGCTAACTGGAGGTTAATCTCTAAGCTTAGCAAACTTGACCTTGTCAGAGGCATACCTAAGCTACACTTTCACTCAGATGCTCCTTGTGGTTCCCGCCAAATAGGAAAGAGTGTGAAGACCTCTTTTAAACCAAAACATGTTGTCTCTACCTCCAATCCCTTAGAGCTGCTTCACATTGATTTGTTTGGTCCTGTGAGTACAGCCTCAATCAATGGGAAGAAATATGGACTAGTCATTGTTGATGATTACAGTAGATGGACTTGGGTTAAATTCCTCAAAAACAAGGATGATGCATATGATGTCTTTAGCAATTTCTGCACACAGATACAAAAAGAAAAAGGTTTACACATTTTGAAAGTTAGAAGTGATCATGGTGGTGAATTTGAAAATGAAATGTTTGAAAATTTTTGTAAAAAATATGGCATCTTACATGAGTTCTCTTCTCCTAGAACTCCACAACAAAATGGAGTTGTAGAAAGAAAGAATAGAACTCTGCAAGAAATGGCCAGAACCATGATGCATGAGACTAACATTGCTAAGTATCTGTGGGCAGAGGCTGTAAACACAGCGTGTTATGTTCAAAATAGAATATATATTACACCTATTTTGAATAAGACAGCATATGAACTATTCAAGGGAAAGAAACCCAGTGTATCCTACTTTCATCAATTTGGGTGTACCTGTTACATTCTAAATACAAAAGTTCATCTGAAGAAATTTGATGCTAAAGCTTACAAGCGTATCTTTATTGGATACTCTGAACGCTCAAAAGCATACAGAGTGTATAATTCTGAAACTCATACAGTGGAAGAAAGTATGCACATAAAATTTGATGACAAGCAGCCTAACCAAGTGTCAGAGCTAGTTGAGAATTTTGCAGATATTCAACTATCAGATGATGAAGACTCAGAACCTGAAGAGACATCAGGATCAACTCAACCAACCTCTGAAGAAACAAATTCAGCTCCTGAAACCTTGGACTCTGAAGATCACCCAGCATCAGAACTTATCAGAAGCAGTCCAAGCAGAATTGAGCAACCAAAACAATCTTTCAAATACAAATCCTCTCATCCAGAAGAGCTAATCTTGGGAAACAAGGACAGTCCAAGAAAAACCAGATCAAGCTTCAGAAATGAAGATTCATTAATTGGATTAATCTCCCTAGTGGAACCAAGTTCAACTGATGAAGCACTAGCTGATGATGCATGGATTGTTGCAATGCAAGAAGAGCTCAACCAGTTTGAAAGAAATGAAGTCTGGAGCTTAGTACCCAAACCTTCCAAGAAGAATATCATTGGAACAAAATGGGTCTACAGAAACAAGTTAAATGAACAAGGAGAAGTTGTTCGTAATAAGGCAAGACTGGTAGCTCAAGGGTATAGTCAACAAGAGGGGATTGACTACAGTGAAACATTTGCTCCTGTTGCTAGACTTGAGGCTATCAGACGACTTCTCATATATGCTACTCATCATAGTATTATTTTGTATCAAATGAATGTTAAAAGTGCATTCTTAAATGGCTACATTTCTGAAGAAGTATATGTCAAATGATTATAAGCTGATAGGATTCTGTGATGCTGAAATAGACATTGGAGATGGCCTGACGAAAAGGCCAACTTACATCAGTGCCAATATCAATTCTGATTTCAAGACTAAATTGATCGAACTCCTTCGGGAATATAAAGACTGTTTTGCTTGGGACTACAACGAAATGTCTGGTCTAAGCAAAAAAATGATTATCTGAAGGGAACCACAAATCTTGGATTATTTTATAAGAAAACAAATGATTATAAGCTGATAGGATTCTGTGATGCTGAAATAGACATTGGAGATGGCCTGACGAAAAGGCCAACTTACATCAGTGCCAATATCAATTCTGATTTCAAGACTAAATTGATCGAACTCCTTCGGGAATATAAAGACTGTTTTGCTTGGGACTACAACGAAATGTCTGGTCTAAGCAAAAAATTGGTAGAACACAGGTTACCTTTGAAACCAGAAAAGAAGCCAATCAAACAATTACCAAGGAGATTCGCACCAGAAATAATGTCCAAAATAAAAAGTGAAATCGAAAGGTTGCTGAGAAGCAAATTTATTCGAACTGCCAGGTATGTTCAATGGTTAGCAAATATAGTACCTGTAATTAAAAAGAATGGAACCCTTAGGGTATGCATAGATTTTCGAGATTTAAATAATGCTACACCTAAAGATGAATACCCTATGCCTGTAGCAGAAATGCTTATTGACTCAGCAGCAGGTTTCAAATACTTGAGTATGTTAGATGGTTATTCAGGATATAATCAAATTTTTATTGCTGAAGAAGATATTCATAAAACTGCTTTTCGATGCCCAGGAGCATTAGGAACCTATGAATGGGTAGTAATGCCATTTGGTTTAAAAAATGCTGGGGCTACATATCAAAGAGCAATGAATTTGATCTTTCATGATTTTATTAATAACTTTATGCAAGTCTATATAGATGACATTGTTATCAAATCTTCGTCTGATGATGGCCATTTGGAACATCTTAGAAAATCATTCGAAAGAATGAGAAAATGTGGATTAAAAATGAATCCACTAAAATGTGCTTTCTGTGTGCATGCAGGAGATTTCCTTGGCTTTGTTGTACATAAGAAGGGCATTGAAATAAATCAGAATAAGACAAAGGCAATAATGGAGACACAACCTCCAGGTACAAAAAAGCAACTTCAGTCTTTGCTTGGAAAAATCAATTTCTTAAGGAGATTCATTTCGAATCTAAGTGGTAAATCCCAACCTTTTTCACCACTACTCAGATTAAAAAAAGATGATATTTTCAAATGGGAAGCAGAGCACCAAAAGGCTTTTGAAGATATCAAGTTGTATCTTTCGAAACCACCAATACTAATGTCTCCCATTCGAAACAAATTTATGAAGTTGTATATTTCAGCATCTGATTCGACCATTGGTAGCATGCTTGCTCAAGAAGATGAAAATGGAGATGAAAGAGCCATATATTATTTAAGCAGGGTTCTAAATGATGCTGAAACTAGATATAATGCTATAGAAAAATTATGTTTGTGTTTATATTTTTCTTGTATGAAACTTAAGCATTATATAAAGCCTATTGAAGTTTATGTCTATTCTCATTTTGATGTTATTAAACATATGTTATTAAAACCAGTTTTACATAGTAGAATTGGAAAAGGGCTTTGGCCTTAACTGAATATTCTTTAACGTATAAACCATTAAAAGTAGTAAAAGGTCAAATAGTGGCTGACTTTATAGTTGATCATTCTATAATCGAATCGACTCAAGAAGTTGTGGAGGTTCAGCCTTGGATTTTATACTTTGATGGTTCTAAACATAAGTTTGGAACTGGAATTGGGATACTAATTATTTCACCACTAAAAATCCCAACTAAATTTAAGTATAAAATAAATGGTCTTTGTTCAAACAATGAAGCTGAATATGAAGCTTTAATAGCAGGTCTAGAAATTTTAATAGACTTGGGGGCAAAGAACATAAGAATCAAAGGAGATTCAGAATTAGTATTAAAACAATTAACACAAGAATATAAATGTGTGAAAGAGCATCTTGTCAAGTATTTCGAAACTGCAAGACAAATGTTACATTGTTTTGATACTATTGATTTCGAACATGTTCCTCGATTGCAAAATCAAGAAGCAAATGACTTAGCTCAAATTGCTTCAGGATTCAAAGGGTCAAAAGAACAACTATATGAATTAATCGAAATCAAAGAAAAATTGGTATCTAGCGATTTATTATCTCCAAACTTGTCAATGCCAAAACTTGTGGGGGCAAATATACCACAAGAAACTATTGATAATAAATATCATGATGAAGAAAAATTTCAAATTTTGGCAATTGACAACTTAATAGACACTGATTGGAGAAAACCAATTGTAGATTACTTACAAAATCCAACAACTGATACTGCTCGAAAGGTCAAATATAGAGGGTCAGATAGCCGTCTCTGAAACTCATAGTGGAGCTTGTGGATCTCACCAAGCAGGTCACAAAATCAAATGGTTACTGTTTCGACAAGGATTATACTGGCCTTCTATGTTAAAAGATTGCATAGAATTTGCTAAGGGTTGCCAAGATTGTCAAAAACATGCAGGAATACAACATGTGCCTGCAAGTGAATTACATTCCATTATTAAACCATGGCCATTTAGCGGATGGGCTTTAGATTTAATTGGTGAAATAAAACCTGCTTCATCAAGAAATCAAAGATATATCATAGTAGGAGTGGATTATTTCACAAAATGGATTGAGGCAATACCCATGCAAAATGTAGATCAAGAAGCAGTGATTAGTTTTATCCAAAAGTATATTATCTATAGATTTGGAATCCCTGAAACTATCACTACTGATCAAGGCTCAGTTTTTACTGGTCGAAAAATGCAAGAATTTGCAAAGCAAACTGGTTTTCGTTTGCTAACTTCGACACCATACTATGCACAAGCAAATGGTCAAGTTGAAGCAGCCAATAAAATCCTTATTGGTTTAATTAAAAAACACATCGCCCAAAAACCTAGAAATTGGAACAATACCTTAGATCAAGTATTATGGGCATGTAGAAATTCTCCAAAAGAATCAACTAATACTACTCCTTTTCGTTTAACATATGGTCACGACGCAGTTTTACCAGTCGAGATACATTTGCAATCAATTCGAATCCAAAGGCAAATGGAAATACCAAATGACCACTATTGGAACATGATGTTAGATGAATTAGTTGATTTAGATGAAGAGAGAATAAGAGCTTTGGAAAGGTTAACTCAGCAAAAAGAGAAAATATCCAAAGTTTACAATAAAAAGGTCAAGTCTAAAACCTTTAACATTGGAGATTTAGTTTGGAAAACTATTCTGCCTATGGATCGAAAGGATAGGATTTTAGGAAAATGGTCACCCAACTGGGAAGGTCCTTTTAAGATTTCACAAATATATTCTAATGGTGCGTATGAAATCGAAGAATTATCCTCTGAAAGGCACACTCTTAATATAAATGGTAAGTATTTGGAAAAATATAAACCAACATTATGTGAGATAAACATAAGCACAGAATAAGAAAAGATACTGAAATCGAATTGGCAAAAAATGATAAAATTGCCATAAAACAGGATATTCTCAAACAATACAAATTTATTTAAACCAATCAAATAATCGAAATTGTATTCCAAATTAAAAGAGTACAAGAATTGGTTACATTCGAAACCATATATGGTTTTATTTGACCTAACAGAAATCTATCCTAGTGCATCTTTATTTTAAACAGTAAAGAGAAAAGCAAGAAAGAAGGTGCAACCACTAATCCTTCCCAACTGGTTGAGAAGTTCCACCACACAAGGAACAATCCCCAACAGCAGTAAGGTGGATCATTACACCTCACTTCATCTTCGAAGAACTGGACTCAACGTCCTTTTCTTTCTCATGAGGAGAGTTGGTAGAATCCTCGACCAATATAAGGGAATCATCATGATCTGGGCAGAGATCTTCTTCTGGGACGTAAGTCTTCAAAAATTCAGCGTAATCTGAATCAATCTCATCTGAACCAGAATCATCATGTTCTTGGACAAGGCGTTGAGATCGTGTTTGAATCTTTTGAGAAGATTGGCTAGGTTTAGTTTTGGGAGTTTGATTTTTCTTGCGTTTAGAAACAGAAGAAGGTTTGTTTGTTTTCTTAACAGAAACAACGCCTTTAGATTTTCCTTTCATGGTTTCTTGAAGAAAGGAAGAAGGTTCAAGAAAAGAAGAATGTTGAAAAATATTTGGAATGAGAAATCACAATAGGGACGTCCCTTTTTATAGAAAAATCTGGACGGTTGGCAGTTAGATATTCCCTTGTTTCTCGCAAACAATAAATATGGATTGACTTGACTATCTTGGAAAAAGAGTCAAACACGGTTTTTGGAGAATATTTGTCAGTTACACATATCAAGAAGTGGAAAAAAGATTTTATCGCCGTTAATTCCGAGGTTTTGTTATAAAAAGTTCCAAATTCGAGCTTTAAAAGTTATCTGGATTAGCAAAGCCTATAAAATAATTCGAGAACATCAGAAATAAAGGAATCGAAATGGCAAACATAGTAATTTGCCACAAAACAGGGCATTGTTAATATTACAACCCAAATTAAAACTTGTTTAAAAAATTGGAACTTAAACATAGCAAATTGTTCGAAACAAAAAGAAAATTCAATGAACATATTCAAGCCTTGGATTTCAAACTAGCATAATGGGTTTTAAGCAAAGCCAATTCGACGTCGATAACTTGCACGTTGCTCTCGAGGTATTTAACATCTTCCTGCAAAGCTTCAGAAGCACTAAAGTACTTAAGACCTTCTCGAGCTTCCTTTTCGATTGCCTCTTGATGAGCTTGGGTAGCAGCTTCCTCGAGTTGTTTACGCTTTTCTTGTTCAGAATGAATGAGAAGCTCTCTCTTCACAATTTCTGCTCGCAATCCTGCAATTTCTTCTTGCCATTTGTCAATTTTTGAAATACATTCTTGGACTCCTTCACCAGAATTAGCTTTTTGAGCTTTCATTGCTTCTACTTTTTCGATAGAGCGGTTTGCTTTATCGAAAACAATAGCTTGAGCCAATTTCTGATGACTCATCCTTCCAAGAGTATATTCTTTCTTCTGTACAGCTTTGGCAAATTGCTCGATTATCGACTCGAATTGAAGAACTTTACTCAAAGTATCTTGATCAGTAAGAGGATTATGTAGCTGGTTCAAGAAATTTGTGTGGGCAAAGGCAGCATTGGAATTTTCTTCAACAGACTTCAGCATATCACCATTTATGTACTCTGAATGGAACTTGAGCAATAGAGAATCCTGGCGAACGTTTTGTCGAATACTGGCTTCAGATTTACTCGAAGTATCGCCAGTATTGCTGCTTGAAGCAGGTTCCCATTTTTTAGCCATAAGAAGTCTTAGTGCGAGGTCTGGTTGCGAATTCCTCATATTGTCAAAGTCCCCTTCAGACATGCCAAGGCTAGCGGAGAGTTTCGAAGTCGAAGATTCTGGCAAAATCTCTGATCCACCCTCCTCTGCTTCAGGAATAAACTCAGCATCAAAATTCATTTGCTCATTCGAGTAATCTGGGTTGGCTTGAGAATTGGAAGTTGTATGAACAAATTCCATATTCGAAGCAGCAGCGTTGGCTGCCTCCAGATTCTCGTCATCAGTGACAGTCTTGTCACTATCATCCTACAAAGACAAGGATAAATTGGTAAAGATAAAACGGTTAAGGCATTAACATTGAAAAAGAATTCGAAGTTCATTTACCTTTGTAACTTCATCATTGGGTTTTTCAACTTCGTCATTGGTTTTATCTTGGTCCAAATTTTCAATCAAAACTTCTTTGGGTTTATCTGTTTCTTCTGCAACCTTAGGAGGATCGTCTTTCGATGTTTCTGTCGAAGCAACGACAGCAGGTTGAGTCGAAACACTCGGATTTGTTTGAGTTTGATCCTCAGGAGACTTTGATTTAGACTTTGATTTGGATTTCTTCTTCTTCTTCTTTTTCTTTGGCACCCTTTCATCTGCTTCAGAGCCAGTTTTTTGAACAGGGGCACTGTCTTCACCTTCACCTTTGTCTTTGTCTTCTCCTTTATCACCTTCAATCTCTTCGTCTACAACTTCAACAATTGGAGGACTAACAACCTCAGCACTTGGTGCTGGATTCACCTCTTTAGTAGCAGGCTTTAGAGTCGTTGTCCTTGTCAATGGGGTCACCACTTCTTCTTCCTGTTTCGATAAAGAAAAGTTTCAGAAAATTAGAAACAAAATCGAAAACAAAAGCATTACAAAAGATAAGTTGAAAGTTAAACTTACAGATTCATCACTAGAAATAGTGACAGTTGGTCTGGTCTTCTTCGAAGCATTCCCAGTTTCAGTCGAACTGTGTGCTCTCTTCTGACCCTAAAAATTTGCTTAAGGATTAGTAAATTTGGTTCTAAGAAGCAAGTGTTCAGAAGAAAGAAATGTTGAGAATTTACCTTTACTTTCACTTCCACATTCTTGTTTCCAGTAGTCTTGGTTGTGTTGGTCTCTTTCAAAGCATCTTCCAAAGCTTGTTTCGAAACTATAAAATATAGTGTGAATCGAAACTCAATTAATATAATAAAATGGAAATGTGATTAAAAGATAAAGTTATCAAGAGATACCTTTTGGTTTCGATTTCTTTGTCTTCTCAACAATTGGTTTGTTCAGACCAGCTTCCAACCCTCGAACGATTTCTTCAACACTTTTAGTTCGAGTTAAATAATAATTCTCCCACCAACTATCAAAGTCCGTGGTGCAAAAGTGAGAATTATTAAAATCAAAAGAGTTGAGGTTATATGAATTCTGCTCTGATATTTTGAGGTAACCTCTAAACGTCTTTTCAGAAAGACTCGAACCTAAAACCATATCTTTTTCCTCCTCAAACAAACTTTTAGGGCGGATCTGAGACATCCCAAATTGTCTCGAGACCAAATTTGGTTGGTATCCCACCAGTCCAAAATGTTTAGCTTTAGTGCCTATCCTACAAGATAGCACAGAAGGATCCAGATAGGATGACCATACTTCATTCGCTTCGTCCTCATTGTCAGGATCGAAAGCTGGAAAATCTTCAGTAAACCAATTGGGACCAAACTCTCTGGTAACGAAAGGAGCGTGCTGGGGTTTGAAAACATTAAAATTGAGGAAAATTTTCATGTATCTCATGAAAAGGGTCTTGTGATCAGTCTCTAAGTATTGAGGGGCTAATCGAAGAACTCTCCTTCCTTCGATTGGACGATCAGCCATTTCAGTTTCATACTCTTGAGGTACCCTCAAATTGAATTCTTGTTCAAAGGTGGCATTCAACCACAATTGTAGCAACCATATAGGTCCAGCGACCAAAAATGAGGAGCCATTTGTCGATTTCTTAATCTCATCACAGGCTAGTCCAATAGACTCGTACATAACAGCTAGAATTAATTTTCCTAAGCCAAAATGCCTACCCTCATGTATTTGGATGGCCATGGGAATGAACATTTTTGCTACTTGTAAGGAACGAGAACAAAAAACATAGTAAGACAACCAAAGGGTTAAAAAGGCTACATGCTCGACACTGCTAGTCTCTCCCTTCTCAATGTTTTTCTCTATGAACCTAGTAAAGGACAGTTCTGTTGGGTCAAAATCAATGTTATCACTTGTATTCGCAGGATCAAAGGTTTCATCATTTGGTCGAAGACCAGTTAGGGCAGCTACGTCTAACAAAGTTGGGGTAAGCATTCTACATGGAAAATGAAAAGTGTTAGTAGACTTTTCCCAAAAGTGCATTGCAGCAATGATTAACTCTTGTTGTACTTGGGGACCAATTCGAGTAAATTGGATCAAATCATAAATCCCATAAGTTTTCCAATATTCCCCAAAGTCTTTTTCCATTCGATTCAGCCAGGGAATGAAATACCTAGTATTGGGAATAACAGGAGCAGATCGAAATAACTTCGCATTTAAAAACCCTAAGTGGCGCGTTTCACTAGAGAAAATTGGGGGTTCACATGTACGATAGCAGGGAAAGATTGCATTTACCTTCGAGCTCAATGCTTCTTCATCTGGTAGAGGACCTCCAAACGCATAAACATTCTTGTTCACAACATATGGGATCATCAACTCCGAATGCCAAATGTCGTGCTTTTCAGGATCGTCATGTGGTTGTGGAATCATGGGTTCTTTGTCTTCGTGAAGGATGAAATTCCTCCATTTACCAGCAAATGGAACTTTAACGTCGCGATTGCCTTCAGCCATGGTTGATTTTGAAAAGAAAAGAGCTTTTGTTGAAAATCACGTTTGGGAAAAGATTAGAACTTTCTGGAAAAGTTTTGAAGTGTTTAGATCTAAACAGGAGTGAACAATGCGTTGTTTTTTGAGTAAACTTGAAATCGTTGTTGCAAGTTTTCTGGAAAATTTCAGTATTGGAGCTTGTTGGGAGTTGCAGAAAACGTTTCAATGGCAAGGAAGAAGGGTATTTCTAGATTTTGAGTAAAATCCCGAATTAAATAAATCAAAAATGAAATAAACTGTTCACATGCAGTTTTCGTTCAGCTTCCGGAGCTGCCACCTGGCCCACTCACGCGAAAAGGCAGGATTTTTCTTTGATAATGGTGAAGATGGCAGTTGAAAAGACTGCTAATGACGTCAGCGCAGTCTTGGGAAAGCGTGAAGACTCTTAGTGGAAAAGTAAACGTTACAATCTTAAAATGTCAACTCCTCAACTTCATTCGAACCATTCAAATCGAAATTGGCATTTTGGGGGCAATTTGTTACTCCATATTTTTGTTTGAAACAAAATATGAAATAAAGATGAGTTAATTGTTAAATTATACATATTGACAATATGTATATTTAAAAGTTAAAGTAATCTTTTTTCAAACTTCTTTCTTTCGATTCGATTTTGATATAAATCAAAATCTAGCTATATCGAAAGAAGTTTGGATTTCACGGAAAGTCTAAGTACTTTTCAAATGATTTCAAACGTCTTAATTCACTTCGATTTCGACTATTGGCAACGGATGCAACGGTTCAAAACTGAGGACAGCGCATAGAGGCAAAGACACGCGTCATTTGGTCAAGAGGCAACCGTTACATAGCAGTTGAAATAGGAAATCTATATATATGTATTTTGTAGTCAAAATCAGGGTCACAAATTCACATACTGAATCCTTATATAAAACTCAGAGTACCCAAGCGTTCGAGCGAAATGAGCAACATAAAGGAAATGTATGATTCTGTGTACCACCTTTATTCTTTGTAAATGTTTACATTTGAATGCAATCTATCTTTTAAAGCAAACCTTTATTTTAACGTTATTTTATCAAATTCATTCATCGCAGTTACCTTTTAAATTCAATTTAATTATTATTCTGCAAACTTTACTTTTCTGCAAAACCTTTTTCATTCGAAATACTTTATTGCGTCGCTATTTTTCATTTACATGTTTCAAATTTAAGTCTCTTTAACAACATTTCCAAATTATGAATTTTAAATGTTTTCTACAAATAATGCACAAACATGTCCCAAGATTTACTAGTTGATCTTACCAGTAAATAAACTAGCGGTTGTTTACCAAAAATCAGTGTAAACACCACCACCACCGTAACTGCCTTAAACCTCGCTAAGCTATCTCATTCTGGTACGAGAACAAGCCTCGAGGCTCAAATCTGTTGGCTCCAAGGTAGACAATTCAATCACTTTTCACTTTCACTCTTCGATCACATATTGACTTGAATATTAGAATGCTAACAAATTTCACTGATACCTTCTACACTGTGATCCATCTTACCTAAAGTCTTTCACCACAATAATTGCTCAAACCTCGCCATTTGAGCTATCTCGTTCTACTATGAGAACATACCTCAAATAATTTATTTTTTAAAAAGAATAATGTGACAAAATAATACTCAATTCAACATAATAATTATAAAAAATAATAATACGCTGAATTATCAATTCAACCATTTTATTTTATTTTATAAAAAAACAAAACAAGTTTCTACGATATAGTTCGATCAAATTAACTATTTAAATAGTAGAAGATTGATGTGTAAATTTCCAAGTTCATCATGCTTCAAATTTGAAACATATAACTGCACATGACATGATGCGGTTGCATTGATAAGTATTTCCGAATATTGTCACTTTACCTCATTTTTACGTTTTCATAATTCCCAACATCGATTCTATTCTTCACCAATCCGTTTGTTTTTTCACCGCGCCTATTGTTAGGTACGTGTCACTTTTTTCTCCTCTTTCTTAAATTCTATCGAACTTATTATCTTATAACAATAATTATATCTCTCACTGTAACTGTAAGTATCTCTGACTCTTATACGCTTTCTTCTTTTCATATCATTTTCATTGTTGATTGTTCAATTTTGCACTCTGATTTTGTTGTTCAATTTCACTATGTATTGGTTTAGTTAATCAATTATTGGAATAGGGGAAGAAAATTCATATAAGTTCTGATTGAAATTGTGATTGTATCTTTTGTATAAATTGTTTGAGAATTGAAGATAATTCTTGTACTCTCTGAATTACCGCAGGGTAGGTGAAGTTCTGCATTTTTGTTTTTTTTGTTTTCAGTTCTAAAATGTTCTTGGATCTAGATATGATTGATGATTTCATGAAACTTGATAGATTCATGAAAACTCCTCTGAGAAATTGTTTTGAATTTCATTTTTCTCTTATTATTTTTCTTTGTTTTCACCACCAGTTTAATCTGGCATCAAGTGGTTTTAACCAGTATAATTTGATAGATTGTTGCTTTGGTTATACTGATTTAAGATGTTCTGTCTGTCTTTAATTTCCAATGGTTAGAAATTGGTAATTTGATTGATGTTTAGATTAGAGATGCCTTTAGTTTTGTGATTGAGAAGAAAGAATGTTTATTATCTATTGATAATTTGATTTTGTTGCAGATATCGAGTTTTTTTTCTTCCGGATATGGGTTCGTTTTTCAGTGTGGCAAATAATACCAATTCTGATCAAAGTGACCGAGAAGGAGTCTCTTCAAATGAGACATGTAAGAGGCAAAGAATGTCGCTTACCGTTGATGAAGAGAATCCAAGACTATTCCCTAATCTTCCTGATGAGGTATCAATTCAGATTATTGCTAGACTTCCTAGAATTTGTTACTTTAATTTTAGGCTTGTGTCAAGGAAATGGAAATCGACTATCATGAGTACGGAATTATATGAAGTAAGAAAAGAATTAGGAACAACGGAAGAGTGGTTATATCTGTTGGTTAAGGGAAGAGAAAATAAGCTTTTGTGGCATGCTGTAGATCCTCGTTCTCGAATATGGCAGAGATTGCCTACTATGCCTAATGTTGTCGATGAAGAAGAATCTAAGAAGAGTTCTTCAAGGCTTTGGATGTGGAACATGGTGGAAGGTATCAGAATTGCTGAAGTTATTAGAGGCTTTCTTGGAAAGAGGGATGCATTTGATGAAATGCCCTTTTGTGGTTGTGCTATTGGAGCTGTTGGTGGATGTCTCTATGTTCTAGGTGGATTCTCTAAAGCTTCAACTATGAGATGCGTCTGGCGGTTCAATCCTATACAAAATACGTGGAGTAAGGTGACTTCTATGTCTACAGGTCGGGCATACTGTAAGACAGGAATCTTAAACAACAAGCTATATGTTGTTGGAGGGGTTAGTCAAGGTCCAGCTGGATTGCTACCTCTTCAATCTGCTGAAGTTTTTGATCCCTCTACAGGTACATGGTCAGAAATGCCTAGTATGCCGTTCTCGAGAGCTCAGGTCCTGCCGAGCACTTTCTTGGCCGACATGTTAAAACCAATTGCGACAGGGTTAACGTCATACATGGGAAGGTTATGTGTTCCACAGAGTTTGTATTCATGGCCCTTTTTTGTTGATGTCGGGGGAGAAATCTATGATCCTGAGACAAACTCATGGCTAGAAATGCCAATTGGAATGGGCGAGGGTTGGCCTGCACGGCAAGCAGGTACAAAATTGAGTGTCGTAGTGGATAACGAATTATATGCTTTCGATCCTTCTAATACAATGGACAGCGGAAGGATCAAGGTATATGATCAAGGAGAAGATGCTTGGAAAGTTGTTATTGGAAAAGTCCCTATATATGGTTCCGATGATTCAGAATCTCCTTATTTACTTGCTGGTTTCCATGGAAAACTTCATGTCATCACAAAAGATGCCAATCATAATATTGCTGTACTGCGTGCGGAGCTACGCAATAATTTGGATTCTTCGCCATCATCACCCTCCTCAACTCTGTCACAAAATCCCTTGCCTGAATTTGTGGACCCGCCGGCCGAAACAGATGCAGTTATTTGGAAAATAGTTGCAAGTAGGTGTTTGGGACAGGCTGAACTAGTTAGTTGCCAAGTAATTGACATGTAGCTGCAAAGACACCAAGCAATAAATGTGACAGAAAGACAATCATTGAATCTTTGAAGGGTTAGTTTTTTGAAGTTACTACATTGAGTTGGTATATTTGGATTTTGAGTAAGGTGTTGGTAAATTAAAGAGTGCTGTTACTTATATTATAGTTTGGTTGTACCTATTGACATTTTTATGAGGTAAATAAGTCTTATAGAAACTGTCAGTTACTGACATGATAGAATAATATCAGAGAAAGAAATTCATAGTATCCATTATTTGTTACACTATATATACATACATTAAATAATGCAGCTAACAAGCTGAATATTATATTTATCTTGAAACACAACAGTAAGAACAGCTATCAAACATTATACTAGGTGGCAAGGTGGGTCACCTCGCCTATATACAGTATAACATGTACTCCCATTATTCCTTGATATAATATTCTTTTACCTAATTTGCAGGTTTTTAAAAGAGTAGTTAATTCAATTAATGCCAAGAAATTTATGAATAAAATATGTAGTACATTTTAAAGTTGTATTCATAACTATTAGCCTCATAATTTTATTATCTCGCAATGTTACCATATCTATAAATAAACCAAGAACCTCCAAATTATTTTGTCCACACTGTGGTGATATTTGAGATCCGGATTCAGTGACTTTGGTCCTGGGAAAGTCACAGCCACTATACTGTGTTTTTGTGTATTTTATCAGAGTGAAAAAATAATAGAATTTGTAGTGTGGTTGGTTAGCGCTTAATGAATCAAATTAAGATACTGCTTGCTTTAGATTGGGAGATCAAAGTGTGTTACACTTTGGCAAACATGCCATGTCGTTAAGAGGATGGATTAATTGATTTATTATGTGCATTGTCCACGTAGTTCTTTATTATTAGATAACGTTCTGGGGATTGCTACCTCTTAATTTAATTTCTCTTTGAATTCCGATCCTTTTTATATAAAAATAAAAAAAAATAATCAAGGCAGTATTCACACATTGAGAATGTGCAAATAGTTTAGATATTTATGAATATGCTATCTAATTATTGATTGCGATTAACTTTGTTCATCCAGTAGCACCGCAACAAAAGCTCTGCCGGAGTTTACGATTCTTCAACAGTTCCACCTTGTTTCCTCATCGATTCACCATGTTTCTTCTTGATTAATTATGTTCCTCATCAATCGCTAGTGAACCAATTCCCACCTTCTCTTTGTTCGTGAACCGATTGCCTCTGTCCAGTCCATCGAGTCACACAGAATCCTCATCGATTTCTCTCTGGTCTTCACTGACTTCGTTCTCGTCTGCCATGACCGACGGTGTCCATTAGTTTTAATTGGTTCTAGCGTGACTTCTGTCGTCGATGTGCCGTGAGTTCTGTTCTGAGTCTGTGTGTTAATTGATAGGTACCATAGCGAGTTCTGTTGTTCCGTCACTCTGTTTCTGCCATAATCCCTTGTTTTGCGTTTAGCATCTTCACGCTGTTTATGTCGACCGTGATTCCGTGAATTCGTTTTTCTCTGTTTGTTTGGGTGTTTTTCATCGCTGCAGAGCTGTTGCATTGTTTGGTTACAGACTTGGTTGTTAGTATTTTAGCGAGCTTCACGGTCTCTGCTAAGGTTTGGTATCTCTCCACTTTGGGAGAGTTTTGTGTGATCCTGGTATCGTTATCATAAACGTCCTGTTACGTTTTTTTGTCTTGTTTACTTGTGTTTCGGCATTGTGTTCTAATAACATGGATGACATTAACATGGAAAACCTTAATATCAATGAGGAGGAGGCTTTGAATTTCGATCTAGAGGAGAATTCCGATGAACAACACGATGTTAATCTCTGTTTGGTGGGTCGTTTCATTCACGATAGACCTATTAAATTCAATAGTATAAAGACACGTATGGCTGATGTTTGGAGGCCGGTGAAGAGTATGGTTGTGAAGGAAGCTACTCAGGGGTTATATTTATTCAAATTTTTTCATCCCATATATGTGGAGGAGGTTATGAATGGAGGTCCGTGGCTTTTTGATAATTACATGTTGGTTATTGATAGGATGAAGGTAGGTGTGGCGCTACATGATATTCCACTCTATCACGTCATTTTTTGGGTGCAAATTCATAACGTCCCTGTTGGTATGATGCTTGAGAAGGTGGGAAAGGGTCTTGCCAATTACATAGGGGAATTTGTGGAGTATGACAAGAACAATTCTACGAGCTTCTGGTGGCAGTACATGAGGGTAAAGGTGAGGGTGGATGTTAGGAGACCATTGAAGATTGAGAAAAAGATCATGCTGAACGGTGGACTGGGGAGTGTTGTGAAATTTAAGTATGAGAGATCGGGTATGTTTTGTTTTGTCTGTGGAGTTATTGGCCATTCATAAAACAAGTGTGAGGTCAAATACGCCATGGAACGGAACGATGGCAGCAGGGGTTGGTCAAATGAAATTAGAGCGGAGGTACGTCGCCCTGGAGGTAGAGTTGAATCTCGTTGGTTACATGAGGAATGGAGTAGTATGGGTGGTGTGCATACTGATTGTCATGCTAGCCAGAGGGAGCCACAAAGTTCGGGATCCCCACAGTCAAATGAGACACAACCACGCCCTTGTGATAATGGTAGTGATAGTTATCAGAGTGGTAATGAGGTAGTGGTCACGGGGAGGAATATTAATTAGTCCATGCCAACAACTATGGGGAATCCACACCCTAATATTGAGTTAACCCTTATTCCATCTGTTGCCACTAATTCATTGTCCCTCAGTCCTATATTGTCTTTGAGCAATGACAGGAACATCAGGCAGGTTGGGAATGTGATGGCCGAGAGGGGTACTGCATAGATTAATCTGATTGTGAATGGCGTGTCTCAGACATCTGGTGGAAGCCATTTAGATGACAAAGATATGGAGGTCCAGGTGGAGAGGAAGAGAAGGCGGGCTGCAGGTACAAGTTCGGAGGAAACAAATGTTATTGTTCAACAGCATTTTTTATCGGCAGATCCTGGCAGTTTCCAGGACTGCCGGGACTAATGATTATTCTCAGCTGGAATTGTCGGGGATTGGGCTGCCCGACCGCAATTCCTAACCTACGTAAGCTTGCCCGAGTACATAAGCCAAATATTTTATTTCTGTCTGAAACTTTAGCTTATGCTAGACATCTTGAAACTATTCGTGTTCTGTTGGCTTTTGACTCTTGTTTAACTGTTGATGTGGAGGGCCGGAGTGGGGGCTTGGCGGTGTTATGGAAGGAAAATAGTAAGTGTAGCATTCTAAATTATTCGAGAAATTTTATTAATCTGTTAGTGGAGGATGAGCAATGGGGGGAGTGGCGGCTAACCTGTTACTATGGGTATCCTGAGCGTAGTCGGCGAAGTAGTGCATGGGATTTGTTGAGGGAGTTGGGTGATATGTCATCTCTTCCTTGGTGAATCATCGGTGATTTTAACGACCTACTTTCTCAGGTGGATAAGCGTGGCAATCTTCCCCACCCAAATTGGTTGTGTATGGGATTTCGTCAAGCGATTAGTGACTGTGATTTATCTGATATTCCACTAGAAGGTTACCCGTTCACTTGGATAAAAAGTCGCGGTACTCCTCACGTGATTGAAGAACGGTTGGACAGGGCGATGGCTAGTACAAGTTGGCTCAATCTTTTTCCTCATGTACGGTTATCTAATCTTTTAGCCTCACATTCAGATCATAGTCCGATATTGTTACATTGTACTCCTTCTTCTCGATCTCGTTTCAATGGTTCTTTTCGTTTTAAGAACAGCTGGTTTAGAGAACCAGATCTAGAGGAGGTGGTGCTTGACGGCTGGGGTGTTCATGAGAATATTGAGGTGGTAGACCGTGTAGCAAGATGTGCTAACAGACTACAAAGTTGGGGAAGGAAAAAAAAGGTGAAGTTTAAAGAGGAAATAGATGAATGTGTGAGAGAGAGATGGAGGTGCTAAGGGGGAATCAGGGAGAGGAGGAAGGTAGAAGGTATCAAGAGATCCATGACTGGCATGTTGTTCTGATGGTTCAAGAAGAGGACTATTGGAAACAACGGGCAAAGATGCATTGGCTTAAAGAGGGTGATATGAATTCTAGTTTTTTCCACAAGTCGGCAACTGCTCGTCGCAAGAAAAAAAATGTCAGTAAACTTGTTGATGAAGGTGGCATAGAAGTTCATACTCAAGAGGAGCTTTGTGAGGTAGCGAAACAATATTTTGATACTTTGTTCAAGCCTAAAAATGGAGTCCTTAATCTTATCCAGAGGCGACTGACGGAGGAGGATAATATTTACCCTGCAGCGCCTATTACAAAGGATGAAATTCAGCAAGCGTTGTTTCAGATGCATCCGGATAAATCTCCAGGGGCCGATGGATTTAATCCATCATTGTATCAGAGGTTTTGGGAGCAATGCGGTGATGATATTTTTGTGGTAGCATCTAATTGGTTGGATAGAGGGTACTTTCCCACAAGTCTTAACAAAACAAACATTTGACTCATTCCAAAATGTGACAATCCCATTTCTGTGAAAGACCTACGTCATATATCTCTTTGTAACGTTCTCTATTAGATGATATCTAAAGTGCTTGCTAATAGGTTAAAAACTTGTCTAGATAAGTGTGTTTCCCAGGAACAGTCGGCATTTGTGGAAGGAAGATCAATCCTTGATAATGCTCTTATTTCCATCGAAGTGATTCATGCCTTAAAGAGGAAGACTAAAGGGCGCAGAGGTGAGCTAGCATTGAAGATTGATATTAGTAAAGCTTATGATAAAGTGGACTGGGGCTTTCTCCGTGGCGTTCTGACTAGCATGGGATTTGGTGACAGCTGGATACGTTGGATAATGATGTGTGTAAGCTCTGTCAATTACTCAGTACTCATGAACTATGACAAAGTTGGACCGATTATCCCGGGTCGTGGGTTACGACAAGGAGACCCTCTTTCTCCTTACTTATTTATTCTGGTCGCAGAGGGTTTGACTTCTCTTATTCATCAGGCAGTTGGGAGGGGTGATGTTCATGGAGCGAGGATTTGTCGTGGCGCCCCAGAGGTGTCTCACCTTCTGTTTGCGGATGATTGTTTCTTGTTTTGCAGGGCAAGTGTCGGAGAGGTAAATCACCTTATGAACATTCTACGTACTTATGAACTAGCCTCTGGTCAGGAAATAAATTTGGCCAAGTCCGAAGTATTTTTTAGTCGCAATTTGTCTCATGCAGCTAAAGAAGACCTGGCTAGTATTCCTGGAGTCCGCCATGTTTTAGGAACAGGCAGATATCTTGATCTGCCATTTATGATAGGAAGGAGTAAGAAAGTGATATTTTCTTACATTAAGGACCGTATTTGGAAGAAAATGAATTCTTGGAGAGGGCGAGCGTTGTCTAAGGCTGGAAAGGAGGTTATGATAAAATTTGAGCTTCAAGCCATCCCATCATATGTGATGAGTATGTTTATCCTTCCCTCCTCACTCATTGATGATATTGAGAAAATGTTAAATGCGTTTTGGTGGGGAGGCGGAAGTAATAACAATAAAGGGATTCACTGGTTAGCTTGGGATAGGCTTGCATGCCCTAAAGCAAAGGGTGGTTTGGGCTTTCGTAATTTTGAAGCGTTCAATATATAAAGAGAAGAATTATTATATGAATTGTATTGATATTATTTCATTACAATAGTGTTGTTTATATACAGCCATAGCACTAATGGTACTTTAATGAGTTGCTAGAAATAAGAGATTGCTATTGATTTCTAATAGACAATCATGCTGACAGTAAGCAAATAATAATAATAATAATAATATACAATAATGTGCTATATTCACAATGATTCTCCTAATTAAACCATAGTTGACTCATCCTTAATATGCCCCCTCAAGATAAAGTTACCATTTGTAACTTTTATCTTGGAAGTAAGTTAACCGAATTTGGCAATGGCAAGAGGTTTGGTGAGAATGTCTGCAAGTTGATCTTTTGTGGAGACATGAGACACTTGCAGTTTATTCGCTTGAACTTGCTCACGTACAAAATGGTAGTCCATAGATATATGCTTCATGCAAGAATGAAGAACCGGGTTTGCACAAAGATAAGTAGCTCCAATGTTGTCACATAGTAGTAGAGGAGGGATGGTCATGGAAACACGGAGTTCACTGAGAAGGTTGACAAGCCACATGATTTCTGAAGTGGTGGTAGCAACTGCTCTATATTCTGCTTCTGTCGACGATCTTGATATTGTTCTTTGCTTCTTGGATAGCCATGAGATGGGGTTTGGATCGAGAAAAATAATATATGATGATGTGGAAGTACGGTCATCAACATTGCCACCCCAGTCTGCATCGGAATAAGCTACTAAGTTGCAGGTGGATAAGGGCTACAGAAGAATACCGTGATTGATGGTTGATTTGAGGTACCGAAGTAGTCTTTTAAGATGTTGTAGATGTTGTGCAGTGGGTTTGTGCATGAATTGAGCAAGTTTGTTGATGGAGAAAGAGATATCTGGTCTAGTAAGGTTGAGATATTGGAGGGCTCCAATGATTTTACGGTATGCAGTGGCATCAGTGGAAGGTGTTCCATCATGGAGTTGGAGAGTGGCAGTGGCTGAAAGTGGCGTTGGTGCAGGTTTTGCCCCCTCCATGTCAAAGCGTTGGAGGACATCTCTTATATGTTTGTGCTGAGATAAAAGCATGCCGGAAGGAGTGGGGATGAGTTCTATTCCCAAGAAATAGTGAGGAGCTCCCATGTTCTTCGAGGAGAATTTTTTTGAGAGTGAGGTTATGAACTGAGTTAGAAACTTATTGTTGTTCCCTGTGATAAGTAAGTCATCAACATACACGAGGAAGTAAGTTATGACACCTGAAGCATAATATGTGAACAATGACGAATCACTTTTGCTGCATTGAAACCCATAGGCCAAGGTGAAGCTTTTCAATGCCTCATGCCATGCTCTAGGTGCTTGACGAAGACCATAGATGGCTTTGTGCAATTTGCACACATAGTGAGGGTATTGTGAATCCTTGAGTCCCGGAGGTTGTGTCATGTAAACTTGTTCATGAAGATCCCCTTGAAGGAATGCATTATTAACATCCAATTGGTGCATCTGCCATTTGTTTCCTAATGCCAAGGAAAGAATGATTTTGATGGTTTGAGGATGGACCACCGGAGCAAAAGTTTCATGAAAATCTACACCGTAGCATTGAGTGAAACCTTTTGCTACAAGTCGTGCTTTATAACGGGAGATGGACCCATCAACATTTCTTTTGATGCGAAACAACCATTTGCACCCCAAAATATTGGTATCTTTGGGTGGAGGAACAAGTGACCAAGTTCCATTTTTCAACAGTGCCTCAAATTTCTCATTGATGGCTTTTCTCCAATATTCATGCTTCATGTCTTCCTTGATAGTGGAAGGCTCAACATTTTCTACTAAAGGATATTTTGTGACTTGAAAGAGTCATTTTGGTTTGAAAATGTTGTTTTGAGACCGGGTTACTGGTCTAATTGGTATCGCGGGAGCTGCAATTTGATTAGTAGGAACAAGTATATTTGGGGTTGATTGTGGAGTAGTTAGAGCATTACCTGATGTCGGTTCTGAAGCCGCAGGACCCTCTTCATCTATCACCGGTTGGGGAGTGGGAGTGTGTGGCATGGGTAATTGTTGAATGGATGAGTGGATTGGAATAATGGTATGCATGGGTTCATTTGTTACAATGTCTTGAGTTGGTAGTGGAGAGGGTTTAGCGGTAAGGTTGGTATATGGAAAGATGTGGTCATAGAATTTTACATGGCGTGATGTGTATATTTTGTGTGTGATGGGGTCAAGACAATGATATGCATATTGGGTGTCAGCATAGCCAATAAATATGCACGGTTGAGATCGAGGTTGTAGTTTGTTTGAGATGTAAGGTCGTAGCCATGGAAAACATAGGCAGCCAAATGAGTGGAGGTGTGAGAGGTTAGGTTTGGTATTATGGAGGATTTGTATAGGAGATTTCATGTTAAGTAACGGTGTTGGAAGTCGATTTATTAGGTACACGGCAGTCCGAAAGGCAAAGCTCCAAAAAGATGGAGGTAGTTTTGCGGTATGAAGAAGGGCTTTTCCCGTTTCTACTATATGCCTATGGCGTCTCTCGACCGTAGCATTTAGTTCAGGGGTGTGAGGCGGGGTGGTGTAATGAGAAATACCGTGAGTGGTGAGAAATTATTTTAACTTAATGAATTCGCCTCCATTATCGGAGTAGAGAGTGCTTATGGGCAAGTTAAAGAATTTTTCAACAAGACTTTTAAATTTGGGAAAAATGCTAGAAACATCTGATTTAAATTTCAGTGGATAAAACCAAACATATTTTGTAAAATGATCAACAATAATTAAGTAATAAGAATAACCATCTATTGATTTATTGGGGGATGATCCCCATACATCTGTATACAATAGTTCAAGTGGTTGTTTACTACAAAGACTCGATGTAGAGAATGGTAGCTTATGACTCTTGACTATGTTACATGAAATGCATGGGTGTTGATCCTTCTGTTTTATTTGCTGAATGAAAGGAAATTGTCTCAAAATGCTAGCAGATGGATGACCGAGGATGTGATGCCATGGAGGAGTTGTGGAGGTGGTGAGGAAGGCTGCAGGAGTGGTTGGTGATTGATGGAGGATGTAGAGGCCTTCTTTATGGTGACCTTTGATGAGAGGGGCCCTTGTCTTCAGATCCTTCACCAAAAAATTATCAGAAAAAAATTCCACAGATATTTGATTAGTTTGACAGAGGGATGAAATTGAAAGAAGATTTTTTGAAATTTTTGGAACATGTAAAACATCAGATAATTTAAGTGGCTGAGAAGAAGTTTTAAGAGAAGTTTTACCAGTGTGCATGATTGGAAGTCCAGAGCCATCTCCAACTAGAAGTTCATCTGAACCATGGTACTGATTGTTAAAATGAAGATTATCCAAGACATTGGTGATATGGTGTGTTGCACCAGAATCCATGATCCAATCTTGTGGAGGTTAACGTGAAGTGGTTCGAGCATGATGTGCCATATGATTATTTTGGTGTTTTGGGTATCCACGCAGTTTGTAGCAGATCTTAGCAGTGTGTCCCAGTTTGTCACAGTATTGGCAGATATCACGGCGAGATAAAGTGGGTGAGGTGGGTCGAACTGATTTGTGGTTTGAAGGGCCACGATTTTTGTTGTATGGTTTTCCTTTGAATGCAGCATTTGTTGTAGCAATGGGTGGAAGAGAAGTGTTTTTTGTCACATCCCGTTTTTATTTGATTATTTATTTAATTTATTTAATTTATTTATTTATTTAATTGTCATGATATGTGATGTATTTAAATATGTGGCTTTTGGTGTGGTGGTGTATTTAGAATAGTAGTGTTTTAGGATGTGTAGATAGAAAATAGAGTGGACTTTTATGAGGAAGGGCAATTTAGTAAATTGGGGAGGAGGATTTGACCTAGGTATAAGTTTGAAACTTAGAGAGAGAAAATCATTTTGTCATAACTTTTGTGAAGAAATAAAGAGAGAAACCTAGAGAAGAAGAAGAGGAGAAGAACATAGAGATAAGAGGCCAAGAGAGAAAGATTTGGAGGAGCTAATTCTTGAATAATTAGAGGTAAGAGAGTAGTTATATATGATTAGTGGGTGATTAAGAGGGAAGAAAAATCACATTTCTCTTTGCCCAAACGCTCTCACCCTTTTTGCTCAAAAGTTAGTAACTTTATGAGTTTTCATGAATCAAAATGCTTCCTTTTGTAATGATTTCGTGTTATCCATGTTATGTGATGCTAAAAGTACATGTTGATGGTTTCAATTTTGAGAATCAAAGTATGTTCATATGAAATTATATGTTTTTGAGTTTTGAATGAAAAATATGAATAATCTTTGATTGGTGATGTTTTTGATGGTTGTAAGAGATGAAACTTGTACTTCTATGTATGATAACATGTTTATAACTTAAAGGAAACACCTTTTTAGAACTGGAACACGATTTGATGATTTTGTAATGGAATATGAACGGTCGCGAAAACAGAGTGTCTGTTCTGCGACATTTCCGCCGCGCGAGGGTCGGCGAGGAAGCTCGCTGAGTCTCGCCGGTACTCGCCAGAAATCCTGAAACGTTCTGGTTTTGTCGCTGGGGAGCTCGCCGGGCGACAGCCAGCGAGGAAGCTCGCTGAGTCTCGCCGGTGCTCGCCAGAAAATCCAAAATGTTCTGTTTTCGTCGCCCAGGAGTTCGCTAGACTTCGCCGGGCGAGATTTCCTGACTTGGAAATTATTCTTTAATTGATTTGATGTTGATGATGGCTTAATACATAAGGTGTTAGTTCTTATGAATGATTATGATGATGATGGTGGTAGTTTCATACTTAGGTTATGAATTATTATGGATGGATATGACGAATGATGATGCTTTCATACACTTGTTAGATATGTATAATGATATTGATGGTGAATTGTAACGAGTATGTTTAAAGTGTATATGTATGAATATGCTTATATGTGTATGAAATAATAGATGGTGAGTTGGTGATATCATGTGTTAATACATGAAGTGTTGGTGAATGTATAAATTAATTTATATTGATGAAATGTCGTGACACATCATTCATGCATAAGTTGTGTCAAATTGATGGTGATAATAGATGGTGAAAGGATTCTTGTATCCTATATAGATGGTGATATGGTACCACATGTAGAAATGTCTAGGAACATACATGAAGGTGACATTAGATGCATTAGGAAGGTGAATCTTAATTGCATTAATGTGATGATGATGTGATATTTGGATTATTGTGTGCTAATTGAATGTGCATATATCTTGTTGATTGTTGACGGTGCGGATAAGATTATGGATATAAATTGATTGTATGTACATGTCTTGTTGATGGAGATGAATTGCTATTATATGTATGTTGGATATATGAATAGTGAATGAATATATATATATATATACACGTTGTATATGTTGGATTGGATTAAATGTTAGTATTTTACTTCCATTTGTTGAATGTCGATTATATGTAAATAACTCTCTATTTCTGTATTTGATGGATCGTTGGGCGATTCAGATTCTCAGGCTTAAGGATTTGCTTGCTTTAGGAGGAGTACCCGGCACTCGTTGCTAAGTATTCAGGGTGAGGAGATGAGTTACGATTCTAGCGTTGTGTCTTGTCCATTTGCTCTGGTGGTTGTAACACCGTGTTGGGGTTTAGTCTTTATTGGGTTATGCCTAGTGTCGTTTTAGACTTTGTTTATTTATGATGGTGTAAGGCTTTATGCCAATACTCAATTATTCCAATACTTAAGTTATTTTGATGATGCTATATTGGGATTTATGTTGGTGAATTATTTGGTTGATGACTAATGTTTATGATTTGAACTATAATCATGTTGATAAATGAATGATGACATGTTTATGTTGTTTCCGCTGTGATGATCATTTTAATCATGTTTTGTATGATATGAAATGCTATTATTGGTTTTAAATTTATCCATGTAATGCTCTACTTGATTTACTTGAATTTATTTGTTGTTTAGTCGCGAATTTTTGGGTAGATTTAAGTACGGTGTTACATTTTCATTCATGGTTTCTTCTCTTTTGAGATAATTTTCAAAGTCAGAAAGAAGATCATGAAGATCTTCAAAACTGATAGGGTTTTTGCGAGTGCGAAGTGCAGCGGTTATCTCTCGATATTCAGAACCGAGTGTGTGAATGAAGAGATCTACATCATCCAGCGGTGAGTTGATGAGCGCCAACTCATCTGCAATAGCCTTAATACCTTGAAGGTATACAGGAATCGTACTGATTCCTTTGTTGAAGCGAGAAAGTCGCTCCTTGAGGTGCATGATTCGAGCACGTGTTTTGCTAGCAAACATTTTTTGAGTGCTTCCCAGGCTTGCTGTGAAATTTTCACAGTACCGAGAGCAGTGATGATGCTGGGATCAACATAAATGATGATAGCATGCAAGATTAATTGATCTTGTCTTGTCCAATAATTGAAATTTGGATCAGTTGCAGCAGGACATGGTTTTGTGCCATCTATGAATCCACTGAGATCATATCCAATGAATAGAGCATTCATTTGAACATGCCACGCAGGGTAGTTGGTGTTTGTGAGTTTGAGTGAGTGTTGGGTGTTTAGGACAATCACAGTGTTGGTACCAACCATGAATGAGTTGTCATTGTTGGTGTTTGAAGTTGCAGTGGAAGTCATGGTGGAAGGGAAAAAAAAGGCTATGGATCTTAAAATGTCGTGAGACTAGTGGCTCTGATACCATATAAAGAGAAGAATTATTATATGAATTGTATTGATATTATTTCATTACAATAGTGCTGTTTATATACAGCCATAGCACTAATGGTACTTTAATGAGTTGCTAGAAATAAGAGATTGCTATTGATTTCTAATAGACAATCATGCTGACAGTAAGCAAATAATAATATACAATAATGTGCTATAATCACAATGATTCTCCTAATTAAACCATAGTTGACTCATCCTTAATACAATATGGCTATGGTGGCGAAACAAGCATGGAACATCATTCAAAATCCAGAGTCATTGGCGGCTAAAATAATTAAAGCAAGATATTTCCCACGTTCTTTGTTACTTGAAGCATCTTTAGGTTATAATCCTAGCTTTTCTTGGCGTAGTATTTGGAAGGCTAGACAAAATCTCTTACATTGGTGTAGGTGGCGGATTGGTAGTGGTGACAGGATCCGTGTTATGTATGATCCATGGCTGAGAGGGAATGGTGATCGTTGTGTTTCCTCACCTCAAGTAGAATGTGTGTATGATTTATTTGTTAAAGACTTGCTCCTTGAGAATTATAAAGCATGGGATATAGCCAAGATTCGTAATTTGTTTATAGGACCAGTGGTGAAAGAGATTATTGCAACTCCTCTTATTAGTTTGGTTAAAGAGGACAATGTGGTTTGGGAGGAGGAAATGAACGGTTGCTATTCGGTTAAATTCGGGTACAACCTAGCTATGAGATGTATTTTTCCCAGCGATAGGCACCATGTGGAGGGTAACTGGAATGATATTTGGAAAGCTCAATCTCCTCACAAAACACGTCACTTGCTCTGGAGGTTGTGTAGGGGGTGTCTCCCAACACGGGTTCGATTGGCACAACGTTATGTAGATTGTGAACTAGGTTGTCCCGTGTGTGATGATGAGGTAGAGGATGATATTCATGTGTTTTTTGGATGTGTCGCAGCCCGTGAGTGTTGGATGGCAGCAGGTTTGTCACAGTTATTGGAGAATCCAACGTACCAGGATGGGACAGTCGCAGATAGAGTATTTGAAATGTGTAGAAACGAGGATTATGCAATGATTGGGAGGGTATCATCATTATTTTGGTGCATTTGGCATAACCGAAACGACAAGATCTGGAATGACAATATTCAGTTACCAAGCCAAGTTGGAAGAATGGCCTTTGTCGTCTGGAATGAGTGGTTTACCGTCCATCAGCTGCGACGTCAGAATATTGTTCATGTTGAGGATCCTAGGCCGGTTCGGTGGGAGAAACCAGGTGTGAGATGGATAAAATGTAATGTTGATGTTGTGTTTCTAGCTGGGTCCGGTATTACTTCTATTGGTCTTTGTTTTCGCGACACCAATGGACAATTTGTGGCTGGCTTGACTCAATGGCAGCAACCTGTTTATTCCATAGTGGAAGGAGAAGCATGGGGACTATTACATGCTATGAAAGAGGCTACACATCGTGGATTTGAGCGAGTTCAATTTGAAAGTGACTCAAAGTTGTTGGTTGATGCTATCCATTCGAGAAGACCAGGCAATTCAGAATTTAATTTAATTGTTAACGACATTGTTCTTTTTATGTCATCTTATGTAAACTTTGAGGTTAAGTTTATTAGGAGACAAGCGAATTCGGTTGCTCATACTCTTGCTAGGGCGGCCAATTCTTGGGCTAGTTTCCATAGATTTGAGATTATTCCCCTTTGTATTGAACACTTAATAGTTAATGAAATGCATTAAGTTTGGTTGTTTCAAAAAAAAAATATTGTTTCGAATGCGAACTATACTTTTTTCTTTCCTTAACTAATATTTGGAGATACTGTTGGCATGATATTTTTATGGCTTAAATGACATTTTCATCCCTGTATGTACGCGTTTTATTTTGTTTTATTCCCTGTATCGTTTTTTGTTTTAAAAAGGTCCCTGAATGTGCAAAATGTGTTGATTTTTCGTCCCTTCCGTCAACGTTTGTAGCTTATTGCTAGCTAATTAGCTACCAATTAGCTACAAACGCCATTATTTTTAACAGTGAGGACGGAAATCAAAAAGATTTACACATTCAGGGACCTTTTTAAAACAAAAAACGATACAGAGACTAAAACCAAAAAGACGCATACATACATGGACGAAAATGTCATTTAAACCTACTTTTATTTATTAATTGTATTTATTCGTCGCCAGCCAATTTTAAAACTTTGAAATCAAAGTTATAGTATTTGATTCAGCCAGCTAGCTAAGCTAGATTTGATTTTGGACCTTAAAGCAAGTGGTCAATGGCTCAGTTGAGGACAATTCACCTAACAATTTAAGAAAGTACCCACAATTCTTCAATGGTATTCTAACTAAGGGTGAAAATCAACCCCAACTTTTTTATCACTCCACTCTCTAATTCATCCACTACACCAACCCATCCTTGTATCTTTCTCTTTTTACATAGTGTTGTCTTTAAGAAAAGTGGTATTGATTTGTTGAATAACAAAATTTTAGAGTTTCATTAGTGATTATTTTTAAGCAAATCAAAGGAGACAAATCAAAAGGTTATAAACATAATGCAATCATATGATAATAATAGAAATGAAGGAAAGAAGGAAGTTATTATCAAAATAACTAGTTATTATTTTTAAGCATATCAAAAGCTTATAAACAAAAAATGTGTTTATTTTCTTCGGTTTTTTTTTTCGAAAAAAGTAAAACTTATAATGAAGAAGCAACAAAAATATAGGATATTGGTGGAGATGAACGAGATCTATTTAATGAAGATAAGTCGCATCTTGTGAAAATTATGAAACAATAACATTATCATCCCTTGCAAAAATATAACTCTTGACAGAGCTGATGAGATCCCTTGCAAAAATATATTGTAGGTCAACCTCATTATACTTGGAAAGAGTGAAATTGAAGTATATCCTCGGACTGAATTCCGAACAGGTTCCATGTTTAACCCACTTGTGATTCCAAAAAAAATTGTTTTCCATTCTAAAGGATGGCCAAGAACAATCCATCTCGATCTGTGTGTAGGGTGAATCTATACTTCTCCCTTTTTTGTAAGGTGACACTTTTGTACCAGAAGAGATTTTTGTTACCCATTACGCTCTTGTGAGCTTGCCCCCAAGCTTTTCTGACCTTGTTTCATAATTCTAAGTCTTCAACTTCTTTCTTCAAGATAAATTGTGTTAGCAAAAAGTCTTTGTGTATACCTTCCCTAGGATAACCCAATTGGAGGAAAGCTAAGATGGGATTATAGTTAATGGATCTCCGAGTGCCGACGAGAGGCACATTGAAAAATTCCCCACATTTGAGAAGAACCTTAGTAGAGTCCACATCACGTGAGTCCCAAAAGATATCCTTCTATGATAGAGACCCCATTCTTTGAGACCACGTATCATTTGATTCCACAAAAGGCCCTTTCTTGGGCATGAGACATCAACCAAATTTGGATCAAAGGGACACAACAAAGAACTTGCCCACCTCTTTTTGTTCCATGTCTATCATGAAGTGAGTAGAGGAAATCAACCAGGAGAGCAGGAACAAGATTTCCGGTTAAGAAAACTCCAATAGTCGGAAGATCGACAGAATCACTAACATTGGGAAACAGCACCAACCCACAAGGGCGGCCCTAGAGAGGGGTAAACATCTCTACAGAGCTGGGCCTCTAAATATTTGGGGCCTCAATTTTTTTTATAAATTTGTTACCTAAGGGTGCAAATAGTAAGTCAGTGTAGTCTAGGGGTGTAAACGGCAAGTCGTCAACTACTTCCACCAGCCCACTCAATTAGAATGTTGACTTGTTGTTTACACCCTTAGGTACACTGACTTTCTGTATGCACCTCCGAGTTAAATTATTTTTTTCTATTTACTTACAATTTAAATAGAAAATTGGTATTTTATAACAAATTATTTTATTAAGGGTCCACTTTTACGTTGAAAGTCGGACCTCTAATTTAATTGGAACGGCCCTGCTAATTACTCAGTTTTTCCCATTTTTCTTCTATTCTAATTGCTAATTTATTCTTCTACTTTGCTAATTTGTGATTGTATTTGAGAATTGCTAATTATATCTATTTTTTTCGGTTCAACTTCAACATTGTTTATCAATCCATTTTAACATCAATCATGATTATTATTTTTTATTTTTTTATATATTTATTAGGGTCCACTTTTAGCATTTAAGTCGGACCTCCAAATAGTCGGGACCGGCCCTGCCAACCCATAAATTATTGGAGCAAGTATGGCATTACGAGCCTTCCAATTACCAGCAGTTAAAGCATCTTAAGCCTTACTCTCTAAAATCTCTTTGGAGAACCCCTCAGCATTATTCTCGATTTTTCCGGGAATGATGGCATGTCTTGGATATCAAGTTGCAAATCCTTTGCAATCTCCTCTAGAGTTGGAACATTTCTTAGATAACAATCTTTTCCTTTCATACTTATACCCAAAATGCTTTCAAATTCTTCCAATGTGGGGAGAAGTTGAAAATCCCGGAATGTGAAACAACCGAGAGGAGGATCATATATAGTATTGAGCCAGAGTAACCAATGCTTCAGAGTCAACCATGAAAGCCAAAATGTACACGTGTTTATTGTCATGAATATATAGACGCAATTATGTTATGCAGCAGATTAATTAGGTGAACCAGAACAGTTTATGTATGAGTTTTGACGTCAAAAGATCAAGGTCCTGCACCCATCCCATTCTCACATGTTGGCTCTATGTTTGACAAGGTCCCTAGGATCATTGATTAATCTTTAAGATTCGTGTTGCAAAGGCTCATAACAAACATCTCCTAAAGAATAAATCTCCTCTAGGTGAGGTTGGTATATTAACCAGGAGGGTCAACATTAGGCAACTATCGACACAGGTTCTAAACAGAGGTTCCTAGTAACACATTTCATGGTTCTAGATTGGTCAAAAGGTCCCTAGAGTCACGGATCCAACAAGAAAAATCGGCCTTACAAGTCATATGTCAGGAAGACAGACACTTTCAAGAGGGTCTACTTTATACGGGATTTCATGTCAACCTTACGAGTCATACGTCAGGAAGGTCAATCAATCAACCGCCAACTTATCCTAAATTTTTGTCAAGCTTGGGTATAGAGCTTCATTTAGTAATCAAGCCACATGGGCAAAAAGAAAATTTACATTCCTCCAAAGAACAAACATTATATTTTAAAATATATATAGTAGTCTTGTATTTACATTTTCTAGTATATAAAAAGAGGCTAATGCTACGGTGGACCACCTTCACAAGTGGTCCACCGTGGACCAAGTGATCTACCGAACATGAATTTTACAAAATTCACTGTTGGATTGAAAGTTTATATCGTATAGATCATCCATAAATTTTTTAAATTTTTTTGAAAATCATTTGATATGTTATTGAGACCCATCAAGATTTATGTTATTTAACAACCGTTAATCTTGATGTGTCTCAATAACATATCAAATGATTTTCAATTTTTCTAATTTTTTCTATGGGTGATCTATATGATATAAACTTTCAATCCAAAAGGTGAATTTTGTAAAATTCGTATTCGTTATAGTGTTATTCGTGACTGGTCCACCATGGACCACTCGATGAAGTGGTCCATATTAGAATTTACCTATAAAAAGATTGTAGAATAAAAAATGACTCAGAGACCTAAACAACTCAGTAGGCAAAACACCACCACAAGAATCAAACCATAAAGTATCACTTTATATCTATTTGTCACCAGCCAGTTTCAAAATTTTGAAGTCAAAGTTAAAATTTGATTCAGCCATGCTTGACTTGATTTTGATTCTTAACAGGTTTAAACTATTTAATAATTAATAACATAACTTTGAAATTTAGCGATAAACTCTTGTCAGCAGATAGTATAGTGCTAAAATTTCACTATTAAGATAAATAAGCAGAGTGTTCGAAGTTCGAACTTCAACTCCTACATATATAATGTGATGTTTCAACCCATTGAATTAAATTAATGGAGACTAATCAACATTATCTTCAATCTGGATTTAATTAAAGGATTCTATTAATTCACATTGAACCTAAATAATATGGCCATAACTGCATAGGAAAAACATTTTAATCGCGACACAACTCATGGGAAATACTTATATGGTCACAATCTTAAAAGACAAACATTTAGGCACATAGTGTGTAACATCGGATCTTAACCTTTGAATACAAATATTATTGTAAGATCTTGTCGCTGTACAGAAAAACAATTACAACACTCATGAGTCAATGACAAACTAGTTTATTTACACAAATTATTATCTGCATCTTCTGAAAATTATAAAATAATAACATACCAACCCTTGCAAAAATATAATAACTCTTGACATTGATGATGAGTCCCCTTATATAACATAATCTATATATCTATATCTATATGATAAACAAAATGAAAGATATAATGGGGCCACAAATATCTCAATTCTTAACCAAGCATCCATTATTAGCCTGCGCAAAGGGGTAAACTAAACTAAAAAATGGCGCCCTAGTGCGGCGATAAGGAATTATCTCTGAAATAGTTTGAAGAATTTGGAGGCTTCTTAGATGCTCGAGTGTTCTTAAGTGTCATAATGAGTTTTTGTCTCTCACCTTCAACTTCTGCAAACTGAAGACTTAGTTGAGAGTAACGGTCATGCATCTCTTTCAGTTCTGTCTCCATGGAAGAATGTCTCGTCTTTAGTTCTAACATATCTTTAATTAGCTCATTGATATCCCTGAAACTTCTGAATACCGCTTCTTCATCGTTGTGTTGCTTCGAGAAGGAGCTGGAACAAATGAGGAAAATTTATCACACATTTAAGGCCGATAGGTCTCAGAGCATATTTTCGTTACATGCTCATACAAGTGAGCATACAACAAAACCAACTACAGCAGAAATTTTGAATATTGCATTTATCCACAAAGTAAATAAGTGCTAAACTTATGTATATTTAACATTAAAGATAGAATTTGCTTTCAAGTAAATATTGGATAGTAGGGAAGCAACACTTCAAAACAATGAGTAGCCATTTTTCATGTCTAAGGTTAACACTTCAAAGTGCTAACCTTACTTTTTTTTTTTCCTAAAACACAAAGTATATGTATCTTACTAGTTGTCACATTTCATTTGTTTAGAAATAAATTATACTAGTTAGTTAGTTTCATAATCATTAGTTAATTAATCATAAATCTGTTATATGTTTCAGTCAGTTGGTTAGTTATACCAACTCTCCTTTGTTTCTATAAATACTTTGCAGTCCCTCCATTCAGTTAATGCAAATCATTCTTTCTGATTCAAATCCAATATGGTTTCAGAAACAATTCCGCACTCAAACTAATAAATCTTAAGGTGAAGTGCTTCCAAGATGCAACAGTGTTTATCGAATTATCAGATCTCATTACTTTTGTAAAGAAGAACGTACCTCTGAAATTGGATGCTTGACTTCTTCTTGGCTTGCAATGTTTCGGCAAGCTCAATCTCCAAAGCTAGCACTCTTTCCAATGCATTACCGCTGGCAGAGATTTTATTGAACACGGGGAACATGTTTCCTAACTCTTGATTGGCCTGAGCAAAGAACATAATTAATACGAATTTAGAAGATGTGATTCATAGTAATCAACGGAACAGAAAAACATTTACCTCATGTAACTGTGTCAGTTCTCTTTGCAGACCCGGAAAACGTGCTTCGTGGTTTTGACCATCTTCTGTAGGAAGCATATTATCATTTTTCATCCTTTCCAACTGCAAACAGAGGACAAAATTTAAAGATTACATTTTCATCAACACAAATAGATGAAAATGGACAAATATTGAAACATAACTTGTTTATACATCTTAAAAGTTTACCTCCTTATTCAAGTGATCAATGCTAGATTTCAAACTTTCAGCTAAAGCCAGATGCTTTTTTTCTTCGTTTTGTTGTAAATCCTCTTCGGTTCCTAGAGTTTGGCATCCATTTGTAACTCTAAATGCAAGAGAATCCTATCAAACAATCATGCAAATAAATTGTTAAGGCTTCAATAGGAAGACATACTTTTGATATTGCACTATGAGAATGTACATAAATGTTCCCTCAAAGTAAGGCTAAGTTTCAGAACAAATGGGAAATAAAGACAAACAAAAATGAATAAAAAATTATAACCGGTTCCGAAACTCTATCACATGTCCCAAGATGATGAGCTGATGATGAAGCTCTAATTAGGATTCAGGAAGTTCAAGCCCTAAAAACTAACATAACTACTAGTTTATTAACATTTGCCTAACAAAAAACAACTTATTACAAATTCGCCTTTTTTCTCGGCATATTTCCTAATGCATATTTCCTAGAAAAAAGCTGATTTCGATCACAATTGATAATTAAAAAATCAGTCAGTTACCTCTGGTTGTATATTGGGGATTGAATTTGCACTCTCTGGTGCAGCAGGGGTTGATTTTTCTTGAGGATTTGATGAAGACAGTGTGCCATTGCCCTCATTCAGAACATTCACATTAGATTTCAAAGTCTCGATTAATTCCTTCACTAGGGTAAGCTCTGCTTCAATTTTGGACTTTTCTTCACTGCATTTCAGAAGAGAAGCTTCAAGCTCTTGTTTTTCTTGCTTACAGCATTCAAGGGATATCACGGAGCACTCCTTTTCAGCCTTTAACAGGTCATAAGCATTTAACAAATTGCGTTTGTCAGAAATTACAGCCTGTAACTCAGCCTCCAATTCCAAGATCTTCATCCCCAGCTCTTCGTTTATTTTTATTTGAAAAGCTTCGGACTTTTTTCTATTCTCAGATTCTTCACTCGCACTTTGTAGTTTCCACAGCATTTCCTCACTATGCTTTTTTGACAAAGACAGTTGCTGTTTCAGTTCTTGCAACTTAGTTTCATATTGTTCCTTGATAAACGCAATTCTCAATGACTCTTGCATAGCGGCCGGTGGTCCTTCAAGTCCTCTTTTGTCACGGGCATTAAGGCACTCAGTTTCAGCTTTGTCTTTCAGTTCCTTCAAATGAATAGACAAATTCTTGAACTCCTCTGTCTTAAGAACCTGTTCAGAAAGCCTCCTGGTAAGCTCGTTACATTGGTTCTGCAGCTTTATCAGCTCATTATCTGATTGTTTCAATGAAGTAATTGCAGTTTCTAGTTCGTTCAATTTTCCTTGGAGAACTATACATTTGACTTCAGCTTCTACATTTGATAAAAGCAGTCCTTCCCCATCTCTACTAACACTTTCCAGCAATTGCTCCAGCCTTACAACCTCAAGCTGACACTCGCTGTCACGTACGTAAGAAGAATTGCTGACATTTTCTGTCTTGCTCTTGTGTTCCTTAAGCTCCGATATTGTTACACTATTTTGATCAATTAGTGCTCTACACTGAGCAGTATAGACCGCTAACTCAGACTTTAGGTAGTCAAAACTCGTCGACAATGCTATATTTTCTTCCATGCAATTCAATTCTCTACAAAGACAGACATTCAATTCAGATTCCAAATCAAGATTCTTCTCACAGAGCACATCGACTTGTCTGCAAGCAGAATGAAGTTTTTCAGTAAGTTCCTCTACATGACCTTCGAACTGAGCTCTGGTAAAGATCGTAACAACATCCGTAGCTGTTGAAAATTCATGCATTTCAGATAAGTGAGTTTCCAGACAACTAATAGAAGAAGATTCCTTTAAAGCATCTTCAAAACGTTTCTCAGATATCTGTAGAAGATCTGAGAATTTTGATTTCTCAAATTCCAAGTCTGTGACCAATTGCTTGAGATGGACCAGTTCTTGTCTGTTCATATCAGAATCCTGCAGCTGGTGTTGCTTTTCATTCAATTCTGTGGTAAGATCAGTAACTGTTTTCTCCAATTTTTCTCTGAAGACTTTTTCATCATGCAATTCATTGTTCAGAGAACAAAAGTTGTGTTTCAAAAACATAATCTCAGATGAAATCTTGGCTGATTCTTCTGTTCTGTCCTGTAAAGATAACTCCAAAGCTTTCTTCTCATTGTGCAGTGAAGACAAGTTGTTTTTCAAAAGATTAATCTCCGATGAAGTCTTAGCATATTCTTCTGTTTTTTCCTGTAAAGATAACTCCAAAGCTTTCTTCTCGTTGTGCAGTGAAGACAAGTTGTCTTTCAAAAAATTAATCTCCGATGAAGTCTTAGCAGATTCTTCTGTTTTGTCCTGTAAAGACAACTCCAAAGCTTTCTTCTCGTTGTGCAGAGAACACAAATTGTTTTTCAAAAAGTTAATCTCCAATGAAATATTGGCAGATTCTTCTGTTTTATCCTGTAAAGACAACTCCAAAGCTTTCTTCTCCTCTGTAATTGTTGCTAAGGTCAGCTTACACATTTCAAGGTCACTAGATAGAGTACCTAGCTTTATAATTTCTTGAGTAAGATCTTGATTTCTGGAATTAAGTTGCTGAAGTTCAGCTTCCAAATGGTCAAGACTGGAAAACAATTCATTGTGCTGCTGAGAGTATATTTCTTCAGATTTAAGACCAGCACTGATCCTATCAACAAACACCTCAAGATTTGACTCAAGTTTCTGCAACTGGATACCAGACACACTTATGTCACTTACCATCTGCTTTAAATCACACTCAAACTTTTGTCTCATGACTAGAGCGTCTGATTCTGCTGTGTTTAAAGATACTTGAACCATATGTTTTTCCCTCACTAAATTTTTCTTCTCTTCAATGAGTACCAGGATCTTGTCAAAAGCATTACGTTGCTGCTCTTCTAGTCGCAATAACAGACCTTCTAAGTCTTCACATTCTGAATCCAAACAAGCAGAAGTACTGCAAAGAGAAAGTTCGGTGCATCTATCATCATATGATGCCACCAATTTCTGCAACTTATTAGACAAAAGGACAACTTTATTTTGCAGATCATTCTTCATGGAATCCAGCTCATCAAAGTTAGCTCTGAAAGATTTTAATTCTTCCTTCAAAATAGATATCTCATCATGAAGATTGCCATTTTCTAGGCTCTCTTTTTTCAATAAGTCCTTCAACTCTGCGTTTTCTGCACTGCACGCAACAAATTTGCTTTTATAGCTTTTGTAATCTGTCAGAAGGACTTCCAACTCATTAATTTTATGAGTAAGAAGATTGTTCTCATGAGAAAGATCTTTTAACTTTTCCTCTAACCTTTGGTTCTGTTGAGTAAGATCATTGTTTTTTGCTATGCAAATCTCCTTGTACTCCTTTAATGAATGGATATCATTCGTAGCATTCTGCAATTTCAGCACCAGTAAATCGTTGGATTGATTTGTAAGCTCCAGCTGCCTAGAGAGTTGAAAATTTTCATCTTTCATGTCCTGAATGTTAAGGCTGGCTTCAAGCAATGTCTCTTGCAGAGCCTTAGAAAACACATCTGAGTATATATTTACAAAATGCATTTGGCCGATTTCTTCTTCAACTTGTCTGTATAACCCCTCTTGCAATTGAAGTGATCTTTTCAATTCGCTTAGTAAAACGTCTTCACCCAAATGTTGTCTTTGAAAGGAAGAACTGTGATTTTGACGTAGCAATTGATTAGAAGAATGACCGTCTGATTTTTTAGTATAATTCACTGGTTCCGGGACATCATCAGTGTTTGAAAGTGAAGAATCAGAAAGGGTCTGGTTTATGAGATTCTCATTTGTCTCATGCATAGATAGAACCTGGCAAGAAAGAAGTTCGAGATCTTTTTGCAATTGACCAACAGCAATAGAATAGTTCAATCTAGCTCTTTTAAGGGCTGCTTCTGCAGAAATAGCCCTTCTTTCAAACTCACTGTTGAGAGATTCCAAAATACGCTTATCTTCAGAAAATTTCATTATCTGTTCATTCATACTTTGGTGCATTTTCTCCATCTCAGTCTTACCAGCAGAAATTGCATATATGCAAGTAGAATGTTCATTCCTGAGGTTCTGCAACTCTGCCATCATCTGCCTCTGATTCTGCTCAAGTTCCTGAATAAGAGCTTCATAGTAGCACTCCATCTGGTCCATTTTTCGCACAAAGCCTTCCCTTTCAGTTTTGGACTCGTCTAGCTCCCTTAGAAATTCGAAAATTTTCTCCTTCATAGCAAGGGTGGGATCTACAGTATCAAACTCGTGAGACACAAGGCCAGGTACGGTAAGATAACCAGTCAAGCTTTCAGGTTGAAATAAAGCTACATCAGACCCAATATCTGTTAAAAGTTGATCACCCATTTGTAAATCCATTTTCTTGGTCTCTCTTCCATTGGCAACTTTAGTCACTTGAATTGGATCTCCAGATTCTTGTTTGAGATCCTGCAATATCTCAACCACTCTTTCCAACTCCAAGTTAATGAACCTAAAATCCCTTTCAGGAAATCCCATTGATACCTTCTGAATATCTCTTAACTTATCTTCCATGAGCAGAAGCCCTTTCTGCCATTTAAGCTGTAAGCTATGGAATAATTTATCCCTATCTGTCTCAGTAGGCTCATTGCGAGCAAATGCTAAGCTTATCTTAGAACTTTTAAGCTGCTCAAATTCATCTTTAAACTTTGAACATTCTGATTTTAGTACAGCAACCTCTTTTGCTAGCGCTTCTCCTGATGATATCTCGGCAGCAATTTGCTCAGAAAAATGTTTTGTTTCAGCACCTACTTCATCAGAATGGTTTTGCAAACTGTTCACCTTCAGTTTTAGATCAAGAATAGATGACTCAACTACTTCTAAATTTCCCATAAAACTGCTACTGCTACAGTCTTCGGAAGCTGCAGCCAAATTATTTGCAGCTGAATAGTCTATGCTGCAGATATCATGCTTCTCAGTATATACACTTTCAGAAGTAGTAGAAGAGCCGTCAAGTCCACCAGCAGAGTCAGCATACTCCTCGTTTAACCTTGATTCTCCTTCGAGTGAAGAAGTACGAGGGAGATATTTTGATTCCCTTTTCAATTTCACTCTTGAATTAACCTAATTTCATGAAATAAATAAAGGTGAATCAGAGATGAAAATGAAATTTAAACAACATATATGTATGATTTGAGCAGATAATGTGGAAAAGGACATATCATATATAGAGATAGTACATTTGTAAGGAGAGAAGATAAGAAACCTTATTAATGTGATTATTGACATTCTGGTCAGGAGATGAGTCTTTGCTATCAGCAGATTCATCATGACTACCTTGGTCAGAGGTTGTTTGTAGACCCTTCTCTCTGAGTTCCCTCTGCTGTTCAAATTCTCTAAAAACAATAATAACTTAAATAAGTATAGTGTGTCTAGCTAAAGCACGTCCTTAAATGTCATAATTCACAATATGATACGGTACCTGAAACCGGTTTTGGAAGTGAGAAGCTGCACTGCGACCTGGCTTCGGATAATGAGAAGAAAAAGAAAATTAAATGTGATACTGTTGATATCTTAAGCAGCTAAAGAACTCTTAACAAATATGCACGAGTGATATATTAATGACAAGGAAACATAAATGCATCAAGGAATAATGGATAAGTGCATAAGGAATAAAGGATAAATAAAAGAGAATCACTTCAGAGAATATGAAGTTCAGAGATCCTCACATGTAGTGTGACTCCAGGCTCACTTCCGTTAAGAGGCAAAGCGATAGCTGTAGGCTTCAATGCATCAACAAAATCAGCCAGGTCTATGTTGGCCTCACCGAGGATGCTAGATCGTGAAGAGCCCTGAAGAGGTTAGGGGAACATAAAGTTAGAAAAGTTCTAAACTCTCTCAAGACTAATAGCCACAAGAATCTCTCCTATTTGAAAATGCATACAATTTTTAGGCTTTTGTAATAGATAATGTAAAAGACCCAAAAATAAGCTTATTCAATATGCACCATGAATATGAGCAATATAATGGAGGATTTTGCATAAAGTTGTAAACAATGTGATTGGTTTTGTCGAGCTGGTATTCTGCTTTCACATGTGAAACTTCTATAAATGCTATGGCAGAATATTCATACACATTTAAGAGTCGTAAAAGAATGTTACCATCCCCACAACAAGTTTGTAAACTTTTTCGTCAAATTGTCTTGTTTTAATGTCTTGGAGCAATCTTGTAGTTTCATAGATTGGGTCTGACCACTTGCAAGTTCCATTTCTCACATTTGCTTTCGTTGTTTTTGATGTAACCTTCCCGGTGTCAGCAGGGATGAAAGAAATAAATAGTTTATCCCATCCAGATTGTGGAATCTAAACCATTCAAAAACAAAATTTACCGTCAGTAATAGAATAAACAAATAGATCAACAGCTACGTAACGTAAATGACAGTAATAATAATACATCCGCCAAAAAGTAAAGTTGAATAAACATAGACCTAATGTCATGAACACTCAACAAAGTTATATTTCTGCAATCCATCACCTTAATTTATTTAATATTGGCTTCTTAAAAGAAACTAACTAATCATGGTAACTGCTCAAATAAAAATTCTCTTGAAGTAAGTTTAATGTTGAGTACAGACCATATTACGGGCCATGATACCAAATATTGAACTTGAAGTAAGTTTGTACATGTTACATTCTCAAGATGACATTATAGAATTGCACATAATCATGACAGAGGTGGGAAATTTTTTAAATAACTAGTACAAATGAGTTTCAAACGAGCTTATTAGAGATCAAGATCTCGATACTTGGATTAAGCGGCCTAAGATGCTATCTATATGCTATAGCTTGATTAACTTTTAAGTAAGTCAGGAGAAGGTTGAACCTAATAACTGCTTCAGGATGCTAAATTTGGTGAAAAATTTTAAACCTTTTTTTAATGTTTGTATAAACCTAGAAGTGTTACAGAAAATCATTACTATAAAGAAATTGGTCTTAACATAGAAGTTTTGAACCAGTGTCAAACATGGAAGCTCAAGCCATCACATGATGGTATAGATGATTTCTCTTAATAAGAGCCACTGATTTCAGTTAAAGCCACAGACAGTTAAAATTTGATATTATAAAGAAATTGGTACGTGTAATCGTTTGTGTTGTGTCTAGACAGAGCACACCTTTTTTGTATTTATAATAGAAATAGAATCAATTACAATTAATGTTAATTAAATATAATTGATACAACAACTACCAAATCATAACATTTGATTTCAAATTCAAGTGGTTAATGAGCTCCTTGTTCGGGAGAACCCGAGTTCAATTCCTGGTGGGAACAATTTTTGGCCAGGTTTTACTTACCTTGCGGACGAACTTTGGATTACCAATGCCCTTCCCAGGGAACCAAAGGGTTAAAAAACCAACAAAAAAAAAGAAGATACTAAGCCCTTTTGTTATTGTTTGTGGCCACTGCCATTGCAAAGTTTGTCATTTTAGTCGAAGTTTGACATACTAACAGGCACACGGAACTTCGAATAAATTCTGAGAACTGTATGTTTATATGCCATCTTTGACCAATTGAGTAGTGCACACTGGTCATGTTTCAGTAACAAATTGAAGTTCTCTAGTTCAAATCAAGTTACAAGTATTAGATTTTCCCCTCTTCAAACAACCAAAAATTTTAAATTCATTATCTAGTTGAAAACTTAAATTACCAAACCAAAAAACGAAGAAAAAATTGCATAATATAGTATCGAAAACTTACATGTGTAGCATGAAATTGGAGGCGAAAAACCACCTTTACTTTTGTTTTCTCAATCTTCCACTTAGTAACTCTAGACATTGTTCAAGAAAATCAATCACACCTAACGTGCATTAATCGTCAAAACTCGAAAGATTTCAGTCTCATTCCCAGCTCCAACACCCAATTAATTGTTGTTTACAGTAAATGTAGTCACCTGAATGCAAAAGAAACAAAAAATCCACACTTAAAATTCACAAAAATCCTTGTTTAAACATAAACTTAAGCTATTCTATTAACATAACTTAATGCTTAATTAAACAAACCTTAAAAGCAAATCAGCTATTAAAAAACACTCAAACTAACTTCAGACCCTACTGATCTAGAATTTTTTTTTTAAAAAAGTAATATTTAAGTACTTAATAAAGAAGCTTCTTAAGATATCTTAAATAATAATAATGGAATGAAATGCTAGATCTCTAAGTTAAATTTCCAAAGAAAGATTTTCTCTTTTATAATAATGAGAGATGAACTGAATCATTTAACAAATGGAGCACTAAATCAAAAACTTGTCCATTTTGAGAACAGAAAAAAGAGGGAAAAGGAAGAAAAAACATGTATGTTTTTAGTATTCCAAACAACAACAACAAAAAAAAACATGTTTTTTTTTATAAGATACCTTGCAGAGAGAGAAAAGATGAAATTTTTAGTTGGAAGAAACCATGGATCGAGAAGAAAGAATTGGAATTTGAAAAGATGAAGATAATGGGAAAATGGGTTGAAGAAAGATTTGTGATTTTTGAGAATGGCAATAAATTGATTCAACCCCACAGCCCAAAAGAAAATACTCAGAACCCAAGGACTGACAAAAGTGAAGAGTAAAAGAGAATCCTAAACACACAAAAATGTGTTTACACAAAGCTAGAAAAAATTATGTACTTAAAAAAAGTGCTATTTTTGTATTTATACTTTTGTATTTTCTTCATTATAGAAAATAGATAGCACTAGTAATTTTTTTAAAAGGAATATTAGTAATTTTATAATGTTGTTGTTTATAGTGGAGTAATTGTTTAAACATCAAAGTCCAACAAATTTACCATCACCAAGAAGAAATTACCAAGACTTGGACTATGTGCTGACTCCTGGGTCATGGAGTTAAAAATTTGGCTAAGTCTAAATTTGATATTTCATATGCCATTCTAAAAAACAATTATATTTTGGGTCATGTTAACATGTGCCCTAAGGGTACATATTAAGATACCTTAAAATAGAAATTGTGCATTTAATGATGCAAGAAATTTAATACTGAAGAGATAAGATGCACAACTAATTTCAATAAATACTTTCTAAATTTACTTCCTTAACATGTGCCCTTGGTGCACATGTTAACATTCTCCTTATATTTTTATAATAATAATAATAAAGATTTAAATTGGAATTTTAACTGTTTGATTTTTATCCATCAGTTATATATTCCGTCTAGTCTTATATAAGCAAAGATTTTATTTTTCAAATTTATTAAATAATTAATGTATTTAATCTATGTTATAAATCAAATATAATAATTATTCATGTGACTGAATTGTGATGCACAGTCAAATTCAAAATACCAAGGGGATAAAAAATAGAATAATAAACAATCAACTAATAATCACCTAATGCCACCAAAGACACCTATAATTTGTCAAAGTTAGCAAATGCAAGTTATGTGTTTTTGTTGTTAGTTATTATAAGGAGTATAGTATTTTATTACTATTATAGTGATTACAGTATAAATTAAATACTAATGTGTACTCTCTCCGGCCTCATATATAAGTAAAAGTTACATTTTTATATTCATTAGAAAAACAATGTATCTAGTCCAAATTATATATAAGATACATCTCTTTTTGGATGAATCTAAAAAAGTAACTTTTGCTTATATATGAGGCCGGAGAGAGTAGTGTTGTAGGAGCAACTACTCTTTCCTTAGATCTGTGGACTATCTTAAGAAGCAAGAAAAATTAAATCTTTAAAGGCAAGAATCAGGATTGAACTAAGACCCACTTTTGCTTGAGAGAGTGATTTGTGGTGTGTTTTTCATTGTAAGTTTTGGTTTAACATTATTAGAGATCAGAGAGAGAGGAGATTAGTGTTGCTTGGAGTGAATTAATTAGCAGTAAAAATTGTCATTAATAAGTAAGGTAGAGTGGAGCTTGAAGGATTAGATTTAGATGTTCTATCAGCTTCAAAACCAAGCTACATGATTATCATTCAACTACTATGCAACTACTATTTGTCTAATTAAACATATAATTATTACTTAAGGAAATGTTTATCAATTCAGGTCACATTCAAATTTTGTATTGTCTACATTTACTTGTATTGAGTTTGATTTGTATGCAATATATGGTTAGTTACTGCCAAATATTTTATACATATTTTTAGGGATCACACCAAATATATATTCAATATTTATTGAGAAATTTTGTAAATAAATAATACTAGTATAGATTATTCTCATTGCTCAAATTGTCTTGCATATTGGGATTTCTGAATTGTCCCTTTTTTATCCAAATTCCGATGAAGACAAATCTCATTGTCCCTCCTGGATTTATGGCTAGCTTTATGGATTATGAGAGCATATATATATATATATATATATATATATATATATATATATGCTTTAATGCAGTTTTGATCCCCCTATTTTGAAAAACTTAAACTTTTGATCCCCCTATTTTAAAAGCCAACTTTTTGATCCCCCTATTTTGAAAAACTTGAAATTTTGATCCCCAACTCATTTTGGTCAAATTTGTGATGATGTGTCAACCGCATTGATGACGTGGCAGTGTCTATGTGTCAACCTCGTATTCCATGTCATTATTTTTTTAAATAAAATATTATGTTTTAATTTTTTTTAGATCAGTTTTTTTTTTATCAAATCTTTAAATCAAATATTAAAAAACAATATATTTAAATCAATTTTTTTTTATCAAATCTTTAAATCAAATATTAAAACAATATATTTAAATCAAATATTTTTGTTGATCAAATCTTTAAATCAAATATTAAAACAATAAAATAATTAATTAAATAATTAACAATAATTAAAAAACGCAGATGATCAAAAGGGAAGAATTGCAGAAGAATCAGACACGCACAAATAGTAACTCAGTTCCCAAATCATGGAACCCTAGCGCCACCCATCTTCGACGATCTCTGTCTCAATCTTTCATTTTCTTTGATTCATCATCACGCTCGTGTTCATCATTCATTTGCATGTTATCAATTTTCTGTTTGATTCATTATTCGCTCGTGTTACAAGATAATATTCTAATGTCATCGCAAAGTTGAACAAGAAGATGGAAAACATGAATTATTGTATGAGGTATGTTTGTGGTATTCACTTATTTTAGTAGTTTTTTTGTTTGACAGACACTTAACTTAGTAGTTGTTATGGTTCATATCGTCTCTTTCGGTTGTCTTCATTTAATAAAAGTTATGGTCCTCCATTGTTACTTAGTTGCTATTATTTTAATAGTGGTGGTGGACAAAAAAATGTTTAGGGTTTTAGTGTTGATTCCATTTTGAAAGAAACGTGTCCAGGGTTTTATATGACAGTGTTTTATTATTGTTTGTATAGACCATCAGAGAAACATGCTGAAACAAGGAAAAAAGAACCAGGAGTAAGTGAAAAGGAACCTGAAGACTTAAGTGAGGATGATTCTGAATATGTTGCTAGTGAGAGTGATGTAGATGATGATGATGAGAATTGGATTGTTGTTAGTGATTTTTAATTATATATTTGAGTAATTTATTGGATTTTAACTATATATTTGTGCAATTTAGTGATTTTAATTATATATTTGGGTAATTTATTGAATTTTAATTATATATTTGGACAATTTAGTGATTTTTAATTATATATTTGAAGAATTTACTGATTTTTAATTATATATTGGGATAATTTATTGATTTTTAATTATATATTTGAATAATTTACTGATTTTTAATTATATATTGGGATAATTTATTGATTTTTAATCATATATATTTATAGAGGTTAATTTTACTGCTTTTCTAATTATTATTAATTAATTAATTATTTTAATTTTTTAATACTTTTAATACATAATATTTTATTTTTAAAAAAATAATGACATAGAATATGATATTGACACATAGACACTGTCACATCATCAATGTAATTGACACATCATCACAAATTTGACCAAAATGAGTTGAGGGATCAAAACTTCAAGTTTTTCAAAATAGGGGATCAAAAAGTTGGTTTTTAAAATAGGGGGATCAAAAGTTCAAATTTTTCAAAATAGGAGAATCAAAACTGCATTAAAGCCATATATATATATATATGTCTCGTTTGTTTTAGATTTTTTTTAAAATAGATTTTGTAGCGTTAAAAATTTTGTATAAAAAAAGTTTACAAAGAAATTTTTTATAAAAATTTCAAATGAAAAATTTGTTTTAATAGTTATTCTTAAAATATTATTTTAGGTATTTCAGCATTTTATTGAAGAAAAAAAATGGATGTCAAAATTTCAAAAAATCACTTAATTTGAAGTTATTTCAAATAGATTTTCACAAAAATCATTTTTGAAATACAAATTTCTGAAAAATTGCGATTTTGACTATGTTTTGAATTTCAATAATGTATATTTATATTATATGATGTCAAAATTAGTGTTTTAATTTAGAAAAAATGAAAAAAAAATTTGTAATATTTTGAAAAACTGTTTTACAAAATCTATTTTCAAAAATACAAAGAAAGTATTCATTTTTTTAAAGCTGAAACAAACATGCCCGTAATTACATTGGTGCTGATTTTAGACGCCTCTATCATTTTAAAATGCTTATAGCTAAATAAAATGAACAATGTTCCAAAAAATTATATTCATGTTGATGAAAAAGGTGTTATAATTTTTTTCGTTTCTCTTGTTACTTTATTTTTAAACTTTTTAAAATACTTCTTTTTTACCGAGATATGCTCATTTATTTGTTTAAATTTGTCTTTGATGACTAAGTTTAATGTCATCCAATAGCGTTTAAATGAGATAGTGTAGTTATATTTTAATTTAATCAAGGTGCTGCATTAACTTGGGTAACATCGCTAAAAAGTTTGCCGTTAATTTGACTCACACAAAGTTTGAGAGATTAACTTTTGCAGTTACGCGAACAGAATATTTGATTTACACGAAAAAGAAATTAATAGCTAGCAAGTGCTACATACCATTTTTACAAGTGTTCTATTGCAAACTAGTGTCTAAAATTATCAAAAAATTTAACAATTATTGATAACACTTTCTTCTTAAAAGTAAAAGATCAATATTTTATCGTCTTACGGGCGGAGGGTGGTATATATGGCAACCCCTTTTATAATTTATTTAATTTTGTTAGCAAATTAGTGTATTTTTTCCAAGCATGTTTAGAATATTATAAAAAAATGTTTTTTCTAAAATTTTAGAATTTTTTAATAGGAGCAGAATAAATTATGAATTTTTTAAATTTCAAAAAATAAAGATAAAAGTGATAAAAAATTTGACTTAGAAATCAAATTATCAGTTTTTTTTTTATAAACCTTTTATAATGTTCTAAACATGTCTCTGAAATAATCACTCAAAAATACACATTGATTTAATAGTAAGAATTAAAACCGCATGCATAGTAATTTTATAGAGACCAAAAACAAAATTTGATAATTTTGTATAGACTAAAAATATATTTTACCCTTTGTTTAATATATATATATATATATATATATATATATATATATATATATATATATATATATATATATATATATAGTCCACAAATTCTAGCTCAAATGGTAGAAATACCGAAATTGCTAGTGTCGGATACCATGAACGGAGTTCGATCTCTTTCACTCCACTTTGTGTGTGTGAGTTTTCAATGCCTTTATCATTTCGTCTATCAATCAAATATATATATACATGGGTGATGCTAATTAGTGCCCCGGGCACTAGTTAGGAACTTAAAAAGGTAAACTTTAAATCAAAAACATCATTATTCTTATTTTGAATACATTTACTACATAAATTTCAAGAATATTATACTATTTTTAGTAACTTTAACTAATGTCTGGGACACTAGTTAGCATGTTATTCTTTATATTATAGTAAGTGTTTCGTGAGTGGGTTCTCGATGATAGAGATTGAGTACAATATTGTTGGAGACCTGCAGGCAAGTATCCGTTAATTGATCGATCCTGCATTCATGTGTTTGCGGTGGTGAAATATATATATAGCACTAACAATGTAATATAAATACTAATTTAAATAAGAATAGAGATTGTTGGGGTCTTCTTCTTTTGTTTTGTGGTCTCCATCTCTGCACATGGCTTTGTTTTGAGGATGGAGAGTGGAGCCTCAACTCAACTTATGTCAAACAGCTAAGCCAATATAACCTTTATCACGTGGTGCCGCGATGCTCCTTAACTAACTCACGTGCATCAACCATGTCATCATGGATTAATCAAAACTTATTAGGTTTAAGTTTACATCATGTTTGGCCTTGCTTTTTTAGCTTTTTATTCTTTTTTAATTAAGAATTGGGTCAAACACATTTTTAATAAAACTCTTAAACGTATAAAATAGATTTTATTTTATGTACAAAATTGGATTAAATGAGCTTCTAGTAAAAGAGGATTAAATGTGCAAAATATATTTTACTAAATAATTTTTGCTCTTTTTTTTTGGAAGCTCTTATTTTCAGTTCTAGATTTCAGATAGCTTCTAAGAGCTAAAAAAAACTAATTTAAATGTACCCTTGGTCCATGTTTCCTTAATTGCAAACTTGTTGAAAGTCTTACATTCTCATCTTTATTTCAAGTTTTTTTTTTTCACTTTCAAGTTTCAACAAAGTTTGTATTTGAATCCACTAATATGTCTAATTGTGAATTCAACTATTTAATCGATATATAATATATAGATTAATTAACTAATAAATTTATGTGTATCATACACGGCTGACCTTTGTTGTTTTAATTTTTAAGCGGGTTAATAGTGTGATAGGATTAATAGTTTGAATTTGTCAACAAAAAAAAAAGTTTGATAGGATTACTCAAACTATTAATAATTATGAATCAATTGAAATAGTAAGAGTCTAAAATTTTTTAAACAAGTGATTAAAGAGTTTAATGTCTGATCTCTTTTTTTTTTTTTTTTTGACTAAATAAAAGATATTCATTCATTCAAATTGAGAATAGTATATCGATGCAATACAAATTCAAAGTCGCTAAAAGCAAAAAGGATGAATCTGCGAACAAACTCACAGCATCCGTGTTGATAGCATAAAACGGCATATTGCAAAAGCCTACATATTTGACTATATTGAAGTCACCGGAATATCCATGTCTCCGGATCTGTAGCGTTGAAGACACAAAAGTCATTGATTGGATCTGCACTGGATCAAACTTAATCCTGTTGGAACAAAATATGTGTTAGTACACACCCTTAGGTTTTGATGATAACAAAGTATTAAATGGACAATTGATGTTACTAATGTTTAAATTAAGAGTGCAGGAGAATCCAACGTTATATCGAGAGCACATTTAATTTAGACTCTGATGAAACCTATGGAAGTCTGAATCTTTACACTCTGAAAGAGTTCAGAAGCTACAACGTGGTCAGAAGTTAAACAAAGTTCAGAAGCTCAAAGATGATCAGAATGTCTGCAAGAGTTCAGAAGCTCAGAGAAGTTCAGAAGCTCAAAGATGTTCAGATGCCTACAAGAGTTCAGAAGCTATCTGCTAGTCATGAGTTATTCAGAAGATGAAGACGTTCAGAAGCTGAAGTACGAAGGACTATCAGAGGCCATTCATTCAAGACCAATCAGATTCCAAGTTATCAAAGGTTCATCAGAAGCAAAGGAATTTCCCAAATCATCATAAGGGCTACATCAACTACTCTTATCAAGCCTGATGATTTGTTCTAAGGACAACTAATTACAACGGTCACAAAGGATGTGATCCTACTCTCTCTAGGAGCTAGTTGTACCTTATTACTGTACTTTGGACAAACAGTAAAGGTGAAGTTTCACTGCAAAAGAAGACGTGGCTTTAACGGATCTTCAAAGAATACAGCTGTCCATTTTACAACGGGAATTTCTCCAACGTCTCAATGTCTTTCTCAACTCATATAAATATGCCAAAGATAGAATTGATGACTAACGATCTTCATTAGAAAACATCTCTCAGAATAAAGTGAGAATCTGAATTGTAATAGAAAATATCTCTCAAATGATGTGAGAATAGAAACTAGCTTAAGCCTCTGAAGTTATTATGTTTGTAATAAGTTTAAGCTTATAAGTTAGTATTACTCCTGCGTGAGTAATTGTAAGTCTTCTTCTTAGTGTAGAAGCAAGAAAGTCTTCTGCTTAGTGTAGAAGCATGTAAGTCTCAGTTGAAGGTGCGTGGAGAAAACACAAGAAGGGGGGTTGAATTGTGTTTTGGGTATTTAAAAACTTTTCTAGATATTTAAATCTATCAGAGTCTTTAAGCACAGCGGATTGTTCACACAATTAAACTAATGGCTAAGTGAATGATCAAGGAGTAAATGAGAGAGTGAGAGAGAGAAGAACACACAAGGATTTATACTGGTTCCCCTCACAAATTGAGAGTACTCCAGTCCCCTTGTTTCCAAGAGAGTTCACTATAATCACAAAGATTACAATAGATGCTCAAGCACACAAGCTCAAGACTTCCTGCTCTTAGTCACACAAGACAGAGAGACTTCCTTGCTCTGATCACACAAGATCAAAGACTTCCTTGCTCTGATCACACAAGATCAGAGACTTCCTTGCTCAAGCACACAACCTCAAGACTTCCTGCTCTAAGTCACACAAGACAGAGAGACTTCCTTGCTCCTACACTCAGCAGAAGACTTCGTTGCTCTAATCACTAAGATTGAGACTTATGTGCTTCTACACTAAGCAGAAGACTTTCTTACTTCTACACTAAGCAGAAGAGCTTCTACACTAAGCAGAAGACTTTGTTGCTTCTACACTAAGCAGAAGACTTACTACTAACTCATAAGCTTAAACTTATTACAAACATAATAACTTCAGAGGCTTAAGCTAGTTTCTATGCTCACTTCATTTGAGAGATATTTTCTATTACAATGCAGATTCTCACTTTCTTCTGAGAGATGTTTTCTAATGAAGATCGCTTGTCATCAATTCTTTCTTTGGCATATTTATATGAGTTAAGAAAGACATTGAGACGTTGGAGAAATTCCCGTTGTAAAATGGACAGCTGTAGTCTTTGAAGATCCGTTGAGTAAAGCCACGTCTTCCTTTGCAGAGAGGCTTCACCTTTACTGTTTGTCCAATAGTACAGTTATAAGGTACAACTAGCTCCTAGAGAGAGAGGGATCACATCCTTTGTGACAGTTGCAATTAGTTGACCTTAGAACAAATCATCAGGCTTGATAAGTTGTAGTTGATGTAGCCCTTCTGATGATTTGGGGAATTCCTTTGCTTCTGATGAACCTTTGATAACTTGGAGTCTGATTGGTCTTTGAATGGTTGGCCTCTTATAGTCCTTCGCAATTCAGCTTCTGAACGTCTTCATCCTCTGAATGACTCATGACTAGCAGATAGCATCTGAACTCTTGTAGGCATCTGAACATCCTTGAGCTTCTGAACTTCTCTGAGCTTCTGAACTCCTTTAGACGTTCTGATCCTCTTTGAGCTTCTGAACTTTGTTTAGCTCCTGACCACATTGTAGATTCTGAACTCTTTCAGAGTGTAATTATTCAGACTTCCATAGGTTTCATCAGAGTCTAAATTAAGTGTGCTCTTGATTTAACGTTGAATTCTCCTGCACTTAATTTAAACATTAGTACCATCAATTGTCCATTTAATACTTTGTTATCATCAAAACCTAAGGGTGTGTATTAACACATATTTTGTTCCAACATCAGTCTTAGTGATTAGAGCAAAGAAGTCTTCTGCTGAGTGTAGGAGCAAGGAAGTCTCTTGTCTTGTGTGACTTGAGCAAGGAAGTCTGTGCTTGAGCAAGGAAGTCTCTGATCTTGTGTGATTAGAGCAAGGAAGTCTCTCTGTCTTGTGTGACTTAGAGCAGGAAGTCTTAAGTCTTGTATGACTTGAGCAAGGAAGTCTTAAGCTTGTGTGCTTCAGCATCTGATTGTAATCTTAGTGATTATAGTGAACTCCCTTGGAAGCAAGGGGACTGGAGTACTCTCAATTTGTGAGGGGAACCAGTATAAATTGTTGTGTGTCTTTCTCTCTCTCACTCTCTCATTTACTCCTTCATCATTCACTTAGCCTTAAGTTAATTGTGTGAACAATTCCGCTGTGCTTAAAGACTCTGATAGATTTAATTATCTAGAAAAGTTTTTAAATATCTAAAACACAATTCAACCCCCCCTTCTTGTGTTTTCTCCACGCACCTTCAATTGGTATCAGAGCTCCGGTTCTGTTGGTAAATCACTTAACCGTGAGACAGTCAAGATCCTAAGGAGAAAAACACCATGGATGTTTGGAAGCAGAAGCTATATCAACAAGTTGATGATCTTATCAAGGAAGTTGAAGATGGACTGAAGATAAATGAAGATCTAAGCAACAATCAAAATCCTTCCACATCAGGGGCTGAACAAACTTCTAGTATTGAATCTACAACTACTACTCTTTGCTTCATTAGTGATGATAATGAAAGCATTCAGAGAGCAACAGTAAATGGTTTGTTAGATCAATATGAGGAGTTTATAATGGAGGAAAATGAGAGTATTGGAGAAATGAGCTTAAGATTTCAAGCCATCACAAGCAAGCTTGAAGACCTCAACAACAAACTCAGCAACAAAGAGCTTGTAAGCAAGTTGTTGAGAAGTTTGCCTCTGAATTGGAATGTAATTTTAAATACTATAGAGGAAACTGAAGACATCAACTCAATGAGTCCTAAATCATTGATTGATTTACTCAGAGTCCATGAAATGGCTCTGAAAGAAAAAGAAGAATTGAGAAGTGAAGAAGCAAAAGCAGCAAGGAAAGGAAAGCAAGCATTGGAACATGAAGGTCTTGTTGAAGAACCTGATGAAGAGTATCTTGAAAGGTTTTCAAGAAAAATTCAAAGATGGTACAACTTCAAGAAGAATGGATGAAAACTGGCTAAAGGAATGACAACCTGGGATGTACTAGACAACTTCTCTGAAGATGAATCTGAAAGAGCACCAGGAGCTGAAGGATCAAGTTCTGAAGATGATTCAGACTCTGAAGATTCAAGTTCTGATTGAAAGTCAGAACCTGGGAACATAGACAATATCCAGAGAAGAATGAATCAGGTATATTCTCATCTTTCCAAAGCAAAATTGATCAAGCATCTTGAGAAGACTTTACTTAAACTCTCTAATAGTCAGCAGAAGTATAAAAAGCTTAAAGCAGACTATGAGAATTTAAGTAAGCAAGCAAATCACTCTGAAGATCTTGTACAAAAAGATTTTATCAAAACAAAAGATCTTGAGAATGATTATGCTGTATGTTACAAACCCTTTGAGCACTCTCTTGCTCTCAAAGAGTATTGCAACATTAATGCTGATCAAAATAAAATTGTTTCCATGCTTTGCAACTTTAAGACCAACAATACTAATGGGATTGGATACTCCAGTAATAAAACACTAGAGGAACCAAGCTTATCAGTTATTGATGGAAGCTTCTCACTCCCTAATCTTTACACTACATTTGTATTTGATAGCATTCAGAGGAAACAAATGAAGGATAAAGATTTGGCAACTAACAGTCTAGGACCCTCAAGCAAGTGGGTACCAAGAGACAAAATAGTTTACTTGATTGCAGGTGAAACTAAGACTCTGAACCTTCCAATCACATGGATGCATGTGAATGTGAATGTGAATGGAAGAAGAGCAATTGTGCATAGAAGGCACATTTTTGAAGAGTCAGATGGAGAAGAAGATGAAATGGAATACATAAGGAACAGAAGGAAGCATGAAGAATTTGAAGCTTGTGTTGAAGATGATAACAACTTAGTGTGGTGGAGTGATTGTTCAGGCTATGACACTGACTACACCTAAAACCAGAAGCTTCAATGCAAGGTAAGTAAATCTAAACTCCTGAATGACATCTCAGAGGAATAACATTCAAAGGTTGAAAATGTCTTTTTAGGACACAAAATGTTCAGAACTAAAAACTTTGAAAAATCATGTCTGGACATTTTTTTTAATATCCTGAAAGACACATTTTTAGACTCTGAAGTATTTTAGATCTCAGCATCTGAAGTAGTCCAGACTCTGAGAAACTTTTCAACCTCTGAAGGATAAGCCTCTGAATAGGAAATGAGTTGGAAACGTTTAAGTATTTTTACTGAAACGTTTTGGCGCTAAATAGACAACACGTACACACGTTCTGATTGGTTTGAAACAGTTAATGATGGTTTGTTTTCTTTTTGATTTAATATATTGTGTGCTTTAATTTGTTTTATTGTTTTAAACAAAATCACTTAAACACTTGCACACTTTACACTATCACATCCCACACCTTCGTCTTCAATATCACAGAACAAATTCTTTCTCTCTTATTAGCAAACTCTTCACCCTAACCTTCTGAAATGGCATCTACTTCTACATCAGCTTCAGACTCATTGTTTACATTTCCTAAAAACTTCCCGATCAACACTATCGCTTGCAAGGAAATGTTTTCCACAGATTTGTCTCTCAAGATGGAAGGGAAATCTCTGAACCTGGTTTTGGAACAACCAGTGGACTTTGATAGTTTGGAAAAGAATCATTTTGGTGTTCTAAAGTTCTTTATTGATTATAATGGGAGCTTTAGATACATGAAGTTATTAAATGGTCCAATCTATCCTACTCTGGTAAAAGATTTCTGGATCAGAAGCAAGGTGAAGACAGTTGAAGATTATGATAAGGAGGTAGCTGCAGGAAGAAAAGAAAAGACTACGACCAAGGTTGGAAGCTCAGAAAGTGAAGAAAGTGATGATGAACCTCTTAGTGTCAGACTAAAGAAACTTACCAAAGAGACTGAGAAGAAGATTGCTGAAGGCTCAAGTCATGACAACTCAGGTAATGTATCTTTATCTAAACTTGTTGTATCTACTCAAGATATTCATTTAACCTCATCATCAACCCAACCCATTCCAAATCAAAACCAGGCAAGTTCTGAAGATAATCTTACCATAAAACAACTTATATCAGAATCTGTCAAATCAAAAACTCCTATACCAGAAACAACCCATCCTGAACCAGAATTTATCAATATTTCTTCATCATCCTCGTAAGTTAATTCTAATCCTAATGAGTTAGATGAAATCCTAGCTGGTTTTGAACTTCTTAATGACAAATCTAAGCATAAAATAGGACAGCCATCTATAACTCAAACATCCTCAGACTGTCATACACCTAAACACCAAACTCCATCTGAACCACAACCCTCTGAACGTGTTGTTTTAGAAGAAAACCTGAACCTCCCACCATCAAACCATGTTGAGGCTATGGTCAAAGAACTTCTTATAGAAGATTTCCATCTCAAAGGCTTTGTCCAAACCAGTCCTAGTCCTCAACAGTCACAACAAATACCTATCCATTCAAATCCTCAACTCATCAATACACCCTTAACCAATGAACCTCACCCAACCAAATCAAACAATCCCGATGTCTTGAGCAAATGCAATGACTTGTTTAAACAAATACATGGTCTTTATGATCTAAGGCAAACTAATATGCCTTCATCTGAGTATGTTGCTCAATGGGTAAGTCTGACAGAGGAACTGGTAAAAGAGTTGCACAATCTTCAGAAGACAGTTGTGGAAGAACAGAAGATTTTTGACAAAGGGAAAGCTATTAATGCTAAGGAAGACATTCAGACTCAAGAGGACACAGAGAGGGATCATCCTGAATCCTCTGCTGCAAGAGAAAATATTGGGCAAAACCTTAGGGAAAGGTTAACTTCAATAGTTGATGATCTGAATGTACCTCTTCAAGAAAATCTGAGAGATGATCAAGGTAATCAACAGTATCTGAGGAATCCTGTCTATGAGAATGATATCAAAAGGATTGAAGCCAAAGTGGACAAGTTTGTGGGATTGATGGAAGAAGTAAATGCTAATCAGAAAAACATCATGATAACCCTAGCGTCTATCTGTAGTCAACCCCAACCTTAGGATTACTTTGATTCCTTATGAGATTTTATAACTGATTAATAGGTTGTTAGACACATTGATAGGATAAAGTTCATATTATTATATAATTTCTATCTCTGTTTTTAAATCTGACATATTTATTCACTATGTTTCTCTGAATGCTTATATGTCTGTTTTGATTCTGTTGTTCGTTTTAATTCTTAAACTGACTTTCAGTTTCATTAAACAAACAATCTTGCAAATTGACTTTTCAAACTCTTGAGCTCTTATTCATAAAATTTGATTTTCAATAAGTACAATACGTGGGTATTCTTAAAAGATCAAATTACATAACAAGAGAAGAAATATAAATAAGAAATCAAAAATAAACAAACCAAAGTAATGAACTTTGTTTCATTGAGAACATAAGTTCTGGATTACATATAAAGTTTTTCCAAGGATTATTTTCTGGTTGCTTCAAAGGCCATATTTGAAGGTTGCACGCCTAAATATGACCTTTGTAAAGGTTGAGATTTTGGCTGAAGCCATCCAACCAACTAGTAGTCTTTCTTGAAGAAACCGATTCTGATGCATCAGTTTGGTTTTCCTCAGGAAAAGACTCTAGCCCCTCTAGAGCCTTGGATATCAGTTTGATTTTCTTCAGGAATATATGTCTTCAGAACTTAAAACAGTCAGAGTCCAAATATTTTTCTTCAGACTCTGAACTGAGTTCTTCTGTAACAGACACTGGTTTTGTTTCTATTGGTTTCTTCTTATGTTTTCTCCTATCTTGACTTTCTCTCTTTGAAACTGCTTTCTTCTTCTCTGAGCGTTTCATTTTTTCTCTCAAGAGATCTATCAATAACCTAAGATTATTCTGTGTGAATAAAATGACTAGGTATCTCTCTCCTTTTATAAGCATATTTCAATTGCCGAGTCTTAAATGCGTTCAACCGCTCCTGATTTGACGGCATTGAAAGTTGAAATTTTTATTAATGGCTTATACTACCTTTTTGATAATGACAAAAGGGGGAGAAAGAATATTGGTAAATCAATTGTTGGAAGAAGTGAAATTACTTAGCTTTTTAGGGCTTTGTAGTGCTTCAGAGAGAGAACGTAGGAGAGTGGTCAAAATAGTAGCATGAGGTACATGCTTTGATATGACAATCTGATCTTTGAGGATTTCAAAATATTGTGCTAAAGAGCTCTGAACTTTTTTCAAAACGTTTTGCTTTCACTACAAGAAACTAGCATTTTAGAGTCCAATTTTAGCGTCGGATCCCGACACCGACGCTAATAGAGGCGGATTAGAGTTGGGGTTTACCGACGGTCCGACGCTATGCAGCATTTAATTTTCCTAATTTTATTAAAATTATTAGCGTCGGTCAGTCCGACGCTACTTCATAAAATGGCTCCACTAATTATTTAGAGTTGGCGCATCCGACTCTATAGTTTTTATTCAATAAATTTTTTTATCTAATAATATAAAATCCTTTCGTTTTCCCTCACTTTTTTCCCTCTTATATTTTCACACATTTCCCAGTTATTTTTTCTTACTTTTTTTTTCCTATTTTTTATTAAAAGTTAAAACCCTCTTTTTGTACAAAAAATAAAACTCATTCAACCCTTCATTTGATTATTACATGTCAGTTTGTTACTTGAAAAAAGAAAAACTCATTCACGAACCCATTCCGTCAAACCCTAGCTCACCAAACCCTCATTCACTAATCGAACCCTCTTTCGCGATGGATTGAATCTCACTAACGATGGATCGTACAAAACCCTCTTTCATTGAACTCATTCACTCATCAGCTCACGTTTTCAAAGGTTTATGTTCTCACTTCCTCACCTCAAACTGAAGTTTTCAAAGGTTTGTTGTCAAAGTTTTGTCTTCTGACTCTTCAATGTGGTGAATATTGTTTGTTTTTAGTACCTTTTTGTGTGATTTGAAGAGAAATTTAAAAGTGGGGTTGTGTTGGAATTCTGTCATGTGCATATGTTGTTTTTAGTACCCTTTTGTATGTTTTTCCTGTTTTTCCTCTCTTGATTCTGTTCAAGTGTTTTTTCTGGTTAGAGAAAATAAAATTTGTATCTTTATTGGAATCTGATGAAAATTTTCACTACCCATTTGATTGTTTTGGCTAGTTTTTAAGTTTAGACAATGCTAGGTATATTTTAAGTTGTTTTGGCTAGTTTTTAAGCCAACTTTATGAATTTGGAATGTACTGTTCTTATGCATGTAAGTTGTTTGATGAAATGCTTGTTCATATATTAATTTTTCATTAATTTATAGTTAATTTTATAAATCTCACATATAGTTAGCTTATCATTAATTTGAGCTATCAAAGAATTGAAATTGGGAGACCAATTTATAAATCTCATATTCTCAGATTTTCTAAGCTCTTCTCTAAAATTTATTTTCTCCATCTACTGATGCACACAATACTTTGATGGTATGACATGGTTTAATTTTTGGGTCTTGTAGTGCTCTAAGGCCACTTAAATAAATCAATGAATAAAATAATATAAAGTAAAATATCAATATAAGTATTAGGGGCTGCTGTTTGTTTTTGTCGTTCGTTTGCCATTATTAAGTAATAAAGGTTGCTGTTTGTATATTGTCGAGGCTGCTTCTGCTGTCATGATAGTAGCAGTCCTGTTATGGTGCTCCTTTAGGAGTTTTTTTTTCCAGTTTTGGTAGTGTTGAGGTTGCATTGCAGGCTTGGTTTCTCTGTACCGAGTTCTTGCTCCAGTCTCTTTTTGTTAAGTATCATAATATTTGAATTAGACCATAATAATCAACTGCCAGAAAAACTTATTTCGCTTCAAACTTGGACTCGATAACTTTGGCATATTACTCTTCCAAGTTTAAGATTTTTAATTCAATTCTAGAAAAATCCCACCAACTTAATATTAATAATAAGGCTCTTTAGCTCTTTCCTTCCAAATTGTACCGTGTGATTTGTGTCCTGATGTTACTACTTTTAATAAGCTTGTTCATACATTGTGTAAGAAGGGTTTTGTTTTGGAAAGTGATAGTTTTGTATTCGAAGGTGGTTTAAGAGGTGCCCTGGTCGGAAGAGTTTTTGTGCCTCTTAAGTTTTTCTCTGGACAGTCTTATCATTTTTCTCTTTTGAGTATTGTTTGCTGCAGCGTAGCTATCGGGGGAAGGTTGTTTTTCTGGTTTTTGGGCATTTTTGGGTTCCTTGTTCTATTTTTGACTATGGTGTGTTAGAATTTGTTTGGGGTTGCTCTTTCTAGTTGATAGGCTTTCTTTGAGTTGTTTTAGTAGTTTTTGAACTTGTTCCTTTTTTAGTAGTTTTTGAACTTGTTCCTTTCTATTTCCTATTTTTTGCGCTATCAAAAACTTGTATTTTGATTCAACTATATGGATATGTTGGATTTTCAATTATTTCAATTTATAATGTTGTAGTTAGCCTATTAAGCCACACATTTATGTTTTTGTTTACTGTTTTCTTTTTCAATGTAAAGCTAAAATGTTTATATGAAAAATCAAGCAGGTTTATCTTGAAGTTGAACAACAAAACTAGCAGCAGCCTTGTCGTGACGCGAAGCTTTGTTGCTGTTTTGTATTACCTTATCGCTAATTAACTACATCAGAATCTTCTTCAATTAAAGTTGGAACTAGTGAGTTTCATATTCACCTCCTTTTTTCTGTACATAATGTCTATGCATTTGCCATTTTATCATTATCAATTTGATTTGAGGCTATTGGAACTAATGATGCTTTTTAGCAAAAAGAGTTGGCGAACTATTTTTGATGTTTGAACTAATGACGTTTACTAGACTGATCTGTAGCTGAAATTAAATGATTTTTTTTCTCTTAATTTTTACACTTTGTTTTACTAGTTTTGTGATTTTGTCCTCATTAGATTAAATGATTATGTTTTCACAAGTGCATATTGAAATTTTGTAATTTATTTAATATGTATGTTATACTGTCTAGTAGGTTTGTTCAGTGCACATTCAATGAACTTTAAACTCAGTTTAACATATTGATTTGGTTCTTAAAAATTATAATAGGTTGGTTTAATTCTAAAAGTTCAATTTTTTAGTCACTTTTTAGTGATCTATATTTGTTCTAACTTATTTAGTGGCTGACACTTAAGTGTTTGCCTCATAGAAAATGGATCGTACTTGGATGTACAATAGGTTATATGCTAATAGGAACGGATTGAAAGAAGAGTTTGTCCGTGGTGTTAAAAACTTTGTGAAGAGGGCTTTGAAACAACCCATTTGTAAATCTGAGGGAGGGATAAGGTGTCCGTGTATAAATTGCATGTGTATGAAAATATCTACAGCAATTAATGTTAGACTACACTTGTACAAGTTTGGATTTCAACCAAACTATTGGGTTTGGACTGAACACGGAGAAGTGAAGCCCAATGTTGATACAATGGTTGGTTCAAATAGTAGTGAGCATGTGCATCATGACAACCAATTTGATGCAATGAACCAGATGGTGTATGATGCTCTTATTCCTTACGGAGATGTCCTCCATGTGAATGCAAATACGGGAAATGAAACATTTAGTGAGGATGAGTTACCCAACGATGATGCAAAACAATTTTATGACAAGTTGATATTCGCCAACAAGCCCATCTACGAGGGCTCTTCCCAGTCTATACTATCAATTTCTGTTCAACTTCTAGCAATTAGGTCAATTGGCATGTTCCACAAAAAGGTATAGATTTTGTTGCGCAGATGCTTAAAAGTGTATGTCCAGTAGAAAAATGTTTGCCTGAGAACTGTTACCAAGCAACACAATTGGTGTCTAAGTTAGGGCTGAAGGTTGAGAAGATTGATTGTTGTAAGAATGGTTGCATGTTATATTACAAGGATGATAACAAGTTATCTGAGTGCAAATTTTGTAATGCTCCTAGGTTCATTCCTCGTAGGATTGGTATGGGAGATTACAAAGATGTCCCAGCAAAGAGGATGTTCTATTTCCCTATCATTCCTAGATTACAAAGACTTTATGCTTCAACTGAGTCTGCAGCTGAAATGAGATGGCATGAGAAGAACAAAAACAATTCAAACATCCTTCGCCATCCTTCTGATGGAAAAGCATGGAAACACTTTGATGATGTATATCCCGATTTTGCTAGCGAACCTAGAAATGTAAGGTTAGGTCTATGTGCAGATGGATTTACTCCTTACATTCAAGCGTCGGCTTCTCCATACTCATGTTGGCCGGTAATAGTTACCCCATACAATCTTCCCCCTGAAATGTGCATGACCAAACCATACTTGTTTTTGACATGTCTCATACCTGGACCTGAAAACCCCAAAGAAAAGATAGATGTCTACTTGCAACCATTGATTGATGATCTGCAACGATTGTGGTCCAATGGAATTTGGACCTATGATATATCCAAAAAACAAAACTTCATCATGAAAGCGTGCTTGATGTGGACAATCAATGATTTTCCGGCCTATGGCATGTTATCTGGATGGGGAACACAAGGTAAGTTGGCTTGCCCTCATTGTATGAAACAGACAAAAGCTTTCACCTTGAAAAATGGCGGGAAGAATTCTTGGTTTGATTGTCATCGTCGTTTTTTGCCCGCCGATCACTCTTTTAGAAGAAGTAAAAGAAGATTTACAAAAAATAGGGATGAGAAAGACGGTCCACCTTGCATTTCCACAGGGCAAGATGTATGGGAGGTGGTAAGTAGTTATCCAAAAGTGACTGAAATTGGTTGGGAGATGAAATTGAAAGAGTTCAAAGGGTATGGAGTGGATCATAATTGGAAGAAACAGAGTATTTTTTGGGATCTTCCATATTGGAAGGATAACTTGTTAAGGCACAACCTCGATGTAATGCACATCGAGAAAAATTTCTTTGATAATATATTTAACACTGTCATGAATGTTAAGGAAAAAACAAAGGATAATGAAAAGGCGAGAAAAGACTTGGCTCTATATTGTTGTCGAAGTGATTTGGAGATGCAAGCCTTACCTAACGGCAAGATCGGTAAACCAAAAGCAAGTTACACTCTAACCAAATCTGATGCCAAGTTGGTTTGTAAATGGCTTAAGGAATTGAGAATGCCAGATGGCTACGCTTCAAACCTTGCTAGGTGTGCCAATGTCGAAAAGGGTACGGTGCATGGGATGAAGAGCCATGACTGTCATGTTTTCATGGAGTGTTTACTCCCGATTGCATTTCGTTCCTTGCCAGAATTGGTTTGGAAACCATTAAGTGAGCTAAGTCGGTTCTTCAAGGATCTTTGTTGCAATACGTTGAGGATGGACGACTTAGTTAAGCTGAATGAGAACATTCCAATTATTTTATGCAAGTTAGAAAGGATTTTTCCACCAGGTTTCTTTGACTCAATAGAGCATCTTCCAATCCATCTTGCCAATGAAGCAATGCTAGGTGGTCCAGTACATTACCGGTGGATGTACCCATTTGAAAGGTAATTGTTGTGGTTGATTTTATTAAGTAATTACATTTTTATCATAACTTAATAAAGGTGTAACGGTTGAATGTGCAAATGTATGGGAGTCTCAAAGAGGGCAGTGACAAATAAGGCTAGAGTTGAAGGTTCCATATGCACTGACTATATACATCGCGAGACAACTTATTTTTGTTCTCATTATTTCAACTCATTCAATTTGTTGCCAACCACAAGTTTAAGTAACAATCCTCGTTTGGAACGTGATGGCATCCAACCTACACCGTCTACCCTACACAACAACGGTCGACCTAGTGGGAAATCTAGAAAACATTATCTAACACACAAGGAATGGAAGTCTGCTCATGTGCATATCTTGATTAATTGTGATGAGATTAAACCATATCTCGAGTAAGTATGCATCATAACACATCAATCGTGATCTTGATACACATCATAGCATATTTACTAATGAATTATGTGATTGATGTCAGCACATTCTTGGAGAATCACTTGGTCAGCGAAGAAGATGCAGCTGGATGTATACATGCAGAGTTTCCAAAATGGCTGGAGGCATATGTAAATCAGAAGGAAAATAGAGTTACCAACAAAGATATAATTGCTCTATCTCATGGTCCTTCATCAATGGCAATATCATGGAACATGTACTTTGTCAACGGGTACAAGTTTCATACTAAGGACTGGAGCAATGGTAAAAAAACTGTCAATTGTGGGGTGCACGTAAAGGGTCTTACTGAAGCAGGAGAAGATGATTACTATGGCACAATTAAATATATCTTTGAACTAGATTACTTTGGGCTTAAGGACAAAATTGCACTATTTTATTGTGAATGGTTTGACCCAACAAAAAATATAGGCACAAAGGTTAATCCACAATACAAAATTGTGGATATTAAGATGGATAAACGTTACCGTCCTTATGATCCTTTCATCCTTGCACAAAAAGCAAGACAAGTGTATTATATTCCATACCCAGAAATGTGTAGAGACATGCGTGGATGGTGTGCTGCCATCACCACAAAACCTAGGGGTCATGTGGAGATTGACAACATAGAGGATGAAATGGCTTATCAGTCTGATGGGATGTCACCTGTTCTACCCGTTGCAGAAATTGAATCAATATCTTGTTTACGTGACTATTCACAAGTAGATGTGTTTGAAGAGATTTTTGATCAACCACCAGCTTGTGATGAAGGGGGGAGAGGACAATGATTGAAGATGCATTTTAGTATTAGATATTATAAGATATTATTGCATGTATTTTGTATTGCACTATCCATGTTGTAATTAAGTAACTTGCTGACTTTTGATAAGTTGTTTACATGTTATATGTATTTTTTATGGTTATATCCATGGTGATCTTTGCCTAGTTTAATTTCAAGTTGTTTGCACCTCGTCATACCCTTTTTATATTTTTCTTAAGTTGTTATATTTTTGTTCTACCCTTTTATATTTAATGACAATATAGATGACTAACAAAGGTTTTATGACAACAGATGACTAAGAAAGGTGGTAGTGACAAAGGAAAGGCTCATCCTACTAATCGAAAATCAAAGATATTGCCACCAGGTAAACTCAATGAGCAACGAAATCTCATTCGTCACAAGAAGTCTACCACCATGTCATTTCTAGGCTCGGTTCAACCTGCAGCACCGATTCAGCCTAAGGCACCGGTTCAGACTGCAGCACCGGTTCAGCCTATGACACTGGTTCAACCTACAACATTGATTCAGCCTACGGCACTGGTTTAGCGTGCAGCACCTGCTCATCATGCAGTATCGGCTCAACCTGCAGCACCTGCAGCACCTTCTGACCTGACACCATCACCTATTCATGGCTCTACCCCTGAGGTATTCAAGTTTATGCCAACTCCAGGAATATGCCTTCCAACAATGGCTGGCTCTTCACAACATGCCTCACGCGGGGCTACGATACAAGAGGATGTGCAACAAACATCCCATGATGAGGATGGGGAGGGAAATGAAGCTGATGATGAAGATGAGGAGGGGGAGGTGGGTCAAGGGAATGTTCCTCTTCTTGTGCATAGGAGAGATGCTAATGGGAAGATCATTATACATCCTTTCGCTAACGCGTAAGTTACATATATGAAACAATCTTAATTAACCTCATCATTTGACTCATTTGATATCTAGTGTTAATGCATGATGCTTTGTTATTTATTTTAATGTGTGATATTCTATGACTTATCGGTAAATTTATGATTCTCACAATACTTTGTAGGCTTATTCCCCCGAAAGAAGTTGCAGACGCAATCAATTATGCAATTCGGAAACAGTTTTTCACTGCTATCGATAAATGGAGTAAACTTGACGAAGACACTTACAAAAAATGGTTTGGATTTTTTGCGGTAAGCATATGCGAAATATAAATTATTTTGTAGGAAGTACATTGATAAAACATGGCAGCCTTGTATATGACTCTCTGGTTGGATTTTCTCAATTAAAATTTGTGCTTTGTAATTATTTGTAGGAGAAGGTATCTTGGGATCCTCGTGATCATGCAGCTGTTGAGCGAATATTTAAAAAAAAGGGAGCGAAACGACTATCAGACATGCTTACGAAGGTGAGGAAGAAACCAGACCGACCTGCTTGGATAGGTGATGATGCTTGGAAGGAACTTCAAGAGATATGGAAAAGTGACGAGTTCAAGAAAATCTCCAATATAAATAAGGTAAATCGAGATTCAAAAAGAGGTGGAGCGGTCCACACCTCTGGCCGCAAGTCTCATGTTGATGTGGCACTTGAGCTTGTAAGTATTAAATACAACTTAATCTTTTTTATTCATCATATTGGTTTGATGGAGATGTCATAAAATTGTTGTCAATTAATTGTGTTTCACACATTGTGTAGAATGTTGAAGCTTTAACTTCACTGTTATTAGGCAAAGTGACAAACTTGATTTATAGGAATCAAACAAGTAGATGAATGAAGTGATATATTTTCTATGATTTGTATGGGCTGATTCATATGCTAATTGTTTATGGTTTTTATTATTTGTAGTCCAATAATCTTCAAAAGGATTTGGATCCTGATGAATTGTTTTTGATAACACACAAGAGAAAATCTGGCGTTTGGGTTGATACACGATCTGAAACTACATATGTAAGTTATTGGCTGTATCCCTACCATGATAATAAACATGCATTTATAATGTATTTTTTTACCATGAACTTGTTCAGCTAGGACAAGAAAACCCAATGTAGCAGTGATGTTGAACAGTTTTCCTAGCTGATGTTGGTTTTGATATTACTTGAACTTTTTTCCTTTGCCTTAGCTGATGTTGTTTTGCTGTAGACTTATGCTTTTCTTTTGCATTTTACATGGTTTTTTCCTTATATTGCTTGGCTGGCTTTTCCTGTTTAATAGGCTAAATATAAGAAGAAATTGACAACAGTAGAAGCACAAATTGGTGAAACAGGTGGAGAAGGTGTTCAAAAGGTAGATGGAGTAACAAAACTTCAGTTATGGATGGAGTCTGTAGGGGGTCGTACTCGTAGTCGGGTTTATGGCACAAGAGACTTGTCTGCCAACCTCCGACGTGGGTGCACATCGTTGATTCAACAATCCCAAGAGGGCAGCTAGAGAGATTCAAGAGGCTAAAGCTCGGGCTGATGAGGCTATAGCTGAGGCTCAAGAGGCTAAAGCTATAGCTCAAGCTCAACCTAAAATGTCAGAAGAGCGTTCACAAAAGTTAGAGAATGAGTTACTTGCATTAAGAGCATTATTTATGAAGCAGTTTGACCCTACAGGGCACAGCTCAGCTAACGGATCATGTAGCCCCAACCATCCTTCTAATTCACATCCTGATTATGATGGTGATTTGGATGACCAGTCATTGGATGGTGATACTTAATCATCTTGGTTGTAACTCTTATTATATATTTTGACTAATTAGAATTAGAACAATGGATATATGTTGAAGATGTTTAATGACTTTTTTTGGGGGTTTGACTAATTAGTATTAGAACGACGGTTATGCTGCACATGTTTAATGACTTTTTGGGGCAGTATGTAACTTTGTTATGTTGATGTTTTAAACTACTTTGTAGTATCACAACAACTTCATTACTCTGAATATGTTTATGATACATCATTAAGACTTTGGCATATTTGGTGTAAATTCTGATGTTTAACAAGCAGTAGTACCAGGATATATAATATGCAGGCTAGGATATAAAATATTCAGGTGAAAAAAAAAAACAAGTTTAGCGTCGGCTGCACCGAGGCTACTGTATTTTGTTGACTTTCTAAAAATTGACTTTAGAGTCGGCTCCACCGACGCTAACTTATTTTGTTGACTTTCTTAATGTTGACTTTAGAGTCGGCCAACCGAGGCTATTGTATTTTTGTTGACTTTGTGGTTGTTGACTTACCTAGCGTCGACTTTACTTAGAGTCGCCATTAAACTCAGTTCAGCCGACGCTAATATAGAGTCGGATGGGCATAAGCCGACGCTACCGTTTAGCAGCGAGCGTTTTAGCCTCAGCCCCGACCCCGACGCTAAATGTGGTTTAGTGTCGGTTTTTAGCTCTTTAGAGTGGGCTTTCGGCCGACGCTAAAAGCAGTTTTTCTAGTAGTGTTTATGCTCTGAACTTTTCTTTGAAAAGTTTTTTTTTAAGCTTTGAACTGTTTGAAAATATTTTGAACTCTGAAACTGTTAATGATAACCATCAGAATCAAGTGTGTGTGTGTACGTTTCTAGTGCCTCTGATCCTATTGTCATTTAATTTAAATATTTGCTTCATCTTGCATCTTCATTAAGAGCATAATTTCAAGGAGAATACATTTATTAATTGAAGTTTATTATTCATAGGTAGTTCTTGAGTAAGGGTGCAACTTTATTCAAAGATTATCACACTATGAAAAGAAGAAGCTTGCAAACCTTGTTCTTTATATAGTAAAATATGAATAATTTAAGTCATATAATAAAGTAATTCTGAAACTGATTAAATTAACTATGGATACAAAGTAGGGGGAGCTTACAAACCTAACCCTATGGGATATCAGACTTAGGGGGAGCTTGCGAAACTCAGAAGCCTAATGTCAACATAGCTGATTTTTATCAACAACAATTGTATTTAATACTTATGTTTGTCATCATCAAAAAGGGGGAGATTGTTGGAACAAAATATGTGTTAGTACACACCCTTAGGTTTTGATGATAACAAAGTATTAAATGGACAATTGATGTTACTAATGTTTAAATTAAGAGTGCAGGAGAATCCAACGTTATATCGAGAGCACATTTAATTTAGACTCTAATGAAACCTATGGAAGTCTGAATCTTTACACTCTGAAAGAGTTCAGAAGCTACAACGTGGTCAGAAGCTAAACAAAGTTCAGAAGCTCAAAGAGGATCAGAATGTCTACAAGAGTTCAGAAGCTCAAAGATGTTCAGATGCCTACAAGAGTTCAGAAGCTATCTGCTAGTCATGAGTTATTCAGAAGATGAAGACGTTCAGAAGCTGAAGTACGAAGGACTATCAGAGGCCATTCATTCAAGACCAATCAGACTCCAAGTTATCAAAGGTTCATCAGAAGCAAAGGAATTCCCCAAATCATCAGAAGGGCTACATCAACTACTCTTATCAAGCCTGATGATTTGTTCTAAGGACAACTAATTACAACGGTCACAAAGGATGTGATCCTACTCTCTCTAGGAGCTAATTGTACCTTATTACTGTACTTTGGACAAACAGTAAAGGTGAAGCTTCACTACGAAAGAAGACGTGGCTTTACTCAACGAATCTTCAAAGACTACAGCTGTCCATTTTACAACGGGAATTTCTCCAACGTCTCAATGTCTTTCTCAACTCATATAAATATGCCAAAGAAAGAATTGATGACTAACGATCTTCATTAGAAAACATCTCTCAGAATAAAGTGAGAATCTGAATTGTAATAGAAAATATCTCTCAAATGAAGTGAGAATAGAAACTAGCTTAAGCCTCTGAAGTTATTATGTTTGTAATAAGTTTAAGCTTATAAGTTAGTATTACTCCTGCGTGACTAATTGTAAGTCTTCTGCTTAGTGTAGAAGCAAGTAAGTCTTCTGCTTAGTGTAGAAGCAAGAAAGTCTTCTGCTTAGTGTAGAAGCATGCACTATGACAAAAATGGCTTTAGACAGCGCTTTTTTTGGCCATACACAGCGCTTTAAAAGCGCTGTCTATTCTGGCGCTGTTAAAAGTACAGACAGCGCTTAATAATCAAATAAAAGCGCTGTCTAATGTCATCCTTAGACAACGCTTTTTACATGTAATCGCTGTCTTATGTTATGTTTAGATAGCGCTTTGTAGCATAAATGTTGTCTAATGTAAGCATTAGGCAGCGCTTTCTAACCTAAATGTTGTCTAATGTAAGCTTTAGATAGCACTTGTTTACACAACCGCTGTCTAATGTTAGCTTTAGACAGCGTTTTCCAGCATAAGCGCTGTCCAATGATAGCTTTAGACAGCACTCTCTATCAATAAGCGCAGTTAAAGGTCTATATAAAAAATAAAAAAAAAAGTTGCTTTTCAATTGTCTCCTGGCATTACAGTTACTAACCAATCAAAAAATCAATTTAATTCGTTTAAAGTAATAAATTTGGATATATAGTCACATAAAAATTTCATGAAGCATATTAAACAAAATACTTTAATTTCATAAAACCAACTACAAAAAATAAGTATACAAGTGATTAAAGAATAAAATGACTATTAAAAATTCTGTTACAATTAGTGAGCAGACCACTTAAACTAATCATTGTATCTAAAATTCTATATTGCAATTTTCACCTCTTCATATAACATATTTTTACTCTCTATCAGAGTCACTTCAAAAACCAAATTCCAAATATAACCTTCAGTATCCAATCCAAGTGGAAGCAAAGTTTAATTAAAATAATAGATATGTATAAGAACTATTAATGATATGAACATTGTTAAAAAATATGTAACCTATTACTTCAACCATTAACGTAGTAGTATCTTACGCGTTTTCAGCAGATGCTTCAATCAATCTTGTCTCAATAGAACTAATGAGTGAATAAGGATTGTTTTTTTGGAAAAACTCTAGAAATGCTAGCTCCCTGATAATCAATCCTGGAAATTTTGGAGAAGAAAATACTTAGCTAATTACCTTCATTATGACATAGTCAGAATCATGAGAAATAGAAAAAATAGTCACACCAGCCCTGGTTTGACTATGCTTTTGGCAACATCAACTTCACAACATTGTTAAACTATGTTCGTAAATATTTCACAACCACCACTGCAAATTTGAGTCTAACACTAAGGGAATCACCATTAACATATAAATTTAACATATAAATGAAAGAGAAATTAAACAAATCTCTTAATAATGAAACAGAAAAACTACTCTTGTATTTATTAAACAATTATGTTCATATGCATGGTATTCCAAGTTAACATGTCATGCGTAATTTGAATGTGCATGATATTGATTAGCAAATATATATATATATATATATATATATATATATATATATATATATATATATATATATATATATATATATATATATATATATATATATATATATATTCATCTATTTAATAGCAACTCACTACCTCAGGTTATCTAGAACTCAGACTCAAAGGAAAGTTCAATTTACCCAAAACCAATACATGTGCTTTAATGGAAAGCCGAGACTGATCACTCTTCATCAACTACAAAATAAATTCAGAGTCAAATTCTTAATGCATTCGTGATACGTACTTACAAAATTTGATAGCAAAGTTTTAAACATGTCTAGTCCAACTTGGTTTGCAAAGATGAAATTATATATATCTGTAAGTAATATATTCAAAAAGGCCATTAAGAAATTAATCTTTCAATTTGGATATCAGATAGAATAAATACTAGTTCACCTCAAGCCATAAACAGAGAAATGACATATGGTTAAAGACACCTCTTGTTTAGATATATATACACAGGCCAAAATATTTGCTTGCAACAATGTAGGGTTATGTGAAGTAAAAGTGAGAATTATATATACACACAAACACGCTAAGAAAATTGCTTACTAATGTAGGTGTTTTTGAAGTAAATTCACTTCAATATCTGCCCTGAATTTCAATATCCACCCTGATTTGTAAATGGCAGAGATTAGAATAGGCTAGATTGCATCTAAGTTGTAAACTTCATGGAACCAAATATGTTACAGCCCACATAAACTCATAAACTAAACAATGATCAGAAAATGTCTTAAAATCACAAATTAATTGGTTATTTTTAATCAAACTTCATGATTTCTCAAGAAGCTAAAAAAGGGGAGGAAATTCTTATAATGCATAACAGTTCCTATCTATATGATGAGAGGAAAACTATATAGCAAGTACAACCAACTTCAACAAACTCAAGCACCCTTAAGATTTAATAAATTGAGCCATATTATATGTTAACTAAAGTAATAAACTAAATTTAATTACCAGCCTTGTTCAATCCTATGGTGATTGAAAGTTCCATTAATTTCTCCATGATTTCTCTATCACCACACACAGATTCAGATTGATCTCCATCTTCAAAAATGAGATCATCACCTTTTTCTCAATAAGGCAAATTTTATTAAAAGAGCTAAGCACGAGGAGTACTTAGAAAGGAAAATTACAACAAAATCAACTAAAACAATAGCAGCAAAACACCTAAGCACATCAGAAAAGTGAAGCTGCTAATGCCCAAACAACAACAGCCAAGACAAAACCGCTCCACCTACCTCCCTAACCTCCTACGACCAACTAGAAAGCAAAAATAACACACCAAAACCTGGACTGCAAAGCCACACACGAAAGCAACATTAGGCCAACAAAAAAGAAGCTTGATCTCATCAATCGCCTTATCCGGGTCTTTCACACTGTTTGAGAAAATAATGTTGTTTCTCGACTTCCAAATTATCCAAATTGTTGCGTGCCAAATCAACGCATACCCTTTCCAAATGTTCTTACTAGCTGCTGCCCCTGTAAAACAATCAAACAGCAAAAAGACGTTCGATGGCATGACTATCACTAATTCGGGCCACCGAAAGATCGCATTCCAAATCAGACCGGCAAAATCGCAGAACATGAACAAATGAAGACCAACCTCCTCTCTACCGTTACAATGCACACAGTCCAGAGATCCATCACCTATTTCCTATGTATAAATGAAAGAAAGAAACAAACAAAACAGAGTTAATTATATATGATAAAACAAATTAATATCCCTTCACCAAATTGATTCAAAGGAACAATGACCAAACTGATTATCACAAAACCAACCGCCGAAAGAATTCCCATACTTGTTGATGTAACAGATGTCAATAGAAAATCCATAAAAGTAAACAACACTTAGAAACCCACAAACCTAATGTTTCTCCTCATCATAAAATTCAAAACAACAACAATATCAATAATACCCAGTTGAAAAAAAAAATTTAAACTGTTAGATGCACAAATAGAGATAGTACCTTCGAGGAAAGAATTTAAAACTCATCGCAAGAGGTGAAAACCATGAGATATGCTTTCGAATTGAATTTGGCAACTTTGCAGCATGGTCGTGACAGAGAGGGAGAGATTTCTGTGAATCGATGTTGTTGTGTGAGAATCTTCAAGAAGACGAGTGGTTGAAGAAGACGACGAATTTCTGTGTGACGTGCTTTGTGTGATTCGGTTTTGCTGAGTGAGAATTGTTCTAGGTTTGAACAAGAATGGTTTGTTCTAGGGTTTGTAAATCGTTCTAGGTTTGGAACAAATTGTTCCAGAGAAAACCCAATTTCACACAGAGATCGTTTCTAGGTTGAAGAAGGCATGAGCAAAAGCCACTAGAACAAATTCTTTTTACGAGAGAATAGAGGGTGCGAAGGTGATTCGAGAACAAAAACGATTGAACGAAGGCGATTCGACGTGATGAGTTCCTAGAGAAAGGGTTCAGATGATCTCTGTGTGATTCAGATGGGTTTTGGTGAATCAAGCTGGAAGAAGATGACTTTACTGGCGTTCTGATTTCGTACGTGTGAAGTGATGATGATGATGATGAGAAAGGATAATTGTTTTTGATAAACCATCGTGTCTATATCTTCAATTTTAATAAATAATAAATTTTATTTTTCTTGTAAAAGAAAATTTAATGGAAAAATAATTTTTTTTAGTCTAAATTTTTTAATTATATATTTTAATAATTTTTAATGTATAATATAATATCATAGTAAAAAAAAAAATCTACGGAAATATAGATATTGACAACAAAAGAAGTTTATTTAAAAAAATATATGGTTATGAAAAAAATTATATATATATATATATAGACAACGCTTTTTTGAATTAACAAGCGCTATCTAAAATTGTATCTTAGACAACACTTTTTATCAATTCAAAGCGTTGTCTATTGTCAGACCTTAGTAATAGACCTTAAACAGCGTTTTTTTATAAATTCAAAAGCGCTGTCTAATGTCAGCCTTAGTGTTAGACCTTAGACAACTCTTTTCTATAAAGTGTTGTCTAAAGTTAAACATAAATTTTTGTAGATTTTAATAAAAATTGTAAACCTTACAAAAGCGCTTTTACATAAAAGAGCTGTAAAATAGTAGTGTCTTAGACCACGCTTTTCCCAATAAGCGCTGTCAAAGACTTCCGTGTTTCTTTTAATAGCACTTCTGTAAATAAGCGCTGTCTAAAGTTCGCTGTCTATTCCACATTTTGTAGTAGTGATGTAAGTCTCAGTCTTAGTGATTAGAGCAAAGAAGTCTTCTGCTGAGTGTAGGAGCAAGGAAGTCTCTTGTCTTGTGTGACTTGAGCAAGGAAGTCTCAAGCTTGTGTGCTTGAGCAAGGAAGTCTCTGATCTTGTGTGATTAGAGCAAGGAAGTCTCTCTGTCTTGTGTGACTTAGAGCAGGAAGTCTTAAGTCTTATGTGACTTGAGCAAGGAAGTCTTAAACTTGTGTGCTTGAGCATCTGATTGTAATCTTAGTGATTATAGTGAACTCCCTTGGAAGCAAGGGGACTGGAGTACTCTCAATTTGTGAGGGGAACCAGTATAAATTGTTGTGTGTCTTTCTCTCTCTCACTCTCTCATTTACTCCTTCATCATTCACTTAGCCTTAAGTTAATTGTGTGAACAATTCTGTTGTGCTTAAAGACTCTGATAGATTTAATTATCTAGAAAAGTTTTTAAATATCTAAAACACAATTCAACCCCCCCTTCTTGTGTTTTCTCCACGCACCTTCAAATCCTTCAACCTGAAACAAATGAACACCGCACAAAGACAAGACAACAATACTCCGCACTGAGACGGGACAACAATACTCCGTACCAAGACGGGAAAATCAAAACAAACAACGTGATTAAATCACAAAAACAAACGGAAAAAAATACTAAATATATGTGAAAAATCCACTTATTTAATCAAAATAGAAAGAAAAATGATTTGGAGGGGTGATTTTAGGTCTAATTTGACCCTAAATCGCCCCTCTCCCATGGATCAAGAAGAAGAGAAAAAGTAGTGACGGCTAGGGTTAGAAGAAGAGAAGGGAGAAAGTTTGTCTGATCTCTAATAATTGTCATTAAAGGCATATAAATATAAATTTACTTTTAAGTGTTTTCTAAGTCACAAGATCTTCCTTGCTTACGAATTTACTACAAAGACTAACGCCTCGAGTCTTATGGAACTTAAATGAGCAATAAACTTTCCCGAAGAGTTTTAACATTGCTGCATGCGCAAACTAGAGATCGACCTAGGACATTGGTTAAGCTATAAGAGACATGCGCAATCTCATCTAAATGCTCTTGGGTTAAATATACTTTTAGTTCCTATAAATGTCTCAACTTTCATTTGTATTCTATTTGCAATTTAATCGTGGTTAAATTTCGAAGCTCATTTTCAAATGATAAAGGGGTATGTCCACATACATGATCTGCAGCTCTCGCTAAAAGACGTTATTTCCGCATGAAATTCTCATACTCAGAGCATCTATACTCAACTCCCTCTGTTGGTTTCTGATGTCATTAACAACACTAACTTCCGGTTCAATGATTTCGTCGAAGACGCCTTCATTAGGACCAACAACAAAAATGGCACGTACACTACTAAAAGTGGCTATAACTGGTTACTCTCCCTGAGGGCATAGTTTTAAAAACCGACCGGACCGGCCAGACCGTGAACCGAGCGGGTGGCCGGCTCGATTAACATGTAGAACCGGTTTTGCTTTAAACCACTGAAAACCATTGTGAACCAGCCAGGTTGATGGTTGAACCAGGAACCGGATAAAACCGCCCGCGGGAACCGGACCGGTTTGGAGAGGAAATCAATTGTTATTTGAAAAAAATCCCAAATATGTTGCATGTGAGAATTATTATATTGGTAAACACCATGACATGTATTAATTAACACATTGATATTTTTTTTCCTTATTGTTTTAAATTTAATTTTCATATATATATATATATATATATATATATATAGTTTTATTTTAATGTAATATATTAAATTATGTTGTTCTAATTAAAAATTATGATATAATAATATTTTTTTTTATGAAGGATATATAATACTTTTATTGAATAAATTATAATATTATATGGTACGTAATAGATATGTGAATCAAAATATAAATAATGATGAAATGAGAAACTTTTGTGTTTTTTCTTTTAAATATATTAAATTTTATTAAATTTTTTATTAAAACTATGGAAACTTTTTTTATTAAATTTTATTGTTATGATATTCAAGTTAATATATTTAATTATTTTATATAAGTCGGGTCAATAGTCATGCGGTCTGACCAGTGACCCACTAGTCTGACCAGTAAACCAGTGACCCAACAACTTGACCAGGTCGATCGCCGATTCGGGTTTTATAACATTGCCTGATGGATTCAGCAACAAATCATAACCCTTCATACTCTTGGTCTTGAATATGGAAAGTTCTCAAATATGGATGTGTACGATTGGCTCAAGCTAGGTGTCACGGGTTCACAAGCTCTCATTTTCTCAGTTGGTTTCTGGTGGTCTTAGAGACACCACAACCTGATGTGTCTGAATAATGAGACTCAGTCCTTAAGTAGGCTCTCCTTTAACTTCTGAGTTATGGTCGAAACCTTCAGATATTGCTTCTTCCCCTCATTCCAACGAAGGTTTAGTTGAAATATATGTCAAGTGGAACCACAATAACTATCCATGTGTCATTCTTAATGTGGATGAAAGTTGCCTCAATACTCCCGTTCGATATGGATTTCGTGGTATTATTAGAAACACCTTCGGCCACTAACTTGCAGGCTTCTCAAGCTTCATTCAAGGGTCATGTGACATTTTGTTCGCTAAACCGTATATTATCTACAAGGGCCTCTTGCTAGCCAAAGACACGAGTATTGATGAACTTGTTTGCTATTTTGATTCTTTACACCGTGTCAACCTCATCAAAGGTCCCCAGGTTTAATATCATATTCATGCTGTGTTGATCCAAGATATAAAAGAGATACTCTCTCCAACCAATGTTTCTTTTATCACATACTTATCGTTTGTTTAGTTGAAAGGAAAAAAGTGGAAAGGGATGAAAATACGGAAACTGATAAATGAACTTAGAGTAAGATTTAGTTTAAATTTATTATTCGGTTTCCGTATTTTTCTTTCTTCCTAATTTCTTTCTTTTCAATCAAATGAACCATTAGAGAGGAGAATCAATGTGCATATTTCTTCGCTAAACTTGGAGCCTCCTCAAGTGCCAATTTCTCGACTCATGTTTCTACTCTAGAAGGCGTTCGTGATCTTTTTAGAAACGATGCAATGAGAACCTTCTTTCTTCATTAATAATTTTTCTTTTTTGTTTTTATCTTAGCTTCCCTACCAAAAATTAAATAAAAAAAAATGTTAAAGGGGTAAAATTAGAATATTGGGTGGTTTATAAGGGTGAAGGAATTCTATTCCAAAGCCCAATCCACTGAGACCCATCACTCACAAAAAAAAAAAACAAAAACAGAATGCAGCTTCTACTACATTCCCCTTGCAGTATCAGAAGAAACTAGTTGGACTCTCTCTGAACCCATCTTCCCGGAAACACACCGCCGGAGCTCCGCATCGGCCGCCGCTAGAAATACCGTCAAACTCCACCAGGTTTTTCTTCTTCCTCGATTTCGATTCCATCGCGATCCAAAACATAGCGTTTTTTAGCGCCCTAAAACTGAAACCAACTAGATTCCTCAATTTTCCTATTGCTATTTCTATTTCACGATTTACTTCAATGAAACAAATCAACACTGAATCTGATGAACCCTACATCACAGATAATTCAATTTCATCAATAAGTGTTAAATCTACCCCTGAAATTGAAAAAAAGTTTGTTCATCATGTTTATGATGCAATTGCCCCTCATTTTAGTTCAACTCGCTTCGCGAAATGGCCGAAAGTTGCTGAATTTTTATCGTCGTTGTCTTCGGGATCTTTAATTCTTGATGCAGGATGTGGGAATGGGAAATATTTAGGGTTTAATCAAGATTGTTTTTTTATAGGATGTGATATTAGTCCTTCTTTGATTAAGATATGTTTAGATAGAGGAAATGAAGTTCTTGTTGCAGATGCTGTGAATCTTCCTTATAGAACTGGTTTTGGTGATGCTGCAATATCTATTGCTGTGTTGCATCATTTGAGTACTGAGAATAGACGGCGAAAAGCGATTGAAGAGCTTGTTAGAGTTGTTAAGAAAGGTGGACTTGTTTTGATTACAGTTTGGGCTGTTGAACAAGAGGATCGGTCCTTGCTTAATAAATGGACTCCGCTTGCTGATAAATATGTTGAAGAGTGGCAAGGACCGGGAAGTCCACGTGCTACTCGGGTACCTTCGTTGTTGTCGTTAGAAAGTATTCCGGAAAGTGAGGAGAGTAGTTTGGGTGGTGAGAATGTGAAAGTTTGTGATGGGTCTGAAATTTTGGGAGATTTGAAGGAAGAAAAGAATGTGAAGAATCAACAGGAATATTTTGTTCCTTGGCATTTGCCTTATCATCGTGCTGAAGTCAGTGGTGCTTCTGCTCATGCTTTGGCTACCGGTCTTGCTACTAAAGATGACGTAAAGGGCGCTGTAGTGTATAATAGATATTATCATGTTTTTAGTGAAGGCGAGCTTGAAAGGTAATGTCACTCCTTCCATTTGAATTTTCCATATAAATATGAAACAAATCTTTAATCTGTTGCTAGTTTAGTTTAGCATAAGCATAGCGTAGCTCATTAGCTTGTAAACCATTGAACCAAGCCTTTTGATGCAATAGTTTATTAAGAATCTTGTTGAAAGTTTTCTATAATTGTTCTCCCATGAAATACACTGCTAAAGTTAAAGTAGGTTATGTTTGGTGTGCTTGATTGCGGATGTCAATTACGCTATTTATTGGAGGATAAGGTATCTTAGAACTTAGAAGTCATGATAATTTGAAAAAGATAAGAATTGGTCTTCGAAGTAACAAAGAAGAGACTCAAGTATTCCGAAATAAAATGGGGAGTGTCTGTAATCATGTATCTTCTTAGCTTAAATTAGTCAGCTGGATTGGAAGGTGCATCACAAATTTATGACGACTTTCTTATTCACCAGGGGCTTAGGGTCGCGATACTCTATATATTTCAAAAATAAATATTTCAATTTTTAAAAGGGTATGCTTCAAATGACTTGACATGTTTATCTGCAACATGAAATTCTTATTTCTAATTTATTTTCATGTCCTTTTGCAGCTTGACAAATGGAATAAGCAATGCTAGAGTTGTTGATCAGTTTTTTGATAAATCCAACTGGTGTATTATTCTAGAGAAGACATCATAACAAAGAAAGAATCCTCAGTTATATGTCAGAGAACAAAACTTGGCCACTGCTTGCTCCCTTGACCAACTTATCATCCCCGAGTGAGTATAGCAGGCCAAACAATAACGGAAAAAAGGGTCAGCTGCAGAACTCAGACTGTGTTAATTTTCTGAGCAATTTATCGTTCAAATCAGGCTTAGTGTTTTTATTACTCTTGCCTTTTCGATTTGCAAAACCCAATTTTGGTTGTAACTTGTAATGTTAAAGCAGGAAGAACAACACTGTTATGAGTATGCGGGCGTTGTTGCTGGGTACAATGCTGAACATGTTTTAGCCACATTCAAAATAGGTGCAAATGTGCAATTACAATGTTTTGGACTATTTATTTATGGTTGGATCAGTCTATTTTGTCATGAATTGCATTATCTTATCAGTCACTAACTCCCTCAAGGGCTAGCTTCCGTTTTTGTGATTTTGACATCAGGAGACGAGCTCTCACTCTCTGGTAGTCTGGTTGCATAGAGGCTAAACCAATGTCTAGTGCCACCATTTGACTAAAGAAGATTAAAACGTGAACACATATTACGTATATCGTGACACTTAACTACTTATTGAATGTCTTTTTAGATAGGCCGAAGGTGATAGGTATTATAGGATTAGATATTGCATACTTGAAGTAGCCTTTTGTAAGCTTTATAAAAGGGAAGAATTAGAGTCATAAAGACTTATAATATTCTTTTGTCCTCATGTGATTGTGACAAGTGTTATCTGATGGCAGGGTAGTTGTGTCAGATGGTCCACGTGTTTTTGCTGGGGCGATAATCGCCCATAATCAAGGTGTGTCTATAGTATGGTCTGTGTTGTCAAATATTGATCTAGCGACCTGGTCCAATATGTGAATTGGCCATTGGTCCAGTCCGAAACAACTTCCAACATCACTCCCTTTGTTTTGTTGGTGCTTCTAGAACTTTCAGTTACTTGGAAAAGTATTCTGAAAGCTCTTAGCGGCGGGTTTTGCATGAAATTGTCTACATGGAATTCTTCCTTTTGGACCGAATGTAGTCGTTTGTGCAATTTGGTTAATTTTGTTCATATATTTGATTCCCAATTATCGTTGTTGGATGTTTGGGATCATGACACTTGTCGTCTAGATCGGGTTTACACTCTGCTTTTAAAGAACATTAGAAATTTTGTAACAAATATTACATTTCAAGCTTGGTGCACCCAAATATTTAAGACCTTTGGATGTGGAATGGTAATAATGATACTGAAGGTGAAAAACACAAGAAGGGGGGTTGAATTGTGTTTTGAAAAGTTAATTCTTTTACTAGAAAAGAGATAGAAACGCAGCGGATGAAAGAAGATAGACAAAATACAAAACACAAAAGACAGTGAGAGAGAGAAGGAGTGCACACACAGAAATTTTATACTGGTTCCTCTCACAAAACGAGAGTAGTCCAATCCCCTTGCACTTCCAAGGGATTTCACTATAATCTCAAATATTACACAACTAATGCTCAAGCACACAAGCAAGAGAATTCCTTGCTCTAGGTCATACAAGACAAAGAGACTTCCTTGCTTAAGCACACAAGCTTAAGACTTCCTTGCTCAAGCACACAAGCTTAAGACTTCCTTGCTCAAATCACACAAGATAAGAGACTTCCTTGCTCAAGTCACACAAGACAAGAGACTTCACAAACTAACTTAATACACAGATTAAGTAGGACTGAAAGTTCTAAGCTAGACTCTTTTAAACACTAAGTTCAGAGTCTATAATATCAAAAGATATTTTACTTAGAAGGTTACACAAGAAAGAATAACAACAGTTCACAGCTTGAATACAATTTGAATCTTTCTCAGAGTTTAGATGATCTTCCAGTAGTCTTCTCTCTATCAGGATGTCTTCTATTTATACTCTAGGTATAAAGACGTTGAGAAAGAACTGTTGGTTGTACAATCTTCTTTTTGTTGACAAGACCGTTGTACTATTCCATTAGTTATGAGCTGTCTTTCTTCAGAGAGTGTTCTTCAGAATCTGATAATAACATTTCTTTGATCTTCTGAATGATGTACGCAAGCTTCAGGCTGTGTTTCTTTCTTTGGCATCTGAGGACTTCTTCAGAGGCTCTGAAGCTTCTTGCTTCTCAGAGTCTTAACACTTCAGACTGTGTCCTTCAGAGGCTCAAATGATGATCTACGAGGATGAGATTTTTACTTTGTTCTTGCACACTAGATCATTCATTAGTAATACCAATTGTCCATTTAATACAATGTTATCATCAAAACTTAGGGTGTTTTATAATTAAAACTCATTTTGTTCCAACAGATACTACTATCCAGTCTTATGTTATGTTATGCTTGGTTGCTTGAAAGAGCTAAAAGACTGATATTGGATTTGGAACTCTAGTGTTTTTGTTCGGTCAAAACTTTCTTTTTCATTTGGTTGACATTCATAATGTTCACACCACCCAATCCATTATTACAAATTTACAATGTTTCAGAAAGTAAGCTTCTGCTACAACTAAATTCTACCTTTTTAAAAATATTAATCAGTATACACGTCAATCACAATAAAAAAATTTGCCAGTGAAATTGACAATGTTCCGAATTAAACTAAAGCCCACTATACTAAAGGTTCAATACATCTCGAGGTCCTAGATAACTGTCCAGAGTACAAGATATACACGTCCTTATTATACGTAGCGGTGTAAGCGGATCAGAAAAATCCAATTGAATCGACGATCCAAACTAATTCAAACTGAAAAAAATCGATTTTTATGGTTTGGATAAAAAACCGAACCAAATCAATTGAAAACCGATGTGGTTTGGTGCAGTTCTCGGATCGAATTTTAAGAACCGATGACCAGCCGAACCAAACCAAACCAAACCAATATATATTATTCAGTTGTTTTTTTACTAAATATATATTATTATTAAGTAATTTTTTTTAGGCAGCCTGCATCTATTAAAAAATAAAACAAGCATAACTACTTGTAAAAAAAATCTTGCTTACTCACATCACAATACAAGCCCTAACTTAGAAATTCTCAGACTCAGTCTCCTCACAGTCGCAGCTGCAAAAAACCTCACGCTGCTCTCAATTCTCATCTCTCAACACTGCGCAAACAACACAACACTCTCACGTTGCTCTGCTTATATATTTAATCTCAAACTCTCCAAAAACGGTAACCTCTCATGTCAAGCGTTGTCGGAATACGACTTTCTAGTGGTGAAGTTAACATTGACGGGATGACAACATGATGTGCAAGAAGCAACGATTTAAGTGAGAATAGATCGACTTGAAGTTTTATTTTTGTTGTACTTTATTATTTGAAAAACTTATGAACTTAATTTCAATATGGTTGTATTTTGTGTTTGATGAACTTATGAACTTAATTTCAATATGGTTGTATTATGTATTTGATGAACTTATGAGAAAATAATTGTATTTTGTATATGAAGAAATTATTTGATGAATTGTATTTTGTATTTTATGAACTTATAGGAAAAATATATATTGGGAAAAAATAATAGTATGAAATACATCGGAAAAAAACACGCTATAAAAACCGATCAAATGAGTTTGGTTCGAATTTATTTTTGAAAAACACTAAAAACCGAACCAATGTATTGGTTCAGACATTGGATTCACTCGAAACCGATCCAATTACACCCCTACTTATTATATGGCACATGACTTCAGCCAATAGCAATCCAGCATAGTACAAGAATAATCATTTGGCAGTAATATTCTTCACTCCAGTGATGTAGTGCAATTATCACTCTCAATGCATATCCGTATATGCAACGATTAGCCTATAAATACGCTTATGTCTCAAGCAGTTAAGGTACAATCATTTCACTCAATACATACTCATTTATCTTGAACCAATATTGACTTGGGCGTTGAAATGCTAACATTTGTTGGGGAAAATTAGACTAAATAGTCTCTTTAAAATTGCGGAATTAATTCTCCCAACCACCTGTGCAATTAAATGGACAACCAGAAAATTCCAAGCAGAGCAAAAAATAGAAATAACAAGACACCAAAATTTAATGTGGAAAATCCTCCCAATGTGAGAGAATAAAAAACCACGGGCCAAGCCAGATAAATCTTCCACTATATAAATAAATAATGGGTACACAAATATTCTTCTAGTAAACACTAGGAACACCAATAATCATCACCTAAGGTGGAATCAAACAACAACTCAACTTCCACACAAATGGGTAAACTAACACAACCTAGAGAGAGATTTAAACAACAACGAAAAACTAACTAAGTGATAGAAAACACATACTCAAGTTGTAGCTTAAAACAAGCAACTTTACTACACACTCATTATCACTTAGAAGCTTGAAATCTCTTCTTCTCTCTTGGTACTGCCGCCGTCCTCTTGAATTTCTGCCGCTACTGTTGTTGTGTTGTGTGTTGTACAGTACGTGTTATGTTTTGTTCAATGATTCAATCTAGGGATTGAACCCCCTTTCTTCTCACTTGACAATTAATTGTCACATGGCACATGTGGGCCAAAAACAAACAAGCCAATGAAGCCCAATACTATTAACACATCCAAATAGGAGGGATATCTAACAAACTCCCCCGACCGACTAGTTGGAGGGCAACACCAATCCGGCTTACATACGAAAAAACTCAAACTTTCCTCTAGGCAACACCTTCGTCAACATATCCGAACCAGTGTCATCGGTGTGAATTTTCTCAAGCTCCATCAACTTGGAATCTAATACATCACGAATCCAATGATAACGAACGTCAATATGCTTCGACCTCGAGTGAAAGGAAGAATTCTTCGATAAATGAATGGCACTTTGATTATCACAAAACAAGACATATTTTTCTTGTTTCACACCAAGTTCCATTGCAAATTTTCTCAACCATAGCAACTCTTTTGACGCTTCCACCACGGCTATAAACTCGGCTTCCGTAGTAGAGAGTGCAACACACTTTTGCAACTTTGATTGCCAAGCCACGACTCCCCCGACAAAAGTCACCATATACCCCGAAGTAGATTTTCGATCATCTAAGCTTCCGGCTAGATCCGAATCTGTATAACCAACCAACATAGGCTTCTTGCATCCCAAAGTTAACTTCAAATTCGACGAGCCACACAAATATCTCATCACCCACTTCACGGCCTCCCAATGAACTTTTCCCGGATTTGAGAGATAACGACTAACCACTCCCACGGCATGAGCAATATCGGGTCTTGTACAAACCATAGCATACATCAAACTACCAACGGCTGACGAGTACGGAATGCTCTTCATACTCAACTTTTCTTCATCCGTAGATGGACATAGTTTATGGCTAAGCTTGAAATGAGAAGCAAGTGGAATGCTCACCGCTTTAGCCTTATCCATACTAAAACGCCGAAGGACTTTCTCCACATACTTTTCTTGTGATAAGTACAACTTCTTCTCATTTCGATCTCGAACAATTTCAATACCAAGAATTTTCCGAGCCGCTCCTAAATCCTTCATAGCAAAAGATTCACTCAAAGTGTTCTTCAACTCTTTAATTCTTGAAATATTCTTTCCAACAATTAGCATATCATCCACATAAAGTAAGAGAATAATAAAATCATCTTCGGAGAAATTCCGGAAAAATACACAATGATCGGCCTTAGTCATCTTGTACCCATGTTCAATCATCACCGAGTTGAATTTTTGATACCATTAGCGAGGTGCTTGTTTCAAACCATAAAGACTCTTTACCAATTTGCAAACATAGTCTTCCTTGCCCTTCTCTCGGAATCCATCCGGTTGCTCCATGTAAATTTCTTCATGTAGATCACCGTGAAGGAAAGCCGTAAAAATTCCCGTCCATTTTCTCTACTTCCAAATTAAGACTAGCGGCTAGCCCAAGAACCATTCGAATAGATTGCATCTTCACAACCGGGGCAAAAATCTCACCAAAGTCAATACCTTCCCGTTGTTTAAAACCTTTTACCACCAAGAGAGCCTTGTATCTTCTTTGAGAAGTACACTCATCTTGCTTAATCCGATAAACCCATCTATTCTTCAATGCTCTCTTACCCTTGGGCAACTTCACTAACTCAAAAATATTATTCTCACGAAGTGATTGCATTTCATCCTCCATGGCATCCATCCACTCCTTTTTGTTCTCATCCTCCAAAACTTCTTTAAAGTTTTCGGGTTCTCCACCATCGGTAAGAAAAACATACTCGTTCGAGGGGTATCGAACGGAAGGCCTTTTATCACGAGTAGACCGCCTCAACTCATTAGAGGCAACTTCTTGAACTACCTCATTTTCAACAACATCATTTGTAGCACCTACATCAACAATATCATTAGGATTTAAAATATTATCAACATTTAAATCCATACCTTTATTTTCAATTGGAGCATCTTCGAAAATGATAGGGGTAGGAGCAATAGTAGTTGAGCCTATATCAACAATTTCTTCGTCTTCAAAAGTCGGATCTTTATTCTCAACTTTGTCGATGTCCTCAATGGTATAATCCTCCATGAATACAACATCACGACTACGAATAAGCTTCCGTTGAACCGGATCAAAGAAACGATACCCAAACTCATCAAGTCCATACCCAACAAACACACATTTTTTCGACTTCTCATCCAATTTAGATCTCTCATTCTTCAGAATATGCACATAAGCCATGCACCCAAACACTCGAAGATGGTCGTAGGAAACATCTTTACCATTCCAAACATGATTTGGAACATCAAACTTCAACGGAACACATGGAGTGAGATTTAAGAGATGCACAACCGTGTTCAATGCTTCTCCCCAAAAGTATTTCAGCAACTTTGATTGAGAAAGTAAACATCTCATCCTTTCAACCAAAGTTCTATTCATTCTTTCGGCTAACCCATTTAATTGTGGTGTCTTTGGAGGAGACTTTTGATGACGTATACCTTGATCTTGACAATACTTGTCGAAAGGACCAACATACTCTCCCTCGTTATCGGTTCAGATACACTTGAGCTTTTTCCCCGTTTCTCTTTCAACCGACGCTTGAAACGACTTGAAGGTATCTAACACTTGATCTTTCGTCTTAAAAGTATAAGCCCATGTTTTCCGAGAATAATCATCAATGAAAGTCACAAAGTAATAAGCACCACCAAGTGACCGTGTCTTCATTGGACCACACACATCGGAATGTACTAAATCCAACACTTCCGATTTCCTCTTTGGTTCGGATGACTTAAAGGAAACTCGTCTTTGCTTACCCGCCAAACAATGCGAACATTTTCTCAACTTCGCATCGGAAACACCATGCAACACATTCTTCTTTGCCAAAATGCTCAAACCTTTTTCACTCATATGACCCAAACGCTTGTGCCATAATTCGGATGAGCTATCATTGTCACAAGTATTGATGTAGCATTTTGAAACCCCAAGTTGGACGACATACAAATTCGAATTCTTTTTTCCTTTAGCAACCACCATTGAGCCTTTCTTTAGCTTCCATTCATTTTCTGAAAAAGAATTATCATATCCTTCATTATCCAACTTTCCAACGGATAGAAGATTGAATCGAAGTTCCGGAATATGTTTCACACCTTTGAGAACTAGAGTAGTCCCATTGCTAGTTTCGACACAAACATCTCCAATTCCAATGACATTAGCTTGCCCATTATTTCCCATAAGAACAACCCCAAAGTCACCGGTCTCGTAAGTTGAAAAAAGATCACGCCTCGAGGTTGCATGAGTGGAAGCACCAATATCAACCACCCAATCCATCTCATCACATGATAGATTGATATTCTCTACAAAATTATCACAAACAATAAAGAAATCATCAACAATAGCAACATCTTCATTATTGTTACCTTCCTTTTTATTGTTGTTGTTGTTGTTGTTGTAGCCCTTCTTCTTGTTTTCCCTTTTCAACTTCCGGCAAAACCTTTTTATGTGTCCCTTTTCTCCGCAATGATGACACTCAATATTAGAGAATCTATTAGAGCCTCCTTGTGATTTATCACGTGATGTCCCACGATTACTTGGACCTCTACTTTGTTGTCTCCCCCTTGATTCGGTAACCAACACCTCAGAATGTGAAGAAGAACCTTGTGACTTACGCCTCAACTCCTCATTCAATACACTACTTTTAGCCAAGTCCATCGAGATGATACCATTCGGAGCGGAGTTAGACAAGCATGTCCTAAAAGTCTCCCAAGAATTAGGCAAAGTACCAAGAAGCCACAAACCTTGAATTTCATCATCAAAAATAAGTTTCATCTCCGACAATTGATTTAGAATCCCTTGGAAAGTGTTCAATGAAGGTGCGTGGAGAAAACACAAGAGGGGGGGGGGGGGGGGGGTTGAATTGTGTTTTAGATATTTAAAAACTTTTCAAGATATTTAAATCTATCAGAGTCTTTAAGCACAGCGGATTAGTTTACACAATCAACTTAAAACTAAGTGAATGATGAAGGAGTAAATGAGAGAGTGAGAGAGAGAAAGAGACACAAGAAATTATACTGGTTCCCCTCACAAATTGAGAGTACTCCAGTCCCCTTGTACTTCCAAGGGATTTCACTATAATCACTAAGATTACAATTCAGATGCTCAAGCACACAAGCATGAGACTTCCTTGCTCTAGGTCACACAAGACAAAGAGACTTCCTTGCTCAAGTCACACAAGACAAGAGACTTCCTTGCTCAAGCACACAAGCTTAAGACTTCCTTGCTCAAGCACACAAGCATGAGACTTCCTTGCTCAAGTCACACAAGACAAGAGACTTCCTTTGCTCTAATCACTAAGATTGAGACTTATCAATTACTCTCGCAGGAGTAATACTAACTTCTAAGCTTAAACTTATTACAAGATAATAACTTCAGAGGCTTGAGCTAGTTTCTGTTCTCACTTATTTTGAGAGATGTTTGCTATTACAGTTCGTTAGTCATCAATTCTTTCTTTTGCATATTTATATGAGTTGAGAAAGACATTGAGACGTTGGAGAAATTCCCGTTGTAAAATGGACAGCTGTAGTCTTTGAATATCCTTTGAGTAAAGCCACGTCTTCTTTGCAGTTAACCTTTACCTTTACTGTTTGTCCAAAATACAGTAATAAGGTACAACTAGCTCCTAGAGAGAGTAGGATCACATCCAAAATACAGTAATTAGTTGTCCTTAAACAAATCATCAGGCTTGATAAAAGTAGTTGATGTAGCCCTTCTGATGACTAGGGGAATTTCCTTTGCTTCTGATGAACCTTTGATATCTTGGAGTCTGATTGGTCTTGAATAAATGGCCTCTGATAGTCCTTTGTATTTCAGCTTCTGAACGTCTTCATCTTCTGAATAACTCTTGACTAGCAGATAGCTTCTGAACTCTTGTAGGCATCTGAACATCTTTGAGCTTCTGAACTTCTCTAAGCTTCTGAACTCTTGCAGACATCCTGATCCTCTTTGAGCTTCTGAACTTTGTTTAGCTTCTGACCACGTTTTAGCTTCTGAACTCTTTCAGAGTGTAATGATTCAGACTTCCATAAGGTTTCATCAGAGTCTAAATCAAGTGTGCTCTTGATATAACTTTGGATTCTCCTGCACACTTAATTTAAACATTAGTAACATCAATTGTCCATTTAATACTTTGTTATCATCAAAACTTAAGGGTGTGTACTAAAACACATTTTGTTCCAACATTCAAGTGATCGGTCATTGATGAACCATCACTATACCTCAAAGACATCAATTGCTTGAACAAGAACAACTTATTGTTACCCGTCTTTCTTGCATACAACTCCTCAAGTTTGGTCCAAAGAGAGCGCGATTGTGAAAAAAGCTTTCTCTCGAGCTGTCTACAGAGAATCAGCCTCTCGTGTGAAGTTAGTCGGGTGAAAGGATAGAGGGAACTACCATACCGAGGGAGAGATACTTCGACCTCACCGAGCTCACATGATTCAAAACATTATCATCCACCCATTGACGAATGTAACCACAAACTTGTCTATGCAACAAATTCCATTCTTCATCACTCTTTCCATCGGGTTTTTCATTCGAGAAAACCGGCAAGTGAGAACCTTTAACATAAAGCAAATCTTCCATCTTCCCTTTCCAAACATTATAGTTGGAGCCATTCAAACTCACCATTCTAGTTGTGTTCGTCTCCATTGTTGCACAAATCAAACCAGTGCTCTAGATACCACTTTGTTGGGGAAAACTAGACTAAATAGTCTCTTTAAAATTGCGGAATTAATTCTCCCAACCACCTGTGCAATTAAATGGACAACCAGAAAATTCCAAGCAGAGCAAAAAATAGAAATAACAAGACACCAAAATTTAACGTGGAAAATCCTCCCAATGTGAGAGAATAAAAAACCACGGGCCAAGCCAGATAAATCTTCCACTATATAAATAAATAATGGGTACACAAATATTCTTCTAGTAAACAGTAGGAACACCAATAATCATCACCTAAGGTGGAATCAAACAACAACTCAACTTCCACACAAATGGGTAAACTAACACAACCTAGAGAGAGATTTAAACAACAAAGAAAAAACTAACTAAGTGATAGAAAACACATACTCAAGTTGTAGCTTAAAACAAGCAACTTTGCTACACACTCATTATCACTTAGAAGCTTGAAATCTCTTCTTCTCTCTTGGTACTGCCGCCGTCCTCTTGAACTTCTGCTGCTACTGTTGTTGTGTTGTGTGTTGTACAGTACGTGTTATGTTTTGTTCAATGATTCAATCTAGGGATTGAATCCCCTTTCTTCTCACGTGACAATTAATTGTCACATGGCACATGTGGGCCAAAAACAAACAAGCCAATGAAGCCCAATACTATTAACACCTCCAAATAGGAGGGATATCTAACAACATTTTTGCGGACACTCTTCCCCTCCGTGCATGAAGCTCTCAACCACCACAAGCAATGCCTTAGCCTCGCCAGGGGAGCTCTCCCGCTCTGCCAGTTAAGAGCAAACACCACACAGTCTACTAATAAAAGTATGCTTATTTGATATGAATGGTAATTATACGAAATTACAATGATAAATTGTTGATTATTTCTTGGTATTTCTTTCATAATTGCAGCTGTTAACGTAGAAGGGAATACCATTGGTTATAAGGTGATAAAATAGCGATAATAATTTAAAAGAATTACATTTATTATGAGAATATCATAATTATTATTTTTACTTTTTGTTGATTGATGACATTTTGTAGAATCAATATGATTGGAGAAATGTCTATCGCGAAGGATTATATAATATGTTAGTCTATATTAAGAAAAAGTACAAAAATTCCAAAATTTATATCATTGAAAATGGTTCATGTTGCATTTGATCACATTTACAACATTATATAACTAATATCAATAATTTATTTTACAAAATAGATTAATCGATATACTTTTTGTTAAATCTTCTTTATATGTAGGTATCACTTCTTTAAAAATCCCAAATCCATTGAGGGACGGATACCAAATAGCTTATGTTGCCGCACATTTAAATGCTATAAAAGCAGCAATGGAGTAAGTCTTTTTATAGAAGGGAGTACAAAAGGTATTTTAACCCTTACAAAATAATGTCCAAACTCAACATCCATCGGAAATAATAACCCAATCTTTTTCCCATCCCACATTTTCACATTTGAGAGTAATAATTGATTAACAAAAATGTGGTACGCACCTTGCATTTGCGTTTATTTTATCCATGGGAATGGAATAAGATGGAATGAATTTCATTCCATAACACCACTTACCTTCAATTTTGTTTATCTCTTTTTAAAATATCCAAACAATAGAATAAAATATTTATTCCATTTCACACCATCCCATTGCACTCCCCTCTATTATACTCCGCAACATTCCATTCCATTGTATTTCATCAATTCAAACATAGGTATTGCAATCAATGGAGTTGGAATTGCTTTTCAAGTTGCCTATCTGATCATATTCTAGCTCAATGCAAAGACTAATGCAAGAGTACGTTATGTAATCACACTAACCTTATACATCTCTCATTGCGGTTGCTGTTTATGTTGGTATCCTTCTCATAACCATGATAGCTCTAAATGGATTTGGAATAGGACTTTACTTGTTGGAATTGTGTGCTATTTCCAACACAATCATGTATCTATCTCCGGATCTGGATCCTCTTCTTCTGAAGCCTCTACATCAATCTTTCAATCTTTTATATACATCGTTAGATATATCTAATGGATAATATATGAAAACAATAAATACGGTGAAAAAATATCTAAAAATATAAAAAAGGAAACAAAATAACACTAAAATCCACATTAATTCACTCATCAAATTTTAAAATTCTATAACACCATTGATTTTTTTCTTCATTTATTTATTTATTTTAACCTAGACAAATAGTAATGTATTATGCCAAATAGTAAAATAGTAGTAATCTTTAATATTTGTTCTTTTAAATTTTTTTAACATTTTTATTATGAAAAAACTACACTATTTATTACATTAATAATTTTTAATAATCATTCTCTTGTAATCATAAATTTTTAAAATAGAAGAACCGAAAAAATATAAAGTATTTGGTGTACTAAAATTATTAATATACCAAATAATCTAGTTTTTTCATGATTTTTTTTGAACAATTTCGAAAAGAAAAAAAACACCTCAACAACATGTATAAGTTGTGTTCTGGACTGGGCCACGAGAAGGCCCAAATCCTCTTCCGCTGGACTGTCAGGCACGGCCCAATAAGGACCTGATCCAGCTCATTGACCAAGCATGTGCTCCACGTGCTCCTCAGCACGAGTCCACAGAGACTATCCACTCCTCCCAGGATCGTGGAACAACTCCACCAAGATAACAGTCGGCAACAACTTTCTCCCGCATTTAGGGAGTTATCTTGGCAGTCGCCCTTAATGGGCTGCTCAACACGGCCCATTAAGGGGACCTTTTGTCCAGCGCTGGGGGCAATATAAAAGCTCTCCTTCACAGGAGAGCTAGGTATTCATCAATTCTTCTCACTCTCACACTCTGTCTTTTCTCTGTATCTCTGCTCTTTGAATTGACTTAGGCATCAGAGTGTCTGCAGGTACAACCCCCCCTTCGGTGGACGATTGTTGTTTGACGCTACAGTACGATGGATTTGTTGGCCATCAACCTCTTCTGATCAACATGTTAGGTTAAGTTGAATGCATCAAATGTTGGTGTACGTTGATATATAGCTAAACGTAGTAGGCTTTTTGAATATTGATTTTGGTTAACAAAATTCTTGCAAAAAAGATATAAACAAAAAAGAATTATTCCAAAAAAGATCAATACTGTTATATGATTTTTATAAATTGGATAGATGAATGAATGGAAATTTAAGTCTTAGTTTATTTCCTTTTATATTTTTAGATTTTTATTTCATTGCATGTATTGTTTTTCTATATCACCCACTAGATATATCTAATGATGCATATTGAAGGTTGAAAGACTGATTTAGAGACTTCGGAAGGAGAGGATCCATATTCATCTATCTCCACTTACCATTATAGTAAGTAGGGTGTTTGCAGTTCGGTTTGTATTAGTTTTGAGACAAAAACTTATCCGATTCAAAATAAATTTATTTATGGTCCAGTTTGATTTTGGATGATAAATTAAAAAATTCATTCTGATCTAATCGAATCCAATTTTATACGGTTTAATTTGAATCGATTTTTGGATATCTAAATTTGTAATAATACTATCAATTATAATTTTTTTATTAAATTTTTTTTTTGACTAAAAATAAGGATTCATTCATTCAAATTCAAAATACATAGATCATTACAAATTCAAAATTGCTAAAAACTGAAAAAGGTGAATCTATAAACAAACTTGCAGCACCTAAGTTAATAGCATACAACGATATCATGAAAGTGCCTACAAATATGACACAATAAAAGTCACCGGAATGTTCATGCTCCCGGATTTGCAACGTTGACGTCCAAGTCTTCAAAGTCTTCAGATCTGTAATGATTTAATGTGGATATGTCAATTTGAATCAAGGAAACACCGCAATGAAAAACCAACAAACGCCGCACAAGACGACCACAAACACAACGCCGAACAAGACGACCACAAACTTAAAAAAACAAAAAATGAAGAAGCAAATATATGTGGATAATCACTTATTTAATGGAAAAGAAAAGGAAAAACAATTTGGAGGGGTGATTTTGGATCAAAAATTGACCCTAAAATCACCCCTTCTTGGTGGATGCACAAAAGAATAAATTAGGGTTTAGTGTGGGTATTAAATATTAATATTATAAAAACTAGGTTTAATTGCATATTTAGTCCCTTATGTTTATTTTAGGTTTCAATTTGGTCCCTTAAAAAAACCACCGCCGAATTCATCGAACAGGGTTTGCGATTACAAACGCCGAATACATCGAATTCATCGCTCACCACCGCCGATTAGAAACGCTGCTATGTGTCATGACTAACTATTAGTACCTCTAAAACAGGATCGAAACAGGGTTTGCGATTAAACACGCCGATTTCATCGAATTAATTGCTCACCACCGCCGCTGCCTTACAAGTTTGATACTCGCAGTTCATGTCCAAGTTTGAAACAGAGAAGAAGAACAGGGTCGGTTCTGCATTACCTCTCCGCTTCCTTGCCGATTGACCACCGCCGCTGCCTTACAAGTTTGATACTCGCAGTTCATGTCCGATTTTGAAATAGAGAAGAAGAACAGGGTCGGTTCTGCGTTACCTCTCCGCTGCCTTGCCGATTGACCATGTTCATCTTGTTTTCCTGTTCTGTTTGTGATATGGTTTGCGATTCTCTGTTCTGTTTGACATATGGGTTACTTTTGTTTGCTTTTCTCTGCTCAGTTTGCGATTCTTTTCTCGGCTCTTGTAAGTTGAGAATTTTCTCTAGTTGTTGTCTCTGAGTAGTCAGTTCTACTCGAGAGTTGGGTGTCTCTCCAATTTCGGGAGAGTTTTGTGTGGTCCTTGATTCTTTTGCTCACTTAAATCTGATTAGTTGTTTGCTCACTTAATTTTCATAATATGGCTAAGATTAATTTTAAAACTCTTAATCTTGATGAGGAGGAAGAATTGAACTTTGTGGTGGGGGAGGATACCGATGAACAACACGATTTAAATCTATGTCTGGTGGGTCGCTTCGTTCATGACAGACCCATACGGTTTTATAGTATGAAGGTCTGTTTAGCCGATGTTTGGAGACCAGTGAAGGGTATGACAGTGAAGGAAGCTACTCAAGGGTTGTATCTATTCAAATTTTTCCACCCTCTGGATGTGGAGGAGGTTCTCAAAGCCGGACCTTGGACTTTTGATAACTTTACATTGATTATTGACAAGTTTAAGATAGGGGTTGCTCTACAGGATATCCCTCTTTTCCATGTCAATTTTTGGGTGCAAATCCATGATGTACCAATTGACATGATGCTTGAGACGGTGGGGAAAGGTCTTGTGAATTATATTGGGGAATTTGTGGTGTATGATCAGAATAACAACACAAGTTTCTGGAGGAAGTATATGAGGGTGAAAGTTAGGGTGGATGTTAGGAGTCCGTTGAAGATCGAGAAGAAGATCAAATTGAATGGGGGTAAGGGGGGGGGGTGTTGTGAAGTTTAAGTATGAAAAACTCGGTTTGTTTTGCTTTGTATGTGGATGACTTGGTCATGCTGAAAATAAGTGCGAGGTCAAGTATGTTATGGAAAGAGATAATGGTCGGAGGAGCTGGTCAAATGAGATAAGGGCGGAAGTCAGACGTCCTGGTGGTAGGGTGGGTTCGCAATGGCTGCATGAGGAAGGGCGAAATAGGGATGACGTGGATGTGAGTGGCAATTCAGGAGAGCGGGGGTCACACCAGACTGAACCCACCCAAACTAATGTGGCATCCCCACGTGAGAGTAGTAGAGGAACTGAGAATGGTGGGATAATGTCTACTGTTAGGGGCCATATCCCTCCATTAAGGCCAACAGCAGTTAGACAATCAAGTTCAATTCAGGGTTCATTTATTGAAGCACCTGCTGTATCTTTGATCTCCAATCGGCCTATACTAGCCATAACCAATGACAATACCACAACAACACAATTGACCGAAACACCATCTCTAAATGAAAGAAATCAGTTTGACCTTGATGATATGGATACTCAGGTGGAGAGAATGAGAAGAAGGGCTGCAGGTTTAGTAGCGGAAGGTTCAGAAGTTCGAACTCATCAGCATTTTTTATCGGCAGGTCCTGGCAGTTCCCAGGACTGTCGGGACTCATGATTATTCTTAGTTGGAATTGTCGGGGTTTGGGCGGCCCGAGTGCAATTCCTAATTTAAAAAAGCTTGCCCGGGGACACAAGCCAGATATTTTATTCCTGTCCAAGACTTTATCGCATAATAGACATATTGAATCCATTCGTGTTATGTTGGAATTTGATTCCTGTTTAGCTATTGATATGGAGGGCAGAAGTGGAGGTCTGACAGTGTTCTGGAAGGATAGTAGTAAGTGTCGAGTGCTCAATTACACGCGTAATTTTATTAATATGATAGTGGAAGATGAGCAGTGGGGCGAGTGGAGGATAACGTGTTATTATGGGTATCCTGAACGGAGTAGGCGTCGTGCTGATTGGGATCTCTTACGAGATTTAGGTAACATGTATTCTATTCCTTGGTGTATTATTGGTGATTTTAACGACTTACTCTCTCAGGCTGATAAAAAAGGTATTCATCCTCACCCGAATGGTTTGTGTATGGGATTCAGACAGGCAGTTAGTGATTGTGATTTAACAGATATTCCTATTGAGGGACATCTGTTTACCTGGATAAAGAGTCGAGGTACCCCTCATGTGATTGAAGAAAGGTTAGATAGGGTCATGGCTAGTACTAGTTGGCTTCAGTTATTTCCCCAGGCGAGGTTATCTAACCTTCTGGCTTCACATTCAGATCAAAGTCCAATATTGTTACAATGTAAGCCTATTATTAGGACACAAATCAATCATTCTTTTCGTTTTGAGAATAGTTGGCTAAAGGAACCTGATTTAGAGGATGTGGTGGTTGAGGGTTGGGGTGGGAGGGAGAATCTGGAGGTGGTTGATCGAGTGACTAGATGTGCTAATAAGCTTCAGAGGTGGGGTAAAAATAAAAGGGTAAGGTTTAAAGAGGAGATTGAGGAATGTGTTAGGCGAATGAATGATTTACGAGGTAACCAGGATGAGGAGGTGAGTATGCAATATCAAGAGTCATCGGAGAGGCATGCCACTTTGCTGATACAAGAGGAAGGGTACTGGAAACAAAGGGCTAAAATGCATTGGCTCCAAGAGGGGGATATGAACACTAGATTTTTCCATATGTCAGCAACTGCGCGTAGCAAAAAGAAGAAGGTGGCAAAGTTGATTGCTGATAATGGTACAAAGGCACATACACAGAAAGAACTTTGTGAGGTGGCCAAGAGTTACTTTGATACTCTCTTTAAGCCAAGAGATGGAGATCATGACCCCTTCCTTAATCTTATTCAGCCGCGAGTGACCGACGATGATAATTTCTTTCTGACAGGGCCTCTTACAAAAGTTGAAATTCAGCAAGCGTTGTTTCAGATGCATCTAGACAAATCTCCTGGACCAGACGGGTTTAATCCAGCTTTCTATTGGAGCTTTTGGGAACACTGTAGTGATGATATATTTAGTGCCGCATCTACTTGGCTTGAGAGGGGATATTTCCCTACCAGTCTCAATGAAACAAATATTTGTCTTATTCCTAAATGTGACAATCCTACATCAATGAAGGATTTGCGCCCTATTTCACTTTGTAATGTTCTGTATAAAATGATTTCTAAAGTGTTAGCCAACAGGTTGAAGTGTTGTCTAGATAAATGTGTTTCTCAAGAGCAGTCAGCTTTTGTGGAAGGTAGATCGATCCTTGATAATGCTCTTATTGCCACAGAAGTTGTCAATGCTTTGAAGCGAAAGAACCAGGGTAGGAGAGGTGAGTTGGCACTGAAGATTGATATTAGCAAGGTCTATGATAAGGTGGATTGGGGTTTTCTCCGCGGAGTTATGACTAAGATGGGGTTTACTGATGTCTGGATTCGGTGGGTTATGATGTGTGTTAGTTCAGTCAACTATTCGGTGTTGATGAATTATGGCCGAGTTGGTCCTATTTCGCCAGGTCGAGGATTGCGAAAGGGTGATCCATTATCTCCTTATTTATTTATTTATTTTGGTAACAGAATGTTTAACTACTCTCATTCACCGGGCTGTTGGTAAGGGTGACCTTCATGGTGTGAGGATTTGTCGTGGTGCTCCGGAGGTCTCTCATCTTTTGTTTGCAGATGATTGTTTTTTATTTTGTAGGGCTAATGTAGCTGAGGTGAATGAACTCATGAGGATTTTACATATTTATGAACAAGCTTCAGGTCAGGAAATTAACTTAGTTAAATCAGAAGTTTTTATTAGTCGGAATATGTCTCACGCAGCTAAAGAAGATCTCTCTCGCATCCTTGGTGTCAAGCTTGTATTGGGTACTGGTATATATCTTGGATTACCGTCCATGGTTGGAAGAAGTAAAACAACAATATTTTCCTACATCAAAGATCGTATTTGGAAGAGAATTAATTCACGGAGAGGGCGTGCGCGGTCAAAGGCAGGTAAGGAAATAATGATAAAGTCGGTACTGCAGGCAATACCATCATATGTAATAAGTATGTTTATTCTTCCTGCTTCACTTATTGATGATATTGAAAAAATGATAAATGCTTTTTGGTGGAGGGGCAGTAATAATAACAATAATAATAAAGGTATTCATTGGTTAGCATGGGAGACACTTGCTTGCCCGAAGACTCATGGAGGTTTAGGCTTTCGTAATTTTGAAGCTTTTAATAAGGCTATGGTTGCAAAACAAGTTTGGAATATCGTCCAGAATTCGAGCTCATTGGTAGCAAAGTTAATTAAAGCCAAATATTTCCCACATTCCTCTTTATTTGAGGCTCCATTGGGATACAACCCTAGCTTTGCATTGCGTAGTATGTAGCATGTAACATCCCATTTTTATTTATTTATTTAATTAAAATTATTTATTTAATTGTCATGTTTGTGTGATTTAATTAAATATGTGGCATTTGAGGTGGAGGTGCATTTATTATAGTAGTGTTTTTAGGAGGTGTAGTTAGAAAATAGAGTTGGGCTTTTATGAGGAAGGACAAATTAGTAAATTGAGAGGGAGAATTTAACCTAGGTATAAGTTTGAAGTTTAGTGAGAGAAATTCATTTGTCAAGAATTTTTGGTGAAGAATAGAGAGAGAAACTTAGAGAAGAAGAAGAAGAGAAGAACATAGAAGAGGAGGCCAAGAGGGGAAGATTAAAGGGAACAATTCTTGAAGAATTAGAGGTAAGAGAGTAATTATATATGATTAGTGGGTGATTAAGAGGGGGGAGAAATCTCATTTCTCTTTGCCCAAACCCTCTCACCCATTTACGCTTTAAAAGTTGGTATTTTTATGTATGTGTTTGAATCAAAATGCTTCCTTTTATGATAATTTCGTGTTATCTATGTTATATGATGCTAAAAGTACATGTTGATGGTTTCAATTTTGAGAATCAAATGATGTTCATATGAAACTATGTGTTTTTCAGTTTTTAGTGAAAAACATGAATAATCTTTTATTGATGAGGTTTTTGATGTTTGTAAGTGACGAAACTTGTACTTCTATGTATGATAACATGATTATAACCTAAAGGAAACATCTTTTTAGAACTGGAACACATTTTGGATGATTTGAGTGTAGAATCCGAACGTTCGCGAAAACAAAGCAAGAATTCTGGGTGTTCGTCGCCAGGCGAGAACAAGCGAGAGCTAGCGAGGAAGCTCGCTGGGGCTCGTCAGTGCTCGCCAGCAAGATCCTGTCCTCTCTGTTTTGCCTCGCTATGGCGAGAGCTAGCTGTTGGGTTTTTGGTTGTTGGCATCATTTTGTTAAAACAATGTTATAGCAAGATGTTGGACTAGATGTGGTAACATTGTGTACAACATCACAGTGTACGCCCTTTTCACGTTTCATGGAAGATTTATTTTCGTGTGAAATCCCAGAAAGATTTGGTTGAAGAATTAATCCACGCAAACTTGTGTGCCAAGACGCATGTGTTTTCCAGAATATTCAGAAGACGCTTTACTTGATTACTTGTTCCTCAAGATAAAATATTAAGGAATCAAGAAGATTTGATTTTAAAATATATCTTGTGAAGATTGTTGCAGAGAATATAAAAGATTTATTTCAAATAAATCTTTGTGCTTCAAGAAGATTTGATTTTAAAATATATCTTGTGAAGATTGTTGTAGAGAATATAAAAGATTTATTTCAAATAAATCTTTGTGCTTCAAGAAGATTAGAAGATTTAATTTTAAAATATATTTTCAACAAATATATTTATGGGAGGAATATTTTGATGCAAAGAAGATTTAGTAAAAATATATATTTTTCCTTTAGAAGATTTCTTGGAGCTGAAGCATTGTGAAGCCTATATAAAGAAAGTTGCTAAAGCTATTTTATGTACCAAAACCGAAGCTTAAACAAATATATCAAAGATGTAGTCTTTTAGGGTTTTGTGTCTTTGTAAGCCTTGTGCTTTAGGGTTTCATGTACACCTCTCTGTTGCCGTCATTGAATATCTACGTACAGAGTTGGTTAGTTTAGTTGAGTTGTAAATTGTAAATGTCTCCTAAGCCTTTAGGTATGGAGGTGTTGATTGTGTTACTTCTCCAAAGCTTTTAAGCAAGGAGTTGTTATGTCTTGAAGTGTGTCTCCACCATTTGATTGTTTTGTTTGTAAACAATGGTGTTTGTGTTGTTTGAAGGAAGTGAGACGGGGCGTCTCATATCTTGGAGTTCCTAGGTAGGATTGCATGAGGTAGTGTCTAGGCGATAAGATAGAAATGGGGTGTTTTGGAGTCTTTGAACTAGAACTATAGTAGTGAATTCATTCCTGGATTGGTATCCCCCAGAGTAGGTGAGTTGCGCCGAACTGGGTTAACAACATACTGTGTTATTTACTTTCATGCCCTTTATTGTTTATTTTTCATATTCTGTTAGTCTGATGCGGTAGAAGATGCTACAACATGATATAGAGCATCTTACCACTACACGCCAGAATTTCAATTGGTATAAGAGCAGGCACTCTGTTCTGTATCTGAGTGAGCTTCAGGGAAGATACTTTCTGGCAATATGGACATGGAAGAAGGAGATGAAGAAGGTACTGCTATAGTTTGTGATATAGTGTTTGTACTCGGGGGAAGTAAATTATTATGTGTGTATGATGTGTTTGCTGCTATGAGACTGTTCTTGTGGTACACATATTTAGGGGGAGTAATTGTTTTCTCATATGCTATGAAGGGAGAGTAGATCTCTGAAGTAATGTTCTGCATGATGTGAAGACAGATGCTATGGCATCTGGTATAGCATGTGTATGGTGATATATGTGTGTTCACGGTCTTATGCATGCATTGAGGGCGAGTAGAAAATTCTTTCTCTATCTTGTGGTGATCATGGATGTGCTCTAATTAAAGGAATTTATTTCTCATATCCTATGTGTTTCTTGTGAGAGTTTATTTCTCTCTTGATGTTCTCTATGGGACTGAATCCTTTCAAATTCTGTTGCTGCATGCCTCTGATATTTTTGGTAAAGTTTATTTCTTTACCATGTGCATTACTTTCAGTTGAAGATATCTTTTGAAGTTGCATTGATGAAGTTTTTACTTTCTTTCAAAGATGTGTGTTTGTGTTGAAATGAAAGAATGTATGTCTTGTATCCCTCTTCTTCTTGTTGGCTAGTCAAAGATTGTTTTAGCCAAAATTTGCCAAAGGGGGAGATTGTTGGGTTTTTGGTTGTTGGCATCATTTTGTTAAAACAATGTTATAGCAAGATGTTGGACTAGATGTGGTAACATTGTGTACAACATCACAGTGTACGCCCTTTTCGCGTTTCTTGGAAGATTTATTTTCGTGTGAGATCCCAGAAAGATTTGGTTGAAGAATTAATCCACGCAAACTTGTGTGCCAAGACGCATGTGTTTTCCAGAATATTCAGAAGGCAGTTTACTTGATTACTTGTTCCTCAAGATAAAATAGTAAGGAATCAAGAAGATTTGATTTTAAAATATATCTTGTGAAGATTGTTGTAGAGAATATAAAAGATTTATTTCAAATAAATCTTTGTGCTTCAAGAAGATTAGAAGATTTAATTTTAAAATATATTTTCAACAAATATATTTATGGGAGGAATATTTTGATGCAAAGAAGATTTAATAAAAATATATATTTTTCCTTTAGAAGATTTCGTGGAGCTGAAGCATTGTGAAGCCTATATAAAGAAAGTTGCTAAAGCTATTTTATTTACCAAAACCGAAGCTTAAACAAATATATCAAAGATGTAGTCTTTTAGGGTTTTGTGTCTTTGTAAGCCTTGTGCTTTAGGGTTTCATGTACACCTCTTTGTTGCCGTCATTGAATATCTACGTACAGAGTTGGTTAGTTTAGTTGAGTTGTAAATTGTAAATGTCTCCTAAGCCTTTAGGTATGGAGGTGTTGATTGTGTTACTTCTCCAAAGCTTTTAAGCAAGGAGTTGTTATGTCTTGAAGTGTGTCTCCACCATTTGATTGTTTTGTTTGTAAACAACGATGTTTGTGTTGTTTGAAGGAAGTGAGACGGGGCGTCTCATATCTAGGAGTTCATAGGTAGGATTGCATGAGGTAGTGTCTAGGCGATAAGATAGAAACGAGGCGTTTTGGAGTCTTTGAACTATAACTATAGTAGTGAATTCATTCCTGGATTGGTATCACCCAAAGTAGGTGAGTTGCGCCGAACTCGGTTAACAACATACTGTGTTATTTACTTTCATGCCCTTTGTCATACCCCAATTTTTGACCTAAGATCCCACTTCATATTTTCTTCTTGCATTTTATGCATCAATAACAAAAATACAAAAAATATGTGAAATTAAGTAAGTTTTTATTTTTATTGAAAATAATCCAAAAATATGTTGAATATTTATTTTTAGAATAATCACTGTTACTTTTTCTTTCTTTTTATCATCATACATCATTAATTCTTATTATATTCATCTTTTCATCCATTTTACTTTATTGTTATTATTAGTATTAATTAATAAAAAAAATGAAAAAGTCAACAACAGCTGCAAGGTAGCTTTGCATCCTTCCCCCTATTTTCAATTTCCTTTCTTATTTTTATTTATTTATCTATTTATTATTATGTTTAATTAAACAAATAAAGAGAAAAATGGGGAAAGGCAACAACAACAACAACAACAGTTGCACGCTTCTTCCCTTGTCTGCAACTTGTTCTTCTTCTTTCTACTTTTATCAAGAATTGTTGGAACAAAGTTCACATTGGTGTGTGAATTGAAAATAAAATTGAGTCCCACATCGGGTACTAGAACATATTAGTGTGTGTACCATACTAATGTGTATTTTTTGAGAATAAAAATACTATGTTGCATATTGATTAAATTGCACATTTATATTGATTAATTTGCACATTTATTTTGGGTGAGATGTTACAAAACACCCTAGTTGAGAACAACCTAAAAATATAAGGAGCCGCAACACTTGTTTAGATTGATCTATTAGATATCACAACCATGTCAGAACCACATACCACAACCATGTTCTGTATTCCAAGCAATTCAATGTTGACAAGTGCAAAAGGTTGCTTTAAAGGCAATTGCATATGCACTTATTGAAACAAAGAATGAAATCACATTGAGCCAAATTGTGATGCCATGACATGAAATCCTTCAAGGGAAATCAAAAACTTTGATGACATGATGTTCACAGGTATGTTAATATTGTGATAACTTCACAAAGTCTTCGACACTTTATTATCATTATAGATCACTTTAAAAATAGAATTGTGGATAACTATATACTGTATGATAATGAGTGTACCTATTTGTTTCTCAAATTCAATTGAAGACAGAATCATGATATTAGTGTAAAATTGTGCCATAGTAAAAATTAGAGCAAATGAATTAGGCACATGAACTAGTTTCATTACTTTGGTTATGCTAATTGGAAAGATTTGCATTAACTTTTATTCTCAATGAGGTGTTTAGAGAAAATTGAAATTTATTATATGCATTGTGTTTGTCACAAAAAGGAAGAACTCGTGAACAAATCTTTAGTTTGTTAACCATAAGGTCTTTGTTAATTTACAACAGTTTGCATCGAACAAGTTTTGTCCTAATTCCTGTATTAGTACTAATTTGTTTAAGCGTGATGAAAGTATCACTAGTTCTTCAAATTAAGAATGGTCATACTACTAAAATCTCTTTGAATTGAGATTGGTCTTAGTACCATATTAGAATGACCTCAGTGTCATTATATTGATTGATATTGTAGTATCAATACAAGTTGTATCGTAGTACCGTTGACTCATAGATTGATATTGTAGTATCAATACCTGTGGTATCGTAATACCACTGAGTCATAGATTGATATTGTAGTATCAATTCGAGTGGTATCGTAATATCATTCAAGAAGGTGTATTCTTTGACCGATTTCTATTGTGCAGTAGCAAATCGGTATACAGTTGTAACTGGGCTGTTTTATCCTGGGGACTTCGTGGTTGATAGTCTGCTTGCACAATTTTGGGCAGTGCCGCGAAACGTCTTAAAGAGAGCGACCTAGTCCCCGACTCAACCCAGTAATATCTTCGGTGGATGAAAAATTATTTTTTCAACAGTTTTTTAACTCCGGTAACAACAATTTTAAGACGTTTCTTTCTGCCATGACTACCGAAGAAATTATTGGCTCATATTATAATGTCGCTGATTATGACATACAATTTTGGTTTGAACGGAATCACTTCAAATATTAGCAAGAAAACAATTTATATTTTTTTAGAACAATAAAAGAGTTTCTAATGTGTTGAAGAATTATATTTCAATTGTATTTGAAATAATTGAACAAGTTTAACAGGATAAAAAGTTAAATAATATACACTGATAGTCTGATAACTTGTCTTCTTTTGAAAGAAAAAGTTGTAAAGCAAGATCAGAAAAACAAGGAAGTGTTTGTTGTCTTGAACAACGACACTAGAAACAGAAAAAGATACTTCATCAATTTTGTTGATGAATGTTGGGATTATTTTCATAAATCTTATGAAAAATAAAAGTGACAAGTGATATTCTTGACGTGTTTCAATTCTTTGAAACTGAAATAAAAAAATTTGTTCAATAAAAAAAAAAATCAAGTAAATTTTGATAAGGCACAAAATATGATTCCCACATTTTTTAATGAGAATGAAATTATTCATGAAACAACTGCACCTTACTCTTTTGAGTTGAACGGTAAAAGAAAAAATTAAAAATAAAGAACTTTTTACCGAGTTAGTTGTTACAGTCATGTTTAATTTCGGCATTGCATCTCATTAGTGGGGGAAAATTAATTTACTGTTTGTTTTGTGCTAAATAGAGTGCCTAAGTGCAAGAACAAAATTTACTTGTGAAATTTTGAAGAAAAGAAAATTTAACTTGTCTTATTTTTTGAACTTGGAGTAATTTGGCGTGTGTTCAAATTTCTGACTCCAAGAGAGTGAAACTCACCAGTAAAGCCTATGAATGTGTATTTGTTGATACACAATTAACAACAAAGCTTATAGGTTGTTGCCTAAATGCTAAATTGATTATAGAATCAAAAGATGTTGATTTCTATGAAATTGAATTTCTCTTTAAAATTGAGAAATAGTGGGGGCATTGTAACTGGTCACACTTCAGTGATCAGAAGAAGTAATGAGAACATCGAACAAGATGTAATAGAACCTCAAAGAGGTAAGATAGCAAGAGTTGCTAAAAATATAAACCTGGTTAAATGGTTTATATATTAGAAGAGGATCCAACGAACCTCCAAGAAACTGTCATTCTTGGATGCTAATTTATGGTGGTGGCCGTAAATGATAAGATGGATTCTCTATATTGATTTATGGTGGTGACCGTAAATGATGAGATGGATTCTCTATACTGATTTATGGTGGTGGCCGTAAATGATGAGATATTCTCTAGAGTCTAATAAGACTTAATATTTGATAGACTTGCCTCATGATTACAAACATGGTTGTAAACATTTTTTTTAAGAAAAAAAAATATAGATCTTTTCAACATTTTTCCTCCAATCACAAGAATAATATTCATAGGGCCAAATGGATATTAAAACTGTTTTTCTAAATAGTGAATTGGAAGAATAAATTTTTATGGAACAACCCAAATATTTTTCAACTCATGGGCAAGAAAATTAAAGTCGATAAGTTAGATAAGACTTTGTAGAGTCTTAAACAAGCCATGTGAAATGGCATGAAAGTTTGACAATTTGATGATTGTCAAATGATTTTCGAAGTAAATGTAATCTTGAGATTACTGATTCATGAATACGAATTTCCTTAAATCAAGTGGTATCGTAGTACCGTTGACTCATAGATTGATATTGTAGTATCAATACCTGTGGTATCGTAGTACCACTGAGTCATAGATTGATATTATAGTATCAATTCGAGTGGTATCGTAGTATCATTCAAGAAGGTGTATTCTTTGACCGATTTCTATTGTGCAGTAGCAAATCGGTATACAGTTGTAACTGGGCTGTTTTATCCTGGGGACTTCGTGGTTGATAGTCTGCTTGCACAATTTTGGGCAGTGCCGCGAAACGTCTTAAAGAGAGCGACCTAGTCCGCGACTCAACCCAGTAATATCTTCTGTGGATGAAAAATTATTTTTTCAACAGGTTTTTAACTCCGGTAACAACAAGAATGACCAAAGCTTTCTCCAATTTTACACTCAAGCAAAAAAGCAACAATCACTTCATTCTTCTTTTAACTTTGCAAATCCAATTTTTCTTCCAAGCCAAACTTTAATCAGCACACAATTTTATCCATTGGTTTAAGAATTCATAAAATACTCTATAAATTAGAGCAAAACATCAGAAAAAGAGGGGGGGGGGGGGGGGGGTTGTAGAATAGAACAAGAGATAGAAACACAAAATAAAAAAAAACAAAAACTCACAACCTTCATCAATCACAAAAACACCATAACCACAACTACACCACAACCACTCAAAAACAAACCAAATCAGAAATCAAAGAGAGGGAGAGGGGTTCCAAAAACAGAGAGAGAACCTCAAACCCGAATTTCATCTTTTTTATCAAAAATCAAAATCTCAAAACAAAGCCAAATTCTTAGATCTAAACCACCAAATACCTTCTATACACTTCCAGAAACTAGAATCCACTTTTAAACCAAAGTTTCAGTGCTTGTTTTGAGGTTATTTACGAAGAAAAAGTTTGGAAAAAGTTGGAATTGGAACACACACTTTTGGTAGGATTTAGTTCTGTTTATCACCTCATTTTGACTAATTATCATGTCCTAAAACTTTTCCATTGATCAATTTGGGTTAATTCGATTTGTATAGCGATTTCACGTTTTTGATCTAAAACTTTTTCTCTTCGTTTTTCGTTTTATAAGCATGGTTTGAAAAAACTAATGTCATTTTTGAAATTATCACGAAAAAACGAAGAGAACGGTATATAACTTGGGTGATTTCGTGGCCGTTTTTAAACTCCGGTGACCGGATTTGTCACCGGAAGTTGTTGTTGTTTGCCGGAGAAGAAGACCCATGGCTGATCCTCCCTTTCCGCTAGTTTAAATCGCGCCCGTTCGATGCATCCAACGACGCTTACTGGTTTGGGTCGTGCCCGTCAGATCTCATTTAATGAAGATCGGACGGCGGTAAAATGTGAAACCATAATAACGCGTCACACTGGATTATTTTTGGTGGATCTGTTTTTTGTCTGTTGACCCAGACTGGGCCTTGGGCCTGGACCTCATCAGTGCTACTCGCACCCCCTTTTAATTTCGTTTTATTAGTCGCACCCCCTCTCTGTATTTAAGTTTATTTTTTGAGCTTATGAAATAAGTGCTTTTGGCATAAGCTTATTTTTAAGCTATTTTAGCCAATCAAGCATGAAGTTGAGGCTTGTTTCATTTTCCTATTTATTTGATATTTAGATTTTGTTAATATTATTTAATGTCTTTATTTATTCTTAGTTAATTTTATTTTTGAGCTTATGAAATAAGTGTTTTTGGCATAAGCTTATTTTTAAGCTATTTTAGCCAATCAAGCACAATGTCAAGGCTTATTTTCATCTTTTTAGTTTCGTATTTATTTATTTATTTATGTTATTTATCCATGCATATCATATTTATTTCATTACATCGATTTATTCATCATTTTTTTTACCTTTATTTTATTATCGTAATATTGAGTATTTATCGCTTATTAATTGCCGTTTATTTTTGCTCTTGAATTTAGGATGTAAATAGGCCAAATGTAAACTCTAAATAAAAGTGCATAGCATACTCCCTCTCTTGCATCATTTCATGTTTATTTTCTTGCAAATATTTTAGAGTGTGATTAGGCCAATGTACTCATAAATGAAGAATTGCATCTCATGCATATTTATTTTTTTATCGCTTTCCGCCAATATGCGTAACGTTAAATTCCGAGGAAAAATGCGTCACTTTGATCAAAATATCATCGTGAATCGTCTTCGCGCTTAAATTATTTTGTTACGACGTTTTAAGTTGTTGCTTTTTTGCACGTGACCATTGCCCAATTTTCTTTCAAAAAATGAGGTCAAAACCTCTCTCCAAATATTTTCTTTTCAAAATATCGAATAATTTGGACTTTAAACCAGATACTATTTTTATCACAAAACTTGGATTTTAAACCAAGTACCATTTTTATCAAAAACCTTGGACTTTAAACCAAGTGTTCTTTTTATCGAAAATCTTGGACTTTAAACCAAGTACCATTTTTATCAAAAACCTTGGACTTTAAACCAAGTGTTCTTTTTATCGGAAATCTTGGATTTTAAACCAAGTACTCTTTTCATCACAAAAAACCTTGGATTTTAAACCAAGCGTTCTTTTTATCGCCAAAAACCTTGGACTTTAAACCAAGTGTTCTTTTTATCGCAAAAAAACTTGGACTTTAAACCAAGTGCTCTTTTTATCGCAAAAACCTTGGACTTTAAACCAAGTACCATTTTTATCGCAAACCTTGGACTTTAAACCAAGTGCCCTTTTTGTCGCAAAAATCTTGGACTTTAAACCAAGTGCCCCTTTTTATCGCAAAAAACCTTGGATTTTAAACCAAGTGTTCTTTTTCTCGCAAAAACCTTGGAATTCAAACCAAGTGTATTTTTTTCAAATCAAACATTTTAATCGTGCAAAAAACCTTGGATTTTAAACCAAGTGATTTTCTCGCCTAAAATTTTAATCATGCAAAAACCTTGGATTTTAAACCAAGTGTCTTTTATCACTCAAAACCTTTTCTCAATAAACCTTGGATTTTAAACCAAGTGTCCGCGTCTTATTTCATAATCAAAATTCAAATCAATCTTAATCATTTAGACTTTCTTTCACAAATAAAAAATAAATCAAACTCACACTTTTCTTCTTATCTTTAAAACCTTTTTCAAAACTTTAAAATTAAACAAACAAATCACTCGGCTTTTTACCCCGAACTACGGTGGTTTGATCCCTCGGGTACGTAGGCATGAGACTTGTCTCTCCAATCAACAAAAACTTTTTTCTTCTTTTTCATCACTTTAAACTTTTTTCTTAATCATCAATTTAAACATTTTTACAAGCAAATTAAAAATAAAGCGCAAAGTTAGAATAAAAACAAGAGGTTCCTATAGAGTACTATAGATACTTAGGGTGCTAGTACCTTCCCTTCGTATAACCAACCCCCGAACCTTGATCTCTAAAAAATAGGGTTTTTTCGAACTTTTTCCCTTTCCCTCGGATAAATTAAAAATCGGTGGTGGACCATTAAATTGCGATTCGTTGCTAATTAATAGCTCGATATCCAAAAATCACCGCGACACCCTTTATTGTTTATTTTTCATATTCTGTTAGTCTGATGAGGTAGAAGATGCTACAACATGATATAGAGCATCTTACCACTGCACGCCAGAATTTCACTAGCGAGAGATGGCGAAGGCTCGCTAGATGCTCGCCAGTTGGCGAGCAAGCTTCTGACTTGTCTCGCTAGAGCTTGCTATGGCGAGAGATGGCGAGGACAGTCAGACTTGGCTGATTTATTTGATGATTATGATGATGATGATGATAGATTGATGCATAGGTTGTTAGTGAAGCGGGTGAAAAAATGCGCGAGCGGAAAATGTTTGCTAAACAGTAAAGTAGCCACCGAACTTTATTTATTCCCGGAGGAAAAGGAAAATATCGATAAGACCTTAAAAGCAATGGAAAGAGGGTCATCGGAACCATTTCCAGGTTTGGGAGTCGATTATGTGAGGGGAAGGTATTATCACCCCTCACATCCGTTGTACTCAACGTGAACCTTCTTATTAATTTTAGGGTTAAAAAGAGTGTTTAATTTGCTTGCATGATTTTAATTAATTATTGTGTACAAGGGGAAAAAGTTTGTTTTTTATTAGTGTGCTTGACAGGATGTATGAATCCCGCTCCTACGTATTCCCGGGTGCAGTGGGAAATTCAAACCTACACACAGTTCTGGGTAGAAAATAATTGTTGGTTGGTTGATTTTATTTATGAAAATATGTTAGTCGCGCTTAGGCGAAAAAAGTTTATTTGATTTGAAAAATAAGCGCAGGGGGCGCGAAAATAGTAAGATTTGGTGTGTTGAAGTTTATTTTAATGTTTAGAATGATAACTACCCAAGTTACGAGTCATACGTCAAGAACCCGGGTAATCGGGAGAAGGAATGATATACATCAAACCATCTCTTTTTTCACTTATTTATTGTTTATTTAAAAAAAGAATGTTTTATTTTTTAAAATGACGGTTATCCGGACCACAAGTCATACGCCAAGTATCCGGGGAGAGAGAAGGCCATACGTCCAACCACTCCTTTTTCATTCGAGTTTACTATAAAAAAAATATTTGATGTAAAGTGCTTTAAAAGAGAAAAAAAATTAGAATTGATACTTTTATTGTTTTATTATGATTTTAAATAGTTTTTTAGCACAAAAATAAAATAAAATAAAAGGGACAATTTTGAGTCAACTGTTTTTACTGTACATCTTGTATTACTATTGCAAGAGTATATTAGAAGGGGTGTAAAATAAAAAGCTTAAAAGCCAATATAAACAACCACCTAAATAACAAAATAAATAAAATATAAATAAAAAAAAAGCAATATACAAAAAAAAACAAAACAAAAATATGAGGAATTGCATTACAGAGAGCATGCACGTCCCTCTTTCACCTCTCCTGTTCTTTCTCGTTTTCACTCTCCCTCAACCTCGGCCTTCTCTCTCTCACTCTCATACTCATCCGCGCAAACACCACACAATTTCTCCTCTGTCTTGAACAATCAACAACACATAACACAGATAAAAAGAAAACGGTGAAAAGTAGAAAAAAAGAAGAAAAGAAAATACCGCGGCGGTGATCGGTTTGTGACTCACGGCGTCTCCGGTGGATCAGTCGCAATTGCCGATGTCCTCAAGGTGCGGCAGAATTGCGTTGTTGTGGCGGGACGCTCAGATTCGGATTCGCCGCGACGAGTCTGGAAACGGCGGCAAAGTAGCTACGGAGATCTCCTTCCTTTCTTATTCTTTATGTTTCTGTCTATGTTAATCCTTTGTGGCTTTCTATTGTTGTTTTATGTTTGATGATTTGATAAAAGACTATTTGATGGTTATTAACTGAAGTTGGTGATGATTTGTTGTTATTAGATGGATGAAGATGATGGGTACTGGTTATGGTGATTTGTGGTGATGATTTTGTGATGGAAGTGTTGATTATAGTGGTTTTGATTTGATATGATGTATGGAGGTGGCAATGGCGGTGATGTTATAGTGCTTGGTCGTTATAATAACAATGGCTATGGTTATAATAACAATGTTTTACTAAATGAGTTTTGTTTTTGTGTTTTCTGCCTCTGTTCTACGGCCTCCCCCCATGAGTGTTTTTTTTCTTGTTATTTATATGTACAACATTAGGTTTTGCTTATTTTTGGAAGAAAATTGTATGAATTAAGTGGGTTTATGAGTGAATGATAAAATTCCTCTTATGTTTTGATTCTTTCTTTCAATGCTCATGAATTCTCTCCCTTTTTGCTCTTTTGACTTTTTTTGGATTTTTATAACTTTTTGTAATAATAATAAATAGCAATTACAAGTAAATAAATAAAAGTTTAAAATAAATAGAAAACTAAAATTAAAAAAATAGAAAGTAGTTTGTGGTTTTTTTTTGAATGAAAGTAAAAGTTAAAAGACAAAATAAAAGAAAAGAAATGATGGAAAACTAGGATTTGAACACAAGACCTCACACTCACAACTCCTTAAATACACTCTTCACTACCAAATGAGCTACATCACATATTTGAAGAAAAATGCGGTAATAAATAAAATGATAATAAAAAGTGGGGGCAAAATTTGGGGTATGACAGTTAGCCTTGTAGAGATACATGATTATCGATAGTATTTCTATATGATGGTTGATTGATTGTTGATGATGAATTGAATTGATTTCAATATATATATATATGAAATGATAGATGGTGAGTTGGTGATATCATGTGTTGATACATGACATGTTGGTGAATATATAAATGAGTTTATATCGATGAAATGTTGTGACACATCATTCATGCATAAGTTGTGTCTAATAGATGGTGACAATGGATGGTGAAAGGATTCTTGTATCCGATATAGATGGTGATTTGGTACCACATGTAGATATGTCTAGGTACATACATGAAGGTGACATTAGATGCATTAGGAAGGTGAATCTTGATTGTGTTAATGTGTTGATGATGTGATAATTGGATAATTGTGTGCTAAGTGAATGTGCATGTATTTTGTTGATCACTGATGGTGTGAATAAGATTGTGTATATTGAACGGTTAAATGTAACCATCTTGTTGCTAGCTTTGAATTGCTATTTATATAGAAATGATAGAATAATGTGTGGTGGATGAATATATATATATATATATATATATATATATATATATATATATATATATATATATATATATGTGTGTGTGTGTGTTGAATTGGATTAAATGTTAGTATCTTACTTTCATTTGTTGGTATGTCGATTATATGTAACTAACTCTCTATTATTGTATTTGATGGATCGTTGGATGATTCAGATTCTCAGGCTTGAGGATTTGCTTTGCTTTAGGAGGAGTACCCGACATTTGTTGCTAGTATTCAGGGACTACTCTTAGCGTCGTTCCTTGTCTGTTTGCTCTGATGGTTGTAACACCGTGTTGGGGTTTAGTTTTATCGGGTTTATGCCTAGTGTCTTTTTAGACCTTGCTTATTATGATGATGTAAGGCTTTATGCCAAGTACTTGTTTATTCTAATACTTTGATGTTAAGATATTTGTTGGTTATTATGTGGATGGTGATTAGTTATGATTATTGAATTCTTAATTATGACTTTATGGATGGTGATGTTTAGCTATTCCGCTGCAATAGATATGATGAGCATGATTTATAAATGAATTATTATGCTATTGTTGGATGTTTAATTTGACATGTGACACTCTACTTGTTTCTACTTGCATTTATTGTTTATTTTGTCGAAATTTTTGGGTAGATTTAAGTAGGGTGTTACATGGCATGCTAGACAAATTCTTTCTCTTGGATGTAGGTGGCGGATTGGGAGTGGGGATAATATTCGTGTTATGCATGACCCTTGGTTGCGCGGGAGTGCTATTAGATTGGTTCCCTCGCCTTAACCAGCAGGTGTTTATCAGTTATCTGTCAGAGATTTGTTACACGAAAATTATAAAGCGTGGAATATAGCTAAGGTTCGAAACTTATTTTCAGAGGATGTAGCGGAGAGGATTCTGGAAACACCACTTGTTAGCTCGGTCCGTGAGGATAAAGTGGTCTGGGAGGAGGAAAGAAATGGGTGTTATTCAGTGAAATTTGGTTATAAGTTAGCTATGTGTTACATAATAGGTAGCGATAAATATCATGTAGCGGGTAATTGGAATGGTATTTGGAAAGCTCAAGCTCCGCACAATGCACGTCATTTACTTTGGCGCTTATGTAGAGGATGTCTCCCGACTCGTTATTGATTGTTGGAAAGGCGAGTAGAGTGTACTCTCAATTGTCCTGTGTGTGATGAGGAGATTGAGGATGAGCTTCACATATTCTTTAGGTGTGCAGTAGCCCGGGATAGTTGGTGTGTAGCCGGTCTGTCGTCGGTCTTACATAATGCTGCATACCAACAAACTAATGCTATGGATCGTATTTTCGCTGTGTGCAACAATGAAAGTAGTGATACAGCTAGTAGAGTGGCTATGTTACTCTGGTGCATTTGGCACAATCGTAATGATAAGCTTTGGAATGATAATGTCCAGATGCCACGCCAGATTGGAAGATATGCTTTTGATGCTTGGAATGATTGGTACTCAGTCCATAAGTTACAAAGTAATAGTGTGAGCGGGACTACAGAAGCAGATCTGGTAAGGTGGGAAAAACCAGCTCTAGGCTGGGTAAAATGCAACGTTGATGTTGCCTTTGTGCCTGGCTCTGGAAGGACCTCAGTGGGATTGTGTTTTCGCGATAATAGTGGTCAATTCATGGCTGGTATGACACAATGGAAGCAAACTGCGATTTCATCTGTAGAAGGAGAAGCATGAGCTTTACTTTTAACAATGGAAGAAGCTAGACATAGAGGACTGGATCGAGTTCAATTTGAAAGTGATTTGAAAGTATTAATAGAGGCCATTTATAGGAAGCGTAGAGGCAATTCTGAGTTTCTTTCAATTGTTCATGATATTCTTAGTTTTATGTCATCTTTTCTAAACTTTGAGGTTAAGTTTGTTAGGAGGCAAGCGAATTCGGTTGCTCATACACTTGCTAGGGTGGCCAATTTTTGGTCTAGCTTCCATAGATTTGAGAATATTCCCTTATGTATTGAACATTTAGTATTTAATGAAATGCAGTAACTTTGTTTGATTCAAAAAAATTTGGTCCCTTAAGTTTAAAAAGTTTCAAGTTTCGTTAAATTTTGAGTTACTTTCTTCTAACTTTTCATTAAATTTTGAGTTAATTTCTTCTAAAACTTTCACATAGTACCCTCCTAAGTTGTTCGCATACGCAAATCTATTAACCAGGTAAGCGATTTAAATAAATTTTTTGACTAAAAGGACCAAATTGACACTTTTTAAACGTAAGAGACTAAATTGAAATCTAAAATAAACATAAGGGACCAAATATGCAATTAAGCCGGAAAACTATAAAATAATAGTTTGACTTTTTGACGAAATAAATAATAGGTTTGATGTAAAATATAACATAATATACAAAAAAAATTAATATTTTGAAATGACAATTATTGATTATATTTAAAATATATGAAATACTAAAAAAATGTTGAATTATACTAATAAATGGTATAAAAAAAATTAAAAACAAACAAATAATAGGTTAATGCAATATATCTTACTAAAAAAAAGACTTAAATATGATTTTGGTCCCTGCAAATATGGTCAGTTTTGATTTTGGTCCCTGAAAATTATTATTTTTTATTTATGTCCCTGCAAAATCTCAAGACTTTTAAAAGAGTCATTGAGCTGAATTTTTTGCTGACATATCCCATTTGTGATAATTGCAGTTGTTGACCGTATAAATATTGATGACATGTCATTTATTATATATTAACTATTTAATAAAATATAAATAATTGATTTTCTTTTTGAACAATAAATGTTAAAACATATCGATCTTTGAAAAAACACTAAATGGATTGAAACCCAAGATTCTCATCTTCTTCAAAGATTCTTCATCATCTTCAATATGCATTCCCAAAAACTCGCATCTAACCACCTGAACAAGTCAAACACTTGAACAAGGTTCATTTTTCATTCTTCACCATCACCATTGTTGAGTTTTTTATTGCTGCAAATCTCTTTCACAACACACCCTCATACCATCTTGTCTTTCATCCTTGCGTCACACAACCTTACATTTATCTCCTCCTTAACCTCATCATCCTCACCATTGTCTCGACCTCAACGGCTTCTTCTCGGCAATGATTTTTTAATTTTCAGCGGAGCTTGTTAATAATTTGTTGCCAGTGTGATCGATTGTGACGTTGTTGGTGGTGGAGAGGGTGGAAACGACAGTAGGAAAAATTAATGTTTGAGTAATCAGTCAATTTAGTCCCTACACTACCACTCTCTCACCAACTTAGTCCTTAAACTGTTAAAAACAACTAAAAGGTCCCTAAACTATTTTTCATCCATCAATTTAGTCCTCTGTTAACTTTTATGTTAACTAATTTATAAAACCCTAAAATATTATTAACGCTTCTTCTTCCACATGCTTCCAAATCCTCACCTCCAACCACTATTCTCTTTGACAACCACTGCAACGATTGGATTCTCTAATCGCTGCTAAAAAGGTTTGTCTTTTATTCCTGTAACACGAATAATAAAACTAGGTTTTGTGAAGTTCCTAATGTAGGTTTTGTGAATTTCATACTCTGTCGTAAATTATTGGTATGTAATGTAATGTTGCTTAATATTGTTTTTGCGCTTTGATTATTTGAGACGTGCTTTTGTGATCACTGATTGATGATTAGGGACTATTTTGGAGGACACAAATGGGTGATTGCCTAATACCTTGCCTTGGGTAGTTTATCAATGGATCCTATTGGCAAATTTGTCTTTTTATTTTTTAAAAAAATGAATGGATACTAGTTGGGAACTTGGATGATTTTGTAGTTTTTTACGTTAGTTTTGGGACTATTTTGTTGTTTTTTCGATAGTTTAGGGATTACATTGAAGTATTTTAATAGTTTAGGGACAACTAACCGTCACTTAACGGAAAAATTAACCGAGGGACTAAATTGAAGGACGTGAAAATAATTCAGGGATCTTTTAGTTATTTTTAATAGTTTAGGGACTAAGTTGGTGAGAGAGTAATAGTTTAGGGACTAAATTGAATGCTTACTCTTAATGTTTATTACATAATACAAGAGACACACAAAATGAAGATACAATCAATAGCTTACATCACAAGTAACAGATTCATCATATGCTAAAGCAGGATAGCAATGGTATAGGAGAAATAGATTAGTTCTATCTCATTAAGTTTGTTTGAGTCTGTTATGACAGTTGTCAGTGACAGTTATGCCAGCTAGTATAGTTTGTTGGCTTTACTTTGTGAAACTTTCTATTCTTTTCTCTCATGAATTCTTACCAGTTTGCTTCTATTAGTGCCATCTTCAAGAGTTTTTTTTTATCCAGATTTGGGGTTGGTCGAATGCTTTTTTGCTAAGAGGGAGAGAGAATGAGATTGAGATCTTAATGTTGCTGGTTATAAATCCGAAGCAAGGTGAATATGAATTGAAAATGATGAATATTGAATTTATTTTGGTTTTTTAATTTAATTTGTTATTATTAAAAATGATAATTATAGTTTTAATTTAAAGATTAAATAAATAATGAGAAGCTTAAATCCACATTAGCATCTTTGAATAGTCAGCATCCGCCAAATACTCATAAATGAAACATGTCGACAAAAAATTCTGCTTAGGGACTCTTTTAAAAGTTGAGATTTTGCAGGGACATAAATCAATTTTTTTTACAGCGATTAAAATCAAAATTGGTTGTATGCGGTTTGGTTTTGAAAAATCGATCAAAAATTCAATCTGAACCAGCAGTTTTTATTAAACGGCATCCAAACACATCTAAAATTATTTGTTTTTTTTTTTTTTGCGATTTTCGATTTTGTTTGGATCAATTTACGATTTATATTTGAATTGGTTTGGATTTGAACACTCTTCTAAGTAACATCATTAATTTATATCAAATAAATATCTATATATTTAGTAAACTCAATATTTCTTATGTAAACAAAACAACTAGATTATACAAACACAGATACACGAAGATAAAACTACCTATATATTTACGCACGGTAGTGGTGATCGTGGATAAAATCTACGATAGGCACGAAAAAAATAGCTTAATGAATACATGAAGATAAATAAATTTATATAGTAAATACCTATAAATAATGACGACTTTGAGCACGTTTCGAAATTGACAACTGTGCAGAACCCCATATTTAAAGAGCACCAAATATTTTGTAGTAATACATATAATATATAATATGTATAAAAATTGGATGAATATGAACTTATTTTAATATTATTATAAATAGTTAGAGGATATATTTGTAATTTTATAGTAACAACGTATTTCGTAAGTTGTACAACTGTCTTTTAATTTTACGCATATATATGCAAAAAAGATGAAAGGAAAGGAAATAAAAGAGAAAAATACAAAAGAAAATATGAAAAGAAATAAGAGATCAAATAAATGATTATGTATGTTGTATTTTCATGAAAAATTAAGGAGAACAAATTCTAATAGATTGATGGTGTTATGGATGTAATAAATGGTTGTGAGTGTTTTCGGTGATTGATATGCATGACTCCAAAAATCATATTTAATACATGAGAAGAAATGTCTCGTGAGCTTAGCTCAGTTGGCAATAATTGCATTACATATGCAGAGGACTGGGGTTTGAACCCTTGTACATCCCACGTATCCATCTAAATGGTAGAATTTCTAGACACTAGTATGATTTATTAAAAAAAATATATGAGAAGAAATTGTGTATGATTTATTAATATTGATATTTTAGTTTTCTTTTAATTTAAACTTCATAATCGGTTGGTGGTGTCATGCATGAAATTGGTTGGTGGTGCTGTTGGTGATTGAAACGTATGACTTTTCCAGAGTCATATTTAACACAAATATGAGGGAAAACAAATTGTATATTATTTAACTAACATTTAAATAAAAATTAAAATATGGTATATTATTTGTGTTTTCACCATTTCTTTAATTAAAATTTGTAACATTTAAAATTTAAAATTTAAAGTAAAATTCTCAACTTTAGATTAAATTCAAAAATAAATTCATAATCAAGAGCATTCAAGCTTTATCTCTAACTTTTGCAATACATGAGTTTTTTTTTTTTTTTAGAATATGATACTATAAGATAAGAAGTAACAAATAATATATGCAATTTTAAAAATTTGGTTCAAAAGATAAGATATAACAAAAAATAAATATATATATTGACTCAAATGCAGTTTTGGCCTTTAAAGTTTCACAATTGTTTGATTTTGGCACCCAAGTTTCAATTTCTTGATTTTAACCCCACAAGTTTCATGATTGCTCTTGACCCTCAAGTTTCAATTGCTCGATTTTGGTCCCAACTTTTACCCCATTAATTTTGCAATTGCTAGCCCCCAAAAATGCAATAAAAACAATATCACCAAATACAACCAACACCTTAACGTCATACTCCAACTCCTACCCATAAAATCCAAAATCAGAGCAAAACCCTGCAAAACTGAAGTAGAACATAAACATCTCCCGCTTATAAAAACCCTTGTTAAAAGAAAACGTCGTCAACCAAACACTCTCGACATAGATTTGAGCAAACTGCAACCCACCCAAGCACCCAACTCGGTGGAGACCGCGGGAAACATCCGGTCAAAGCAAAATATCTACATTTGTAATTTGATTGTGCGTCGGCCGAAAAAGACAAGGGAATAAAATGTCAACGAAAGAAAGGGTTTCGATTGTGAGAAAACATTCTGGAACCGCATCAAACTACAATAGAGTAGTTGCCACCAAGCAACTACAACTAGGGGTGTTTGCGCTGCAGTTTGGTTCGATTTTAAGCATAAAAGTCATCATAACCGCGAGATAAAAATGCATCTGGTTTGGTTCGGTTGATTTTTTAAAAGTCATCCAAACCAAACCAAACTGATGCGGTTAGGATTGGTTCAGTTTGTGTGGTTTATCGCGGTATTGAAAAATATGACGATATTATCAACTTGTTACAAAATAAACATAGAAAATTTTAATTTTTTTATTGTTATATCATATAATATGCATATACAGAAATTGCATATACATAAGAACTTATATTTAATATCAATAGTATAATTTTGGATCGCGGTAAATGATATGTTTTGACAGCCTACTGTTTTATGGACTCAATTTGGGTTGAACTTGCTAAGTTAGACTAGGTAATATGTTGATTGATACTAGTTGATAGAGTTAAGTTATGTATTGCGGTTTGGTTCGATTTTCTAAAATGAAAACCGCAAATCAAACCGCGCGGTTTAGATAAAAAACTATCCGTGCGGTTTAAACTAAATGCGGTTTTTTGCGGTTTCGGTTTGGATTGGTTCGGTTTGCGGTTTTACTTTTGGATTGGTTCGGATACAATCCCCCTAACTACAACGACCCCAAACAAAACTCATGTAGGCGAAACAAAAACCACCAATCGGAATGGAAGCAGCAACAACCACCACCTGAAAAACTGCAGCAAACACTAACCACCGCCAAAAACCACCACCCCTACCGCAAACATCACACCTATCTGCCGCCTGAGCAACGACACTCCTCCATCACCATAAGCCACCACCACCACCAAAAACTGCAATGAACAAACAAAACACTGTCAAAAACCAAAAACCCCATTGCAAACACGTTGTCGTATCCGCAGCTAAACCCCCACTGAACCCTAGGCACCACCGTTGAAAAACAAAAAAACACTACCAAATCTGCTACAAACAACCACACCACCAGGCTGTGTCGCCAGCAAAACTAGCAAACAAGGTGGTGTGGAGGGCCAAGCACCACTCTTCACACCATTGCCTTTGGTATCTACATTTGAAAAAAACACAAATGGGTTTCGGATGATATGGGTGGGTGCGGCAGCAAGGCTTAGAGAGAGATGAAGTCTGTGTGATTTTAGGTTTTTACGTCCCCGTTAAAATTTTTTTACTAAAAATTGATTATATGATATTTTAAAATAATTAAAAAATGTTTTTAAAATGAAAAAGACATTTTTGTTATGAATATTTAGTGGATGTCCATAGGCTCTTGGCCCAATGTTATTGGTCCATTACATTGCCTATAAATATAACCTATGTATAAGAACAGATATAATGAATAATACAGACTATGTTATTCTTCTCCTTTTCTCTCATATATCTTTATCCTTTTATATTCTCCTTATTGTTAGACATAGTTTTATAAGACGTTATCACCACAATAGACTCTACCCAATTATCATTCAAAAGGTACTAGACTCCAACCCGTGCGTTGCACGGGTTTTGTGGAGTGTCAGTTATACGATTTAAATTAGTCTAAGATTATAAAAAAATCACATATAGAAATCACATAAAATAGTCTAAGATTATAAAATAAAATAACAATCGAAAAAATGGGATATATTTAAGGTAACTTTTATATTTTATTTGTTATGATTTATTTTTGCGAGACAGAATATTTGTTGTTGATAAAGTGGGATATATTTAAAAACGAAAAGTAAATCGAAAAATAAAAAATGTTGCATAATTATGATATAAGCCATAACAACGGGTTCTATTTGTATATGTAAGGCAATTTTTTTTATTTTTTTTTGCCAAGACAAGATTTTATATTTTTAGTTGGACGCAATTTTGTTGAATAAAAGTAAAATATCAGAATTGATAACCAATATGTTCAATTTGTTGATCGAATATATTAATTTATTTGAAATTTGTTATCCTAAATATAAGAAAGCATAAAAACAATAAATATATTCAAGTCAACATAAGAGACAATGGATTTCAAATGGCTAGAAGCTTTTGCATTTCTTCAAAATCATATTTTTCATTATAATAATCAGATTAATTGAAAAATTAAAATACAAAAACTAAAAAAAAATAAAAATTGATAAGGTTCCCAACTCAAAAGAACAACATTAACCATAAAGTTTAAGTATTAGGAATGAAGTATGGTTCTGTCATGTAAAAAGGAACATCTCTTTCATCTCTTCCATCTCCCAGGATTTACATCAGCACCTGAAAAACATTGATCAACTTCTGTATACAAAAAAATTGGAACTTTTTACAACAAAAACAAATAAAATTAAACATCAGTATACAAAAAACATCAATATACAAATGATACCAACATGCCAGAAGTAACATCAACAGCTAAAAAGCATCGATCAATTCTCTCGACCCGTTGCAGGATTATGATTTAAAGGACCTATTATTGTATGAATAAAAAAAAGTAAGGAAAAATATAAAAATGTAATTATAAAGATAAACAACTAACACTTATAAAAATATTTTCAAACCTCTCAATAAATTTAGAGAAAGATTAGTAAAAGGATTAAGATTAACCATTTTTATTGTAGCAGTGAAGGAGAACCTGTCCACAGAACCAAAATAATAGATGTGAGTTTGAGGGATGAAGGAGATAATAGATGAAATTTGTGAGGAAACAATAAAGGAGCCGGTTAGACGGCAAACAACGACAATTGCAAACCTGTGAAATATACCGTTAAAAACCAGCATTGACATATATAAAAATACAAATATAAAAAAACTTTCAAACAAACATAGACACTTAGGAAACTTATTTGTAAATAAACCAATTCATAGACACTTTCAAAGACAAAAAACTGAACTTTCTCTCAAACAAACATTGTTTGACTTCTAAAAAAATCAACGTGAATCATCAACGTGTATGTATATCAAATAAGTGATCATAAATTTTTGAGAGTTTGTTATGGTGTATATATAATATAATAATATGGGATATATTTCAAAAGAGTTGGTTATGTTGTGTATGTATATCAAATAAGTGATCATAAATTTTTGAAAGTTTGTTATGTTGTATATATAATATAATAATATGAGATATATTTCAAAAGAGTTGGTTATGTTGCGTATGTATATCAAATAAGTGATCGTAAATTTTTGAGAGTTTGTTATGTTATATATATATATATATAATATAATATATTAATAATAATATATGGGATATATTTAAAGTTTTTTTTTCCGTAGATATTAGACATATTACCCGTATTCAAGTATTATATAATAATAATAGTAGAAAGTTAATATAATAATATTTGTAGAAAGCTAATAATAATGATAATAATAATAATAAATAAATATTTAACATGGTGAGAGATTCCATATTTATTAGATGTTGATTGCAAAATAATAACATAATAATAATAATAATAATAATAAATAAATATTTAACATGGTGAGAGATTCTATATTTATAAGATGTTGACTGCAAAATAATAACAACTTGATTGATGTAGTGTAGTGGCAAAAAACACAAAATAGATCTTAAATGTTGTGGGTTCGATTCTTGGTGAGGCTTTTTTTAAACATTTTATTTTAATATTTTAGGGTAAAATGAGAGGGAAAAAGAGCGGGAAAAAAATTAGGGTTAAGAATAGCAAAACGGAACAAGCTTATAATATAAGAGATGTATACTAAATCTCCTTTTTCAACAAAGCAAAACAAAATCAGTGACATACACGATGCAATTTTGAATATTAAACTTATGCTATGAACAATTAATTATGTTTTTATTTTTTTAATTCATTTATTTCTTATATATCTAGAAGAATATATTTATGCATCCCTAAAAGGATTGCAAAAGAGATTGTTATTATTACATAGTTTCTGAAGAACTAATAAATTTAATATATGAATTTCCGAAGAATTCAACAAACTTAGTTCTTGAAGAACTAATAACTTTAATTTATGAATTTCCGATGAATTCAACAAACTTAGTTCCTGGAGAACTAATAAATTTAATCTAAGAATTCCGGAAGAATTCAACAAGCTTAGTTCCCGAAGAACTAAGAAAACTCAATTTTTTTTTCTCATATGAATTCAAGAATTCACTAATCTAGTTCCCGAAGAACTTAAGAAGTCTCGCCATCTATTATGATCTTAGTTCCTGAAGAACTTAAGAAGTCTCACTCGTGTAATTCTTGAAGAATTTAGAAATCTCAATTTTTATTCTCAATGAATTCCAGAAGAATTCAATAGTTTAGTTCCGGAAGAACTTAAAAAACTCAATTTTTATTTTCTATGAATCCTAGACGAATTCAATGTTCTAGTTATGGAATAACTTACAGTAAAAAATTTCAATTTTTATCATGAATTCTAGAAGAATTCAATTGGCATGTACCTCTGATGAAATGTTATACAGTTCTTGAAGAACTTTAATATGAATATTTTTTTTTTTCTCAATGAATTCCAGAAGAATTCAATAGTATTCATCGTTAGAGGATTGTTATATGGAGAGTTGTTACGTAATTCTCAAATAATACACGTTTTTCATTTTTCGTTTCTCGCAATTTGCAAATTCTTGACTAAAAATGTGTAGAAAGTCACATGATAAATTGAACTTCATTCCCAGAAGTGAATGGTTGGTACTTTTGTTCTTCATTCATATTAATTCCACGGTTTCCTTTGTCAGCCTAATGTAACAACCTTAAGAACAAAGGGGATAGGAACTAACTCCCTCATATTAAGGCATTTTTTTTTTCAAATAAAAAAAAAAGAACACATGTGCAATTTTTTTGGGATATCAAATTAATCATTTAAATTATGGTATCAAACTAATTTTTTCTAAAAAGAAGGTCGATCTGAAAAATCTGTTTTATTTACATGATCGAGTGAAATTTTAAAGGATTATTTCAAAGGCTCTAGAAGAGCTAATGTTATATTCTTCTAAATCTTCAAAGAAATTTATTACGTTACAAGATATTCATTTAAATGAATATCATATTTTTGAAACAGGGAATGAAAAGATGCCGAATATCTCTATATATTACGACATATATTTTGAATAAAATAAGTGTAATGAAAAAGTTATAAACCAGAAGTTTATACTACACTTATAAATATACTAGTGCAATCGAAGCAAAAAATAGTTGTAAACCAGAAGTTTACAAATCATATTAAATTTATCGTTGGCAAGACCGATTGATTCATCCCGAATTTATTATGATGCAAAAAAAAAACACTATAGATTTATATTGAATGGCCTGAAGTTCCTTCATTCTAATTTTTTTTTATGTGTTACTAGTTCCCAAAAGAATTTGATAATTCGAGAATTTGGACCATTTAGACATTTTGTGACTTGAATGATGCATCAACTAAATTGGTCACATGCATGTTTACTCACAGCCAGAAGTTTGTGGGATTGTTTTCTCAAATAGTTTTGCTAAGATCTCATTTTTTTAAATTCTTAGAAAATAGTTGATAAGTATCGTATGTCAGTTGAAATTGTTATCGAATAGAATATGATAAGACAAGAAAATATATGGACCAGAAGATCCATTCTTTAGACGTCTAAAGTAATTACATGAGTGATACTTATGAGATGATAACTTCTAATATTTTGGGAACACTCAAACATGTATATTGAGATATTGATTCGCATCAAGCCAATGAGTTATTATATGTAAGATCTCCCCTAATTTACAATTTGAATTTTGGTTTTATAAACCTGAATCCCATATAAGCATTTTTGGATGTGTTGTGTATGTTCAATTGCTCCAATACAATGCACTTAAATGAGTTGTAAGAGAATATTGGAAAAATATATTTATAGCCCAGCAGGCTAATTTTCAAGTGAGAATTAATTTTCCAATATTGGGGGGGGGGGGGGGGGGGAATAAGCAGCTGAAAAATATGAACCAGAAGTTCAAATGAATCACTTGAAATAAATTATTATTATCTCATCTTGATCCTCTTAGAAATCAGTATGAACCAGAAGTTCATAAGTTAACTCGCTTGCAAGGTTTATTAAATCAATTAATAGCTGCTAATGCTCCAATCAAAACGGATGTCCCTGTCGGACAATCTTATATTGCAAATGAGTCTTAACCACCCTGAAGCGTGGTAGGCCAGTCGGTTCCAATGATAAAAATCCTCAAATAAGAAAAGGAGCTAAAAAGAAAGATGACCCAAGTAAGGATACAAATAATTGATTTTTTGAGTTCCAGAAGAACTTATCAAGTACCTGAAAGATATGAAAATAAAGAGATCTCAATAAATTATGTCATGGATAGAATACGGTGGATCATAAATGACAACGAGGATCATAGATCAAAGTCTATTAAACATTATAGAGAATGAAATTATTGACTAAATAGGTAGACGTGATTGATTCTATTAAACTAGCTTTGCAAAGCAAAAGGTTGTTGGACCAGCCAGTAGTCCATACACCTTAAGATGAAAATAATTAGTACAAACTAGTTTTCGCGCGAAAAGAAAATAATGATAAACGTCTACCATTAATTTCCAAGAGGTATATTCACCTGAAGTGAATTCATAACTTCTTTATAAGTTTAGTAGCACATATGTATTACAATGTGTTTGTTATATTTAAGATTTATGTCGATGATAAAAATGTCATCAATAGACTCCTGAAGAGTTTGGGATATTGTCATTTCTTACAAAATAAGTATTTGAAGAATATTTTGTGAATCATGAAGCTTATATACAAATGGTTCTAAAATAATTCTATATGAAAGATAAGATCAGTTACATACTCTAATTTTTGTAAGAACTCCGATGTAAACAAATGTCATTTTAGAGTTCAAGTAAATGATATAGAACTAATTGGTCCTGAAGTACCACTTTTTAGTTCAAATGACAACAAATACATTGTTGACCTATTATTTGTTGACAATATATCATCAATTATATATTTTGTCATTTAGATAAGAAAATTATATTGTAATGGTATAGAACACAAACAAACTACATGGTTACATGAGGAAGTACAATCACTCATGGAGATTTGTGAAACAAACTACAATAACATTCTCATGAAATAAAATGATGAGAAAAGTTTAGCACTATATGAGATAAATCAAGAATGTGATTTGTTTGAAGTACGCTATTCATCATATACAAGGGATTGTGATTTTTCTTATAATGGGTTTTTGCAACAATTCAACATGAAGATCATATTGCAAACACTGCTAATTTGAAGAAGAATATAATAACGAAGATAGAAGTTTGTCAACATGTCATCACCAATCATCAAAGCTTTGGAACAACTAATATTGAAGATTATTTGACATTTTTCTTCATAGGTATATTTGTATTTATCAGGGGGAGAAATTAATGTGTTCTGCACTCTTTTTCCCTTCACCATGGTTTTGTCCCATTGGGTTTTTCCTGATAAGATTTTTAACGAGGCAGTTCAAACACAAAGAATGTTGTACTCTTTTTCCTTCACTGAAATTTTTTCCCACTGGGTTTTTTTTAGTAAGGTTTTAATGAGGCATATCCTCGATGGACATCCAAAGAGGAGTGTTATGAATATTTAGTGGATGTCCATAAGCTCTTGGCCCATTACATTGCCTATAAATATAACCTATGTATCATGTAAAGAACATATATAATGAATAATACATACTATGTTATTCTTCTCGTTTTCTCTCATATATCTTTATCCTTTTATATTCTCCTTATTGTTTAGACATAGTTTTATAACAGTTTTTAAAATATTTGCACAATTTAATCTATTATGGCCTTTTAGTTTTACTTCTAACCTACCAAATTAATTTTCCTAGATGATGTTAAAAAAATGCATGATTACCTACCAAATTAATTTTCCTAGATGATGTTAAAAAAATGCATGATTCATTGTTTTTAGGGTTAAATATATTTTTGGTCCCTATAGTTTTCCAAAATTTCATTTTTAGTCCCTAAAGATTTTTTTCACACTTTTTAGTCCCTGAAGTTTTATCGGTCAGTGTTTTTAGTCCCTACTTTTTATTAAACTCGTGCATATCATTCGAAATTTAAAAAAAAAAATTCACGGTCATGTTTGGTATATTATATGAATCTCTTTTACAAAATTTTAAATTTTTTTAACAAGAGATGAATTAAATATAGATGTTTTAGTTTTTTGCACATAAAAATTCATAAATAATTCATCTTTTGTTAAAAAATTCTAAATTTTTATCGGAGATATTCTTATAATATTATAAACATGAATAAAAAAATCACTCAAAAATGCGAAAGTATACAAGAGTTTGATTAAAAGTAGGGACTAAAAACATTAACCGATAAAACTTCAGGGACTAAAAAGTGTGAAATTTTTTTTCAGGAACTAAAAATGAAATTCTGAAAAACTATAGGGACCAAAAACATATTTAACCCTTGTTTTTTGTCTTATTTTGCTTTTGAAAGTAAACGCGCCGATTAATCATTATTTATTTATTTATTTACTGGAATCAAACTGTTCATTGTATGTCTCAGGCGCATATAAAAACCATTCAACACAGTTAACATTTCTTCATTTCCATGTTCATTTCATTGAATTAACTATTTTGAATTATCGTTCAACTACTCGGAAGCTAAGAAGCTATTTTTAATATAAAAGATGTATTCCTTTTTTTTTTTTTTTGTTGACATAAAATAAAAGATGTATTCCTATTCATTCAATTTCTGGTAAGATTCATAACATATCCCCGACATCTAGGCTGATGTAATTGAACGACTTCGTCTTCAATACAAGAAAGATTTGTTGAAGATTTTAGATACCCTGCTCTCTCATCAAGTATGAACATTTATAACATACGTAGCTTGAGCATTTACCTCCATGATGTCCTATATCGATATGATACTACAGTTATACTGACCGCATTTCATGAGTTTCAGAGTGTCGAGAACAAATAAAATGATTGCGAATGATGGATAAACTAGTTTACCCTAACCTTGCTGCCTATAGGGATCAATTAATCAAATTCTCCCAACTTAACCATACAATTTATTCTGAGGTTGGTCATGCTATATATAGAGGATTTGCAATTCTGCATCATGTTATATTTTAAGGAATCAGTGTCTCTTTTAATGTATGATACTTTTAATTTATTTAGAACATTTTGATTCAAATTCGGATTAGTGATCATCTTGATGCAGTTGGCTCTAAAAAGCAAGCAACTACTTGAACAAACTAAATTGAGTGAACTTCAATCTAACAATGCTATAAGTCTTTCTGAACTAGAAATGTTACCAAGGATGGTGAAAATATTGATACTTCGAAGAGGAAGAGTTTCATTAATGACCAAATGGAGGACGTTATGAGTGGTACTTTAGCAGTTGAAGATGCTCTTGTCAATTTATTTGATCACAATACCCTTCAAAGGAGGGGTGCAGAAAATTATATACGCAGGCTCTACCAGCCATATCTTGTCGGGTCCTATCTTGTCAAAGCGAGCATCAGGATGCAGTGGCATATATCTAGTCTTATTGCTATGTGGGAGTTCTTAGAAGAACACGTCGAATGGAAGAATGGGGTTGAAGACAAAACACTAGTGGAGAAACATAGTGAGAAGAAATGGGGAGTAATAGTTGTAATTAAATGTCTTCAACCATTTAGAAAGAAATAGTTGTGGCATGACTCACTAGCCCAAAACAAAGTAATTCAGCTGCATCACAAATTCAAGGTTGCAGAGTACAATGAGTTAATGAACCATCATAAGTAGCACCAAACAATAAGTATCAAAATGTAGTAGGAAGACAGTAAATAGAATGATAGGTCATAATGAAAACATATTTTCTTTAGGCCTTAAATCTCTTCCTCGTTCTACAACTCTACTGCTCCGTAGAGACATATAGAATGGTCAGAAAAGCCAATATAGGACATGTATTTGAGGTCATTTGTATAGAAGATCAAAATCAATCTGTGACATATTTACAGAACTTTGATAGCGCCATCTAGCAGTTCAAACCCCAGTCATAAGGCTGATATATCACCTTCAACTCAGAAGAGGCAAGCAGGTCCAATAATATTTCGGAGTCAGCTGGATCTAAGTAGTTTGACACATGCCTGATCACCTCAACCTCGCTCTTGCCAAAATCTATGCTATACCTGAGCATGAACAAGGAGGAATAAATATTTTCAGATTCAATATTTTCACATGTACATATGAGTTTTACGCATCACATTAAATATCACAATGAAATTAACCAATATATTGTTCATTTGTATCCTTACAAGATTCTTCATGTATTGTTAACTTCAAGTGATACTACTTACCAATCAAACTTACAAGATCAAAAGCTTAAGTATGAGTTTGAACCATTCAACTAAGTATAGAGTTTGAAATATTAACTCACTGTGCGAGACAGAATGTGCTAGTGTATAAGATAATTAGTTGCTTATTGCTTAAATTTACGAAAAAATCACACCAATATATTCAGAAATCAGAATCATCTGTTAAAAGAACTTACCATTTAAGAATCTTACTAGCATGTGCAACCTTCGCAGTCAAATCAATTTCAAGGCCTCCACTTCTCAGGAAGTTACGAGCTGCATCCAATAATTCTTCATCAATTTTTCCAGGAGAGTAGCACCGAAGTGCAGGCCCAGATCGGGTGCCACTTACCAAAGCAAAATGAATCAGAGGCTCAGGGTAAGGGAGTGCCACCTGCCAAACAAATAAATCAACGTGAGCATCAAAGTCAGTATGTGATTCTAAGTGATTGCAGGGTGAAAGTGCGTGCAGGGAAACAACAAAATTTCTGTGAAATGGTGGCAGATTCATTTCTTGAATACATTCGCAAAATGATTCAGTAGCAGCACAAACCAAAAATAAAACTTCTACACTCAATGCTAAAAAGTTTTTTTTTTTAGTTTCTTTTTACAAATGCATTTTTATGGTTGGTATACAGAACTTGGAATAAAAACCAACTATCTGTTGTTTTCTACTATGACTGTTGATTTCACAACGGTTTAGCCTTGTTGTTTTCACATGAGAAACAGGGTTAAAGTCTTATTCAGGGGTAAATCATGTAATATATACTCCCTCCCTCCGTCCCAAACTATGACAGAAAAAAACCCACTTTTTTGTCCCAAATTTTAAGGATAAAGGACAAACATTTACTCCATTTAATCATGTTCCAAAAATTTATCTTTTCAAAGAATTGTTTTACTTATTCTTATGAAATTAAATTCAAATTACATTTAATTTTCCCTCTCTTAGATTTTCTCCATAACCAATAACCAATGAAAATTGTTTTACATCTTCCCGTGAAACTTTCAAGGAAAAGACAAAAAGACATGTTCCAAATTATTATGTTTTGCTTTTCTTAATAAATGTGAATTGGTTTTTTTTTTTTTTTCTATTACAATTTGGGACGGAGGGAGTATATTACATTACATAGTATAATATATAAACAAACTTCGGAGATGTCATGGGCTCATGGCCCCCACCTAACCTAAGAAAGATCCATCACTGACTTGGTTGTATATCTAGTTTAAAATATAAATAAAAAATACAAATAAACAGAAAAGTAAGATATTGGAATTGCTTGCAGTAACCTAATACTAATAGCTTACCTTTGAGCGTTTATCTTTTGCACCAAATGGCTTCTTAAGGTTATATGGAGGTCGCTGGTTTCCCCTCAATATGCCATTTTGAATAGCTGAAAGTGAGTATGTGGAGCCGCCGATAACATATTTGAACTCTCCAAATAATTTCCTTCTTTCTAATGTTCCATCTGGATGACCCAATATTGAGATTGCATGGATGGCCATCATATTATAAAGATTAATAAAGAAAGCAAGCTTCTCTTCTCTAGATATGTCCCATATTTCCACTCTTTGGAGCTCTTCAACTATTCTCAGATACCTAAAATGATATAATAGTACAAATAACATGTGAAATTCTGAAATGACTGGATGAATTATCAAGATTGCATGGTGTGTCAAGGATCTGAAATTCTAAAGCAAAGCAAAAGACAGAAAATGATAAAGACACCTTGCAAACTCCTCACTTCCATGTAAACTCGTATAATCAAGACGGCGTCCATCTTCAAAAGCATAGGCTTCAAACATTGCAGAGGCCAGAAACCTCAGCCTTGATGCAATTTCTGCTATAGGCTTTGGATTGACAGTAATAATCCCCTTAGGAATGTTGTGACATTGTGACACCACAATTGGATCATCATCCAAAAATCGATACACGTGATTACCATCCTCAAATAGATTCTCACTAAAGTAAAACAAAAATCAGGAAGGATTATTAACTTTGTAACAATAAAACAAATTACAACATTGAAATCAAAATTCAAAACACCAAGTAGAGTATTTGGACTCACTCAAGAACATGTCGGAAGAAGAGTTTGCTGGCAAGCTTTCGAGCAAATTCAACAGCCTATACCAACAGACAAGAATTAAAAAGAAAACAATGGCCTTGTGAAGCTAGAAACTGTATTGAGTAAATCTATGGGATACTTAGTGGATGATTTGCATGATCATGTGATTCAAAGTATAGCAAGACCTAATTCTATGCAATACATTGTTATATATGATATGAGGCTTGGGACAAGCTTACCTCTTGCCTTTCCAAATATTGATCTTCTGATAAGAAGTCTAAAGCATCTGAGCCCAGAAAACAGTTGGTGAACCTGCGCATTTTGTACAACCTGTCCTTCACAATAATAGACTCTTTCATTTTGCGAGCAATAAGAGCCAATTCATCAACTGCTCCAGTGCTGGAAATATCATCCTCTCCTGAAAAAGGCGGTGATGGAGTTTCAAATAATGGTGCTTCAGTAATAAGAAAGTCAATCTTCTCGTCAAGCTTTCCAGACTCATCCAAGTTTTTTAGCTCACTCAAGCCTCCAATACAGATTTCATTGAAAAACAACTTGGGAACAGAAGTAGATCCAGAAATCTTCTCCAGGTCCATCTTTCTACTGGGGTATACATCTATATTGATTTCCACATACCTAAGCCTTTTTGTGCGTAAAAATAGCCTAAATATTTTAGATTCTTGGCACCCTAGTTTTGTGTACAATATAATCCTTCCTTTCAAGGCTATTGGTAGTGGTGGACCATCTGTTATCGAATCCTTCTGACCAGTTTTGTTTTCCGCATCAACATCAGATGACTTCTTAATATAATTTAAAGGATTCCAGGCAGATTTCTCCACTGGCTTCTCAGAAACCAATTTGGCTTCATTAACTTCTGAGATATCTGAAATATCCTTGCCTTCATCATCAAAATTACCCGCAGCAGCTTCATCACTTTTTCCAGAAAGGCGGCGCAGCATAGTGGAGACCGCCACTGCACTTTTCTCCTTGACAAGATTTTTAAGAGCTACTGCCTTCTCAACCACACCAGGACTGTCCTGATCACCATCCAACTTACGGATAGATGTGCTCCGGTTAGCTTCCATCCCTGGAATCTCTGTTCCATCGAATACAGGGTCCAAATTGCTGTCCTCGTTTGGAATTTCATCCGCCTTCTGATCCATATCTGTGGATTCCGTGCCTATCGCGACATTCTCCTCTTTTGCCAAATCATCCTGTCCTGATTTATCATCTAGATTTCTTTCTTCACTTTTAGGTTCAAAATCTCTGCCAGCCTCAACCTTATCACCAGAATACTCTTGCCCAACATGTTTGACTTCAGTTTCAGTTTTGGCCTGGGCCAAACCAGAATCTCCAATGACATTGTCATTTATTTCTGCATCAGTATCAGACTTAGTCCTTCCATCTTTGACGTCCTTTATCACGTCCGATATATCATCCAGTTTGTTGTCAAACTCAGTGTCGTCATGACCAATATTCTGAGCTTTTGCCTCTTTCTCCTGATCTTCAATCTGAATGGCAGAAGCATCTTCTTGCAGCTTCTCAACCTCTTGGGAACTTGCTTCCTTTGTCTCCGACAAATGCTGATTTTCCATGGCGAAAGCAAGCAGTGGTTTATATGCTATGCTACACTCTAATTAAAAGACCTGCAAGCAATAAGACAACAAAATGCCAGTGTAAGCAATAAGGCTTCGTTGTTGTTTTTGTTGTTATTTCCATTACTAATTAGTATTTTCAATTGCGGATGACACGAAATAGCGGTTTGTTCGAAATCCACTTTACTAAAATGCTATAGCGCCACTAATTGACAACACAGGTTGTAATTGATTCTTTCCTTATTTCGGATAATCAGCATTTATAACTGTACAACCATAGAAGACAATAAATAAAAACGAGATTAATAATTATTATAATAACATATTTTTCCCTAGTCATATTGTTTCCCTATCTTGGCATGTCATAACATAAACATGTAATAATCATACTTCACTATCTCGGCGGAACTGGATTTGCTGCTATAGATATAAACGCGGTAAGTAATCATGACCATTAACTTGTGATCAGACAGTTTATATTACACATCATTTTTAACATAGTTAAACTACCTCGGCCATTGATCCAAATCAGACGGTTGAGAGCAGTAAATGCGCTACTAACGCAGTTACCGCACCAAATCCATTTCTCTATCTCGGCACCTCCTAATATTAACTCTTAAATCGTGTGATGAGATATTGAAATATGATTGAACTATAAAACTTGCTTACTTATTAAAGTCAACAAGGATACTCCTCGGATTAGCCGTGTCCCGTATCGGACACGTGCCGGTACCGACATGACACCAACACTTGTGATTACACTTAATTATGTCATTTTCTCAAATTAATTATTATCAGTGTCGACATGTCAGTGTCTGTGTCGTGTCCGGATATGTGCTTCATAGTTCAAAATAGCATTCATGATTCATTCATTAGAGATATTGAAATAAAAAATTGGTAATAGAGTGATCTAATGAACAACAAAATCATACATAATCTTAATTAATATAACAAAAACTGAAAACGCATCAAACGCATCAAGTAACAGATACAAGCATATAGAAAAAAATCCCAAATCTCAATACATAATACACAACAATATCGATGCATATAAAAAATTAGATTCATATATATCGCAATTACCTTGTTACCGATCTATAAGCAGTGTGTGTGTCAGAAATAAGATCAAAATGAAAAACCCTAACAAAGTATAGTTGACTATTACTAGAAGAATGAAAGCATAGGTAGCATGTATATTGAAAACGAAAATGAGAAAGAAAAGGAAAAGTTGCTTACGGTGAGAGAGATCCGAAGAAGAAGAAGAAGAAGTGGTTTATGCGTTATTTGACTTTGAAGAGTTGAAAGTTGAAAAATGAAACGGAATTGTCAATATTCAGACAATGGGAGGGAGAAGCGGGAATTGAAGTCCTACTTGGTTTGGGTTTTGGGCTGCTTTGCCCAAACTATTTTTCCCAACAAAAAATTATAATCTAGTTCACTCTACTTTTTGTCTCTCTCCTAACTTTCTATCTCTCGATTAATCTTATTCTCCACGAGAATGTGATTAAGAGAATGTAAAAAGTATGAGAGAAAAGTAAAGAAGATGATCAAATTTAAAAATAAATATTATTCTACTGGATTTGACAAAAATAAGAATATTCTACCATTTTAGTCCTCTTGCACATCATAAACGTTTTTTCGGCACGAATAAATATATTTTGAAGGGATGCAATTGATTTGGTATTCGATTATATCTTTCAGATTTCAAGCGTCTCTGCAAGTGTTTACAAACCTCTCATGTTCGCCTACTCGTCGCATTCTTGAAGTTCGTTGACAGAAAAGTGATCATGATACTTTAGTGCTTAATGTGAATGGCAGTACTCTAACTAATTCAGAAAAGCATATTTTGGAGGTCTTGTGCGTAATTATGATGGAACTTTTCGATGTGGGTTCTTTGGAAGTATAGATTGGTTAAACGTGCTTCATATGGAATTTCGGACTCCTTTGTTGGTCTCAAGTTGTGTTCGCAAGTTCAGTTTTATACGGTTGTATGCTATTTTGATTCGCTTCATGTAATGCAATTAGCAACTATGAACACACGTAAGAATTCAAGTTAGGATTGTCCTCCTTTTGGGTGGATCCTTTTAGGGGTTGATTGGGTGTTGGAGTGTTTGCTTTTGGTGTTGTTGTTATTGGTGTTGGCGTTCCGCTTATATACGGCGCCTTTGTTATGTATTTTCTTTTTCACCGGTCTTTGTTCGTCTTGAGCAGAGATTTGGTTAATAATATATTTACCGTTCAAAAAAAAAAAAAGAATTCAAGTTAGTAACAAAAATAATAAATCGTATCTTTTAACCTATTTCTTACTTTCCAACTCTCAGCCGCCACACAGCAACCCTAATTTGCTTTTTTCTTGTTTCATCCATTAGAGAGGGATGATTTAGGATCAATTTTGATCCGGAATCACCCCTCTTGATCGTTTTTTATTTCTTTTTTATTCAAATAAGTGATACCCACATATTTTTAGGTTTTGTTTGAGTTTTTTTCGTGGTTTTTTTCATCTAGTGTTGTTTTAATCCCGTCTTAGTGCGGAGTTTTGGTTTTGTCTCGTCTTAGTGCGGATTTTTGGTTTGTCTCGTCTTAGTATTCAGTGTAGATTCAATAACTTTAGTGCCATCAACGGATGCAGATCTGGATGCACGGCTATTCCAAACATTTGAATTTTGTCAAATCAATTGTAGACTTTATCATAGACATTAGGCCGTTTTATGTTATTAACTCGGATGTTGTGAGCTTGTTCGCAGATTCATCCTTATTATTTTTTAGCGAAATTGAACTTGTAATGATTTTGATTGATGTATGCCTATGAATTTCAATGAATGAATATTTATGTTTTTGTTTAAAAAAAAAACTATGAACACACATCACTTTTATAGTTCTATAAATATACTTGAGTTTATTAAGATATTACAACGAAGAAAAGATTGAAATTTTACCCTTCAACTAAGGATGGCAAAAAGATTCAACCCGCCTTGTTCCGTCTCGTCCCGTCATTAACCCATCTAAAAAGGGGCGGTGCAGGGCGGACTAACTAGTGGTGGTGGGTTGAAAATCTCACCCCGCCCCGTTTCTTGGCGGATCGCGGGTTGGCGGGAGTGCCCCGTCAATAATTTTTTTATTTTTTTTATAAATTCGCATAAAACATCATATAAATTTATAAATAAAATTATATTAAAAACCAAACAAGGAAATCAAAATATAATTATAAAACAACAAGGTGATCAAAAAATAAAATTATCAATCAAAACTTCAAATATCCATAATTTAAAAAAATCACATAAACCATAATAAAACCTTATGAAAATACTTAGTTTAAATAAAAAACAAACAAAAGTTAGATTCCATTTAAATCCACAAATATGCTAATGTTAATGTCATCTTATTTTACGAGTAAAATATATGTTTGTAGTATTATTTGACTTCTCAAAACCAACAACATAATGATATATCTACCTTTACTTTGAAGCTTGTCGTGTAATTTTCAAGAGATAAGAGACAATGAGTTGTAGCCCTCAATGAGAATGAAAAGAGGCATAGGCTCTGTTTGGTAAGCACAAAAAGCTAGCTTATAGTTTATAGCTTATAGCTTATAAGCTAAAAGCTCTGTTTGGTAACGGTATTTTCGTTACGAGCTTATAGCTTATCTTGACTAGCTTATAACTTATTTTCAAACGCTATTTCAATTAGCTTATAGCTTATTGTTTTTTCTTCCACTTTTACCCTTATTGTTTTAACTAAAATCCAAGTTTACCCTTTATCATTTATTTTAATTTCAAATAAAATAATTATAAGATTTTGGAATACAAAACATCTCTCACAAATTTATATATTTATGTTACCTTCCCTTGCGTTTTGACTCAGCCTTGCGACGTCAGATGGAAATTGCATCCAATGTAATTTTATTATGATTATCTTAAATATTAAAATATTAATTTCATATAGTTTTTTTTTTACAAACATAAAATAATTATAATTATGTTTTAAATATGAGCATATTAATATTATGTACCATTTTTTTTTGACAAAGCATATTATGTACCTTGTAACGTTAAATATAATTGATAAAATATAATTGTGTTTGTTATTTATGTATGTTATGAACGTTTATTCATTACGTTAACAATACTCTATCTTTTTCTTTTACAAGACAATACTATATCTTTTATTTAGTGTTATATGTCTTAAGTTAAATTTTATTATTACAAAATTTACATATTGAATAAATTCTATTGTTACGTTTGATTTTTTATACAGTAAAAAAACTGAAATAAAAGTATTTGAATAATGACATTTAAAATATAAATTAAATTAAAAATTAAAATTACAAAAATATATGTATTTTAAATATTAATTTGATATTATTAAGAATGTCCTTTTATGTAATTTTACATTATCAGCTAGTTAAACTGCTAATTTTGCCAAACACTTCAATTAGCTTATCAGCTATAAGCCATAAGCTATAAGCTATCAGCTATAAGCTATAAGCTAGCTTATTAGCTAGCTATTTTTACCAAACAGAGCCATAAGCTCTGTTTGGGAAGGCCAAAAAGCTAGCTTATAGCTTTTAGCTTATAAGCTAAAAGCTCTGTTTGGTAACGGTCTTTTCGTTACGAGCTTATAACTTATTTTGACTAGCTTATAGCTTATTTTCAAACGCTATTTCAATTAGCTTATAGCTTATAGCTTATTGTCTTTTCTTCCACTTTTACCCTTATTATTTTAACTAAAATCCAATTTTACCCTTTAGTACTTATTTTGATTATTATTTTGGATTAATATAATTTAGTCAAAATTATCTTTTTTGAACAAGCATAATTAACATTATTTTAATATTTATTATATTTTTATTGCAAAATTTATATAACGCTTGTGCTATATATGACGAGTAAACATCATCACAATTTTTTTAATTAACTTTTCACTCTCTACTTTTACAAAATTGACTTTTTAGCCCAGTTAATTATAGGAGCTGTGTATTTTTTTGACTTGTTCACAAAATTGACTTTTTATTTGTAAAAGTAGTATATTTTTGCACCCACAGATCTATACAAACCAGTTAATTTACTCTATTAATTTTTTTTTAAAAAAAAGTAATATACAACTCACATAATGCACTAAAAAAAAAAAACTCACATGCATTGTGAAATCTCGAATCAAATTAGTATAATATTATTATTATCCATTCATTGTATAGGTTGCAATTAAATTTTACAATAATATAATTTATATACACATATTAAATATATTTTACTTTAATGTTTACTTTTTCAATAAAAGGTAAAAATATTTAAAACCACTTTTTTAAATAAAAAATATTTTTTAATAATATCTTAAATATTAATTGATATAAATTTATTATAAAGTGATAATGCCCTTTCATGTAATTTTACATTATCAGCTAGTTAAACCGCTAATTTTACCAAACACTTCAATTAGCTTATCAGCTATAAGCTATAAGCCATTATCTGTAAGCTATAAACTATAAATTATTTTTACCAAACAGAGCCATAAAAGTTCATTATAAATACAAACCCTATATTGTAGATTAGGTTAACTGAGTTTTTATTTTGTAATATGGGCCAAATATAGAAGATTCATTTGTAATATGTTGAGATTTTGTTTTAAAAAATAAAAGTGGTTAGACCCGACGGGTCAACCCGCCCCATACTGCGTTTTTGCGGATTAGGCGGGACGAGACCTGCTACTTTTGCGGATTGAAAATGTCAATTCACCCTGCAAAAAATGGCAGGTTAAACGGACCGACCCGACGGGTTTGGCCGTTTTGCCATCCCTACCTCCAACACACTCTTGAGGACGAAAATATTTGTGTAGATATTTTAGCAAGTTGGATCTTGTTGTATGGATAGTTGGATACATTGTTCATGAGACATGAGTCACCTCTACCTCTACGTCTTTTATCAACCTTTTTAGTTGACGTTGTTAGCATGTCCTTTATTAGGACTTAGTTGCTTCATTTTTTTCTGTTTTATTCCAAACAAAAAAATTCTTTTTTCTTACAATTTGTAACAGTAATCTTGTGAGGCACTAGGTTAAATAAGTTTTTTTTTGTCTCTATAAATATTGAGTTTTTCCTATGAAATAAATATTTTTGTTGCTATAAAAAAATTTTCAACACGTGAATCTAATCTCTACTAAATTAAAATCTATTTAATAATCCTTAAACTTTAAACTTTTCGAATGATTTTTATTTTGCATATATATGGTTAGCACATTTGAAGATTCTTTCCGCAAAAAAATAACTCAAAATTTTATTTATATGCCCAAATTTTTCTTACATTTTTCTTGAACTTTTTGGCTTTATAAAACTTATAATTAACTCCTGATAAAATAATTTTTTTTGTCGTCAGATAGTCTAATGATTAAAAATTCAAACTTATAATTAATTAATTTTGAGTTACAAATTTTAACTTTTTATAATCTAAATTCTAACAATATTGATATTAGTTTTATATCTTACTGACTTAATATAAGTTGATTAGAGAAGAAAAATAGTGAAAAGTGGTGTATTAGAAGTGGGCGACCCCAATGATTGTATTAACAGCAAGGTCTTCCGTTGCTGTCTTTCACGTTCAAGTAGAAAAAAAATAAAAAGCTCTGCTAGGGTTTTTAAATATTATGTCTTTCACATTCAATTCATGTGTTCAACCGCCAACGGCAAAGATCGTACCACCAGAGCCTCCGGATGGAAGGAGACATAGTGACAACCATGCAAAAGGAAAAGGTGTGAAGGAGATGATATCCTTCAGAGATAAGGTGATAGGCAATCAAATTTCAATTGAAAGAGAAAAAGTGGATCTTTTAGCAACAAACAAAGCCAAGGTTGAGCTTGTTCAAGGTAATAAACTCATGCCTATGCTTCATGTTGAAAATTCTGTGATTGCTGAACTTAGTTTGCCATGGAAGGATGCTCTAGTTGTTAAATTATTGGGAAAATCCTTGGGTTACAACACCATGAAGGCTAAGCTTGAGTATGTGTGGAAACTTACGGGAGGTTTTGATTTAATGGATGTTGGAAACTCTTAGTACATGATTAAGTTTGATGGTGTTGAAGACAAGAACAAAGTGATTAATGGAGGTCCTTGGATTATCTATGATCATATTTTAGCCGTGAGTCAATGGACTCCAACATTCAACGCCGTTACTGCAAGGATAGACAAAACTATGGTTTGGATTCGTATACCGAGCTTAAATCTAGTTTATTATGATGAGAGCCTTCTTTGGGCGCTAGCTTCTATGGTTGGTACCCCTATCAAAGTCGATCTTCATACGTTGAAAGTGGCTCGGGGGAGATTTGCTAGAATGTGCGTTGAAATCGATCTCACAAAACCGGTGGTCGGGCGTGTCGGAATTAATGGAGATTGGTACCATGTGCAATACGAAGGACTCCATATCATATGTACTTAGTGTGGATGTTATGGCCACGTCCTAAAAGATTGTGGAATGAAAAAAAAACTGCATTTCGGTAGAGAAAAAGAATAATTCCGGCGAAAACAACGGCGACAAAACTGATACCGGAATCGGAGAAAAAATCATGGAAAATCAAAACGTAAATCAGGGAGTGAGTAATGATGAGAATCCTTCAAAATCGGCACAAGCCGTTGGAGAATTAACTCCTGATTTATTGCATGGGGAATGGATTAAAGTGGAGAGAAGGAACAAAAACAAGAAAGTTCCTATGCGTGGATTTAATGGGCAGCATGTTAATGGAAATAGTCAACATTCCAAAAATACCTTCCTTAACATGGTGGAGAAATTAAATAGAAAATATCCTCTCCATGAAGGCCATGAAAGTGATGGTACCCCACCTAGCAGTAGAAACAAAAATAGGTACAAGAAAAAAAGGCAAAGAAACGATTTTGTTGGCCCAAGCAAAAATGTTCCTATTGAAACCCAAAATAAAATAGGTGATGAGAAGGCTCATGTGGAGCGGCCCATAGCAAAAGAAAATAGTGTTCAACATGACTTTGATCCCAAACAGCTTGAACACCATGAGATGCATCCCTCTATGTACAAGACACATCACAATACGCACAACAATACAGCTGGAACATTCATTCATGGAGTGGAGCCAAACGACACGGTCAATTTGCAAAGTCAATCAACATCCAATGGAGATGGACACACGACCATGGCTCAAAGAAGTGGAGATAATAGTGTGGGAATAACCCAAGACACCACTATGCATCTTAATTAATGTATCCTTTTGTTAGGAGTAGTTTGGTTCTTATTTCATATTATTTTTTTAATGATTATTATTAATTGGAATTATAGAGGAGCTCAAAGTTTAAATTTTCGGCGAGCTCTTAATAATTTTTGCAGGAAGAATAAAGTTGATATAGTGGCCTTACAAGAGCCACGTTGCAGTGGGAGTAATGCCAGGAAAACTATCAAGAAGTTGAGTTTCAAAAATTATATTATGGCCGAAGCTAGGGGCTTTTCGGGTGGTATATGGCTAATGTGGAATAGGTCAGACATTCAAATTCAGTTAATTCAAAATAACTTTCATTTTCTTCATGTGCAGGTCAGTGAGAAAGATATAGAACCTTGGCTTCTTACTGTGATTTATGCTAGCCCTCGTGAGAATGAGAGACATGATACTTGGCAACTATTGCGACAACTTGCTACTTCAATTAACAAACCGTGGCTTATGATGGGGGATTTTAATGAAATTGCCTATCCAGATGAGAAGAAAGGAGGTGCCCCAGCAAATGTTAAAAAATATCAAATTTTTAACAATTGGATTAATGATTGTAACCTCCTCGAAGTCACCACCGCAGGAACGCGCTTTACTTGGAGAGGTCCTAAGTGGAATGGAAGAGATAAAGTTTTCAAGAAACTAGACCGTGTTCTTTGTAATGTTGATTGGAGAATTAAATACCATGAAGGGATTGCTAAGGTCCTTCCAAGGGTTCAATCTGATCATCATCCCATTATTGTGTTACTAGAGGGGCATGCCACTTCTAGTAGAAATCGGCCTTTTCGGTTTGAGGCAGCATGGAATTCTCATGTTGATTTTAAATATTTTCTGAATTCCAACTGGGAGAAAGACACAAATATTGTTCAAAGTCTTCACAATCTTCCAATTCAACTCAAAAAGTGGAATAAAGATACTTTTGGTGATATATTTAAAAGAAAGAAGAAGATTTTGGATAGACTTGATGGGATCCAAAATAGCTCTAACTATGGGCATAGCATTTTTCTTGAGAATTTGGAAAAAGAGCTACAAGATCAACTTGCGGTCACCCTTTATCAGGAAGAGTGCTTATGGTTTCAAAAATCTAGGAGTCCATGGATTAGTGATGGAGACCGGAATACAAAGTATTATCATTCCAAAACCATTGTTAGAATGAGACGTAACAAAATCATTTCTTTGCGCAAAGAGGATAGAACATGGGTGGATGAACCAGAAAGCCTAAAAGACTTAGTCCGAAATTTCTATATCAATCTTTTCAAAGAGGATAGAGAAGTTCGTGATTCGATTGTTTCTTGGACTACTTATCCAAATAATATGGAAGAACATCAAATTTTTTTAAATGATATAATCCAATTTGATGAATGCAAGAAAGCTCTTTTTGATATGGGGCCTCTGAAATCACCTGGTGAGGATGGTTACCCTGCTCTCTTTTTTCAACAAAATTGGGACACTGTTTCCGACTCTCTTTTTCATTATATTAACCAGGTTTGGCTTAATCCTTCTCTCATCTCTTCAATTAATAATACTTTACTTGTGTTAATTCCTAAAGTTGACAAACCTGAATTTGTTTCTCAATTCCGTCCTATAACTTTGTGTAATGTGTCTACAAAATTATCACTAAGGTTATTGTTGTTGGAACAAAATGTGTGTTAGTACACACCCTTAAGTTTTGATGATAACAAAGTATTAAATGGACAATTGATGTTACTAATGTTTAAATTAAGTGTGCAGGAGAATTTAACGTTATATCAAGAGCACATTTAATTTAGACTCTGATGAAACCTATGGAAGTCTGAATCTTTACACTCTGAAAGAGTTTAAAAGCTATAACATGGTTAGAAGCTAAACAAAGTTCAGAAGCTCAAAAAGGATCAGAATGTCTGCAAGAGTTCAGAAGCTCAAAGATGTTCAGATGCCTACAAGAGTTCAGAAGCTATATGCTAGTCATGAGTTATTCAGAAGATGAAGACGTTCAGAAGCTGAAATACGAAGGAATATCAGAGGCCATTTATTCAAGACCAATCAGACTCCAAGTTATCAAAGGTTCATCAGAAGCAAATGAATTCCCCAAATCATCAGAAGGGCTACATCAACTACTCTTATCAAGCCTGATGATTTGTTCTAAGGACAACTAATTACAACGGTCACAAAGGATGTGATCCTACTCTCTCTAGGAGCTAATTGTACCTTATTAATGTACTTTGGACAAACAGTAAAGGAGAAGCTTCACTGCAAAGAAGACGTGGCTTTACTCAACGGATATTCAAAGACTACAGCTGTCCATTTTACAACGGGAATTTCTCCAACGTCTCAATGTCTTTCTCAACTCATATAAATATGCAAAAGAAAGAATTGATGACTAGCGAACTTCATTAGAAAACATCTCTCAGAATAAAGTGAGAATCTGAATTGTAATAGAAAACATCTCTCAAATGAAGTGAGAATAGAAACTAGCTTAAGCCTCTGAAGTTATTATGATTGTAATAAGTTTAAGCTTAGAAGTTAGTATTACTCCTGCGTGAGTAATTGATAAGACTTCTGCTTAGTGTAGAAGCTAGAAAGTCTTCTGCTTAGTGTAGAAGCAAGAAAGTCTTCTGCTTAGTGTAGAAGCAAGTAAGTCTAAATCTTAGTGATTAGAGCAAGGAAGTCTTCTGCTTAGTGTAGAAGCAAGGAAGTCTCTTGTCTTGTGTGACTTGAGCAAGGAAGTCTCATGCTTGTGTGCTTGAGCAAGGAAGTCTCTGATCTTGTGTGATTAGAGCAAGGAAGTCTCTTTGTCTTGTGTGACCTAGAGCAGGAAGTCTTAAGTCTTGTGTGACTTGAGCAAGGAAGTCTCATGCTTGTGTGCTTGAGCATCTGAATGTAATCTTAGTGATTATAGTGAAATCTCTTGTAAGTACAAGGGGACTGGAGTACTCTCAATTTGTGAGGGGAACCAGTATAAATTGTTGTGTCTCTTTCTCTCTCTCACTCTCTCATTTAATCCTTCATCATTCAGTTAGCCTTAAGTTGATTGTGTAAACTATTCCGCTGTGCTTAAAGACTCTGATAGATTTAAATATCTAGAAAAAATTTTAAATATCCAAAACACAATTCAACCCCCCCTTCTTGTGTTTTCTCCACGCACCTTCAATGGGTATCAGAGCTCCGGTTCTGTTGGTAAATCACTTAACCGTGAGACAGTCAAGATCCAAAGGAGAAAAACACCATGGCTCAAAACATGGATGATTGGAAGCAGAAGCTATATCAACAAGTTGCTGATCTTATCAAGGAAATTGAAGATTGATTGAATTTAAATGAAGATCTGAGCAACAATCAAAATCCTTCCACATCAGGGGCTGAACAAACTTCTAATATTGAATCTACAACCACCAATGTTTGCTTCATTAGTGATGATTGTCATATCCCATTTTTTGACCGATCGATTTTTCTTCGGTATTTAAAACCTTTTTTTCTCTTTGTCATTTCTGACGAAATTTCGGCAGAGAGGTATTTTAAAATACCTCATTTAGTGGTTTTTTTTTATTATTATTTTTATTTCTTTATATATATTAATTTATTTTTATTATTATTATTTAATCTGTTTTTTATTTTTATTTCTTTTTTTTTAAGTCTTTTTTTATGTATTATTATTTATTATTTTATATTTTTCGTTTTTTCCATTTTTTTTTTTGTGTTTTTAGTTTTTTTGTATTATTTGGGTCCAGGTGTTTTGTCCTCATCAGGCCCAAAGGGGAAATTTTGTCCAAATGGGGAAACTTTTTCATCTGCCAAACCCTAGTTTCTGACACACTATAAATAGTGTATTAATTGCACAGTCCCCTAGGTCAGAAAATTTGGACCCAGCCGCACAAACAATAAATGAAAACTCATCTTCTTCATTGAACCGAATAAAAAAATCCAGAACCACCATCATTCAAAAATCCAGAAAATCATAAACAAAAACCAAGAAAACGAAAATCAAACAGAAAATTGAAACTATCATAAAGAAACACCATCAACCGAATCCAAAATCATTCATCAATTACAACACCATCAACCGAATCCAAAATCATTCATCAATTACAAACCCAGCAACCGAATCCAAAATCATTCATCAATCCCAAACCCAGAACCGAAATTATCACTATCATTCACAGAAACCATAAACACCATCGCCGTTCAAAACCCAGAAAAACGAAAAACAAAAACCCCCAAATCAAATCCAATCAAATCAGAATCAAAACCTCAAAAACCATCATCCAACAATCAAACCCGAATCGAATCAAACAGAGATTAAACGAGATCAAAAACGAAAACGAGGAGAAGAAGAAGAGATTCGAAACAGGATTAAGAACAAGGTTGAAAATTTTCCGATCTGGCTTTTATTTGTTTCTAGTGTTTGGCCTCTGGTTTAGGATTTAGCTTTTGTGTTTTGTTTCTTTGATGGTTGATTTGTTTGAATTTGGGTTTGAATGAAAAAAGAAATGGCCGAGGAAGGGAGAGGAGGTTCACGGCCGCGAGATTGATAGAGAGGAAGAGAAATTTGTTTTAGTTTTTTAGGGTTTTTCGTATTTATACCCCATTTGTGATCCTGTGCGCGCAGGTGCACGGTCTTATGGTGCACCTGCGTGCCTATGTCCCTCTGATCCTGATCAAACGCTCATGTTTCCTTTTGTCTGTGATCAGATCAGAGTTGTCTGATCAATCAGACGGCTCTGATCTGATTTTTACATTTTACTTCAAGCACCCCCCTCTGGGCCACGCCCAGAGTTGCTTTTTGCACCCCCTTTCTGTTTTTATTGATATTTGCACCCCCCTTCTGTTTTTTTATTTTATTTTTGCCTATGATAAAAATGCTTATGGAATGTGCTTAAATAAGCTATTAAATCCAAAATAAGCACTTATTTGAGGTTCTTTTTTATTTTTTTTACTATTTATTTCATGATTATTTGTGCTTAATCTTGCTCACTAACTTAACTTTTATTATCCATGCTTTATTCTTTATTATTACTAACTTACTAACTTATCACTATTATTGTCATTAACATACTTTATTGTTATTGCTTGTTAATCTAACATTTAATTTATTGCCTAATTAGTTAACCATTTATTTTATTGTAAGGACATTATATTGTATTTTTAGGATTTAATGTAAATTTAAATAAAAATTGCATAGCATCATCTTGCATTCATTTCATATTTATTTTTCTTGCAAATACCTTAGAATGTAATTGGGAACAAGTGTATACTATAAATGAAAAAATTGCATCTCATGCATATTTATTTATCGCTTTCCGCAAAAACGTTAGAATATTAATTCTGAGGGAAAAGACACCGTTTTGATCAAAATATCATTACGGATTGTCTTCGCGCTTATTGCGACGTTATTATTCTTTTAGCGCTACCTTTTTTCTTAGGGTAAATAGGGTTTTACCCCCCTGCAAAGTTGGCGAATTTTGGATTACCCCCCTGCAAAAAACGTTTTTAGGATTACCCCCCTGCAATATATAGATTCTGTCAATTAGCCCCCTGACTGCACAAGTGGACATGTGACGTGGACAGAATCATGACGTGGCGTGACACGTGGAAATTATTTTTTATTTTTTTAATGCCACCTGTACTTTTTTTTAATGACATGTTTTAAAAAAAAATTGTGATATTTTTGTTTTAAAGGTTTGCAGAATTTTAAATATTTTAAATAAAACAAAATAGAAGAAGAAGAATAACTCAGAAAACAAAATCAAACGTGTTCCTCTTTTCTCTCCATCCATCGTGTTCCTCTTCTTCTCCGCCTCTTCCCCATTCATTCTTCTGATTACTTCTTCTTATTGCTTCTTGTGTGTATTCTATTGATTCTTATTGCTTCTTCTTAGGTTTTCTTTAACAGATTTTGTTTTCTTTACCAGATTTAGGGGTTAGGGTTTTTGAAAATGGGTGGAAGCAAATGTTCATCAATTGGAAACTCAAGCGGCTCCAATTTACCCAGATGTGGGTGTGATCTGGCCATGAAGTTGTGGGTTTCAAATACAGTCCAAAATCCCAACAGAAAATTTTGGAAATGTCGAAATAGTGGGGTAAGAACAATGAAGCCAAATTTCATTCCTTTTTATGAATTTCAGTCGTAAATTTTGATTTCATACTTTTGAAATTTCGATTTTTTTTGTAGAGTATGGAAAGCTGTGATCTGCTTGTTTGGGATGATTTACTAGATGAAATTGTTGTGATGAATGGAAAGAAAAAAACCATGAACAATGGAAACAGTGAAATGATGATTAAAATTTGCAAGGAATTTGGCAAGGAATTTGGAAAAGAATTCGGCAATGAATTTGGCAAAGAGTTTGGCAAGGAATTTGGAAAGGAAATTGGCAAGAAGTTGAATCAACTTGTAATGGTTGTAATTATGATGTCTTTGATTTTATTTGCTATCACCTACAAGTCAATGTAATAGGTAGTTTATAAGGTCATTAGTATGGTTTGATGTAGCAAATGTATGGTTTATGATGTATCAAATGGTTGTATTACAACTTTATTAAGGAATGAAAAATTTGGTTTGGTGTTATATTGCTTCTAATGTTTATAAGGTCATCCCTTAAAAGGTCTTTTTGTAGCTACTAATGCTAAACCAAGCTCTATCATTTGTGTTGGTGTTATTTATCAGGGGGGTAATCCAAAATTCGCCAACTTTGCAGGGGGTTAAAACCCTATTTACCCTTTTTTTAAATTTGGAACCCAACATTCCAATTGAAATAATTAGTCATTTTATTCTCAAAAAAATGAGGTCAACACCTCTTCAAAAAAAGTCAAAACAATTCATCTTTAAACATCAAAAAGCATCAAAAACATTTCATCATCAAACATTTTCAAACTTTGGACTTTAAACCAAACGTTTCTTTTTATCGCGAAAACCTTGGATTTTAACCCAAGAGTCTTTTTATCGCAAAACTTGGATTTTAAACCAAGTGCCTTGGACTTTAAACCAATGGCTTCTTTAATCGCTAAAACCTTAGATTTTAAACCAAGTGTTCTTTTTTTCTCGCAAAAACCTTGGATTTTAAACCAAGTGTCTTTTATCATTCAAACATTTTCTCAATAAACCTTGGATTTTAAACCAAGTGTCCGCGTCTTATTTCATAATCAAACTTCAATCAATTTAACCATATAGACTTTCTTCACAAACTAACATCAATCAAACTCACATTTTGCCACTTTTGGCTTTTGGTCTTTAAAACCATTTTCAAAACCTTAAAATCAAACAAATAAATTTACTGGGCTTTCTACCCCAAACTACCGTGGTTTGATCCCTCGGGTACGTAGGCATGAGACTTGTCTCTCCAATCAATAAAATCAACAAAAACATTTTTCTTTTTCCATCACTTTAAACTTTTTTTATCATCATTTTAATTCCTATACTTATACATTTTTACAAGCAATTAAAAATAAAGCGCAAAGTTAGAAATAGAAACAAGAGGTTCCTATAGAGTATTATAGATACTTAGGGTGTTAATACCTTCCCTTCATATAACCAACCCCCGAACCTTGATCTCCTAAAAAATAGGGTTTTTTCGAACTTTTTCCCTTTCCCTCGGATAAATTAAAGATCGGTGGTGGAATATTAAATTGCGATTCGAAGTTAATTAATAACTCGACATCCAAAAATCACCGCGACAGAAATGACGACTTCACTGGGGACAACCAAGCGGGTTGAACCTAACTTGTTTTAATTACTATCTTCGCGCTTTTATTCTTTTAATTGTAAATATTTGTATATATATTTGGGTTTGCTTTGAGTGGTGAGATAAGTCCCCCACCCGGATTTGAGGGAACCATAAGATAGGATAGTGGTATAATCATAATGTCTATCCGAGAGTAAGTTTCGGCCGTGGCATATGTGGTAACCACACTCAATTGAGGAACTTTGGAGGTAATAGTGCCAACATGAGTAGTCGTGTTTGACATTCTATCTTCAAGGAACCGACGATGTTGAGGACCTTTAGTTACATCTAACCCATCTTGGCCTCTTTAGGGCGTAGTGCGGTGGCTAATCGAGAGTAAGTCTCGAATTGGTTGATACGCGATACTACACTCAAATGAGACTTTTCTACGGATTTTGTTGGATCAGAAGTAGTTCCGTAACCCGATGATTTTCGGAGGAGGTCGAGGACTTTGAGAACTTTGTAGAACCCGTAATGCAGGTACAAATGAACCCTAGTACTTATCATATGGGAGGGTTTGTTCCTTAAACTCCATCACTATGTATCCCAACCTTCAAGCTATGTTGTGAATCATTGTAACATACTCATGCATGCATGCACTCATTCATAAATTTTTACTCATCCAATATCGAAGGACTTAAGCAAATTTTTTTGTAAACATTGTAGTATGGATGTTGTAAGGAGAAACACCCAGAAATACAATTTCAAAAAGCTAGATTTATCAAGGTTGAAGGAGCTAGGATCCTTAGTGACTTTCCCGGAGGACTTCCGTAGAGATCATGGGAAATTATTCGGTCTTCTCAAAGTGAATGTTGAAAAAGGAAGTTTGGAAACTTTGGTCCAATTTTATGATCCCCTCTACCATTGTTTTACCTTTCCGGATTACCAACTTGTCCCTACCCTCGAAGAATACTCTTATCTCATTGGTTTACCAATACCCGACAAAGTACCTTTCAGCGGCATTGAACCCTCTCCTAACCCTCTAACCATTGCAAAAGCCCTCCATCTTGAAACCTCCATTGTCAAAGCAAATCTTACATCTAAAGGATGTCTCTTAGGCCTATCTACTAGTTTCCTCTACCAACAAGCCTTTGCCTTTGCCGAAGTGGCAAGTAATGATGCCTTTTACTCCATCCTAGCCCTACTCATATACGGCCTAGTACTCTTCCCAAATATTGACGATTTTGTCGATATTAATACCATCCAAATTTTCCTTACCAAGAACCCTGTCCCGACATTGTTAGCCGACACATACCATTCCATCCACGATCGAACCTTAGTCAAACGTGGAACTATCCTCTGTTGTGCACCGTTATTATACCAGTGGTTCATTTCCCATCTACCCCAAACCCACTCTTTCAAAGCTAATCCTGAAAATCTTTCATGGCCTCACAGAATCATGTCCCTTACTCCATCTGATATAACTTGGTATCATGCAGCTTGGGATGTCGGAGAAATTATCATTAGTTGTGGTGGATACTCCAACGTACCTCTTCTCGGTATGCATGGAGGAATTAGCTATAACCCTGCCCTTGCCAGACGCCAGTTTGGATACCCGATGAACACCAAGCCGAACAACCTTGCCTTAACTAGTGAATTCTATAGCAACAAAGAGGATCACTCGAATGTAAGGGAAAAATTTGTGCAAGCTTGGGGTTCTATTCGAAGACTTGACAGAAAACAATTGAGGACAAAGTCAGACTCGGTAAATGAACCTTACACTCAATGGGTCATCAATAGAGCTACAAGTTTTGGAATGCCTTACCGGATGCCGAGGTTGTTATCTTCGACCACCCCACCGTCATCCTTGCCCTTACCTTTTGATACCAAAGAAGAATTCCAAGAGCAATTGGCAGAGCTGACCCGGGCAAAAGATGCTTGGAAAAGAAAATGCCAGACAGCCGAGCTTGAGATTGAGACACTAAAAGGAGAGTTAGAACAAAAGGACCATTTAATCTTTATCCAAAGCCAACAAATTGTTGAGAAGAATGATTTGCTCCAGCAAAAGGATGTCTTATTGAGACAAGATAGCAAGAGGAAGAAGAGGCAAGGGGATTTATTTTCCTCTGGCTTCGATTCAGATTTAGATGGCTCATCGGCTTCAAGAGTTCGGATTTAGATATGATTTTTTTTGTTTTTTTATGTTCGAGAGGCTGGTTGTAACCCTTGAGTTATTAATGCAATCTTTATTTCTCATGATGTTTACAAAGTTATTATCATAAAGTCCTTCGAAAAATAAAATTTTGCATATTTTAGCATAACATATATCATGCATCATACTACATTCATAAAAAAAAAAAAAAATCAAAATCAAGTCTCATGTCCTTTCTTTCCTCTCTGTCCAAGTTATGTGGCTCGGCGTATTCAGTACAAAGCAACTCGTATCTACAATACTCGATCTAATTTGAAGTGGAAAATGGAAAATCTCGAAGGAGAGAATCAGATGCTCCGTGAACAGGTGTCATCCATGCCAAACTGATCTTACATGTGCTTTCCACCAAGGGGCACCCAGTCATGATGTCAAACACTATTATGCCCTTAAGAAGGAGGTTCAGAATTTGGTCCATACCAACATGTTATCTTTTAACGATCCAAGCTCGAACGTCCAAAGTTCATCCTCTGCTTAATCATGGGTCCTCCGTCATTTTCAAGATTATCAAGAAGTTTGTCCCTAGGATTATTAGGCCTTTTATGTTCCAATTGCAATTTCTTTCTTGCCAAGCATTTATTTGCATTTTAAAGTTGTATCTTTTAATTAAAATTTCTAACCAATGAGCATGCATATTTTGGAATCCATCCATTCGTATTCACTCTTTTCTTGTGGCATCATAAACGGCGATGTTTTTTTATTTCACTTTTCAAACTTGAGGGGAGAATGATGTAAATTAAATGTTTAAAATTGCTGATATATGCTTTCATTAGTAAGACCCGGTTGATGATGTAAGGCATTGTTTCACTTCCCAAACACCGGAGAAATAAGGAGATAATCTGTAGTCAACCCCTTTGAGCCAGAAGTTGGTGTTCTTTCTATAAATAAAAAAAACCCTTAATCTTGACCCGGGGCAGGGTAGTCTTTCAATAATTCAATGACACATCCCAATACAAGAGGATAAATATGTTGAGATAGAGTAAGTCATGAGTAGACAAAACTCACAATAACATGTGACAGTCACAAACATCCTACACCAAAACAAAAAAATACAAACAAAAACCACAACAAAAAGCCCGCTAGGTAAAAAGACTTTGGCAAAATTCAGGGTCTCCCGATGGACCGCAAAATCCAAAAGAAATGGTCCATGCAATAATAAGGGATTAAGAGCAAAAATGTTGAAGACAAGCTTGTGAATGAAAAAGTGATTGTCACTTCAAAAATCTCACCAAAGTTTCGACCAAAGCGTCAACCTCAAACATCATTGTCAAAAGAAATCCTCTTGTCAACCAAAGCATGTTTGATGAATTATTTGAATGTAGGAATGAAGGACATCAAAGAAGAGTGGGTGGGTTAAAACAGACTTTTGAGCCTAATAATCTTTTTTTTCATAACCATGAACCAGGCCACGTTATAGCCCTCAAAAGACCTAATTGAAACTAGGTTTACTTTGAAAGCATAATCAACAAAATTATTGTTAAAACTGACTCCACCTGTTTGTTGAATAACAATCTTTTACACACACCACATGTATTTTACATAAATTTTTGCGATTCCAAAACATGTATGTACATTACATTAGAAACACTTTTCAAAAGAAACAATTTTATTTGCAAATTTATATTTGGCATCAAGGAAATTCAATCAAATGGTCTAATCAAGGACGAATCAATTCAAAACGCTCCTCCTAACCTAGGGCAAATTACCTCAGGAACCTGCCAATCAGGGGCAAGTCTTTACATCCAGGGGCATACACTTCAAAGATTCAAAGTCAAGGTTTCACTCACTTGGTGCATCTGAAATGGTTTCTAGGGGCAATCCAGATCTGCCAAGATAGTTGTTATGTTTCTTCCTCCTTGAGCCAATAATCATCGAGTTGATATTTTGGGTTCTTACGGATATGTGTACTGTTACTATAATATGTTGAGCATGTGATCCAACATTTCTCAATTGAATACTGAACTTGAATGTTCTCCGGTAATCTCCAGCAAGTGGTTATCTTCAAAAAGCTTGTATGATTTTCTTTTCCCCAGTGAAAGAAAAAGCTGAGACCCGTTTGGAAGGTTCATTCAACAACAAATGACATCTCTTTGAGAAGTTTGCATATCAACAACAAATGACATCTCTTTGATAAGTTTGCATATCAATAGCAAATGACATCTCTTTGAGAAGTTTGCATATCATCAGTAAATGGCATCTCTTTGAGAAGTTTGCATATTCAGCAGCAAATGACATCTCTTGGAGAAGTTTGCATATCATATCAGTCTTGTTTCTTTCTATCAAAAAAAAAAAAAAAGCAAAAAAAATAGCAAAAAAAAAACAGCTCGCTAAGTTGAAAACCCGAAAGGGCGGCTTAGGCAAAAATGAGCGTCCCGGTGGATTGAAAACCCGAAAGGGCGGTCCAGGCAAAAATTAGGGACAAAACAAAAAAAGAAATATATTCCCGGTGGATTGAAAACCTGAAAGGGCGATCCAGGCAAAAGTTAGGGATTTCAAAAAAAAGAAAAAGGACAAAAAGCATGACTGTTGAAGCAAAACCATGAGGAAATTTTCGGTTCCAGTGCACGAAATGGCGACTTCTTCCAAACCTCTGTCCAACGGGCTTTACCCAAAGAAGCAATCATTCTTACCATGGATTGACATACCATACCGGGTTTTACCCCGAGGATCTGATTTATCTCACCTTTAAAAGTGCTACCCTAGTGGAGAACTATTGAGTGGTTGTATGGATATGTCGGCCCAATGCTCATCTTATCTGATCAAGCTTTTGTCTCATCCAGTCATGTACAAATATCATTCAATCATACAAATACAAGCTTCATAATATACATTCATACACATACATACAATCATTCATACGTACACATACATATATACATACATACATACATACATACATACATACAATCATACATACGTACATATACATACATACATACATACATACATACATACATACATACATATAATCATTCACATATACATACATACATACAATCATTTACATATCCATACATATATTCATATTCATATGCAACATGCAAACAAAATCATTCATACGTACTGCATTGACCATCATGTGTCTTGCTTCAATACATCACAAAAAGAGTCATCCCCAGTGTATCTGGTCCAGAGATGTCTCCATCAATCACAAATCATCACAAAAAGAGTCATCCCCAGTGTATCTGGTCCAGAGATGTCTCCATCATTCATAAAAAGAGTCATCCCCAGTGAGTCTAGTCCAGAGATGTCTCCATCAAACATATTTCAAGTAGCAGGTTTTGCAAACAATCGACTGCAAACTTGTGGTTAATTTCCCCAAAAGAAGTCATCTCCAGTGTGTCTGGTCCAGACAAGTACATATTCTTGTCATGTCTCGCTCTCCCACAATGATAGCAGACAATTTATTTCCTCGTTGTGTCCTTACCATCTCACAATGTTGGTAGACACTGCCTTTAGTTGTCTTCACCATCCCCAATGTTGGTGGACACTGTCTTTACTTATGTCCGTACACAGGACTTTATCGCTTTCAGTCTTTACTTCTGTCCGCACACAGGACTTTATCTGCTTATGTCCGCACACAGGACTTTACTGCTTTCTGTCTTTACTTCTGTCCGCACACAGGACTTTACTGCTTTCTGTCTTTACTTCTGTCCGCACACATGACTTTATTACTTTCTGTCTTTACTTCTGTCCATACACAGGACTTTACTGCCTTCTGTCCGCATACAGGACTTTATCGCCTTCTGTCTTCATTACTTTTGTCAAAAATCTTCATAACACTCATAAGCATAACACTCATAACATCATGTCATAGCATTTTATGGTTTAATCCGGTCAAAAAATGGCGTACTCTGTATTTAAGTCTCTTCCACCGTCGAACCAAAACAAAAACATCATCAAAAATCATCTGTTTTTTTATCTCCGATGGAAGAAACTTAAATAGGGGCATCTGTCATACCCCATTTTTTGACCGATCAATTTTTGTTCGGTATTTAAAACCTTTTTTTCTCTTTGTCATTTCTGACGAAATTTCGGCAGAGAGGTATTTTAAAATACCTCATTTAGTGGTTTTTTTTTTATTATTTTTATTTCTTTATATATATTAATTTATTTTTATTATTATTATTTAATCTATTTTTTATTTTTATTTCTTTTTTTTAAGTCTTTTTTATGTATTATTATTTATTATTTTATATTTTTCTTTTTTCCATTTTTTTTTTGTGTTTTTAGTTTTTTTGTATTATTTGGGTCCAGGTGTTTTGTCCTCATCAGGTCCAAAGGGGCAATTTTGTCCAAATGAGGAAACTTTTTCATCTGCCAAACCCTAGTTTCTGACACACTATAAATAGTGCATTAATTGCACAGTCCCCTAGGTCAGAAAATTTGGACCCAGCCGCACAAACAGTAAATGAAAACTCATCTTCTTCTTTGAAACCGAATCAAAAAATCCAGAACCACCATCATTCAAAAATCCAGAAAATCATAAAAAAAAACCAAGAAAACGAAAATCAAACAGAAAATTGAAACTATCATCATCATCATCCTTTTCATCAACAGAATCATAAACAAACACCATCAACTGAATCCGAAATCATTCATCAATTACAAACCCAGCAACCGAATCCAAAATCATTCATCAATCCCAAACCCAGAACCGAAATTATCACTATCATTCACAGAAACCATAAACACCATCGCCGTTCAAGACCCAGAAAAACGAAAAACAAAAACCCCCAAATCAAATCCAATCAAATCAGAATCAAAACCTCAAAAACCATCATCCAACAATCAAACCCGAATCGAATCAAACAGAGATTAAACGAGATCGAAAACGAAAACGAGGAGAAGAAGAAGAGATTCGAAACAGGATTAAGAACAAGGTTGAAAATTTTTCGATCTGGCTTTTATTTGTTTCTAGTGTTTGGCCTATGGTTTAGGATTTAGCTTTTGTGTTTTGTTTCTTTGATGGTTGATTTGTTTGAATTTGGGTTTGAATGAAAAAAGAAATGGCCGAGGAAGGGAGAGGAGGTTCACGGCCGCGATATTGATAGAGAAGAAGAGAAATTTGTTTTAGTTTTTTAGGGTTTTTCGTATTTATACCCCATTTGTGATCCTATGCGCGCAGGTGCACGGTTTTATGGTGCACCTGCGCGCCTATGTCCCTCTGATCCTGATCAAACGCTCCTGTTTCCTTTTGTCTGTGATCAGATCAGAGCTGTCTGATCAATCAGACGGCTCTGATCTGATTTTTACATTTTACTTCAAGCACCCCCCTCTGGGCCACGCCCCCCAGCTGGGCTTGGGCCCAGAGTTGCTTTTTGCACCCCCTTTCTGTTTTTATTGATATTTGCACCCCCTTCTGTTTTTTTATTTTATTTTTGCCTATGATAAAAGTGCTTATGGAATGTGCTTCAATAAGCTATTAAATCCAAAATAAGCACTTATTTGAGGTTCTTTTTTATTTTTTTTTACTATTTATTTCATGATTATTTGTGCTTAATCTTGCTCACTAACTTAACTTTTATTATCCATGCTTTATTCTTTATTATTACTAACTTACTAACTTATCACTATTATTGTCATTAACATACTTTATTATTATTGCTTGTTAATCTAACATTTAATTTATTGCCTAATTAATTAACCATTTATTTTATTGCAAGGACATTAGATTGTATTTTTAGGATTTAATGTAAATTTAAATAAAAATTGCATAGCATCATCTTGCATTCATTTCATATTTATTTTTCTTGCAAATACCTTAGAATGTAATTAGGAACAAGTGTATACTATAAATGAAAAATTGCCTCTCATGCATATTTATTTATCGCTTTCCGCAAAAACGTTAGAATATTAATTCCGAGGGAAAAGACACCGTTTTGATCAAAATATCATTACGGATTGTCTTCGCGCTTATTTGCTTATTGCGACGTTATTATTCTTTTAGCGCTACCTTTTTTTTTTAATTTGGAACCCAACATTCCAATTGAAATAATTACTCATTTTATTCTCAAAAAAATGAGGTCAACACCTCTTCAAAAAAAGTCAAAACAATTCATCTTCAAACATCAAAAAGCATCAAAAACATTTCATCGTCAAACATTTTCAAACTTTGGACTTTAAACCAAACGTTTCTTTTTATCGCGAAAACCTTGGATTTTAACCCAAGAGTCTTTTTATCGCAAAACTTGGATTTTAAACCAAGTGCCTTGGACTTTAAACCAATGACTTCTTTTATCGCTAAAACCTTGGATTTTAAACCAAGTGTTCTTTTTTTCTCGCAAAAACCTTGGATTTTAAAACCAAGTGCATTTTCTTCATTCATACATTTTTAATCATGCAAAAACCTTGGATTTTAAACCAAGTGTCTTTTATCATTCAAACATTTTCTCAATAAACCTTGGATTTTAAACCAAGTGTCCGCGTCTTATTTCATAATCAAACTTCAATCAATTTAACCATATAGACTTTCTTCACAAACTAACATCAATCAAACTCACATTTTGCCACTTTTGGCTTTTGGTCTTTACAACCATTTTCAAAACCTTAAAATCAAACAAATAAATTTACTGGGCTTTCTACCCCGAACTACGGTGGTTTGATCCCTCAGGTACGTAGGCATGAGACTTGTCTCTCCAATCAATAAAATCAACAAAAACATTTTTCTTTTTCCATCACTTTAAACTTTTTTTATCATCATTTTAATTCCTATACTTACGGTGCTAATACCTTCCCTTCGTATAACCAACCCCCGAACCTTGATCTCCTAAAAAATAGGGTTTTTTCGAACATTTTCCCTTTCCCTCGGATAAATTAAAGATCGGTGGTGGAATATTAAATTGCGATTCGAAGTTAATTAATAACTCGACATCCAAAAATCACCGCGACAATGATAATGAAAGCATTCAGAGAGCAAATATAAATGGTATGTTAGATCAATATGAGGAGTTTAGAATGGAAGAAAATGAGAGCGTTGGAGAAATGAGCTTAAGATTTCAAGCTATCACAAGCAAGCTTGAAGACTTCAACAACAAACTCAGCAACAAAGAGCTTGTAAGCAAAATGTTGAGCAGTTTACCTCTAAATTGGAATGAAATTTCAAAATTTCTAGAGGAAACTGAAAACATCAATTCAATGAGTCTTGAATCATTGATTGAGTTACTCAGAGTCCATGAATTGGCTCTGAAAGAAGAAGAACAGTTGAAAAGTGAAGAAGCAAAAGCAGCAAGGAAAGGAAAGCAAGCATTGGAACATGAAGGTCTTGTTGAAAAACCTGATGAAGAGTATCTTGAAAGGTTTTCAAGAAAAATTCAAAAGATGGTACAACTTCAAGAAGAATGGAGGAAAACTGGCTAAAGGAATGACAACCTGGGATATGCTAGACAACTTCTCTGAAGATGAATTCGGAAGAGCACCAGGAGCTGAAAAATCAAGTTCTGAAGATGGTTCAGACTCTGAAGATTCAAATTCTGATGGAGAGTCAGAACCTGAGAACATAGACATTATCCAGAGAAGAATGAATCAGGTATACCCTTGTCTTTCCAAAGCAAAATTGATCAAGCATCTTAGAAAGGCTTTACTTAAATCCTTAAATAGTCAGCAGAAGTATAAAAAGCTTAAAGCAGACTATGAGAATTTAAGTAAGCAAGCAAATCACTCTGAAGATCTTGTACAAAAAGATTTTATCAAAACAAAAGATCTTAAGAATGGTTATGCTATGTGTTACAAACCCTTTGAGCACTCTCCTGCTTTCAAAGAGTACTGCAACACAAATGCTGATCAGAATAAAATTATTTCTATGCTTTGCAACTTTAGAACCAACAATACTAATGGGATTGGATACTCTAGTAATAAAACACTAGAGGAACCAAGCTTATCAGTTATTGATGGAAGCTTCTCACTCCCTAATCTTTACACTACATTTGTATCTGATAGCACTCAGATGAAACAAATGAAGGATAAAGATTTGGAAACTAACAGTCTAGGACCCTCAAGCAAGTGGGTACCAAGAGACAAAATAGTTTACTTGATTGCAGGTCAAACAAAGACTCTAGATGTTCCACTCACATGGATGCATGTGAATGTGAATGGAAAAAGAGCAATTGTGCATAGAAGGCACATTTTTGAAGATTCAGATGGTGAAGAAGATGAAAAGGATTTCATAAGGAACAAAAGAAGATATGATCCTTATGATGAAGATCTTGAAGCTTGTTGTGAAGATGACAGCAACTCAGTGTGGTGGAGTGACTGTTCAGGCTATGACACTGATTTCAATTGAAACAAGAAGCTTCAATGCCAGGTGAGTATTCTTAAATTCTCAATGACAATTCAGAGGAATAACACTCAAAGGTTAAAAATATTCTTTTAGGACACTTGATTTATTTGAACAAAATGTTCAGAACTAAAACCTTGAAAAATCTTGTCTGAACATATATTTTTTTTTGTCCTGAAAGATTCGTTTTTAGACTCTGAAGTACTTTAGGTTTCAGCATCTGAAGTAGATCAGACTATGAGAACTTTTCAACCTCTGAAGGTTAAGCCTCTGAAAAGGAAACGAATTGGAAACGTTTAAGTTTTAACTAAAACGTTTTGGCGCTAATTGAACAACACGTACACACGTTCTGATTGGTTTGAAACAGTTTGTAATGGTTCGTTTTTTTTTTATTTTTCAATGTGTGCTTTATTTCGTTTTAACAAAATCACTTAATCACTTGCACACACTACACCTTCACAACCTACACTTTCATTTTCTTGAAACCTCAGAAAATCTTCTTTCTTCCACAAATTAGCAAAACCCTAAACTTCAGAAATGGCAGCATCCACATCATCTTCAGATTCTCTATTTGCGTTTCCTAAGAACTTCCCTATCAACACTACTACTTGCGAAGAAATGTTCTCCACAGATTTGTCTCTCGAGATGGAGGGAAAATCTCTAAACCTGGTTATGGAACAACCAGTGGACTTTGATAGCTTGGAGAAGAATCACTTTGATGTTCTAAAGTTCTTTATTGATCATAATGGGAGCTTTAGATACATGAAGTTGCTAAATGGTCCCATCTATCCAACGCTAGTAAAGGATTTTTGGATCAGAAGCAAGGTGAAGACGGTTGAAGATTACAACAAGGAGCTGGAGGCAAGGAAGAAGGAGAAGTTGGAAAATAAGGATAAGACTCCTCAAGAATTGGGATTGAGGATAGTTGAAGAAACTGAAGTACACTCCGTAGTATGTGGTTTTGAAGTAATTCTCACTGCTTCAAATCTGGCTAAGGTATTATCTATCCCCAATGAAGGCACCTACCATACCTATAGCCAAAGCGAAGCAAAGAATTCAGAATTTCTTGTGAACATGACCAAGTTGTGCTACGCAAAAGGGAAGAGCTGTGAAAGCAACAAGGTGGGTGATTTGAAGCCTATTCAGAGGGTATTAGCCAGAATAGTTCTAGGATCAATATTTCCAAGGAGTGGAAGTTCTGATCAACTTTCATGGGATCATAGGCACTTTGTCTATTTTCTCACAAGGAAATTTAATTTGAACTGGGCAAAATACATCTTCAATCACCTCTGCAAGGCTTTGAGTGCTACTCAGAAGCAATCCAAGCCAAATGTTCATGTCATCTATCCAAGAATCCTTAGTGAAATCTTCTATCAATGTGGTGTGATAGATGTAATCAAGGCTGCTGGTCATGACAATCTGATTAGGGAAATCAGAGCTTCTACAATCTCTGCTCACACCCTCTCCAACATGAACTTGCTAGCAGGAAAAAAATGCAACCTTCTGATCCATTTGAACCTCAACCTCACTCAGAAGATTCAATGGTGAAGAGATATAAGATTGACATACCTGCTGTCTCTAATGGTATTGTCAATCAATATATACAACTGCTAGAGAGTCAAGGTGAAGGGTTTGAGATTGAAGAAGAAGAATTGAAGAAGAAGAGGAAGAGGCTGGTGAAGATAAAGTTGGAGAAGAGTGAAGCTGCAAGGGCAGAGGGTAAAGGAAAGATCAAGCCTAAGGCTGGAAGTTCAACTGTGATAGTAGTGGATGATGAAGAAAGTAAAGATGATGATGAACCACTATGTTTCAGATTAAAGAAACTTACCAAAGAGCCAAGGAAGAGAACTGCTGAAGGCTCAATCAAGGACAACTCAGGTAATGTATCTTTGTCTAAACCTGCTGTTGTAAACACTCAACAGACTCAACCAACTTCATCATCAACCCAACCCAAAAATTCACCTCTACATTTCCTTGAGGAACATTTAGGTGGTGAATTATCCGATCTAACCAAAACCACAAATTTAGTTCAGAACCCATCCACCCAGATAAGTCCTGAAGACCATCTCACATTAAAACAACTCATTTCAGAACCTGTCCATTCAGAACCTCCCATACCAGAAATAATCCATACTGAACCACACCCCTCATCAGAACCTATCCAAACACCACCTGAACACAAACCCTCAGAGAATCAAGATTCTGATCACCAAACACAATCTGAAAACCAAACACATCATGAACTTCAACCATCACATAACCAAACACAACCTGAACAATAAAGTACTGAGGAACTTGAACCTCACTCTGATGTTTCAAGACATACTGAACTTGTTGATTCAGAAGATATCCAAAATTCCCCAACAACAAACCTTGTTGATGCTATGGTTGAAGAACTTCATGTCAATGATTTTCATCTTAAAGCCTTTGATCAACAGCAACAACAACCTCAACTATCACCTCAACACACCCCTTCAAATTCTGAACCTCATCCAACCAACTCAACCAACATTGATATCTTGAGTGAATGCAATAGTTTGTTTAAACAGATACATGGTCTTCATGAGCTTAGGAAATCTGACATGACCTCGTCTGAATATGTTGCTCAATGGATGAGTTTAACTGAAGAGTTAGTGAAGAGGCTGTATAACCTTCAGAAGGCTGATGTTGAAGAACAGAGGAGGTTTGACAAGGGAAAAGCTAAAATGGTTGAAGAGGTCATTCAGAATCAAAAGGACACAGAGAGGAATCAACCTGAATCCTCTACTGTAAGAGATAGTAACCTGAATGAACCTACCCAAGAAAATCTAAGGAGCAATCAAGAGCACCTGAGAAATCCAGCATATGAGGCTGAAATTAAAGAAATCAAAGCCCAGATGGATAAGTAAATTGGGATGATAGAGAAAGTCAGTGGAAACCAAATAGAGATTATGAAAACCTTAGCTTCTATCTGTAATCAACCCCAATAAACCCTTAGGATCTCTTTGAATGTTTATGTGTTTATCTGCAGTTTAATAGTTTTATTAAGCACATTGGTAGGATTAAGTACATACTTCTGAAAGTTTTTTTTTTTAAAAAATGTTATTGTTTGTCAATCGTAAATATTCATTCATTATGTGCTAATCTGTTTGTTCTCTGATTATAAATTTCTAAACAAGCTTTAATTTTTACAAACAGTTTTTCAATGGAGACTTCAAAATATTGTTTTTCATTCATAAATTTGATTTTCAATGAGTACAACATTTGGATATTCCTTAAAGATTCACATTACATAACAAGAGAATAAATATAAATAAGAAATCAAAAATAAACAAGCCAAAGTAATGAATTTTATTTCATTGAGAACATGAGTTCTGGATTACATGTTAAAATTCCTAAAGACTACTTTCTTGAAGCCTCCAAGGTATGACCTTGGAGAAGGGACTGAATATTCTTGAAGAAACCATGCATCAGTTTGGTTTCCTTCAGGAATGTCAGTTTGCCCTTCTTAGGCTGTGGACATCAGTTTGATTTTCTTCAGGAATATATGTTTTCAGAACTTAAAACAGTCAGCGTCCAAAGATTTTTCTTCAGACTCTGAACTGAGTTCTTCTGTAACAGACACTGGCTTTGTTTCTCTTGGTTTCTTCTTATGTTTTCTCCTATCTTGACTATCTCTCTTTGAAACTACATTCTTCTTCTCTGAGCGTTTCATTTTTTCTCTCAAAAGATCTATCAATCACCTAAGATTATTCTGTGTGAATAAAATGACTAGGTATTTCTCTCCATTTATAAGCTCATTTCACCGACAAGGTCTTAAATGCGTTCAACCACTCCTGATTTGACCGTATTGGACGTTGTACTTGTTAATTAAATTGCTTATACTCTTTTTGATAATGACAAAAGGGGGAGAAAGAATATTGGTAAATCAATTGTTGGAAGAAGCGAAATTACTTAGCTTTTTCAGGCTTTGTAGTGCTTCAGAGAGAACGTAGGAGAGTGATCAAAATAGTGGCATGAGGTACATGCTTTGATATGACAATCTGATCTTTGAGGATTTCAAAATGTTGTGCTAAAAGAGCTCTGAACTATTTTCAAAAAGCTTTGCTTTATGCTCTGAACTGTTTTCAAGTTTTTGATTCACGCTCTGAACTATTTTTGAAAATTTTTTTTAAGCTCTGAACTGTTTGAAAAATATTTTGAACTCTGAAACTGTATTTTAATGATAACCATCAGAACCAAGTGTGTGTGTGTATACGTTTCTAGTGCCTCTGATCCTATTGTCATTTAATTTAAATATTTGCTTCATCTTGCATCTTCATTAAGAGCATAATTTCAAGGAGAATATATTTATTAATTGAAGTTTATTATTCATATATAGTACTTGAGTAAGGGTGCAACTTTATTCAAAGATTATCACACTATGAAAAGAAGAAGCTTGCAAACCTTGTTCTTTATATAGTAAAATATGAATAATTTAAGTCATATAATAAAGTAATTCTGAAACTGATTAAAATTAACTATGGATACAAAATAGGGGGAGCTTACAAACCTAACCCTATGGGATATCAGACTTTGGGGGAGCTTGCGAAACTCAGAAGCCTAATGTCAACATAGCTGATTTTTATCAACAACAATTGTATTTAATACTTATGTTTGTCATCATCAAAAAGGGGGAGATTGTTGGAACAAAATGTGTGTTAGTACACAGCCTTAAGTTTTGATGATAACAAAGTATTAAATGGACAATTGATGTTACTAATGTTTAAATTAAGTGTGCAGGAGAATCCAATGTTATATCAAGAGCACATTTAATTTAGACTCTGATGAAACCTATGGAAGTCTGAATCTTTACACTCTAAAAGAGTTCAGAAGCTACAACGTGGTCAGAAGCTAAACAAAGTTCAGAAGCTCAAAAAGGATCAGAATGTCTGCACGAGTTCAGAAGCTCAAAGATGTTCAAATGCCTACAAGAGTTCAGAAGCTATCTGCTAGTCATGAGTTATTTAGAAGATGAAGACGTTCAGAAGCTGAAATACGAAGGACTATCAGAGGCCATTTATTCAAGACCAATCAGACTCCAAGTTATCAAAGGTTCATCAGAAGCAAATGAATTCCCCAAATCATCAGAAGGGCTACATCAACTACTCTTATCAAGCCTGATGATTTGTTCTAAGGACAACTAATTACAACGGTCACAAAGGATGTGATCCTACTCTCTCTAGGAGCTAGTTGTACCTTATTACTGTACTTTGGACAAACAGTAAAGGAGAAGCTTCACTGCAAAGAAGACGTGGCTTTACTAACGGATATTCAAAGACTACAGCTGTCCATTTTACAACGGGAATTTCTCCAACGTCTCAATGTCTTTCTCAACTCATATAAATATGCAAAAGAAAGAATTGATGACTAGCGAACTTCATTAGAAAACATCTCTTAGAATAAAGTGAGAATCTGAATTGTAATAGAAAACATCTCTCAAATGAAGTGAGAATAGAAACTAGCTTAAGCCTCTGAAGTTATTATGATTGTAATAAGTTTAAGCTTAGAAGTTAGTATTACTCCTGCGTGAGTAATTGATAAGTCTTCTGCTTAGTGTAGAAGCTAGAAAGTCTTCTGCTTAGTGTAGAAGCAAGAAAGTCTTCTGCTTAGTGTAGAAGCAAGTAAGTCTCAATCTTAGTAATTAGAGCAAGGAAGTCTTCTGCTTAGTGTAGAAGCAAGGAAGTCTCTTGTCTTGTGTGACTTGAGCAAGGAAGTCTCATGCTTGTGTGCTTGAGCAAGGAAGTCTCTGATCTTGTGTGATTAGAGCAAGGAAGTCTCTTTGTCTTGTGTGACCTAGAGCAGGAAGTCTTAAGTCTTGTGTGACTTGAGCAAGGAAGTCTCATGCTTGTGTGCTTGAGCATCTGAATGTAATCTTAGTGATTATAGTGAAATCTCTTGTAAGTACAAGGGGACTGGAGTACTCTCAATTTGTGAGGGGAACCAGTATAAATTGTTGTGTCTCTTTCTCTCTCTCACTCTCTCATTTAATCCTTCATCATTCACTTAGCCTTAAGTTGATTGTGTAAACTATTCCACTGTGCTTAAAGACTCTGATAGATTTAAATATCTAGAAAAGTTTTTAAATATCCAAAACACAATTCAACCCCCCCTTCTTGTGTTTTCTCCACACACATTCAATGGGTATCAGAGCTCCGGTTCTGTTGGTAAATCACTTAACCGTGAGACAGTCAAGATCCAAAGGAGAAAAACACCATGGCTCAAAACATGGATGATTGGAAGCAGAAGCTATATCAACAAGTTGCTGATCTTATCAAGGAAATTGAAGATTGACTGAATTTAAATGAAGATCTGAGCAACAATCAAAATCCTTCCACATCAGGGGCTGAACAAACTTCTAATATTGAATCTACAACCACCAATGTTTGCTTCATTAGTGATGATTGTCATACCCCATTTTTTGACCGATCGATTTTTGTTCGGTATTTAAAACCTTTTTTCTCTTTGTCATTTCTGACGAAATTTCGGCAGAGAGGTATTTTAAAATACCTCATTTAGTTGTTTTTTTTTATTATTATTATTTTTATTTCTTTATATATATTAATTTATTTTTATTATTATTATTTAATCTGTTTTTTATTTTTATTTCTTTTTTTTAAGTCTTTTTTTATGTATTATTATTTATTATTTTATATTTTTCGTTTTTTTCATTTTTTTTTTGTGTTTAGTTAATTAGCGAACTCTCAATTCGTTATATAAGTAGTGGGTAGATAAAAATATTTAAATGCTAGAATGGTTTAAGATCTCACACCCCAGAGGACCCCCCCGAGAAATTTTAAATTACTTGTCATATGCTACTTAAGTAGCGGACATAAATTCTATAACAAACAGGAAAAAAAATAGAAATTATATTGCAACATTAATAATTTAACAGGAATACTTTTATTGATTTCATAAAAAATTACAGGAGACGAAAAAAGTACATTAATATTAATAAAACAAAAAATTAAATTTCGGATCCACCATCTACATCTCTTTCTAGGAGTGCTAGACGATGAAGGCCATACTGAAACTCTTGGGGGGCCTTAAATAAAATTCCCCCTAACTAATCTAGAGTAGACGAATCCGCCAATGTAGCCACAAAAAGTCCATTGTGGATACCATACCATTCTTAACCATGATGACTAAATAACTGGTAGAAACAATGTGAGTAGCCGACGATAGACTATGTGACCATTTACCAACAAAATGGCATAAATTAAACTAAAATGATAAGAAGAAAAAAATAGAAGAAAATAGATGGAGAATGAAGAGAAGAGGTGATTGAGGGTACATACAGAAATTTTGCTGCTTCATGGTTGTCATGGCAGCACAATTAAAATTGGTCACTTGGTAGGCATTAATTTGACTGATGCAGCAGACTTGACCACCGATCCGCTACTTAAGTAGTGGATGGTGTCCGCATGTCAAGTAGCGGACTGTGTTTTCAAAAAAATTCAGAATTTTTTATTTTTAACATGTCCACTACTTAAGTAACAAAAGAGTAAAATTGGAAACGCAGGGCATGCGAGAAGAACGGGGGGCGACAAAAGAAATTCTCTTATTGTTTAGGTTACCATTAATATTTTTGTACACATTCTAAAGTAGTAGAGATCTTATTTTTCACCCTACTTCTAAAAACCTATACACGGTAAGTCTCTATTTTTGACGGGCTAAGCCGAGGTTTCAGAAACGGTACTTTAAGTTGGTTTGTTATGCCTAACTTGCTTAAAAATTAGGGCAAGGACAGGGCAGGTTGGACTACGGGAATTTTAAAAACAACTTCTTTTTTTCCGACTTGAGATATAAAATCGAGGTAATAGTTAAACATGGATGAGCTCAATCTAACTTTTCTTTCCCATTACATTTTTAGAAGAAAAAAGAAAAGAAAAAAAGGTTAAGCTAAATTTCACTTGTGTTGCTTCCTTTTTCAAATCAATTTAATTTGAGACTTGTTTAATGTTGCTGGATTTTTATTTTATTTTGAAACTTAAGTTGAAGAATGACATTGATATTGCTACAAGATGTGGGCAATTAAAACCAAGTTAATTAGTTTACAAGACCGGTCATTTGAGTTTGATAATCTTCTAAAAAATCTTTCTTTTTTAAGAAAAAAATATTGTAAATCATGTAATAAATCTATTTATTTATTTTTTTTAAAATTTTTAAAATGTTATTTGAAGGACCGGTCCGCCAACTCGTTAGTAAATAGTGTAGACTTAATTTTTAACGTTAGACCTCTAAGTTGGTGATGTGGATGGAAAAACTTTCACATATAACAAAGGATCTCACCAAGTGATTCTTGAATCAATGTGTCAAATAAAAGGGAAAAGAAACAAACAAAGATGAATTTGGGGAAGGAGATGGTGAAGAAGGCGCCACAATCATCAAGATTGATAAACCAAGAGGAATCGCCACAATGGTAAGGAAGCCATCGATAAGATTCAACAAGTTTTAATTCAAGAACCAAATAGGAGCCACACTCACTCTCACAAATCTCACTAAGAGATATTCTACTTCATTTCAAAGTTGTTTTTAAATAAGATTACAAATGTCTATTTAAAGAAAACCCTAAATCTACATGGGCCATAAGTGACACCATTCTAGTCCCATATTGGACTTACATCATTTAATTAAAAAAAAAAATTAAAACGAACAATCATAATAATTAATTTATTAAAATATGAATTCTCTTCATGCACTTGAGGTCCTCATCAGTTGGCCACCCCATTTTTAAACGAACTTAAATGGAATAGACTTAAATAGGGCGGGCCATGGCTTTGCCGCCCCTAGTTTAGAGGACGAGAAAAAATAATTTTGTTTGGAAGTTATATACTACTATATAGAGGGAAAAAATGTTTTTTTTTTTACATAAATATATATATTTTTCTAATAAGTTCGTTCGGAAGAATACTTCTAAAGTAATTTTGAGAGGAGCGAGAAAAGAAGTCCCGAGCAAACTTATATACTTTAGAAGTATACTTGCGAATGAAAGGGTGGAGCCTAGTGCCCCTATGATGATGCCTAGACCCTTGCACAACTCTTTCACTCGATAATTGACATATATAGTCGATCTCTGGTCATTCAATATACCTCATATTATTTCATTGTTTTGAAAATCATTCACAAAAGATAAACTAGAAAGTTGTTGTAGGAAATATTTATCCCGCATACTCATCGTGATTTTGAAAATTATTGTTGAGGACTGCAGACCTTTTTTAATCTTTTTTTATTATTTTTAAATTAACATATTTCCCGCTTTCAAGCACATAGACTAATTCACTCAAGATAATTGAGATTCATCTAAAGGATTTAACTCTCAAAAAATACATTTTCACATACACCAATCAAAGATTTACAAAACGACTCAAATATCTACCACTTATGTGATTATGTTACACTAAATTGATAGATTATTTTTTTCATTTTTCCATCAAAACCTTAATGCATGTGATGTTTAGTAGGTGACAAACAAACCAAGTTGTTTTTTTTTTTTTGTAGACGAAATGAAAAAGTTATTAGAAACTCACACACACAAAGTAGAGTGGTCAGATATCAAACTTTGATCATGACGTCTCACACTAGCAATTTCGATATCTCTACCATTTAAGTTATGATTTGTGGACCAAACCAAATTGTTTATTCCTTGGCAAAGGCAACTTTGTTCACAAATATCACAGCTAGTCATTGTATTATTTTATATTAAATTTCATCTTATATTGGAGATACACACCATATGGTACGGTAAGTGTGGAGAGTAAGAAAAGGAAACGCCACGCGTCGTGAGAAATGAGAAATAAAATTGAAAAAAAATAAAGCTCCACACTAAAGTAAAAGTTCTGAAAAATGACCTTACCAATTATTTTATGTTCTCCATCCACAAATCTGAATTAGATCTTTCAATTTGCACAATCACTTATATTATTCAATACAAAAGATTCGGTTGTCACTATAATATAAGCTCGTTTTGTAAAATACTTGGTACCACAACATGGATTTTGTCATATATAATATGCAGCTCTTAAATGATTTATTATTTTGGTTAATGAAATAATCAGCAAGTGAATTCGGTTGCTCATGTGCTAGTTAGAACGACTAATTCCTGGACTAATTTCTATAAATTTGAGATTATTTTTTCACGTATTGAACTTTTAGTTATTAATGAAATGCATTAAGTTTGTTTAGTTAAAAAAAATTATTTTGGTTAAAAAAATGAGCCTTTATTAGTTTTTAGCTCCATCATCAACAATTATTGTGTTCCTAATAAATTAATCATGTAACGGTTTTCGTCACGACCGTCCCCGAGTATTTAGACGTTCTTGGCAAATAATAAAAATTGCTTCCTAATAAAAATATAATTTTTTTAAAAAAGAACATAATATATTTAAATTGTAAATATTTTCAATAAAGTAATCATTCATCCTTGTGACTAACAAAAAAAGGTCATATTGTAACAAATATCATCAAATTACATTTTAGCTACTTAAAAAAATCTCCCTTCTAACCTTTTTTTTAGTTGTTACTATGTTTTTTCTTTACTAGACTTATATTATTATTGGACCTTCTTATTACTACTTAAACCCCCTAATTAATATAACTAATTAAATAAAAAAATTGAGGCCCCTATTTTTTGGAAACCCTATGCTAGGGCCTTACCTTCCTTTGGCCAAAGACAGACCTGGTTTTTATAAACATAACTCGATTGGAAAGAATGTTACATTTCATATATATATATAAAAGGGCTGGAGTTGCAACAGTTGTCACTTATTAATTTTGAGAGGTGAATTTCTAATCAGTACCTGACAACAAAAATACTAAAAATTAATCATGCAACCCTGTCCCACAAAGTCGATCTGTCGCCTTCTCATGGACTCATATAGTGGAAGAATTCTTTTCATTTTTTAACTAAAAATAGCTTAGCGTAAGACCATAACTTTGTAGGACGTATTCATACATATACACAAATTTGAAACAAGATGATGATAAAAATAAGGCTTTACAACATGCATGCAGTATCACTTGGAATGAAGTTACTATACTTTCCCTTTTGTTATCTCTTAAAGAGTTTTTGATGCAAATCCTTCTTTTTCTCGTGTCATCCGTTTAGGCATAAGGCATTTCTTATATACTGCAATGTACCACTATATGATTTGTCTAAGTTTATAGATACAACATCTCTCTCTTTCTCTCACTCACACCACATACATACACATTAGGAAGCAAAAAGTCGATTATGTATTCACAAAAAACCATTATGTTGAATATTATTCTAAATCATTGTATTGCATGTTAGGTTATTTAATGACTTAATTGTAGTTTTCATCTTCATATTTTCACTATTTTGTAGAATTGGTTTTCAAATTTTAAAATTTGATAGTTTTTATTCATCCGTCAAATATTTTGTCTAAAACATGGTGATACAACATGTTTCAAATTAAGTTTATAAGTGGATTTTCTTATAATTTTATTGATATTTGTATTTTCTCATTATTATATGACATATATACCACGTCATTTAAAATATATTACATCGTCAATTTATAGTTAAAAATTATGATTCAGAGGGACCAAAATTGTTAAATTTTAAAATAGAGAAACAAATGCTATAAAATGGTGAAAATAAGAGGACAAAAATTGCAACTATACTTTATTTAAAATATGACATGTTACTATCTTATAAAAAATTGTAAATAATATATGGTACATTCGACCTACACTTAAAATTTAAATTAATAAATTAATTATCATTTTATGAATAAAATGAAATAGCCCAAAGACAACCAAAACTATTTTGCTTACTATTTACTCTAATTTAAAGATAGTTTTTCTAGACAAACTCAATTTATAGTAAGCAAAAAGAAAAAGTCATCGTCCATTTCATTTCATGTGCCAATATGTGTATCCTAGTGCAAATGTGTCACATTGTAAATGCATGAATCAAGAGATGAATTTATAATTTTGACAAATTATATTATCACATTAGAAAATTACCATATATCTTCTTAGTTACATGACAAAGTGGCATATCCCTACTCCACTCAGTTTGAGATGACTCAACTAAAGCTACCCAACTTTTTCTTTAAGGATAATGAAGTTGGCTCCTTTAAAAAATTGTTATTGTGGTAAATTAAGCATGCAGGACTTTTTGTAGCAAGATTAAAAGATATATATCTACCTAGTCAAAAAATGTAAATATTCCACATGAACTACACTTGATAATATAATTTATTGTTATCATATATAATAGGAGGAAGGTGAAATTATTGGTTAAAGTTGAAAACTTAATGTAACCTCTTTTCTTAGATGATGGAAAAAAGGGGAAAAAGGTAAGAAAATTAAAGAAGATAATAACTACCTACTTTATTTAAAAATATCGTTTTATATCTTTTCTTTATAAAAGCAATATGAGTACGTGGATGTGTCGTTTTATGAAGTGTATATACCTTTCCCTATGAGATTGGAAGAGACATCTTTGATGGAATTTATGAGTTTATATATAATCTGTTGGCATGAACATGATCAACTAGACCATACTATATATGACTTCATTTTTTGTAAAGTTGAGATGCCAGGTTTGTATGATCACTAAAGTGAAAAATATGAGTAATTTAGGTAAATAAAACTTTTCTTTTCAGCAACAAACAAGATAAGGTTAAACAATTTACTTTCATCACGTTCTTTGATCATATAGTGGTTTCTTGATAGAATTCTTAACTATGTAGCATTATACTATGAGAGTTATTAATTTTTTTTGACTAAATATATCAGAGTTATTAATCATCAACCTTTTTTATATTGGCCAATACATTATTACAAAACAATAAGGGATCGACAAGCCATGCCATGGCAAATAATTAATTACTTTTTTAACTAATAAATTAATGATATATTTTTAGTTAAAATTATTTATAATGTTTTGTAGTTAAAAAAAATTCATATAAAAAAAATATTATTTTACAGTTTAATTACAAGTATTATGCTAATTTTCTATGATTTTTTTTCAAAAAATATTCAACTTTATAGAGTATTAACAACAAAAAATTCAGAAAATTTTAAATGTTGTAAAATTTTCTAACTCAAAATCATACAATATCATGTAAATTTAATAAAATGTAAATTTAATAAAAGAAGATACTATAGAATTTCCAAAATTACCCATTCTTTCTCTTTTTTATTTTTGACACTTAATTAAACTAAGGGTTATAATTGTCAATTTACAACATTTTAAGTTATTAAAATATTAAAATAATCAATTGCACTCATATATATATATTTAGGACGAAGTTATTAATTTCTACTGGGACCTATATTTCTACTCATATTTTTTATGTGTCTATTTTTTAATAATATTTACGCGGACCTATATTTTCTACTATATATTAATAAGCGTGTCTATTTTTTTATAAATTCTAAGGGGGCTCATATTTTATTATGTGTGCCTATTTTTTATAATTTCTACCGGGACGAATATTTCTACTCATATATTAATAAGCGTCCCTATTATTTTATAATTTCTATGGAGAACAATGTTTCTATGGGAACCTATATTTCTACTCATATATTAAATACAAGTGTCTATTTTTTAATAATTTCTACAGGGACCTAGAGTTCACCGAGATTTTTATTTCTACTAATATATTAATACGTTGCATATATTTTTTATAGTTTCTACCTAGAATTATATTTCTACTCATATATATAAATACGCATGCCATTTTTTTTTATAATTTCCACGGAACCAATATTAATACAAGTGTACATTTTGTAGGACACATATATAAAAAAAATGCTACTATATTAAAATGAGAAATATCATCCCAACCAGTTCAATGTTATTTATGCATGGACAAGTTGTCACTAATAAATATTACAATTATAACTCTTATACACGGGACAAAATTTTTGCACGGGCGAGTAATTTTGTAACGGAACTAATTTCAAGCTATACAATATTCTTTTTTTAAGCAAACTAAACAATATTCGATCAATTATAATTTAATCTATTAATAATTTTTGCATTATCTTAATAGAAAAGGTGTAAATCAAATTAAATCTTATAATGTAACATTAATCATTATTTCTACTTACGAAAATATAACCTTATAGTAAAAAAAAATCGCGGCAACGCCGCGACCCGTGCATATGCACGGGTTATATACTAGTAGAATAAACAAGGTGCGTGAGTGAAGCCCAAAGACAACCAAAACTAAATACCCGAAATAATATCAATATACAATATTAGACATGTAATTTTGCCGCTTCCTTACGCGTCCTACGCCTTTTTCATTTTACTCTTCCTCTATTTAAGTAGCGGACGTTATAAAAATAAGAATTTTTGAAAAAATTTGTCCGCTACTTAAGTAGTAGACATTATAAAGGTAGGCTGATTTTGGGAGGTGTCCGCCACTTAAGTAACCCTCAAATCTATCCCCTTTTGCATTTCCTAGTTCTCGTTGACTTTTTGACTAAAAGTTTCTTATGTGCCATTTTCAAACATAAAAATTGTATAAATAAAACTCGTGTTTAAAATAAATAAAAATGTTCATAAGAACATGTTTATAAAATAAAAATATTTGTTTTAAAATAAGTAAATAAATGAAAAATAGTTTTTTTTTAAATGTTCATCGAAAAATTTGTAAACTATTTTTTTTTTATAACAAAATTATTTTATAAACCACATTTAACAATTTTTTATTTTATAAACTATTTTAAAATAAAATGTTCAAATTTTCTATTTTTTAATTTTAAAAACATTTTTTATTTATTTAAAAATATTTTTAATTTTAAAATGCGACATAAATAACTTTTTTTCAAAAAAGTCAATGAAAAACTAGAAAATGCACGGGATAAACTAGGAGGTCAAAATCGAGCAGTTATAACTGGGTGGTAAAAATTGAACAATTATAAAATTTAGGGGGTTAAAATTAAACAATTAAACTTAGAGGCCAAAATCAAACCATTGTGAAACTTAGGAGGCAACAACGCATTTTAGCCTAATAATATACCTAAGAGTCTAAGTGTAGCAAATCCAATGAAGATAAAACAACAAGAAAAGATAAACAACCCACACCCAAAAATTTGTTATCTAGTACAACCTAAAATTGACTTATGTCTAGAGGAGAGAGTTGTTATTTGTTCCACTATCGATGAATCTTTATAAGAGATACAAATAAATTATAAAAAATTAACTTCAAGAGTTCTCGCAAAACGAACTTTAATTTCTACCTCAAAGAGTACACAATATTTGTGTTTGAAAATCCTAAATTTTTCCTCTACTTGGTCAGTAAGTTTTCTCTTTAGAATGAAGCCATCCCTACAAAAATGGCTGAAAAAAAATTAAATATGACTAAGATATAAAATTGTTTGCATTAACACCTAATTTTTTTTAATATAAAAAAAGACTCTTGTTGCATGTTAAAAAATATAAAATTGTTTTTACAAAAAAAAACTTTAAAATTGTAATGCTATAAAAAAAGCAAAACAAAATTGACCTGCATTTTATAATTTAAATACTAAATTATTATCTTACATACAAATTAATTTAAAACACTAAATTGTCACACTCATTACTTTTAAAGAGCAAAATATATTCTAAAATAATGAAAACTTACCATACACGTAAGTCCCCGGGGCAAGACAAAGAATGAATCACAATCACCTCAAGTAAAGATGAACATGTGATCGATGTGGCCATGTACTTTCTTCTATGGAACTTCTTCATTTTTATTTTTTTTTAATTCCTCATATTCTAAGGAAAAAATAGTTCTCAAGCTAATTGGATATACTTCTTTTTTTTTTTTATATTGGATTGACTCTTTTTTTTAATTTATGCGAAATAACTTGTACAAATAAATAAGCTTTTGTATATTATTATAAGTTTTTCAAAGTATTTTATAAGAAAATAGCTTATAAAAATACAAATTTTGTTAATAAAAACTTATGAATTAGCGTAAAAATTTATTTATTTGCATAAGCTATTTTCATAAGTTCAAAAATAAGACAAATTATATAATAAAAAAAAAAAGACAAATCCAAACAGATTCCTAATACTCTGAAAGTCAGCTGAAAGATAAATAGAATCTGATAAAAAAATGTTCAATTTAAAAATTAAATTCAAGTTCTCCCAAACAATCATCCAAACAAAATTGATCGATCACTTAAGTTCAATAATTCGATTACCTTTTCATTTTCTTAATGCATACCATATATTATTTTAAATTAAAAAAAAAGCTTTCGCACTCACTGTTTCTTAAGAAGTGGGAACATAACAAAGTTAGCAAGTTGTCTCTTCAAATATATATTTTTATAAACCAAAGAAGAAGAAAAGGAAAAAGTTGTATCACTGATTAGTTATATCTAATGTCACTATTATATATTTCACTTGTCATCTTTAGTCCCAATGTTACTTTTATAATTTGTTTGCATGCGGCAAAATAATAATGTCACATTAATTCAATCCCAACTAAGCTAGCTAGTGTGTTTGTCAACTATATATATTCAATTCTCATCATCAATCAAAAGGGTCTTTCATGAACTAACCAAAATTTCAGGTTACAAATTCTTTCAAAGTTAGCTAGCTATCTCTATAGGTTGGTTTCCTATTCTTCAATCTCTAGTATAGTGGTACTATATAATTAGTTTGGTTCCAATTTTTTTAAATTTTTTTTTTATTCATTATAGTTATGATTAGTGTTACTTTGTTTGCTGGAGAATCTTGCAAGGTTTAATTTTTCTCTTTATTTGTTTTAAGGAGAGGGGGTGTTGGTTTGTTGGATGGGGGTGTGTTTATAACTTTTTAGTATTGGAATCATAGCAATTATCAAATGACTAAAATTACTGAATTAGGAGACAGCTGTTTTAGAATTTTTTATAGTGATTAGTTTAATTAATTAACATGTTAGTACCATAAGATGGTATCGAATTAATGTTTTATGTTTTGAATATTATTATTTTAGGTAGAAAAATCCACTTTTATCAATTGGATTTAGTGAAAGATAAAAGAAAATTAATGGATATATACGAGCCATTCCAGCAAGTTAGCATGTGGGGTGACAGCTTTAAAGTTGAAGGTGGTTTGAATTCAATTGCTTCACCAATGTTACTTGTCAACACTACTACTAGCATGGAGAACAAGGTGAGAATAATAATACTAATAAAATTGATTATGTTATTTAGTTTAATTTAATTTTGTGTGTTTATAGAGTTAGTCTCATTTTATTAAATAACAATCTTATATGAATTTTGAATTTTGTAGTCTGAATATATTCCTCATGAACAAAGTGAGCCTTCTGAAGTTAATCAAGAGACTACAAATAAAGATGTTAGTAAGGTAATGAAATTTCATCATGACATAATAAATTGTGACATTTTGAGTTTTGTCTATGATATTGTGACAAAAATGTAACATAAAACATGAATGATTTTGAGTTGTTTATTTGTCTCTGACATTATATGATTAGGTACTACGACGCCTTGCTCAAAATCGAGAGGCTGCTCGGAAAAGTCGATTGCGCAAAAAGGTAACATAAATGACTAATAAAGATGGTTGGTTATAACTAACTAACTAAGTTGTAACTAACATTTACCTAATCCATAAATATAAAACCTATTCTTTAATGTTATGTAGGCTTATGTTCAACAATTAGAAACAAGTAGATTGAAGCTTATGCAATTGGAGCTAGAGATTGGAAGAGCAAGAAAACAGGTAAACCAAACTTAAAATTTAATTTATCATCTTTACTTTTGATTTATATTTATGTTATGCCCCTTAATTAATTTGTCACTTTTTTTAAGCATATACTAAAATTTCAACTCTAGTTGCAGGGTATGTGCACTGGCAATGCATTAGATACCACTTTTATGGGATCACCTGAAACAATAAATCCAGGTTTGTGATTTTTTATATGAATTTCAAGGTTCCTTAATTTTTTTTATTCTTGTTACATTTTTGTGAGTGATCTTTGTGTTATGTAAAGCAGGGATTGTGGAATTTGAAGTTAAATATGGAAATTGGGTTGACGAGAACCATAGGCGGAACGAAGAGCTCAGAAATGTATTTCAAATTAACGCGTCCGAAGTGCAGCTCCATCAAGTTGTTCAGAGTGTATTGAGCAATTACTCGGATCTTTTCACAATGAAAGCGGACGCTGCAAAGGCCGATGTCCTCTATTTAATCTCCGGTGTGTGGAAACCGTCCGTAGAGCGCCTTTTCCTATGGATCGGAGGAGCTCGCCCCTCACAGCTTCTAAATGTATACATCTAATCCTAATAGCGAATTAGATTAAAAAATTGATACGGTGGAAACCTCAACGAATCACTAACCATTATTAGACTTTTTTCTTTCTTTCTACAGCTCATTGTGCCGCAACTCGAGCCTTTGACCGAGCAACAAATGGCCAGCATTAAAAAGCTTCACCTATCGTCTCAGCAAGCTGAAGATGCTCTTTCACAAGGACTAGATAAACTTCAGCAGAGTTTGGTTCAAGACATGGCATTTGATCCATTCAGTGCAACAAATCATGGATTTCAGATGGCTATTGCTATAGGGAAATTCGAGGCACTTGAAGGTTTTGTAAGTCAGGTAATCTAACTAGGAATAGCGCGCCTAATGATTATCGCAAATGTCTAAATATATTTCTTAGTCCCTGCAAATTTACTATTTTCACTAAAATTTCTATCTACCCTTTTTGATTGCGGAAAATGCAAATGTAACCCTATGCAAAGTTGTGACAAAGTTAATTAATATTATAACTAAAATAAAATGATTTGTTTGTCCACAGGCAGATCACCTTAGGAAGGAAACTCTGATACACATGTCACGAATCTTGTCTACACACCAAGCTGCTAGGGGTTTGATTGCTCTTGGGGAATACTTTCATCGTCTTCGTACTCTTGGTTCTCTTTGGACTTCACGTCCTTGTGACTCCGTGATATCGCCTAGGATTACTCCTTAGAGGAAGAGGTTCAACAACATAATCTGCTATGTGTTTCAGAATAGTTGTTGGAATTTTGGTTGAATATATATGATATGTGTATAAACAAAACTTAATGCTGTGTAGCAACTAGCAATAGGCAAAATTATGTGATTTGATGCTATTTAGTTTAGAGTATGCTTGTACATATTATATATTTAATGGAAAGGGAGTTTATCTATGTTTTAGTATCTTTTTAAACACAAAAATGTTATGGATCCATTTTTTAGCATTTTAACTTCAAAATTTGAGTTTTATTGTGAATGAAGACTACTTAGATACATACTTTCAAATTGGAAATAACAAATTATCAATGCTTACAGAAAGACAGGATCAGAGGAAGATATACAAATTATTATTACATGTGACAAATTATTGGATGATTTGATAAAAAGTGAAAATGAAAAGAAATTTGACACCAAACTCTAAATTGAAAATGCAACACTGTAAATTTGAAACAAAACTCTGGTGAGTGTACTGATACACAAATGATCAATTTTATGTTTTCACCACGACAATGTTGTTTCATGCCCATCATCATTCTCAAGATGGCTTGTTATATTATATGCATTTGTCGCTTTCTCTCTTGCCGCAACACCACGGTACAACAACTCTATTGTGTTTCCAACAACCTCGCCCCTATTTTTGTGAAATGCATTCCATTTCTAATTCTAACTATAATCTTTCGGCACTCTAACATCCCAATTAAACAAAAGGCGAGCACCACACCTCAAGGCTTGACCATTTGGAGTGCTTTGTCATATTATCCGACCACAATATTACGCAATAATTGTTCGGGACCGGGCCAAAGCCCATGCTCGCCAATATGCATGACCAAGACCTAACAAACCCAATCCATTAGTCCACAACTCCACAGATTGCAATGGACAAAATCTTTTTCCTTTTGTAACGTCTTCACCGTCAATCAAGGATTTAATGACCTTGATTCATTCTAATCATTGATGAGGCTTTTCGTAACATTTGACCACAGGCTTCGCGATAGGTCTATGTGTACTTCTATCCAAGAAGAAATCCTTCACTTTACATTCTCATAAAAAAACTAGTTACTCCATAGTATGTTTTTTCTCAATTAAATTGGGTACCATAAAAGCCAACCCCTAAAAAACCTAAATGAATGTAGTATCTATTTTGGAAGACACAAATGGGCATAACGGTCATATTATACACGAAAAGAAGCCAAACTGTCCACAAGTTTCCCGGGAAAAAAAAAAGAATTTTCTCGGCTATCATTCACCGAAAAATGAAAATTTCCTTTTCGAGAAAAATTACAAAAATAAAAAAAAATTAAAAGATTCTGTAAGATTCATGAAAACCTCTTAGCTTCAAAAATCAAAGGGAAAGAAAATATGAGCAATCTTAGAACCCTATGTAAACCTCAAACAGTGTTCTCTTTTATCAATTGTAGACATCAATTTCGATTCAGAGCTTCGTTTTCGAACCCTAATTGTAAACCCAGTTTGCAATTCCAATCGCAATCGCGTTGGTTGTATTCTACATGGCTCGTTTCTTCGGATTCGAGCAGACCTGTGCTTCGGTTTCGATTGAATCAGAAGAGAACTGTAACGAAAGCAACAAATTGGGATCAACCCAAGTCCCCATATGAAACTCTTGGTAATTTTCACTTTCAAGTTTGTTCCTTTTTTGTAAAAGTTAGTCAAAATTGGTAATTTTCAGTTTCAAGTTTGTTCCTTTTTGTAAAAATTGGTCAAAATTGATTTAACAGCTAAAAATTGGTAATTTTCATTTTTCAAGTATAATTTTCTCAGGAATTTGAAATTAATGGTTCAGAGATTAACTATTTGAATGATGGGTAATGATGGAAATAAGAAATGAATGTGTTTGGTTTTGTTGTTTTGTTTTCAAATTGTTTATGTTGAACAACAGAATTGGAAGGAGATGCTGATGATGAGCAGATAAAGATTTCTTATAGACGTTTGGCTAAATTTTATCATCCAGATGGTATGTATCTTAATCTTAGCTACTTGTTTAATTTTTAGTGTATTATTATGCAGTTATGAACTGTATTTCTCAATTTCTGATTGTGATGGCATCGTTCTATATATGAATTTGATCCTATATTAATCATATCTAGCAGAAATGTAGTGTTTTATTCATTTAAGATGAAGCTAAGTAACTCGAACTACTTAGCGGTTACCATTTTGTTTTGAATGTTAGTCTGCTAGAACATGTAAGATCTTTTGTTTTTCTCCATAAGTATGTATGAAGCACGGACACTCATCAGATTAGCCGTGTCCCATGTCGGACACGTGACATGACACCGACACTTATGATTACACTTAATTATGTCATTTCCTCAAATTATTATCGGTGTCGACATGTCAGTGTGTGTCCGTGTCTGTGTCCTTGCTTCACTATGTTCCTACAAAGCAGTTTTGACTTGCAAGTGTATCTCCAACTGTGTGTTTGGAAAGAACAATTTCCACGGTGGTACTGTGCAGTTATTGTGCGTTCTGTACATCTCACTGTGTTTCCAAACATATAGTTAGTTATGATATGGTTCTTTTGTGCTAGTGTTTTTAAATAAAGATGAATATAAACTTTCGGTACGTAATAATCTCTTTTTATTTTGCTCTTCAAGTCTATAATGGAAGAGGAACCCTTGAGGAAGGTGAAACGGCTGAAGCTAGGTTTATCAAGATTCAAGCTGCTTATGAATTGCTTATAGATGCAGATCGGCGGAAACTGTATGACATGGATAATCGGGTCAATCCTATGAAGGTAATACTTTTATTTTTGTGGTTACCAATGGTTGACTAGGTACTTTATCAATTATGTAGGAACTCAGCTTTCTATTTCGCACATTCATTTTTACATTGACCGTGTTTGGAACTTGTTATATGAGATTTCATGTGAATCATAATATGATGTGATTAATAGTATCTGTTTCAATTTCTTCCACTATTCAAGCTGGTCAATAAAAGTGTAAAACTAATATCGGCTATGTCGACTGTTCAACAAACTAAATGCTAAAATATTAATTACTACTGATATGACTAATCGGATCACATTTATTAATCCTATAGGAATGAAAGTGATGTTATGATTTTCTACCATTTGCATTAAAGCTAAAAGCATGAAAGACCGAGATGAATCTCGACAAATAACTACTGTTTTATCTTTTGTCCAGAGAAGACACTTTGAATTATTATTAATATTTAAATAAACACTTAAATGTATAGTAATGGATGCATTTTTTTTCTTCTTGTTATAACTAGAATACATCCTTTTTCTTATTTTAAATTGATCTGTTGTGTCTTTCAGGCATCTCAAGCATGGATGGATTGGCTTATGAAAAAACGAAAAGCTTTTGATCAGCGGGGTGATATGGCAATTGCTGCTTGGGCTGAGCAGCAACAGCGCGATTTGAATGTTCGCGTGCGTCAACTTTCTCGTTCAAAGGTATTGGAGTATGCTTGAATATATTCCCACCTTACTGTAGGCTTAAATGATTGTATCGACCTGGTTTTCTTCATACAAATGAAGTTTTTGTTACATTTCACTTCCATTTTTGAGTGAACTAAAAGATTGCATGATCCTAGGCTCCAAGCTTCATACATAAACATCACATATAGTTGTTTTTCATCAAACAAAGAATCTGGTGATGAAAAATGTCACTCTCAGTATCACATATTTCATCTCTACTCAGAACCATGTTCCATTTCCCTCCCTTGCATATGACTGGAAGTATTTTATGAAATCTCAGATTGATCCAGATGAAGAAAGGAAGATTCTGGCAAGAGAAAAGAAGGCTTCAGCTCAACATTTCAGCAGTACCCTTAAAAGGCACACACTTATACTGAAGAAGAGAGATCTAATGCGAAAAAAGGCTGACGAAGAAATGAAGAAGACTATCAGCCAGCTCTTAGCCGCAGAAGGTCTTGAGCTTGCTGATAGTGACGAAGAATTATAGTGAACATATGGGACTGGTTTCTACTTACCAGTAGCTAATATGTGATCCAATACCTTAATGTCTCCCCCCAAGTATCTGATTATTCTTTAATTACAGTATTATAATACAAAAGATATATGTACATAATATTTTGTTACTTCCAGACAAATTGAACGAAAATTTATCGTTGCTTATATATATTAAAATGATTTGAGATTAATTTATATTGTTTCCATGTCCTTATTTTCATTTAATTAATATGAGATGGAATTGTAAAGATATAACATAAATAAAGATATATTAAGAAATTGAACAATAACTTCAACACAAATGAAGCCACGAACTATATTTCTTACTCTATCTATGAAAACCTTAAACAACACTTAAAAAAAAAAAACGGCATAGTACATGCAACAAAAATTGTAGTGTACCAAATTTGCAACAAGGAGAAGAAACCAAAAGTCAAAGCCAAAGTCACTCCATAGACTCACCTACTAGAATCCTCAATGTAAGCAGTATGTCTCTCTGAAAGAAGTTTAATTAGAGGATCCTCTACATCATTAGCAGACTCACTATTGTCTCGCAGAACGGTAATCTTTTCAGCACTAGTGACGACCACCACTCGCTCCTTGCGTGTTAATAGTTCATTTGCAACAACTGCATGCATATTGTACTTGTCAAGAGCCGCATTCGCCTTATTTAGAAGAATGCTTGAATCTGTCTCTAACTGTCAGCCAAAGAGGAAAGAACATTTTAGTTTTAAAAACAAAAAGAAATCAGTTTTTGCTCCTTAGTATCAAGTATCATCAATACCTTGAAAGATATGCAGAATGCCTGAGGAGCCCAGTCTTTCCTAAGCACCGACAACATTTTCGGCACTTGAACAAGTTTCACATCCAAGAGGTGAGATCCTGACTGAATTTTGTGCTCCACCTGCAAGATTTACATCAAACAAGAAAGTAGAAGCAAGTCTTAAAAGCCATTGCTTACTGAAATAGAAGCAAGACTTGTAAACTTATGTGACATTCTCTATGCTTACACAACAAGAAACTAAGGGAAAATTCTCTAAATAGATATTCCATATCTGATGTAAGTAATACTGAAAAAATCTTCAAATGACAAATCTATTGTTCCTTAATCAATTACATAATCATTTTAACCAATATTAAAGTCATATATATGGCATCAAAATTCAAAACTTTCATGTTAATAAGAATTAACATATTACCATATCCTTCCATGGAACATAATAGTCAGATACTGCAGCAGCAAGATAAAACATTGCCCGTGGACCAACACACCTCATTGATATTGCAATCATCTGCAGCATCTGCAAAACTAAAGGCGGTTAGAAAAAACTAATTAGTGCAAGAAAATCTATTATTTAAACTATATAGGAGATTTAGATATCGTTAATTTCGTTATCTGTTGCATCAAACAAGACTTAAAATTAACAAACATCAACTATTGCTAACCTGAAGATACTCAAATATGGTGCTGAAAGGAAGTTTTAACAAGAGACAGCCTTCCACTGCCTGCAGTGTGGAACGAAAGCCCAAATGAGGCTATAATTACATATGAATAAGCTAAAGCCAATGAGACAAAATGAAATTACAGAAACAAAAAAGAAGATAAATATGTACAATGCAAAATCCAATCTATAGATCATACAGTATGATGATTCATATAAGCCCTTTTCACTGCTTCAGAATAAGCCTCGCGAACTGAAATAAAAAACATAATATAGAGTAAGGCTGATGTAGAACAATATTTGCTCACAGACACTTAATATCATCATACCATACAACACTAATAACAAGCATTGTCAATTATTATCAAGTGTAATGTATATGTAAATGTTGTCTCTAATGTGAAAGATTGTTCATATGATTATATGTAATAGCCTATTTATCTTATTGTTGAATGAGAAGAGGAGAACACAGAAACTGAAAACCTTGAATATTTAAGTCGTTGGTCGGTTCAAAGCATTCAAGTAAGGGATCATCAGGAAGGGATCTGCAAAATGGCTGGAAACTTCCCCTGCATAATTATTCATTGGTAAATCAACACATCAAATATGAGAAAAGACTAATTATATTGCAAGATCTGAAATGTACCTACGGTGCAAAAAGATAACAGCATATCCAGCCTTCAGAAAGTACCTGCAAAATAACCATAACTCGTTCTTTTCATGAATATATAGAAATGAATATTTTCTACTTTATTTCAGTAAAATCCAAACAACTGCATCATACTCGGTAGATGTGGCCCCTCGATGACCGGAACTGAAATTATCAACATATCGGACACACCGTTGCTCCAATGGTGCAGTTGTACCACCAGAAGTCACACAAACAATTCTCCTAGCTTCCCCATTTTCTGGTGTTCAAGAAACCACGACACGTCATTTACAAAGGAAGCATAAAGCAACATAAAATGAATATGCACATTTGAATGCTATAATTGAATCTAAGTTACCTAATGATGAAGAATTATGTTGAATGAAATGATTCAAATCTTGAGATATTTTATGACTGTTGTGCAAAGGTGGAGCAGAGTCGAAAAAGGCTTTGGCTTGTGCTTCAAGGGTTTTCCCTGCATCTTCATGTTTGTTTGAGGCATCCATCTAATAATTAATTATCATTAATTTAGAATATGCTTATCTCTATGAAGTATGAAGCATTGTCACGGACATACTAGATACAAACACTGACACAACATTGACACCGATAATAATTTTAGAAAATAGAAGTAATCGAGTGTAATTACATCTGAAGGTGTCGTGTCGAACGCCATACACACATTTAAGAGAAACTAACAGTTTTGAAATTACATATAGAAGGTAATGTCAAATCAAATTAGTAAGTGCATTATCAGAAAAATAAAAGACATATAAGGGAGAGAATTGTTAGGATAATTACCAGGGATAGAAAGATGAATATGGCGATCAAGGGTGTAAATGGAATTGAATCTGTCACTCGACCTCACTCGCCTATTGTTGCATCTTATTCTTATGGCATTCGAGGCCTTTTCACTTTATTATTCCCAATATATTTTTACAGCACTTTATTCCCAACATTAATGTGGGGCAAAAATGATAATTTTTCAAACCTAACTTTCACCAACACGCTTGGAATTTGGTTGGATATGTACCATGTGGATTGTCTACGGTAAACAAACAACACGCGCCGTTTTAATCACTGATTCAACATCAAACGGTTTATATTACACATTAACAAAATTTAACTGTATACAACTTAGAATGTCGAATTTAAATCGAACAGCTGTGACGTTGCAGTTACTCTATCAAATCCAAATTCGTACCATTATCGAATCATGCAATGTCATATTTTTTTATATAATTTATTTTAAATTAAATTTGAATTTTACTCAACTAAACTTTAAGTTATACAAAGAAGTTATCAGTTTTTAATCTATCACAATACACTGCCGCAAAAATAAGGGGATATATTGAAAAAATTATTGGCAAAAATATATTTTAGAGCAGCTACAATGAAGAACTCTTAAAATAAATTTTTGAATAGATTAATGCAACACTTCTAAAACAATATCTAATAAACATTCAACTTTTTAATGCAACACTTCTAAATCAAATACCTAAATATCAAATATCTGCATTGCTTCTATTTACCCCGTAATACAGGCAAAAGTTAATAGGGAGCTTCTGGGGTGAAGTCACAAAAGTGACTTCTTTGGTGAAGTTATTTTAATGACCCAATCACAAAATATGTTGAATTAGTCAATGCCACATAGGATTAATAAGCAAGTGTTTCAATGAATCATTCCAATATATGGTCTATCATAGATCATCATTTATACCCATTAGATCAAACAATTTCACAAATATTATTGTATAGTTACTCATTATATTTTTCTTTTTTCTTTTTTTCTTTATTTAAAAAAAAAACCTACAACCTTCTGTAATTCACAGAAAACTTAGAGAACCTACCGTGATGGTCTTTCACCGGCTCAACAGACGGCGGCGTTTCCGTTGCCACCGGACACAAAGTTTTCGCCATCACTATGCACAAATTTCTCGTTATCCTTGCACACCTAGTTTTCTTAGCCACTTCACACGGTGTTTTCGCCATCCGTTGTGCATATAGATTCAGTAGCAACCACCACTGCTTGAAATACATCAATCCGTGACAACATAGTTTGTACTTGTTAGTTTTGGATCTGGATCTGATACTTCACAGTGACAGCGTATGAACGTGACCACATCATGTTACTTAGTTGAACTGTTTTTAAGATTTTGAAAATTTTAATTTTAGGTTTGTTGTTTTGGAGTTTTTGAATCAAAATTAATTAAAATTATAAATGTTTGTAAATGGTTTTTGAGATGTTTCTGGACAATTAATTAATATTTTCGACGTTTAAATGACCTGAAACCGTTGGATTTCGTGCTGGCATCGCGGGTCTAAAACCGGGTCGATGTGACCCGGCTGAAGGTTGAAGATGATGATTAGTTTAATATTTACGCAACTTTTTATAAATATGATTATATATATTACATAACGCAAAATCAATCATAAATGTTTCATTCGATGTAGTGGTTGAGGTGTTTTATTGTTGCCAACACGTTGCGGGTTCGATTCCCATTGGCAATGTTTTATGAATTTTTTGCTTTTTAAACAGCATTGATTAAAATAAAAATCCAGCGAAAAAAGAAAAGGACTGTGGCATAACAAGGATTCGAACAGAGAACATGTTAAACAACACGGGTGAACATCTTGGCTGTAGACATTTCAGTGGAAGTGTTGCACTCTACATATACATATTTCTGTTTAATTGTGCTGAACGGTTATTACTATATGAATTCAATTTTTTTTGTGGTAAGGATGGATTTAAATTAATTGATTAGGAAGTAGTTACATCATCTTTAATTAAGTACAATTTAATAAAATTACATTTTTGACTATTAAATTGAGGGTTATGATCGGGTTCAATTGAAGCACGATTAATCCTTATTATTTTGATTTTTGGCTTTAATGCAGTTTTGATCCCCCTATTTTGAAAAACTTGAATTTTTGATCCCCCTATTTTAAAAGCCAACTTTTTGATCCCCCTATTTTGAAAAACTTGAAGTTTTGATCCCCCAACTCATTTTGGTCAAATTTATGATGATGTGTCAACCTCAATGATGACGTGGCGGTGTCTATGTGTCAGCCTCATATTCCATGTCATTATTTTTTTTAAAAATAAAATATTATGTATTAAAAGTATTAAAAAATTAAATAATTAAATAATTAATTAATAATAATTAAAAAACAGTAAAATAAACCTCTATACATATATATGATTAAAAATCAATAAATTATCCAAATATATAATTAAAAATCAGTAAATTATCCAAATATATAATTAAAAATCACTAAATTTCCCAAATATATAGTTAAAATCCAATAAATTATCCAAATATATAATTAAAAATCACTAAATAATCCAAATATCACTACTACAAAAATTGAAATAGACAGCGCACTTTAGACAGCGCTTATTTACAAAAGTGTTGTTAAAAAGACACGGAACCCTTAGACAGCGCTTATTATGGAAAGCGCTGTCTAAAGTACTACCATTCGTCCATTTTGATCATCTGCGTTTTTTAATTATTGTTAATTATTTTATTGTTTTAATATTTGGTTTAAAGGTTTGATAAAAAATATATTTGATTTAAATATATTGTTTTAATATTTGATAAAAAAATATATTTGATTTAAATATATTGTTTTAATATTTGACTTAAAGATTTGATAAAAAAAAACTGATTTAAAAAAATAATATTAAAACATAATATTTTATTTTTAAAAAAAAATAATGACTTGGAATATGAGGTTGACACATAGACACTGCCACATCATCAATGCCGTTGACACATCATCACAAATTTGACCAAAATGAGTTGGGGGATCAAAACTTCATGTTTTTCAAAATAGGGGGATCAAAAAGTTGATTTTTAAAATAGGGGGATCAAAAGTTCAAGTTTTTCAAAATAGGGGGATCAAAACTGCATTAAAGCCTTGATTTTTTTTGTAAGACCTTAAAATTTGATTAAGGGTAAATTTTACTCCCTCCATTTCAAAATACTTGTCGTTTTAGAAAAGAAAAAAATAAGAAATTAAGAAAGTGTATTTTTGCACCTTATCTTCCTATTACACCCTAATTTTATTTTACTTTTTTGGAATATATTATGTACAAAAAAATATGAACAAAACAAAAACAAACAAAAAAATATGAACAAAACAAAAACAATAAAAAGATTATATGAAGAAGTTTAGTAAAAAATAGTACAATAAAAATATTATATAAAATCTAGTCAATAAAAAAAATTAGGAAGAGGTTATAATAGACAAAATATAACCTTAAATTATCAAAACGACAAGTAATTTGAAACAATTTTTTTTTCTAAAATGACAAGTATTTTGAAACATATGGAATAATAAAATTAGATTTCCAACTATTAAACAAGTAAAATTATATTTTGACTGATGCTTATAATACGACCGAACTTAATGAATTAAAAATTTTAACGGTAAAGTAAAATTTAATAAGATTAGATTTCTTACTATTAAATTGTACATATTTAAATGAAACTTTATTTGAACTAGAGTATTATGTTAAGTCAAATTATACTTTATTTTTAAATTTTACTTTATTTTTATAATCTTTAAGTCATTAGTTTTAATTAGAGTATCACCCACATTCAAAGACTAAAGTTGATAGTGTTTCAGTTGAACGGAAGTATAACTGTCAGTCAAATACTAGGGTTAACACTTAACAATACATTAGTTGAATCGACGTATAATCTTAAGTTAAATTATACTTTATTTTAAAATTTTACTTTATTTTATAATTTTTAAGTCATTAGCATCGGCAGAGTATAACCCTCACTCAAATACTAGGATTAATAGTACTTTCAGTTGAACCAAATTATAATCTTCAGTCAAAAATTAGGGTTAATAGTGCTTTTATTGAACCGAAATATAATCTTAAGTTAAATTATACTTTATTTAAAATCTTTACTTTGTTTTTATAATTTTTAATTCATTAACTTCAACAGGAGTGTAACCATCAATGAAAGACTGTGATTAATAGTGATTCAGTTGAACCAAAGTGTAATCATCGGTCAAAAATTAGGGTTAATAATGTTTCAGTTGAATCGAAGTATAATCTTAAGTTAAAGTATACTTTATTTTTATATTTTTTTAATTTTTAAGTCATAAACTTCAACCGAAGTATACCACTCAATCAAATATCAGGGTTAATAGTTTTAGTTGAATCAGAGTGTAATCTTCAGTCACATACCATTATACGAAAGTTAACAGTGGTATATATATATATATATATATTAATACAAACAATGGACGATTTCTATTTTTTTCCAACTACTTTTAAATAAAAACAATAACTATCTTTTTCCCCGTGTTGTATCATAATTATTTGTAAAATATAATTAGTTTTTATGATAAAATTTGTGTAAGTAATATTAGTTTAAAGTAAATCATTGATAAAAAAAAATTATGATCAAATTTGTGTTTTTTATTATCTAAACTTTTGTATGAGATATAATCTTTTGTTTAATTTATAAAGTATTTTATAATATTTTTAGCGGCCTCCCAAATTTTATTTCCTGGTTCCGCCATTGACTATTCTACTATTCCCTCTGTCCCACATTGGGTGAGTCAGTTGATTGTTGTACACTATCCACACAAATTGCTTTGATCATATTTTTCTACTAATAAGTAAAAATAAATATTAGCATATAAGATGTTGTTGAATTCACGGTGAAAGTAATTAAAATAAACAAATATTTTATAGAAATACACTAATGTTGGTATTTTGAAAATATTGAAGAGTTTTCAAATTTTTATCATATTTGTACGTAAAGATTTGTTTTCGTAGATATAAGTACACAAAATATGCAACGAGCATCGTTGATTTAAAAGTAAAAAACTAAATTAATAATGATATTTTAAAAGTAAACAAATGTTTTATAAAACCGGCGTACAATAGTCATTAATCAAATATTAGGGTTAATAGTGTTTCGGTTGAACCAGATTATAATCTTAAGTCAAATTATACTTTATTTTTAAATTTTCTATATTTTTATAATTCTTAAATCATTAACTTCAATTGGAGTATAACTCTTGGTAAAAAAGATAATAGTCATAAATTCTTTTTTTTAAGTCACTTATATTGTGTTTCATTAAAAATAAAAAGAAAACCGCTTCTTATTTTAAGAAATTTACCTAAATTATGTTTGGCCCTACTTCTTAAAAGAAGTAGAAAAATAGAAAATAAGTAGGGTCAAACGCACACTACCTATTAATAATAATATAATACAACAAAGTTAATTACTATCAAATTTACTATATTTTTTTCTTAAATATTCCTAATCAAATTTATAATTTTTTATTAAAAAATATATACGGGACCATTATTTGAAATAGATACATAAAAAATTGGATAATTTCTCATTGACAAATATAATCAAATTTATTCATCTAATAAGTATTACGAGTATAAAAAATAGCACAATAGTTTCGGTTATATTTTAACAACATTATAGGAGTAAACAATATTATATAATTTCATTTACTCTTGTGCAATTTTTTTTTCTAATTGCCCCACTGCAATATGAAAATTCTACTCCCTCCGATCTCAAATATAAGCAATAAAACAAAAAAATTAATAGTCTTAAAGTTAAATATAAGCAAAAGTCTAATACTTAAATTAAATATTGATCCAACCAATAAATGCAATGTTCTACACTTTCCAAGAAGGGTATGATTGAAAATAAAGTATTTTTTGTTCTCAATCAATACACTTAAGTGACTTAACCTACTTTCTTAAAAGGTGTGTTTTTTTTTTTGAAATTTTGCTTATATATAAGACTAGAGAGAGTATCATTGTGCCCTCAAGGTCAATTTTTCCCAATTTTACACTTTAGGATTTTTTTTTTAAAACTGGCTAATTTCAACGGTCTCAATGCTTTGCAATCATGATTAAGAGCCTTTTTCATTTAAAAGTCAAAAAAATGACCAATAGCCTTTTTGGTTAAAAACACAAACACGGCTAGCTACATACAATCTCTTGAAAACAACACTGTACACACTTTTCCATCATCCATAAAAACTCGTAGACTCCTACACGTCAATGAAGCAATGAAAAGTGAATGACAATAAGAGTAGTACTCAAAGTAAAAAATAGGTCGGTTATTTTGAGACGGAGAGAGTATACACTATTCTGCCATTTTGCCCTCTAGGTGGACAATTAGACATCTAACTGTGCAAATCCGATGATGTGACATAAAAAATAATAATTAAAAATAAATATCTGAAGGGACATATGGGGGCGTTGCTTTTTTATCATTCCTTGGGGTGGGTGTTGCTATTATTATTTGTTGTTGGAAAATGGAAACGAAAGGTTGGATTGGATGCTAAAACGGTAGTATTAAGGTGGGGATGAATTAGGCGGGTTAATGAAAAGTTAGGCGCCTAAACACGAAAAAATGTTTCCTGTTTTAGTAGTATACGTTACGGTCCTTTTTATAAGAAATAATTTGGAAAAAAATTGGTACTTTTTATAAGAAATTTGACCAATTTTCAAATGTTTTAATTGTTTAATTTCACTTATGACCTTATTTATTACGAGAGAGAATATTAAAAAATAAGTAAGTTAGTTGAATTGAGAGTAATTAAATAAGGGTATACATGGAATAAATTTTAAATGAAAATAACTATGTAGAATGTGTTTATTTGGTATGTGTAATTTTTTCAAATTATTCCTTATAAAAAGAACTGGAGGGAGTAATAAACTAAATATAAAGGAATAAATAAAATATGGGCAGAATGCTTAAAAAAAGGGAGAGATTAGGCGCTATAATGTAACTTTAGGAGGGAAAACATGTGTAAGTTTAGGAGGGAAGACTTTAGGAGGGATTTTAAAATTTAATTAAATTGTATGTGTTTAAATGAAACTGCACGTATTTCAAATTTTGAAATTTTACAATTACTCATTTTTTAATAACAAAACTAAATCTTTGAAAAATTACATCCCTAGATCTAGGTGTCACGACATTACAATGCATGACCTTTTGATCTCTCCGTCAAATCTACACAAGCATGTTTTCCACCTACTCATCCAAACACCAGAACATCCGCTGACCGAAGTGTCGAACTCGCTTCCTATGAGTCAGTCAAGAAGTTACTAGTGTCTCTTTCTTCATATAGATTCTCGCGCGCATAAAAATAACAAAAAACATATATCTCTGACCAAGTCATGCCTGTATTTGAAGTCGGGAAGCTCCCTACAGTGAATTGCATGCTTCCCAAAGGTGTTAAGACTCGCTTTACGACAAATAGGATAAATCTCGTCCTTAGAAAATATTGGAATCATGAGGCGGTGCCTAAGGATGGTACGATACTCAACTAGTGACATGTAAAATCAAAAAATAAAAATGACGTTTAATAAATTATATTTTATTTCAAATTTTTTTTTTTATAATTTTTAGACTTAATTAATTTGTCTATTTGTTCTTTAAAGACATTTTAGGTTTCACAATGGTCTCTTAAAGAAAAGATTGGTCCCTTAAAGACACACCTATTTGTCACATTGGTCCTTTCCGTTGATTTTTTTACAAAAAACATTAGTTTTAGTTGAATGAATTGTGGATATCATTGAGTGTAAGTGGTCCACCAAAGACCTTATTAATTTTTAAAATTGTAGCCATTGGATTTTTTTGTTATATTTGGGGTTAAAATTTAACGGAAAGGACCAAAGACTAGGGTTAATAGTGCTTTCAGTTGAACTGGAGTATAATCTTTGATCAAAGACTATGATTAATAGTGTTTCAATTGAACCGAATTATAATTTTAAATGAAATCGTACTTTATTTTAAATTTTTACTTTATTTATAGTTTTTAAGTCATCAACTTTAAACGCAGTATATAGTACCCTCAATCAAAGACTTGAGTTAATAGTGCTTCAAATGGATCGAAGTATGATTTTTAGTCAAATTATGCTTTATTTTGAAATTTTACTTTATTTATATAATTTTTAGTCAATAACTTTAACCGGAGTATAACTCTCAGTCAATGACTAAGGTTAATAATTATTATAAACTAGAATTAAAATATGATGAAATATATATATATATATATAGCAAATTCTTTAAAATATCATGTTAAATATCAAAAGGACATTGATTTACTAGTTCATAAGTATATATTAAAATAAATATAATTTTTTATTTAAATATGTTCCTATTTATTTAAATATGTTTATGTGAAACAAGCTTTAAAACACGCTAACACCACATTAGACTTTCAACAGATCAAACTCAGGCCTAAAAGATAAGCATGTGATAAACCACAAGTTAGGCTCATACCTTCGATTTTTGACAAGTCAGACTCAGACTTGACAAAGCCTAACTCGGCCTAGCCTATTTCCATCTCTAACTAAGGTTAATAGTACTTCAATTGAACCAGAGTACATAATATTAAGTTAAATTATACTTTATTTTTAAATTTGACTCTATTTATATAATTTTTAAGTTATTAACTTCAACCGGAATATAATTATTAGTGAAAGACCAGAATTAACCATGCTTCATAATAGTTTTATTTATTTAAAGATGTTGCGACTACTTTCTTATTAATTAAAGTTTTACATAAATAATATTTATATTTAATTCAGAATAATTAAATTGCATAAACAATAAGTAATTAATTTTAATGCATACGTTACATGATTAAAATTGCCAACTAATATATATTAGTATCAATTATAATAGCACAGTGAAATAGAAATATACACACACAGTGCACTGGTTACCAAACTTACTCACAGCCTACTGGTTAAGTGTTTCAAGTAATGTCTGCTGGTCCCTGTTCGAAACTTGTTAGTCTCAAAATTCTGATATTTTATTTTTTTTGTTTTTCATGGCTGCTTTAAAAAAATAATAATTCCCCAATATGTTTTAAACGGGAATCGAGCCCGCGACCTTGGGTGGAAGTCTAAAACACATCAACCATCGCAACACATGAAGAAGTACTATCTAGTTTTGCGTTCTTTAATATTTATAAACCAGCGCTTATAAAAATATATTAAATTAACCATCATCTTCAACCTTAATCCGGGTCATTTCAACCCAGTTTCAACCCGCGAAACCAGCATAAAATCCGACGGTTTCAAGCCATTTAAATGTCAAAAATAACAATAAATTACTCAAAAACACCACAAAAACCATTTACAATACATTTATGATATTAATTTTGATTCAAATGGTCTAAAACAACAAACCTAAAATTAAAATTTTCAAAATCTTATAAAACAGTTTAGTAAGGCAGTTATCGCCAGATCTATTCATTCTACCGATTGATAATGAACTCAGATCTATTATTTTTGTAACTATTTACTTTTTTGTTTTTTTTTTCTTTTCATGAAGTTAACTCATGAAGAAGAGAAACTCTAGCCATTACCTTCAACTATCTACACCATAAACTAAACTTCCTTTAATAACTCAGATCCGATAAATCTGGATGAGGATGGAGTTTTTTTTTTTGTATATTTGTGAACCTTATGTTGGAAGAAGAAGATTTTTTTTTTATTAAATAGAAATGGAAGAAGCAATATGTTTGAACGATGATGTTGTTGTTTTATTTGATTTTTACAACATGAATTATAGTTAATAAAACAATATAAAAATTGGGGTAATTTTGTAAGTTTTAATTTGTTAGGGATATATTTACTAATAGACATAAGGGTGCATAGTAAGTGGTGTGTAGCATATAATTCTTTTAAATCCTATGTGGCATTTGACCAAAGTCCACTCTACTTCTCCATAGGGCCATGTGGTAACTTCACCAAAGAAGTCATTTTCGTGACTTCACGCTAGAATTTCCCAAGTTAATATACATAAGCCCCAATTTATGTATGCTGCATAAGTCAATTTTAGCCATTTGATCATGGAATTATTTTGCCACGTGTTACGATCTGAATCTGTCACACTGTGAGCCTTGTCACACAGGATCACACTCAACTTTGAGATCACACAACACGAAATCGCGATCTCCTTCATCTTCTCCTTCATCTTCGCCGTCGTCTTCTCCTTCATCTTCGCCGTCGTCCTCTGCTCCGTTCGTCTGCGCCGTCGTCCTTTTCTCCGTCCTCTGCGTCGTCGTCGTCGTTGTATTCTCCATCGTCTTCTCCGTTCTCCATCGTCTTCGCCGTTCATTGATTTCATTGGTTTCATCATTCATCACCATCGTCTTCTCCGTTCATTGGTTTCGTTGTCTTCATTGTAGTACTAGAGTAAGTTTCTTCTGATTTTGATATTCATTGGTTTCATCATTCATCACCATTGATTTAGTTTCTGATTTTGAGAATTAGGTTAAACTAAATTGAATTTGATTTCATCATTCATCACCATTGATTTTGATTTTGATTTTGAGAATTAGGTTAAACTAAACTGAATTTGATTTTGATTTTGATTTTGTCCGAACTGAATGTTATTTTTTCCTGAAACCATTAGGCAGGCATTTTGGTTTCATTTTATCTGAATGCATCATCATTCATTACCATTGATTTCACATTGACAGAAGAAGCTTATTAGCCTATAATTGATTTCAAATGTTATTTTTGTGTACTTCATCAAATTAAGAGGGAGTACTAGAGTAAGCTTCTTTTGTAATCCTACTTTAGGTGCGTTAATGTAATCCTTTATCTCAAAGTGGTCTGAAATGAATTAGTGACATAATGTCTTGTAGGAGTGTATGGTGCTTATCTTGTTGCTTGCTATGACCAAGAGAATGAAGAATTTCAAAGTATCGTCAAGTTAGGTGAGCGTTAATGTTGTATAGAGTTCTTTTGTTTATTAAACTTACTTTTCTCACTTATTCTCTATGTTATGGAGGTCTGTCTCATTTTAGGGTATTTATTTGTTTCAGATGGCTTCTAGGCTATCCAGTAGTGTATCTGTTTGGCAAGGATCATATTGCGGATGCCATTTATAAACTTTCAAACAAATACCTTCATATTTTCCAAGTGTTTGTCTGCAGGTTTGTTTTCCTTAGCCTTTTGTCTATGGTTTATTTTGTGAAAATGCCATTATAGCTCTGATCTGCCTTTTGTCTATGCTTTGTATTCATTGTATTCAATTCTCCAGCATGTAATTAGTTCCAAAAAATAAGTATTATCATACGTAAGAAAAAAGGATAAATAAGACCAAGAAAGGGTTAAAAAGAGATAACAGGATACTGTGATATCCGCTTTTAGTGTTGATGTCAATAGTCAAAGAGGTGCGGTCATGCTTGAATTGATAGTTTATTCAACTGAATTCTGGATTTGAGATGATATTATTGCCTTGTCAGCTATATTGAAATCACTAAATGTGGCATGGTCTTTAATATTATTTCCCATGTTTAGCACTTCAACACAAATTGACTATATTATAATTTGAGCTCTTGCAGGAATAGCAATCTCAAGAAAGAAAGTCAATCTGAAGAACTATTAAGGTGAATAATTGTATTAAGTAGACTGTTTGACAATTGAAACACGAGATGTAGCTCAGTTGATATTTTGAGTTCCATACAGGTGGACTTGGAGATTTCATCACGAGATTGTGTTTCATTGGCTTTATCCGGGGCATTGTTTTTGTGGTCAAAGCTTATTTTGGTTATTAGTGGGATTAACCAGGGATCAAGCTGCGACCATCATACGTAAGTTGCTGGCTTATGGTTAGAGATAAGTGATATAGATCTGAAGTAGGACTTATGAGTTACGTACGACACATTTTAATGTTATGTATGCGTTGATTTCATTTCAAGCTGTGTATCTATGTATGTATCTCATGGTTTAAAATACTCCATGGTTTAAATCAAAACAAGAAACTATTTTGATATTCTAATTTGATTCTGATTTTGAGAATAAGAATGAATGTTGCATATGTTAGAGTAATTATTTTGATTTTGATTTTGATTTTGAGGGGTAAAATGAATTTAGCTTGTATTGATTCTAATTTGATTTTGAAAATGATTTCAGTAGTTTATAAACTGAAACCATTACTCTTGGTAAATGGTTTCAGTATATAACTTGCTGAAACCATAAAACCATACTTATGGTTTCAATGTTTTATTTCTCTTTTTTTAGGTGTTTTGTATAGTGAATTTGTTCTGTGTTTTGTATATCCCCCTACCATACGCTAGCTAGATGTATATAATTTTGCATGCTTGAATATAGACACTTGGTACTAGTAGACTTTGGATTATTTGCATTATTTGTTTCATTCTACTTATTTTAGTTGAGAACATGTGCTCAAAGTGTTTAAGTCTTGTAGAATTTTATATGGTAATGTGATGTTGAATGATGGCTTGCTTGACAGTTCATTAATTAATTTAATTTAATTTTCCCCCTCTTATTTAATTTAATTTTTGTATTTGGATTATGTTTGCAAATTTAGCAGTGGAATAGAATTTGTTATTGCTTTAGGAACTCTTGTGGATTGTGTTTCATTGGCATTATCCGAGGCATTGTGTTTCATTGTGGGATACATCCGTGTTATTGAAACGATCATTTCGTCCATTAGGCAAGTATTACATATGTTCTTGTTTTGATTTTGATTTTGAGGGGGAAAATGAATTTAGCTTGTATTGATTCTAATTTGATTTTGAAAATGATTTCAGTAGTTTATAAACTGAAACCATTACTCTTGGTAAATGGTTTCAGTATATAACTTGCTGAAACCATAAAACCATACTTATGGTTTCAATGTTTTATTTCTCTTTTTTTAGGTGTTTAGTATAGTGAATTTGTTCTGTGTTTTGTATATCCCCCTACCATACATAGCTAGCTAGATGTGTATAATTTTGCATGCTTGAATATAGACACTTGGTACTAGTAGACTTTAGATTATTTGCATTATTTGTTTCATTCTACTTATTTTAGTTGAGAACATGTGCTCAAAGTGTTTAAGTCTTGTAGAATTTTATATGGTAACGTGATGTTGAATGATGGCTTGCTTGACAGTTCATTAATTACTTTAATTTAATTTTCCCCCTCTTATTTAATTTAATTTTGCATGCTTGAATATGTTGTGTTAGATTGCAGTTCTTTCTAATTGAAACAAATATACACATGACTAGGTACATATGATAGAAACAAATATATACTGAAACCATTAATATTGGTAAATGGTTTCAGTATATAACTTACTGAAACCATAAAACCATACTTATGGTTTCAATGTTATATTTCTCTTTTTTTAGGTGTTTTGTATAGTGAATGTGTTCTTGATTTTGATTTTTATTGATTCGGTTGTGTTTTTATGGATTGGCTTGGAAAAATGTTGAACCTACCAAAATGTTTCATTTTTTCATCATGTGATAAAGGTGGTGGTGGTGTATTGTTAGGTACAACTTGTGAAGCTATTTTGTGTGCACTAGTAGCAGCAAGAGATAAAGAACTTGCTCAAATTGGAAAAGAAAATACTGGAAAACTTGTTGTGTATTGTTTTGATCAAACACATAGTGCACTTCAAAAAGCAACTCAAATTGTTGGAATTCATCCACAAAACTTTAGAGTCATAAAAACAAAAGGGTCAAATTTATATTCTTTATCTCCTGATTCTTTGCTTTCTGCCATTCTTTTAGATGTTGAAAATGGTTTGGTTCCTTGTTTTTTATGTGCTACTATTGGCACAACTGCAACAAATTCTATTGATCCTATAAAGTTATTGTGAAATGTGACAAAAAAAAATTGATATTTGGGTTTATGTTGATGCCGCTTATGCAGGTTCAGTTTGTATTTATCATGAATTTAGACATTACATTGATGGGATTGAAGAGGTAAAATCTTTTGGCTTTAATGCTCACAACTGGTTTTTGACTAATTTAGCATGTTGTAGTCTTTGGGTGAAAGATCAGAATACTTTGACATCATCGTTGTCAACATATCCTGAATTTTTGAGGAACAAGAAATCTGATTCTAAGAAAGTTGTTGATTACAAAGACTGGCAAGTACCTTTAAGTAGGAAATTCAATGCACTCAAACTATGGATTGTTCTTTAAAGCAACAACGTCGAAAATCTCAAGAATTTTTTGAGAAATCATGTGGAAATGGCTAAAACATTTGAATAATTTGTCTGGATAATTTATTTTAATATTAAGATTTAATACACAATTATATAAAGCTTTTAACAATGGTTTCAGTCTTAACAGGGTGGCTTTATTGCATTGAGTGCAGCTTTACCACTGAATTTTATGTTTTTATATTTTGGTTTATCTAATGTTCTTCTATACTGAAATCTCCAGGTTCTAAGAATTTCATAAGGGTTGCAGGCAGAGGTTGAGCCATCATCTCATTCCCTTTGTGGAGCAAAGATTGTTTTCAGTCTGCAAATCTCAAGATTAAGTTTGCATTTGTATGTCTATTTGAGTTTTAAAATCAAACTTGTAAAGGATGTGAGACATGGTTGTGTATTTTTGGATACAACAAAACATGGTTTATTAATAATTCATTATCTTTGATAGAACAAAAGACATTATATTAGCTACATATGATTGGATGAGACAAATATACACATGACTAGCTACATATGATAGAAAGAAATACAAATTAAAACTGAAACCATTTAACAAGAGTAATTGTTTCAGTGTATAACTTACTGAAACCATTAGTCTTGATAAATGGTTTCAGTGTATAACTTGCTGAAACCATAAAACTATACTTATAGTTTCAGTGTACAAATCCATCATAGGCTAATAATATTCAAAACCAAGGTTATAATATTGAAAATCATAAGTATGAAAACCAAAATTAAGAGTTATTTCCTTTCACCAACAGTGGCTAGAGGCATACAAAAAAAAAAAAATCGAAAGTGGCGAGAGGTTTTTTCAAAATGGGTCTGCTTAAAAGTTAATGTCGTTCAAATGCATTTATAATTAAGTTGAGAAAGATTAAAATGTGTTGGATTCGGAGAGAGGAGAAGTGTCTTCGAATCAACCCATGAACCTAAATTTCGGGAGAGAGGTGATGTGTTTGATTCAAATGCACGTCCTTCAAATGGGTTGATTCGAAGACCATCCTTATCTTTCTTATGTTGGGAGACCATCCTTAAGTAAGTTCCTAAACCTTTTATCAAAAGTGTATATGTAACTGAAACCATTTACCAAGACTAATGGTTTCAGTGTATAACTTACTGAAACCATTATTCTTGATAAATGGTTTCAGTGTATAACTTGCTGAAACCATAAAATCATACTTATAGTTTCAGTGTACAAATCCATCATAGACTAATAATATTCATTCAAAACCAAGGTTATAATATTGAAAATCATAAGTATGAAAACCAAAATCAAGAGTTATTTCCTTTCACCAAGAGTGGCTAGAGGCACACAAAAGAAAAATTAAATTTCGAAAGTGGCGAGAGGTTTTTTCAAAATGGGTCTGCTTAATAGTTAATGTCGTTCAAATGCATTTATAATTAAGTTGAGAAAGATTAAAATGTGTTGGATTCAGAGAGAGGAGAAGTGTCTTCGAATCAACCCATGAACCTAAGTTTTGAGAGAGAGGTGATGTGTTGGATTCAAATGCACGTCCTTCAAATGGGTTGATTCGAAGACCATCCTTATCTTTCTTATGTTGGGAGACCATCCTTAAGTAGATTTCAACTAATGGAAGTTCCTAAACCTTTTATCAAAAGTGTATATGTAACTGAAACCATTTATCAAGACTAATGGTTTCAGTGTATAACTTGTTGAAACCATAAAACCATACTTATGGTTTCAGTGTACAAATCCATCATAGGCTAATAATATTCATTCAAAACCAAGGTTATAATATTGAAAATCATAAGTATGAAAACCAAAATCAAGAGTTATTTATTTCCTTTCACCAAGAGTGGCTAGAGGCACACAAAAGAAAAATTAAATTTCAAAAGTGGCGAGAGGTTTTTTCAAAATGGTTCTGCTTAATAGTTAATGTCGTTCAAATACATTTATAATTAAGTTGAGAAAGATTAAAATGTGTTGGATTCAAATGCACGTCCTTCAAATGGGTTGATTCGAAGACCATCCTTATCTTTCTTATGTTGGGAGACCATCCTTAAGTAGGTTTCAACTAATGAAAGTTCCTAAACCTTTTATCAAAAGTGTATATGTAACTGAAACCATTTGACAAGAGTAATGGTTTCAGTGTATAACTTACTGAAACCATTATTCTTGATAAATGGTTTCAATGTACAAATCCATCATAGACTAATAATATTCAAAACTAAGGTTATAATATTGAAAATAATAAGTCTGAAAACCAAAATCAAGAGTGGTACACAAAAGAAAAATAAATTTTCTTCATACTTTAATTTCCCTTTCTCTAACATCCATGCTTTTGTTATGGTATACAATTTAATTTAAAGAAAAATGGCACTCATTCTGTACAATTTAATTTAAATAAAAATGGCACTCCTCCTTAGGAATATTCATTTTGTGTCTCAATCTCTGCTCAGGTTCAGTACCTTTCTTCAGCTTTTTATCCTTTACATTTTCATCATCATCCGAACTTCCTTCCCCATCAGTTTTGTTATTTTGCTTATTTTCTTTTCATTTCCTTTTGCCTCTTCCATTTTCCCCCTCAGTTGTCTAAAACTACGCGATGATGAAGCTTTTGAGTCATCCGATTGTGATCCAAGGCTGAAGGTTGATAGAAAATCTACCTCCTTAGATTTTTCAATCTGCATCAATGAAAATCATTCCCACATCAAAAAAACCAAAAATATAACAAATGAAAATGAAACACAATGAAATCCCACAACTCAAATAAATTTCAATCAATAAGATAATCAATACTGCACAACAAAAAATCCAACCCATGGCAGAACAACACTACTTAGAGAACAGATTCACTATACATTGATTTATGTCCATTCCATATAAACAAAGCTAAAGGGAAAAGCTATTAACCATGTAGCACAGTAAAACTGAAACACAATATGAGAAACAACATAATGCTCCAGACAAAAGTATGCTGCAATGCTAAACTATTTAAGAAACAACATAATGAAACCATTTAACAAGACTAATATTTCCAGTGTAGAAGTTATTGAAATCATTTAGTACATCCAATGAAACCACTAGTGTTGTTAAATGGCTTCAATAATTAACCCATTAACAGTTTCTTAGTTTGAAAATTATACACAATTGTATACTTATAAAAAACAGACACAAGGTAAAGTAGAGAGCATCACTAACCTAATCAATTCCAACCGGAATATGATATTGCAACTCCCCTAAGGCTGTATATATACTTGATAACAATACATCAGCAGATGATTCTAGTGACCCTAGCTCCATCGGTTTCTCTCCAGCATAAATTCCGAGTACATAGTTACGATGGTTCTTGCAAGCTCCTAGTAATATGTGCCACAAACACAGACCATGATCAACCGTTGCAGATTCAATGAACTCTTGCAAAACTTGTAAAACTGTGATGGCAGCACACAATCATTAAAACTTTCATTCAACTTGAAAAAGAACACAAAACATAGCAGAAAAAAGCAAAATGTAGTACTGAATTATGTTACAATACATGCTTAGCATAATTATAGATACCACAATTATGCTACCTTTAAACAAAAAATAATTTAGCCCAAATGTAGTACTGAAATGTGAATTAGACATAGTGAGATTGGTACAACATCACTATACCACAACAATTCCAAGTTCAATCCTATATAATCCTAACTGTGGAATTTAGCATTATGTTATAACTGAAACATAAGTATGGTTTTATGGTTTTGATAGTCTTCCATGTGAAACCAAACTACTTGCCTAATGGTTTCAGGCAAAACATAATGCTAAACTCCAGAATTAATACAAGCTTGTAGTATATCAGAATCAAAATCAAAATGGTTTAGCATATCAGAATCAAAATCAAAGTAGAATATCAGAATAATGTGAAACCAAAATACTTGCCTAATGGTTTCAGGCAAAACATAATGCTAAATCAAAATCCATTCTTATTCATTTTCAAAGAATATGCTACAAGCTTATCCAGAGCAAAGAATCCATTCATTTTCAAATCATGTACAAGCTAGAATCAATACAAGCTAAATTCATTTCCCCCCTCAAAACACCTAAAAAAAGAGAAACATAACATTGAAACCATAATACTTGCCTTATGGTTTCCACGCCATAATAATCATAACAAGCCTATTCATTCGTTCATGCATATCAAAATGAAAATAAAAATCAGAATCAAAAGCAAAATAAAAATCTAAATCAAATTAGAATAGCATTCAATTAGGAAATTATCATGAATGATGAAACCTAATTCTCATGTCAAAATTAAATCAAAATCAAAAGCAAAATCAAAATCAACTTAGAATAGCAAAATCAAAATCAAACTATTCAATTAGAAAATGGTAATGAATGATGAAAGCTAATTCTCAAATCAAAATCAATTTACCTTAATATGTAGAAGAGATGAACAAAAGAGATGACGAGACGGTGGTGGTTAGGGCGAGATCTTGAAGTGATGAACAACGGAGAAGACGAGACGGTGATGGATTTGGAAACTGTTTTTGATTTTGGCGATGGCGAGGTTACGGCGAGGTTGGAAGTGATGGTGAGATTTGGAAGATGATGACGGTGGCGGTTACGGCGAGGTTTGCAATTGACGGTGGCGAGAGATGCAATTGACGGTGGCGAGAGATGTAGAGGTCGACGGCGAGAGTTTGGGAATTGTGTGTTTGATTGAAACAATTAGGTTAGGGAGGGGTGTACGAAAAGTTGTGGGGGTGCAGAAAGCAAGGATTTGGGGTGCAGGAAGAAAGGGTGGGGTGTATGTAGCAATTGATGGATCCTTATGCACGGTGCATAAGCCCAAAACCGGACTCCGTAATACAGGGCAAAAGTTAATGTGCATAAGGGTGTTTTTATGCACAGTGCATAAGTCGATGACAACCATCCGATCATAATAATTTGGTGACACGTGTTATTATCTGAATGCCTCACGTTGTGACCCTGAGTCGCACAGGATCACACTCTCAAGCTCTCTCTGTATCGGCGTTGATTCTGCCGTCGTCTTCTCCGTATCTTGTCGCGTCTTCTCCGTCTCAAACCTTCTTGTATCGTCTTCGCCGCGTCTTCTGGCGTTGATTGCGCCGTCGTTCGTGCGCCTTCGTTGTTTTGAATGCTTGCTTTGATTGAGTCTTCTCCGTAATTCTCTCTCTGATTTGAGAATTAGGTTTGATAATTTTGAAACAGGTTAGGTTTGATATTATACTTAGATTCTGATATGCTATTACATTTTGATTTTGATTCTGATATTCTACTTTGAAGCTTAAGCTGTTAGAATAGAGTCATATCAATGGTTTTATATTATTTCTAACACGCCCCTCACGCAAGAGCCCACTTGGGCTTGAAGCGTGGATAATGCATAGGCTCACCTACCATATGCTTAAATTCCACTTTTTAGTAGAAAGTGAGGGGAGCGGGGATCGAACTCTAGACCACTTAGTCATAGAGGCTCTGATACCATGTCAAATAATCGATTATCCCAAAAATTTAAGCTGTTAGAATAGAGTAATATCAATAGTTTTATATTATTTTTAACAAGCATCTCTTGTTAATAGGCAAAGAAGTATCTATTGGAGATGTTCTTACAAACTCGCAAGTCACAATATAAAGTTAAATTACTTCTTCCGTTTTAGAATAAACGTGTTTTATGAAATAATAACTCAATTACTAAGAATATTGCAATACATAAGAGTTAAAGCTTAAATTCAAAATTCTATACTTATTTATTTTTTGGGGTGAAATTTTGACAATAAAACTATTTTTAAAAAATAAAATAAATGCTAGTGATAATATGTGCTATCATAGTTGGTGCATAGTAGGCCAAACATCTTATTAATCTTGGTAGCACACATAATACATTATAATTAAAACTAGTGAAGCGTTGTTTGGGAAATTAGTTGGTTGTTGAGTTAGCTAGTTACTACTTGTACTGTTTTAGTTATATTCTTAACAAATCTTTAATATATACTAGCTCTCAATCGGTAGAGGTGAAGTAATTGCAAGTTTTATTCTCTACCGTCTTATTGTTGACAGTGATGATATATTAATACTAAAAAGTAGTACTTTTGCACTCCAACATAATGAATTCAACGGACAATTACCGATAACACCTTCTTTTTTTTTTACTTAAAATTACAGATAACACTTATAATGTATTTTCTAAGTCATAATACAACAACCAAAAAAAAAACATTTGTTTTGTTTTTGTTAAATTATGTCCATTGAGATTTCCCGCAAAAGTTCAAGATTCTATCTCCAAGATTCTATCTTCAAAACAATGAACATGACTTCGCTGCAATTATGAACTCACATTTCTGCATAGTAAATTAATACCTTCAAATTATGAAAGAGGTACAATAAGCCTCACCTTTATTTAATATGCACAAGTGTATTTTTTACTATTAGAACAATAGGTCTCATCATGATAAGATTTATTAATATTTGAGCTATACTTACAAAACTTTTGAATTAGTTTATTTACAAATAAAAGAATTTCAAACAAGTTATATTAAAAATATTATGCAGTTTTTGAAAAAATAATTACAAATTAAATAATTTGGAATCATTGGATGAAATCAATCATAATGGTAAAATCATATCTCCTTTCAAAATAATAATATAAGAAAAAAACTTATCCAGAAAATCCATTTTCTTATAGTAAAACGATCAAGGGCCGATTTCAAGCTGTGTGGGCCTTTTTAAGCCCAGTCCGTTACACCCAAAACGAAAAAAAAACAGTAAAACCCAAAAATTGAACCTGACGTGAATCGAACACGCAACCTTCTGATCTGGAGTCAGACGCGCTACCATTGCGCCACAGATCCATTTGATGTTAAACCTTCTTCTTAATTCTATTAATCATCATTTTCATCATGTTCCATAGAAAACATATATAAAGAACATTTTCCCGCCAAACGCAACGAACCGAATTTTCCATTTTCTTTCTCCATCTCTATCTTGGAGATAGCATCTTGAACTTTCGCGGGAAATCTCAATCTCAATGGAAGAAGGTTCCGAATACATCGATATCAACCTATCTCCGGTGAAGCTTCCACTGGATCTTCCTCAAGATCCACCGCTCAAATCTAACCGCCGTCTTCGCCGTAGAGGCGACACTTGGGTGATATCTGTGTTGGTAATAATCCACATCGGGTTTTTCATAGCGACGATGCTGGTTAACGATTGCTTCACCAATTCTCACGGTGATTGCACTTTTCCATCTCTCGGAAGGTTATCGTTTCAGCCTCTATCTGAAAATCCGTTGTTAGGTCCTTCCATGTCCAAGTAAGTAGTTATCACGCTATGCTATACTCTGTTCTTTGAATTTGAATCTCTAATTTAGGTTTTGAAGTGATTAATTGAAGTGAAATTGAACTATGTTTAATGGATAATTTAGGTTTTAAAGTGATTAACTGAAGTGAAATTGAACTATGTTTAATGTATAATTTAGGTTTTAAAGTGATTAACTGAAGTGAAATTGAACTATGTTTAATGTCTAATTTAGGTTTTAAATCGATTAATTGAAGTGAAATTGAACTGTATTCAATGTCTAAGGTTTTGAAGCGTCTAATTGGAGTGAAATTGAACTATGTTCAATGTGTAATTTAGGTTTTGAAGCGATTAATTGAAGTGAAATTGAACTATGTTTAATGGATAATTTAGACTGAAGTGAAATTGAACTATGTTTAATGGATAATTTAGGTTTTAAATCGATTAATTGAAGTGAAATTGAACTGTATTCAATGTGTAATTTAGGTTTTGAAGCGATTAATTAAAGTGAAATTGAACTGCATTTAATGTTTAATTTAGGTCTGAAAGCAATTTCTATAATGTAAAGATTTTTTTTTTGAATCAACTATAATGCAAAGATTGATGGATAGTTGTGTTGTTGTAAGTGTAGGTTGGATGAAATGGGAGCTCTTCGAAAGAACTTTTTGACGGAACATCATCAAACATGGCGTCTTTTCATGTTTCCATTTTTGCACGCTGGACTCTTCCATCTTGTTATCAATCTCTGCAGTGTCATCTATGTTGGAATTCACCTAGAGCAGGAGTTTGGGCCATGTAGTTTATTTTTCTTCCATTTCGGTTTTTATTTCATGTATTCCTATCTGCGGAGCACTGACACAAATATAGGATCCGATGATACATCGACACTAGTAATAATTTTAGAAAGTAGAGTGGTTAACTGTAACCACACGTGTCGGTATGTGTTGGTGTTAGATATGGCTTTAATTAGAAGTGTCGGTGCTACCCAGGTTCAGTTGATTGAAGTGAAGCAAATTAAAAAAAATTACATTGAAATGCTTTCATGTTGTTTAAGTTTATGAGTTTTTGTTTTTAATTTGCAGTAAGGATTGGTATAATCTATATACTATCTGCTTTTGTGGGTGCCTTAATGGCTTCTCTTTTTCTTCGAAACATCCCTGCTGTTGGTGCTTCTGGCGCTTTATATGGATTACTAGGAACATTGCTTGCAGAACTTGTATGGAACTGGAAATTTCATAACAATAAGGTGCTTAATTCTTCTTAGTTATTCACCTCATTTCCTGTGTCTCATTGTTCTGAACGATTGATTTTTGGTCAATTTTTGCTCTGGTTGAATGCAGATTTCAGAAATAGCTTCATTAGTCTTTGTCTTTGTGTGCAACTTCTTGCTTGGTTTTCTGCCTTATGTAGACAATTTTTCAAGCATTGGAGGTTTTATATCAGGATTCCTTCTTGGAACTGTTCTATTATTCGCCCCTCAGTTCCAACAAATAGCTCCAAGTAAAGGCGATCAAATTGATTACAGTCTCAAAAGTTATATCAAGTTGAAGTTCAAGCAAAAGCTTGACAGACCAGTTACTAGGATTGTTTCTTTTATCCTCTTCACCCTGCTGTATGTTGTTTCAATTTTATTTTATTTTTACATTCTCTTGTTTTATTCTATTTAATTTAAGGGGTTAGCTGTCTTCTGTCGCCTGTGCTTTCCGGCATGTGTCAAATCATTTGATGAGAAGCTTCTTTCCGTATATGCAGATTGGCTGGTTTTCTTGTTGCAGTTCTTTATGGAATCAACATCAACAGTTATTGCACATGGTGTCCATATGTTGACTGTATCCCTTCCACAAGCTGGCACTGCAAAGACAGAGAAACCTTTTGTGAGGTACTACAGCTTACTTTTGGCATTTCTCAAGTTTTAAAGACCTAACAAAATTTATTATCTTGGGTGAGTTTTTTTTTACAACTTCCAAATTCACAATAATAAATGGAACTCCATGATAAAAATGGATTGTTTTGCTAACTTTTTACTCTGAAGAGAAGTCAATTGTAAATTTGTTACAAGTTTGTTAATATTAACTGTAAGTGGTCAATTAGATTGAAAAAGAAATTGCATAAATTAAACCAAATGGGAATGTCAACATACTAACAGATATGTGCTCACTGGAACTTTTTCTTAACTGTTAACTGCTTTGGCTACAAGCTAATTTTCAATATCCTTTCCACACTGTTTCTTTTTGGCAATTAACTAGCTAATTACTGCTATTATTTGTAAACACTCTGATATTAATGGTTAGTTTGGATGCTTGTCTGGAAGCTCACATTATTTTAAACATAAATTTCCCAAAATGTTTTCATATTCAGACGTTTTATTCAAAATTGGTTTTGTCTCTAAATAATCTGTCAAATTAGAAGTAGTAAAATTACAGTTTACATTAGGTGGTTGAATAGTCTGTGTTAAGTTTTAATTAAATTTGCTTTTATAGTAGAAACATTCCAACAAAACTCAATTCAACTCAAACTCATTTAAATCAAATCAAGTTTACAAAATCATGTAAAAAGTGTTTGACCAACACATGCTTATGCTTGTTATGTGCTACAACTGCAGACAATGGTGAGTAATGCTCACTTGACGATGACATGTTTGGGGACTGGCAACTTTAAGGTCTTTCATTACACCAACATATCTCGAGCAAGGATTAATGATTTGTGCAATTTAATATGTTGATGAGACAGATTGTTTGGATAATTCCTTTTGTCCAAATTAACAGGTAATACTGTATAGGTAAATCAGGTATCTTACCAAATTGTCATTCATATTTTGAATATAAAGAAATAGGAGCTTAATCAGAAACTTAGGGGAACTGATCAGACACAATATCATACAAGAGATTGAGGAGTTGGTATTTGGATGTAAATACCATTTTTGTATAACATTTGAAGTTCCTGTAGTTCAATAAATCCATTTCACGCTTGTAAAAAACTGAAGTTGTGGAAAAAAAGTGATTTCTTTTCTGAATTGTTGTTTTAAATTTAGATTTACAAGGGCTTTTTATTTTATAAAAACATTTTCTAAAATATAGTTTTACTTGTTAACAAGGAGAAAAAAAATACTTTTGAAGTGAATAATTTTTACGGGGAAACAACAAAAATGTCAAAAGAACTATTTTTGTTAGTTTTTGAAATGCATCATCTCATAGCTAGCATTTTATCTTCTCTTCACAATGACTCATTTTAGAAGTAATATTTTTTCTTTCATATTAACAAGTAAGACTAATACAAATTTTAACAACTAAAAACAAAAAATGTTTTCAAACATAGGTTCCACTTCAAGAGCTGGGCTTTGCTGACTTTTCCTATTGTCATTTTCATCCATTTTAAAAATGTAAAGAGTGACAGCTATGTGACACTTGGAGCCACTTTTCAGTTCTGTTATAGCTCTAATAATAAGCCGCATAATTTGTGTAACTGTTTACTTAAATACATGTGGCTGTGGCTGCAACTATAATAAACTAGTGAGTTGTTAGTTAGTACTAGTAATAGTATACACCCGGCGCCGCCGCTTTTGCAATTAAGAGCCACGATGCTGTAAAAAAGGGAAGTGGATTTCCTGCTGTTACAGCAGGGTGCTGTAACAGCTGTGGACCGTCCGATCCAGATCATGCGGCTGTGATCATTTCTAGTAATTTTATAAACGAATTAATCTGATCCGTCCGATCTAATAATTAACGGCTGAGATGGCATACAGCGTCAAACTGCGTGGTTTTGCTGCAGCAGCAAATCCTGGTCCTTAAAAAAGTGCAATAAAGACTTAAATTCCATTAGCGTGGGCCCGGAATTTGTACAGGATTCAAAGCTATAGCACATTAAAGTGCCAAAACCTTCTATTCTGATCAAGTTGTAGATCCGTTAAATAATTGGACTAGTAGGTTTCTACCTCATACTCATTGCCAAACCAACCAGGCCAAGTCAGGCAGAAGAAGATGAGTGAAAAACAGCATGCTACTTCTATTCTGTTTTGATGCTCCATCTCATCATTAGTAAAATGATGTTTACACAATAAAAATTTGTAATGAATATTATTTTTGAATTATTATTTACAATTCAAACAAGACAGTTAAAATGAGACGGAAGATTATGAGTGATAATTTCATCAGAAGAATATTTAGACATTACACATAATCACATCTTATGGTTGATATCTAAACGATAGTTCATCATGTTGTGAAAGACGAAACTCTTCTTTATTTCTTTATTTTGGTAGTTTTGTTTTAATATAAAGAAGCTTTGTTTGTTAAAAAATAATGGATAATTGATAAGATATAGTTGATAGTGGATGAACTTATAATTTATAGCAGATAAATAATATGATTGCGGTAAAATTAACCGTTAAATTAGCTTATAAATATAAAATAACTTTTAATTAATATTTTTTAAATAAAATGACATAGATAAAATTGGAGGAAAAAATGTTACCAAACTTTTTTTTTAGTATGAACTTATATGATATAAATCATTAATTTAAAATTTGACATTGCTAAATAGATAGCATCACTTTTTTATTTAAGAATGAAGAAAATAAAATTGGGGTGAAAATTCAAGTCTTTTTCAATGGTTCGTGGTACTGTCGGCTAAGAAAACATACACACTCTGGACCAATGTACCTTTAGCTAAAACCATAAATTCTCCCTTGACCTGTACATCTACATATGATGCAAGACTACACTTCTTGTGGTAGTAGTCTTATCCCACTTATGACCCACTTCTTTCATCTTTGCTCCTCTCCATCTTCTCAACTAATGTCAAATTTTAAGTGGGAATGAAGTCCCCAAAATTATACACAACTTTGATGGGACTAAACTAACAAACATTAATATTTTAGATTATATCACAATAAGCACTTGTCAAGTTAAAGGGCCAATATTTCAGGCACGTAAAAAAAATAGTATTGTACTTTTATATACGAAAATTTGATTGTCCAGAATCATTGGGACCCTACTTTATCAAGATCAGAAAGAGTGTCATCCATCAAAGTTGACAATGCTAGCTAGGTTCTAATTAACGTCGGTTTTGTCAACATGTGGTATCATCTTGTGTTCTCATCGTCGTGTCACATATGACTATGAGGTATATACTAGTATATATACTTCAAATAGTAGTTAATGTTATCATAAACAAAGTTGAATTTATAAGATAAAATCACATCAAAATCACATTCATGGACAAGGACAGCCCCAATATACCCCGGCCTCCCCCCACATAAAAAGAGTGCAGCTTTGATCCATTTTAAGGAGCTCCATTTATTCCTTTTTATTGTATAGATGAGCGACATGTGGTAATAATAAGATCAAATGGCTGGCATTTAAAGATATAATTAAATATATTTGTTTTAATTAAAAAAGAAAAACTAGCATTATCAACAAAAAAAATCTAGCGGTGTCTTCTTGTTTCTCAGAACGACCTTTTATTCCTCATCGCCGCCGCCTCAACCTCTTCATCTCTCCGCCGCCGCTTTCCTTCTCTCACGGTGACCGACGGTTTTCTCCCTTTTCGTCTTCTTGTAGTGCAGGTCCAGTCTAAGGCATAAGGGATAGGAGTTTTCTTGTTCTCTTGTTAATGGATGTTGTGTCTGCAAACTATGATTGTGTTTTGCAATTATCATCTCACCATCTCAGTAGCATATCTCTTGATTTGAGATTTTTTAAAAAGTTTCCTTTACTTTCAAAAATACATACTGAGATGGGAGGAGGAAGATGTATTAATGATTTTGTCATGAAAATGCCGGCGAAACACCGCAACGGTGAGACATTGTGATGGAAATACACCGCGACTACAAGACAGTGCAGAGTACAAGGGATGAAGAATGCCACCGTTGCGATGGCCGGAGACGGCGGCGGTGAGAGAAGAGGAAAGGAGCGGCCACAGCTATGGAGTTATGTGAGAGGGAAAAAAAGATGTTTCTACGTTTTTTTGTTGTTATTAATTATTAAAATAAATATTTAATTATCATTTAAATCTCAACCACTTGATTTTTGTTTGCCACATGTCTTCTATCAGTGAAGTGAAAAGGAGTAAATGGAGCCTTAGGAAATGGAGCAAAGCAACACTCACATAAAAAGTCCTCCCTAGCTAGCCTAGGTTGCCCCATTTTTAGAGCCTAGCTAGGAGCACTAGCATTTCTTGCATTACCATAAATGAGTATAATTTGACGGTTTTATAAGATTTTCCGGAAAATCAAATAGTATAAGCAAGGGGAGTGGAATGAAGGAGTAAGGGACCAAGAGATAACCATAGTGGGAGGGAATCTTGAAGTGGGTGAGTGTTGCCAACCCTTAGGATTAAATTATAAAGAGTACAAAAAGGGTATTCAACCCTTACGATTAAAAAACAAATAATTTAAATACATTGAAAATAGTCTAAGATTGTTGCCCCAATTAGAAAAAACCAAATTAACATTACTCTCCAATCGACTAATAAACCAGTACCACAAAATATAAATTATTTATAATTAAATAGTCTTCTTGCATTTTTTTCTCAGAATTTATCCTTAAATAATTGACATAACACACGACGCTCATAACAAAATCACGTAGTCACACTGACTATGAAGGTTGAGTATTACGTCAATAAATAATATCATTTTAATATATATTTTGATTATTTTTTTTAGATAAAGACATTCAAATTACAAAGGCAAAATTTTAGAGGACAAATTTGCTCAAAAGAACATTTGTGGTACACTAAATTTGCAAAATTGTGTTATTTAAATAAAAAGAGGAATTAAACCAAATTTAAAATTAAAACCTTATTTTGATCACTTCTACATCAATGATAGTTAGTCAAACATGGCAATAGGTTATATCATATTGTAGACCCTAACCTACAATAAAAATTTGATCATTGGGTCCTTTCTTCTTGTATAATAATTGCAAACCCTTTTACTTGTTTCTTAACAAGACCTAATTCGTTGACCCGTATTGAGTCCATACCCTTTTAGCTTTTGCAACTATAGTTTCCCACGCGTTCTCAAGCATAGAGGCAAAATAAGTCCCACATACAAAAATGGACCCATAGATCATATCAATTACTAGTAATCTATAGTATATATGCTAGTTGATTAATGGAGGGGAATGATGGAAATTTACGTATCTTCTTAGGAAACAATGAGATGTGTAATGTAGATGATAGTGGACGTGTTTGTGCACAATTATCTTGATCTTTAATCATCTCCATTCACCCATTGTGTCATTAAAATTATGTATATTGAAGTAATCATACAATTAAAATTGTTGGAAGATAGAAATAGAGTCAGAATCATCCTATATCATAATAAATATTTAAACACAGATTTGTAGACACATTCTAGACATAATGTATATAATATTGTTTCAACTATCAAAGTTATAAAAGAAAAAAAAAACTTTTGTCGAAAAAAAAAACTAAAAAATAAAAGTCTCTAGCCACCATCACTCTTTAATCTTCGATCATCATCGCACTTTCATCTCTGACCACCGTCATCACCATCGTCATCTCTCTCTGTTGTTCTAAATCTCTCTCGTTACAGATATGTGTTCTTCTCCATTGACGCAGTCGTTCTTCTCCGACCACCTTTATCACCGTCGGGATCTGCATCTCTCTTTCGATTTGGGAAGAGATCGGAACTCTGTCATTGGCACGGTGGTGATTAGATGAGTTTGAAGTGAAGATCCAGGGAGTTTTGTGTGATAAAAATCGATGGTGGAGATAAGAAAATAAGCAGTGAACGATGATGATGAACTCGATGAGTTTGAAGGAACGTACAAAATACCTCAACTTATCGATAAATTTTAAAAGTTTGGGCTACTACGGCCAGTTCTAGAAGAATTTCATGAGGGGATAGCTGGACAACACTTAAGAGGACGAACACTTGGCAAAAATAGGGTGATACTGAGAGGGCTAAAAAGAAGGCTAGACGACACTAAAGGGAATTGGGAAGAAGAAATCCACCACGTGTTGTGGGCATACAAAACGACACCCCACACAACAACGGGTGAAACACCTTTCAAACTCACTTATGGCATAGAGGCAATGGTTCCTGTCGAGATAGGTGAACTTAGCTGGGGAACGACATACCCCTTAGTACAAGGAGAAAACTCGCAATCTATCAGAGAAAAGCTAGACTTCCTGAATGAAAACGAGGAATTATACTTCTCTCACCGAAGCAGCTGTTAAAAGGGCCACATCAGCCAAATACAATAGAAAGGTCAAACCAAGATATTTCCTCCCCCAAAGACCTGATCCTTCGTCGTGCTGACATAGGAGGGAAAAACTCAAAAGATGGGAAACTAGCTTGCAACTGGGAGCATACATCCTACATACGTTATTAGGAGAACGAATCCCTAGAAAATGGAATGCAAATAAGCTAAAAAAGTATTACAGTTAATTATACGGATCCGAAAGCAAGGATAACGTTCACTCAAAAAGAGTAGCAAGAGCATAGATCTCGAAAGTGGGGACTGTGACTAAAAGTTACCACGAAGATAAACACAAATCCAAAAGTTAAGAGATGAAATTATTACTACGTTAATTCTTAAGACGGGCTCGAAACCGACTTAAAATGTCATTTTTAACTGACTTAAAAAGCGTTTTTTCTATTAGTAGGACCATGTCTAAAAGTACGATAACGCAAAATTTGCAAAGAACATATTGCATCCACAAGAAGACAACATGTAGCAAAAAACGAAACAAATCCCGAACACAAGGACTATAATCGTTGGGGTATAAGACGAACCCCTCTCACGGTTAGCCACCTTGAATGCATATGTTCAGTCACCCTAGAGTCCACCTCAAACCAAGGAAATCTTAAGAGAAGACAAGAGAAACCATCCTTGGGGTTATATGAATAGTTTTGTCTATTTATGTTTCTCTATATATTCCTAAGATAACCATTTTGTATTCAAGCTTTGTTTATTATAATGTAAACTCTTAGCCTCATTTTCTCTCTTTATGAATAATCTTCAATGTTAACAAACAACACATTTTTGTTGTCCAAAACTTCTTTACTCTTTTTAAAATTTGGTAAAGTTATTATTTTCAATTTTCAATATCTCCTGAATTTATAGTGGAAGCAAAACTAATTTAAAAAATAAATTTGACCGATTTAAAAAATATATAAAGCAGAGTAGTGTACCTTGGTCATGCTTACTCACCAGCTAGCCTTACACATTGAAATGGATCTCTTTCCAACCCTCTATCTGTTATTTTCTCCTTAAAGATTTCCAGCTGAGTGTAAAAAGTTACTCCTATGGCTATCTATGTATGTATCGTTTTCAATTCTTAGGACCACCCTACCAAGTTGTGTCCATCTAAGAACAGCATTAAGAAGAAAATGAAATACTAGATTTGGACAGCAAGATCCATCCAAAGAGTGTTTATACTTTCACTCAATTAATGGGCTCACATATAATACAAGTGTGCTTTATTGATTTTTTTATTTATAATTCACATATAAGTATGCTAATCGTGTATATTAATTATGTATTATGTATCTTTTTGGCCCCAATTATATTATTTAGATTTAATTACAATTTTAGTCTTTTATTTTTATTCACTTGCTTGTGAGGCATGTGTGTTTGGTATCTGTTTGTGGTGTAGTGATTTTTTATTGTCTTTGCGGTTTAGTTGTTGGGTATGAGGAAGATATGTTGAGATATATTAAGTGTGGGCTAAAATTGTACTAGTTGTAATAGTTGATATTGAGGAACATATCCGTGAGAGGACCATAAATTCAAATATGCCTTAAAATTTTTGGTGAAAGTGTTATGTTAAAGTCATTTGTGTGGTTGATCTTAGCTCAATGTATTGATTCAATCCAGTGAAACTCCCCACATGGCCAACATGCATCTTGTGCTTTGATATCAATCTTTATATACTTCCATTGTTTCTTCTTAATTGTCGTAGTTTAACCAAATCCAAATGCATTATTCACATAATCTACTTTGACCATAATTATTTATTAATATGTAAAAACAAATACATATAAGATATTGTTCAATTTATCTCGATAGAATATTTTCAAAAGGCATAAAGTACAACGAGAACACATGATCTGGACTAATATGAGGTCTCAATACCATTAAACTCTTTGTAGTTAAATTTACCAAAATATTTTCAAAACAAGGTTAAAACATTCATTGTTCATCAAAATTACATCGTTCAAAATCTCAAATACCCAATCATATGATTGTAGTGAATCAATCATTTTTATACTCCTTTTACTCCTGATCATAAATATATAAGAGATATTTGAATTAACAAAAATTAAATACATTAATTCAAATATTTTTAATATTTAGGATAGAATGAAGTATCAAAGTAAGTATATATCACAAATTTTTGTAACCAAAATAAAGTATAACACAATTTTATTTTTTTTGCCGCAAACAAGACATCTTCGTGTAATTATAGAGACTAATCATTCAAGTCTCATTGACTCAAATGGACGGCAAATTTTCCTGGAGAGTTTCAACGTTGTTTCATGCTCAAATGAGAGAAGGGATATCACAATTTTTATTGTTGCATAATGCAATGGAACACTTGCACAAATTAAGGCTTACTTCCCCCACCTTTACCATAGGTATTTTAAGCAATTGAAATAACTACCCGTATTTGCATTACTTATTTTCATTGATTGATTCCCACATGGATCATAAGAGTTTCTTTCATATCTGATTATGAAAAAGGACTTTTACCATAGATAAACAAACATGGCCTTGCCCACCACAAGATCCAATATCCTCAACTACCACTTTTTACTAAGCAACGTTTAGAATTGCGTAACTTGTTTTTGTCTAGCTCGCAAGAATAGTAGAAAGGTTTCTTTAATTTACTATTTTGTTTGAATGTGGCAGCCTTAAATACTCGAGTTATATACATTTTCTGTTTATAGGTGGTACTACTATACCACTATTGTTTGTTTTTTTCTTCATTTTAGTATGGAGAGAGTTAAATACTGAGTTAAATACGGAGTTGAATTGAAGCCCCATATCATTAATTCTAAGTACACTATGCTTTTTAATAATTATTAAAATAGTTCTCTTATTTTATGGGGTTTTAACCTATGTGATATATAAAAATATTAATAATTAGTTGTTAATTTAATATTTTTCTCATTTGTTAGAGTTTGAATCTATATATTTTAGTTTTTTAATATTTGTTCAATCACTAGCGGAGCTACAATAAAATATTGGAGTGGCCGTGGCGGAGCTTTAATTTTTAATTAAGGTACGCATAATAGAAATGTTAGAAACTTCAATTTTCTATACAATTGACATTTAAGATTCATTCACTTGATAGAGAGTAATAGTTGAATTATCAAATCCAAGAGTTTTAAAATTATTTAAATAAATATTCAACTAATTCTCTATCACACAATAATGATCAATCATGTCAAGTGTTGTCACACCGATATAATATGCCTGTCACTGGGAGATTTCAATCCATTTTAAAAGGAATTTAAATAAATTATTGGATTCCATATAATAAAGATAAATTACTACATGTTTGTAAAGAGAATTTCTTATTTATGGTACACTCAACAAAATGTCTCAACAATAATAATTATTAAAAATGTGGATAAATTAAGAGCATCTAAATATCAATATATGAGTAGACTTTTCAACTAAGTTGGCACATGTTTTGGATTGGACTAAAGTCCATAATGCTAGATGGGCCCAATACGTCATATGGCTCATAAAAGCATACAACATTCAAGCTAAGGCACACCATATTCTATGCTACACTGTCCATAGCAAGATAATGACCCCTGCATGGAATGTGTGTCCCTCAATTCCACTCACACAATGAGGCCTACAAGTTAGCAAGGTGATCACGGAAGATACCTCCACAGTCTTTGGTGGCTGGTGATCCACGCATATAACTGTCAGCGTTTAACTTAATACAATGATTAGTAATGTTTTCCGCAAGACAGGGGTGACCCTTGGAGCATTGCGCAACTTCGGGTGAATAGAAAAATACTTCAAGGTCAGATGTTCATTTCAAAGAGTTAAATGTGTAACTATTTAAGAAGACACACTTATTCTATAATATTTTTTATGTATGTATTCGTGTATTTTGTTTCTATTTTATGTTTATTCATCTTATTTTTTCTCTATCCTTTTTATAATTTTACCTTGAATTTGATTCAATGGAGACTGCATTAAGCTATGTTGGGAGGAAATGCAAAATTTTGATTATTATATTTTTATAGGAAAGAAGTTCTTGATGAAAAAAAAAACACTTTTTTTATGATTAAATGTCCACTCCTTTCATACTGAAATCATTTTTTAGGCAATACTGAAATCATTATTTCATAACAAAATTATCATGTTGGTATTATTCCAACTCTAACACATGATTTGGTTATTTGAAATACCTTAGTGTTGGTATTTTTAATAGTCATTTTTAAAAAACTCATTTTGTGGTTCAACGTTATTATTGGTTGGCTTTTACAACATCATGGTATATTGTAGTCTAAAAATAAAAGATTATGCAACTCTTAGCAACCTAAACTATTAGGATCTGAATTTGCTGCCGTGAACTGAGCACGCAATTATACATTGTAATAATTTTGACCATTGATTTTATATTAGATAGATTAGACTATATATACACATTTAAATATATAATGTTGACCATCGATTATAATTGAACGGTCGGTGTTGTAACTGCGTTGATGCAATTACTGTTGGAAATATGTTTCCAAACTAGTATTATTTTTTTTATTTTTTTTATTTTTTTTGGTTTTCACCACCAGATTAATCTAGTTCGGGAGTCAGTTCTGGCATCAAGTGGTTCCAGCCCCCTCCCGATCGCAGTTGTGGGGGATCGAACCGTGGTCCTCCCTACCAAATTCAGCGCCAATCACCACTGAACCAACTAACAATTGGTCAAAACTAGTATTATGATATGAAATATTGTTGTTCCTTTCGCATGTATTGATTGGTGTGATTAATCTTCTTTTACTTATAAAAGGAAACTTGAGTTGCTCTTAGAATGTGTTTAGATCGGAAATTTTAGAAATTCAAGAGATTTTATATATTAGGCAATTCAATTGAATTCCCTTGATTTTCAAATTCCATTGTTTGGATAAAGTTGTGAAATTCCATAAATTATAAAATTCTTTATTTGGGTAATGTAATTCAATTTCCTTGATATAATTTTATTTATCTTAACAAAATCGACCCTAAACCCAAAAAATCGGCAGAAAACCACAAAATCGGCCGAAAAACCTAAAATCGGCTGAAAACCCTAAAATCGACTATAAACCATGAAATCGGCCGAACAACCTAAAATCTGGCAAAAACCCTAAAATCGACCCTAATCAAAAAAATCAGCTGAAAAAGCTAAAATCGGCCAAAAAACCTAAAATGGACTATAAACCCGATTTTTTTGGGTTTAGGCCGATTGTAGGGTATATAGTCGATTTTAGGATTTTCAGCCGATTTTTGGATTCTGGTCGGGTTTAGGATCGATTTTAGGGTTTCATCCGATTTTAACTTTTTCGGCCAATTGTTTGGTTTTGGTTGGGTTTATGGTCGAATTTTGGGTTTTCAACTTATTTTAGGGGTTTTAGCCGATTTTAGGTCTTTCGGCCAATTTTAAGTTTTTTGGCCGATTTTTGGGTTCTGGTCGGGTTTAGGGTCGATTTTTTTGGGGTTTTCAGCCAATTTTAGGGTTTTTATCCGATTTTATGTTTTACAGCCGATTTTAGGTTTTTCAGTCAATTTTTGGTATTTTAACCCATTTTAGTGTTTAGGGTCGATTTTAAGTTTTTCGGTTTATTTTAGGTTTTTTGATCAATTTGTAATTTTTAAAAGTTTATAGAGAATGAGGAATTTGAAATTCCTAGCTTTTATGTGTCATTTGAAATTCCTTAAATTTAGCTTAGACAAAATACTTCATAAATTCCCTTCATTTTTTAAATTCTTCAAATTAATTACCCAAATAAGAAAATTTGTCAAAGGCATTTGAATTCCCTCAAAAAATTACATTACCTCAAAACATTCCCTCATTCAAACACACTCGGTCTTCATTGTGATGATGTGACACCTCTTTGAAAACTCCACATTTTTATTGAAACTTTACCAACTTCTCTTAATTATTAAATCTAAAATAAAATTTATCCTCCACAAATTAAATACATGAATAGAAAATTGAATTAATAATTTGACATGTAACAATTTTTATTACTTTCTCATTATCCTATTCTTTTTTAAAAACTAAATAATTTGTTCAATTTTTTTTTTTTTTTTTTGAAATTATAATCTTTTATAAATTTATTTCCAACTATTTTTTATTCTACTTTTGTAAAAATATTTTACTAATGCAAAATCTAAATTAATAATTTGACATGTAACATATCCTATTATTTTTTAAAATAATTTTAATGAATGTTTTGCATAGTAGTTAAAATTAGAGATAAAAAGAATAAAATTTTTTATTTGTTCACTTATTTTATATTTTATATTTTATATTTTTTTTTGGTCAAGTAGCCTAGTGGCTAGAAAATCCACATTAAAGGTGAATAAGTGGAGTATCCGGGTTCGAACCCGGGCTCCTGCACATATAGTGCGATATCCCTACCAACTGAGCTAAGCTCACAGGGATATATTTATTTACTGTTTGAAATTATAATCATTTATGAAATTTATTTCCAACTATATGAATGTTTGAGAAAAAACTTCAAACGAAATTAATTTATTATCAGAACAAGAATTGTCTTTTTTTTTTATATAAATATGAGAGACATTAAATTGTACGGAGGAGTAGAGTAAATATTTATATCATGTGGTGCATAATTTTTTAAGAATAAAATGAAGGAATGAAAAGATAAAATCATCAATTGTATAAATTGTTGATGCTCATTTGTCAAAATAAATTTTAGAAATTATTGAAAATGTAGATATTAAAACATATTTACATATATTTAAACATATTTACATGCAATTAAAATTCACTAAAAATTCCAAAATTATTAATTTTATTTAAATTATAATGTACTAGCTATTTAGATAAAATAAATACATATTCTAAAGTGTTAAAAGAATGTTTAAGTTGCGACTCAAAATAAAATAGTTAGATATTTGTAAAGAAAATAAGACGGCATCAAATTTAAGCAAATAATAAGATGACATGTTAAACGTTAAATTCATCTATTATAATAATAATAATAATAAAAGTTTACCTGAGCCAAATGACTAAACCTAAATTCAAATATAAAGTCATCATCCAAATTTATATATTGACAACAAAAAATATTCAAGTTTATATAATAACAAAAATAAACTAAATATTCAAGCAAATATTATAAAGTAAGAGGGACAAAAACTAACAATAAATTTGAAGGGACACAAACCTCACCAAGAAAAACAAACAAAAAAAAAGGACCAAGCAAAAATAAAATGTAAACAGCTAACAAAAGACTAAAAAAATCGAAACTAATAAAGTCGGGATGAAATTCCATCAAGTGAATAAGTGAAACTTCGAGAGAACGAGAGGGGAGTAAGTAGATAAAGCTATTTGGCAACTTAAATTGCATAGAAGGAGTAAGCAGTTACTCTATTTGATACGTAATTTTCAAAAACCGAGACCACGTGATAAAAAAGTAAAAGCCACCACATATGAATCATATTCTATAACCCAAACTTATTTCAACATTTCTCATCACCAATATTGTCTGCATGTATGCCTCCAACTCTTATTGAAAAAATATAAGGGATACATAAAAAATAAAATCCAAAGTGACATGTGACTATAAAGTTGCAACTCATATAAAGAAAACTATTAAAATAAATATGATGCATCATTTCAAACTTATGAAATATTATAAGAGGTCAATTACATTAAAATATAAACAAAACTACGATATAAAAAATCTCATATTTCTACCAACTACTTTTATTTTTATACATGTACTAATATTAAATATAATCATATTTTAAAATAGTATATATCATTTAACTATATGTGTGATTATACATATCACAATTAGTTTCATTTATAAAAAAATTTAGTTATATATTTTAATCGAACCCGTGCAACGCACGGATTTACCCCTACTATATATAAAAAAAGACTTAATTGCAGTTTAGATCCCCTAGTTTTACCATTTTGTAGAATTGATCTCCATATTTTAAAATTTGTCAGTTTTGGTCCTCAAACACATATTTTGTATAAAATATGGTGATGCAACTTGTTTTAAATCAATTTTATAAAGAATTTTTTTTACAATTTCATCGATGTTGTCATTTTTCATCATCAGATAATATTTCACGTCTTTTAAAATATATCGCATCACCAATTTATAGTTAAAAATCATGATAGAGGGATCAAAACTTTCAAATTTTAAAATAGGGTGATCAATTCTACAAAATGATAAAAATAGGGGGACTAAAACTACAATTAACCGGTTTGTCAAAAAAAAACTACAATTAACCGTAAAAAAAAAATTATCCTATTGCTACGGCCTACGATAGTTTATTGGGTAAATAGGGTTTTACCCCCTGCAAAGTTTGCGAATTTTGGTTTACCCCCCTGCAAATTGTTTTTTTTGGATTACCCCCTACAAAATGAAGATTCCTTCAATTACCCCCCTCTATAGACAACTAGGCATGGAATATTCATTTTTGATGACGTGGCATGTCTAGGTGGCTTTTATTTTATTTTTGATTAATTTATTTAAAAAATATTGGTATTTTATTTTAAAAATAAGAAAAAAAAAGTAAAAAAAAATTAATTTTTTTTTCTGGTTTCAATTAAAAATAGTCAATTTAAGTAATTTTATTTTTAAAAATTCAATTATTTAAAAAAAGGTAGTCAATTTAATTATTTTTAAAAATAAAATTGACATTTTATTAAAAAAATTTAGAAAATTGAATTTTTTTTATTTCAATAATTGAATTAAAAAAAATCAGAAAATTGACATTTTTAAAAAATAAATCAGGAAAAAATTTAAAAATTGACAGTTTTTTAAATAATTGACATTTTTTTAAATTATTGAATTTTTAAAAAATTAAAAATTGACATTAATTTTAAATAAAATCAGAAAATTGAAACCAGATTTTTTTTTTTACTTTTTTGTTTTATTTTCTTATTTTTAAAATAAAATGTCAATATTTTTTAAATAAATTAATCAAAAATAAAATAAAAGTCACCTAGACATGCCACATCATCAAAAATGAATATTCCATGCATGTCAATAGAGGGGGGTAATTGAAGGAATCTTCATTTTGCAGGGGGTAATCCAAAAAATTTATTTTGCAGGGTGGTAAAACCCTATTTACCCTAGTTTATTTAAGGTCCTTTGTTGAATTCTCTGATATCATTTGTTGGAATTAAATCAATAACATATACTCCTTCTGTCCCATATTATAAGGGAAAAAAAACACATTTATTAAGAAAATTAAAACTTGAAAATTTGAAATATGATTTTGTGCGTTTTTCTTGAAATAAGTTGCATGGGAAGATGTAAAAACAAATTTGATTGGTTGTTGTTTATTGAGAAAATGAGAGAGAGAAAAAATTAAATGCAATTTGCATTTAAGTTTATAAGAATAAGTAAAAAAACATTCTTGAAAGTTGTTTTTTCCTTATAATTTGGGACAAAAAAAATGGTCATTTTTCCCTTATAATATGGGACGGAGGGAGTACTACATTTGTCCTTAAATATAAGATCCTTTTGGGAAAAATACAGAGATTAAAAAAGTTAGTTGTGGTATTAAATTTGTTGATAATGGATATTGATTTTACAATTTTATCATGTAAGAGAGAATGAGTTAATGTTATTTAGTGTATTTATTAATTGTAGGAAAAGATGCACTATAATTAGGGATATATGTTGGTAAAAAAATATTTAATGTCCTTGAAAATTTGAAAGAGATCTTATAAAAAGGGACAAAAAAATCTCAAAAGGGTCTTATAATTAAGGACGGACGTAGTAACATAAATTAGTGTTGTATCAAATTGACATACAAGCATGTATAAAATTATATGATGGACAAGTTGATATTTAGAAATATTTGTCCATGAAAAAAAAAAGTTTTTTTGGTAGTAATACACACAAAAGTTTGGCAGCTTACGTGGTTCTTCCTCGATTGGTACCCTAATGCCTTAAATTCTCTTCAAATGGAAAGAAAAGAGTATTTGCTTACATGCAGTATGTTAGGGGTCATAACTTATATATAAATAATGACCAATTAGGATTCTCATTATTCTAAAATCATCCATCCTAAAATCCACTCATATTTAGACTCATATTCAATTAATTAATTAATTTCTAAATAGAAACTCTTCTAATTTATTGCGCGGGAAATCCTAGTATATGTTAGGTGAAGTCTTTTTGTATGGAAGTAAGGAAATTTTTAGGCTAAAATCTTAAGAACGTAATTGTTGATTATAGTTAGGAAGTCTCTCTTGATTTATGGAGCAAAATCACTCTAGAAAGGATAAACTGGATTAACCGACCAATTGGTAGTGAACCAGTGTAAACATTAATTACCATATTGTCCCTCTCCCTTCGTATCCTCTTTGTTTTAATTTTGTTTTAGTTCTTTATAATTTAACTTCTACTTTTTGTGTGTGTTAACAGAAAGTTAAATAATTTGATAAAGAACATTACTTTAATTGTTAACAAAAAAAATTAAAATAGAAAAACAATTTAAACTTTATTTTTTTTTCATCACTAACTAACGTTCTCAAAGCTACCGTGTCTAATACGATATTAATTTATGTATGTGTGAAGGCATGGCAAAATAACCCATACTCGTGTGTACCCACCCGCCCACCCCAATTTTAACGGGAAAATACGAATTGACTGGGTTTAAGTTCGGTTTGAATTTTCTCCGATTTTAAAAGACGAGGGTGGATCGGATAATGGGATATTGATACCCACCCGGAACTCATCCCACTTATATCGAATTACATTTTACTACTCTTAAATTATAAACACTTAAACAAATTCTAGATTATATTGATTTTTTTTTGTAAATGATTACATTCATATTTTTAAGTTGAGTATTAAACGATTTGTTTTCTCTATTTTCTTTGTATAAATATTGTTGAAATAAAATAGTTTTTACTTTTAACTCTTTTTTTAGTTAAAAAAGAACACCAAAATGTATCTCGAGTTCATATGAAGGTGTATGAGTGGTGATATTCGAATTCCACGGAAATTCTTGAACCCATTGAATATAAATTTGAGGTTTTAGTTTTCATATCCATTAAAAATTAAAACAAGTATGAGAATACTCAAACTTTATAAGTTTGAGTTTGGGGAGGGCGAAATTTGTCTCCGCCCCCGATTGCAATGACTATGTGTATGTGTAAATACTAACTTTTGGTTTCTTTGGAAGAAAATATGTAAATACTAACTTAGCTTCTTTGAAGGAGTAGATATGAAACACAATGGGCACACCATGACATCATCTTTTATGTAAGCTTCCTTTGTTGTTGTGAGGGGTATAGTATACCCCATAATATAATGTTATCTTCTCTCTTCTTTACCTATGACCAATTCAATATTTACTTTTCCAAATAAAATCTTTGAAGACCAACATACTTCTAAGATGTCACATTCTCCAAAAACCCACGAGCACTCACTCGTCTCAACCAAATTAAATACTCCATGTTACATAACCCAATGCATAATTTAGATTATGGTCCCCCATTCCCTTCACCCCCAACCAAGAAAACTTTATAAAATTAAATAACTCATCCATAAAAATAGTGCTACCTAGTAATTCAACCATATTTTATTTTTATATATGAAAACAAATAGTAGAAAAAGAATCATATATATACTTTGTCAATAAATAAAATAAAGGTAAAAGAAACATTTTGTGGCCTTCAACTCAATTAGTGACTAAATAGTAAATTCAATCAAATCAATTAAAAACCAATTGGTATTATACACATATTATGGGACCCATTTGCAATACTGGACAATCATGAAGCTATGCAGCTCAAAAAATATTTTTAAATTTTTTTCCTACCAATATATCTGTCGCTTGATGGGTAGTAAGGCCTACTCAATCAATGGCATAAATAAATATTGTTATTTAATTTTGTTAATGGCTAGGACAATGAACAATATGCAATTTTAATGATACTTTGGATTTGGATTATACTACTTAGAAGTTAGTGTTTTGTAATTAAATATTATTTATGCAATACAAGGGGAATAAAGAGTGGTAAAGGGGTATGTGGAAGCATCATCTTTTTTTTAGTTCTTGGTCCCAAAACAAAGTTGATGATACTTATTAATAAAAGTAGTAAAAAGAGCATATATGGCCTCAAAAGACTGATTTATGTATGGGAGAAGATTACGAAAACACATAAGAACAAGTAGCATCATCATTCCATTTTTCTCCTTTTTGAGAATAATTAATCAATTAATTAATTGGACAATATATATCTAGGAAAACAAAAATTCAAATTTCAATATAATAGAGTTTGAAAATTAGCTAGCAAATTTCAGGAGCTCGAGGGAAGAAATTGAGGAAACAAGAAGCCAAAGAACACTCAAAACAAAAATGTACTAATGTGTATCAAACTCTTGTTGTAGAAACAAAACAACTCAGTCAAACTTTGCATCACCTAGGAAAATCTCAACCTTATACTTAAATAATTTATATGATGATTTAATATCAATAAAAATATCAAAATCTCACTAACTTGCGCCCTCTTCTTCGGTTTCTTTCCCTTAATTCATACTAATATATATATAAGCAAATAATAATACAAATAAATGGAATGAAATTAGGGAAATCATTGTTTGAAGGTTGACACATCAAAAAAATATAGGAAAAAATGGAAAATTCAAAGGAGGTTAGAATATTTTTGTTTTATGTCCTTGACTTGTCCATTCTTTCTCCATAGTCCATCCCTCCCCTCATCCAATTCTTCATTCATTTTCCATAATTGCATACTAAAACCTAAGTCATATCATAAACGAACAAAAATTCAATCATCTGTGTCGACTGCAATTGATTTTTTTTTTTCCTTAAATTTTTTCAATCCCCTTTAAATTTTTTATTTTTTATTTTTACCTATCTTTTTTTAAGTGTCCATTAAACAATGAAAATGGCATATTACCAATCATCCTTTCCCCTCTATAGGAAACACCCATCATTGCCCCCAACAATCCTTTTCAACCTTAGAAACCTGAGCTTCTAAGATATTCCATTCTTCCAATTCCTTTCACTTTTCTTCTTTCTTTTTATTTTTTCCCTCAAAATTTTCCTTTTATTTTTTTCCCATATGCTTCTCTCTCTCTCTCAATTTAAATATCTCCTCCCTCTTCACAACAATCTCTCCCTTCTTCCACCCCCTTAATCACTTCTCCAATAATCTTTTTTCTTAAAATGGATCCTTCATCAACAAACTCAGTGAATGGATTCTACTCTTTTCTAACAAGAGGAATTGATGATCTAGAAAGAGTTTTCTTAACAAACAATTTCATGTCAATTCAATTTCTTCAAAGAACACTTTCTTTACTTCGATCTTTACATACCCAATTAACCCTTTTGGTTCAAAAACTTCATCTACCAGTTGGTGATAAATGGCTTGATGAATACATGGATGAAAGTTCTAAACTTTGGGAAGCTTGTCATGTTCTTAAGTCTGGCATTTCAGGAATTGAAAATTATTACTCTGCTGCTTCAAACATCACTTCATCTCTTGATTCTCATATTCACATCACCTCTCAAATCTCTCGTCAGGTTTGAATTTTGATTCATACCCACATCACAAAATTCAATCTTTTCACAAACCCACATGAAAAAATTCAATCTTTTTTTAAAATCTTTATATTCATTTTTCTGCATGAAACAAATAAAGAACACTTTTTTATATGTTTTTTTGATGTAATTTATGATGTTGTTGCAGATTATAAGAGCAATATCAGGATGTAGAAGAGAAGCAGTTGGTTTAGAAGAAGAGAATCGTGCTTTAATGGAAACAAGAATTCAACCACTTTCATTACGTTTTGATGAAAGAGTTTCAATTGAATCAAAGCTACACGGTTTCAACGGTTTCAGAGGTGTTTTATATGCAATGAGAAACGTGAGTTCGTTATTATTAATGATTCTGTTATATGGGTTAGTTTATTGTTGGCCAGAAACATCATCGGATTTAGTTTTTGGAGGATACGAGGATTATGAATATGAAAGTTGTTTATTTCTTGGATCAGCTTTTATGATCTCAACAGCAAGATTACAACAAAGAGTGGCAACAGAGATGGGAAGAATGAATGGTGGGTCAGGAATGTTATTACATGAATTTAGAAGATCAAAGGTTGTTATGGAAGATCTTAGAAGTGAATTAGAAAGAAGAGGTTCAATTATGGAATGGGAAAATGAAGTTGGTATTAGAGATAGAGTTGAAAATTTAAGAGGTTCATTTGGTGTTCTTAGATCTGGTGCTGATAATATTATTGCTCAACTTGATGATTTTTTTGATGAGATTGTTGAAGGAAGAAAGAAGCTTTTGGACTTTTGCAGTCATAGGTGAATCAAGAAAGAAAAAAAAAATCATTTTTTTTAAGAAGCTAAATTAACCCACCTATCAGAGAGAATCGGACATATCCGAGACCTTAAGGATGAGCGCGCTCTTAGGTTTCAAGTCGATACGACCGGACCAATCCAAAATCAAGTTAATTAATGAGTAATGGTGGAATTGAACTATTGAACTATTGTTGAAGAAGAACAAATAGTTTTCTGCAAAAGAAAGAAGAAAAAAAAATAGTAGAGATTAGAGAGTAACAGTTGATGGGGTTGTTGTACCTTTTCTTTAACCCTTTTTTTTTTTCTTTTATTTATTATTATAATTAATATCTTTTGTGGTTTTTGTTTTGTTTTTCACACTTACTCTAGTAGTTGAAAAACTTAAAATTCCAAGTCATTTTTTCTTGTTGAAGTCTTTTAAGTACACCTTTAGATTTAAGGTGAATTTGACAGTGATATAAAGCTACATTGTGAGAGTTTTAGCAAAATTATGGTTGACAAGGTTTTCAAGTTTAATTTAAAGGTAGTGCTAATTTGTGTAATTAAATTTTAAAAGTGTAAAAAATGTTTTTTTCAATACAATTTTTTTTTCTTAACTAGTCTTCTAGAAGTACTCCATCCAGATTTTATTTATAAGTAAAAGTTATAGAATAATGCAATTGTTCCAAACATACCTATCATTAATTATACTACTCTTTACTCGCTCTGTATCACTATGTCACTTTGACACTTTTACGCATATTAAGATATGTAATTAATGTTATATGGAAAAAAGAAATTGTGAGTTAATTTACAAAATTGTCCTTCATTAATTGTATGAGAAAAATAAATTGAAGAATTGAAAAAAAAAAGAGTAATAAATAATTAAGGTATAATAGAAAAAATTGCATTCATTTGTCAAAAACAAATTGCATTCAATGCTTCATTGATATTGTAAAACGACTTATATTTAGTATAAATTTTTTCTTCAAAGTGACAGAATTTAGTAGGAAGGGAGTAAGATAATTTCAATGCAAATTTAATGTATGGTTAAAGATTTTAGTAAATGTCACAAATTTGCTCTTTTGCTCTTGAAAACAACATTGATAGTATAATAGATTAATTTAATTTGATCTTATTGCACTAGAGTTAAAGTTAATCCTTTGGGAAACTTCCATTCCTCTCCCTCCTCTAACTAATTACAGCTGGTGAAGAAAAAGACAAAAGGAAAAGGTAGTAAGTAGTAACCAAAAAAGTGGTAAGAAAAAACTAAAGTTAAAAAGAGGCCCATGATTTTAGACATAAGAAGGCAAACACTGATGACAGAACAGTGTCATAAGGGGTGAAATTTTAAAATTATTTTTTCTACGCCAATGCAGTGATTGAGTGATTGTTTTTTTCCTCATTATTGTTAACATTGAATTTCAAACTTTGAAAGAACTTTGATACTTTTGCCAAAGAAAATGACTAATCATTCATTCTAGTTTTAGTCCAGAAAGAATAATAGAAAGTGATGCTTTCAACTGTGCTATTCTGAGATTCCTGAACTGCTTTAACTCCAAAGGCAACTTCTTTTGCTCTTGGCATAGCTTTTGTCTGATTAGGTTTAATTTGAAAGCAATAAGATGATAATATAACAAAAAGGTAGACGGACAATAAGTTGCGTGGCTAAACCTTTTTGTATAGCAAAACTTAATCGTTGAAAAATTACATTCAGATACCTAGGCAACACAACATTGTTATGCATGACATTTTGAACTCTTTTCAAAAGATTTACGGTCTCTGGCGCTAGGAAGCCAAAAGTATTGAATGGAAACGGTATAAAAACATATTGATTGTCAGAACACGAGCTTTCTTATTTTTGGCCACTTTGCTAATCAAAACTTTCATCTCACCACATTCTCCCTTGCCTTGCCAAACTGACAAGTCTCTCTCTCTCTCTCTCTGTCTCTCACACTCAGAATTTTGTTCTGTTTCAAAATTCTTCAACTTCCACTTTTTGGGTTTTTGGGATGTTTTAAATATATACAAAAAAAAATCAGAGGTCACTTTCTTAATTCTAACCATATCTCATGCTTTTTGTCTCTTGCCGCAAATTCATGCCTTGCCTCCTTATAAGGGTTCAATATAAGTAAATGCTTTAAAATCAAACGATAAAATAATGGTGAAAGTGCAAACATGCAGACAAAAAAGAATGAGTAATATAATGTATCATGCCGTAGGTAAGAAATGTCTGCTCCTGTTGCTGCTGCTTGTTCAACAGCTGTTACCAGCAGCAGCATTAAAAGCACAGGTAAATGTATAAACAAAGACTGCTTAACCACAAGAAAGTACTATAAAGTAAACAACTTTGGTCAAATAATGATATGATGCTGGTGGAATTAACCTCAAGCATTAGGCTCTATAAACAGAAACAAGCACAGAATAACAATCAAACATGAGCACCAAACAGAAACAAGCATAGAGAATAACTTTGGTCATGTAATTTTGCTGATGTTTCTTCATCATAAACAAAAGGGTAGCCACAAAGTTGTGACTGAAGTAAAGCTCACCAACCTTGCATAATTTGTACAATTAGCTAAGTAAAGTAATAACTAGAAAATTGCAGAGTTTGGTGTATGGTCTGCATACTTAATTACAATACCTAACTGATAAATATAAAAGTAATGGGAAAAATTAAATCTGATCTGATGTGAAACCAAGGAAAAATAATGTCGGGATATGAATTGGGTGAAAGGTGCCTGCTTTACACTATGAAATCAATAAGTGAATCCTGGCATTTCAAACTGGGAACCAAATGCCTCGACCCGATTTCTGAGGTCAAAAATATCTTTATTATTCTCAAGACCCTTGATAAAATCTTTGCATGATTTACCATGTTCCCTCTGTATAATGCTGGTAATCTGAGCTGCCCTCAAAAGAAAATCAGCTATGGCCTCAAAATCGTCCTCTACACAGCCCCTTGATGTCATTGCTGGAGTGCCTGAATACCAATAAAATGAAGGTTTTTGAGTAAAAATAAAACATAAGGGCATTTAGAAGACCCAATGTAGTAATTTGCTTAGACGTTAAAATTGTTTGAAGTCCATGAATATATATGAAGCAGTTGGAATATAAACTTTATTAACAAGTTGAGAGGTGTGTTATTAAGTGAGTGTTTAGAACTCTCCCTTGAAGCTATAAAAAGGGAGGGTCTCATTTGCAAATTAAGCCAACAAAAGGGAAAAGCATTCTCTCAAGTCTCAATTAGAAATAGTAGCCTTCTCTCATATATCTTGCCCTCGTCCCTTCCACCAAAAGTTTCCTAAAACTCATTTTCCTCTCCAACAAAGTGGCATCAAAGCTCAGGTTCTGATAAGAAATCCTACTTCAAAAATACACTAATCTTCTATGGTCACTACTCACTAGCACAAGAATTGGGTAGGCTGCAAGGTTTTTTTTAAATCAATTACGAGAAAATGGAATTAGTGCCAATTGTTAAATATGTGGTCATTGGATCTTCAACGAAATTGATTACTTTTAGACTTTGGATCAAAGACTTGTTCCTACGAAACAGTCACAAGCTAAGCATATACAAGTCAATGCTAAACTAAAGAGTATGCTAAATACAGATATTTACTGCACTTGCAAAAATAATTGACGGAAAAATTAACGTAAACTAGAATTATAGCAATATTTTGACTTCAGGTGAATTAAATGAGAGGTACTCACCAATTCTCACTCCTCCAGAAAAAATAGAACCATAAATGGTACACTTATTGAGAGTGATGTGACATGCCTCGCAGACCTTCTCATAGTTTCTGTCTGTATAAACATGATAAGATGATAGAGAGAGCATGCTCAAGTCAGCTTTAAGTACAAATTAAGATAAAAGGAATATAGGAAATCATGAGTAACAGACGCAAATACACAATGCATACTAGAATTTACAATTTTAACCAATATATATATATATATTAGAATCTTAACTATTCAAAAATTAAAACAAAGGAGGCTGACATATCAAATTTATTTCTACTTTTCTATTCTTTCTTTGCACCTTGCCACCGACTTTTCTATGGATTACTCTAATCTTGCAAACCATACTTTTATAGAAAAATTGGGAGAGATTGTATAAAACAAATATTTTAATTTGAAAAATAAAACTTCTCATTATAAATTTAGGCTAGAATCTCATGCAACATGTGCAAAATCTAACCAGGATTTATCTAGTAAACTCAACTTGAAGGTCATATATTTATTTGGGGTCCATGACACAACCAATGTCTAGTATACAACAATGCCGCCCGTTTTCATTCCGTGGAAGTCCCCGGCAGGGCAAAGGGCTGTAAGTGACGGTGTATTCTACTTCTTATCTAGATAGGGGCGCTGAAATCGTCCCTATTAGGTCATGTGTGGCAGTTTGAATAGATGAGTAAAGGTGAGCCACTTGAATGGGACGTATTCTCTTAATAGGTGGCAAAGCTGAATAGGAAAGGGGCTAAGCTGACTGATTAGTGTTTAGCCTTAGAAAAATGGCTCTCTCATGTGAAGCAAACATGGCTAGCTACATACAACTACAGCCAAATCAAGATGAGACGTAACAGACACGGATAGAGACTGCATAGGGAATATCATAGGAAACCTAGAGTTACCAGGAAACCTAGAGGCTGCTGAAAGTCTCTTACTCATCAAGAATATAAGAGGGTGGCCTGAACATCAAAGCACCTGATCTAGTAAAATCATACATGCTTTCTGAGTAGTGTTAAATAAACAAAAAATTTACGCAACCATTTTATTCAAAATTTGCAAGTCTTTGGATGGCATAATGATGCATTTAAGTTAAATCTCGTATGTGTTGGCAAATAATCCTTGAGGGGAGAAGAGTGATAAGTTTTAAACTGCGGGGTAGCAAAACAAAAACAAGCCAATTTAGAAAAATCTTACCAGCTTATTATTATCCCTTTCTTTACATTAATTATTATTAGAACCAACCAAGTGGGATAAAGATCAATTGTGGTTGTATGCTAATGCATAGTTATTACATGTTAATATAGATTTAATCAAATACTGAATAGAATTGTTATGATTTACTTAACTGAAAAATGACAAAAAGTAATTAAACAACAAATGTTTATAATATTTTATATAAAAAAATAATAATTTGAAATTGAAAATACATAACAAGTTCAAGTACAATGAGCATATATATAATAGGGAAAAATCATAACACTTCCGTAATTGCATCATTTCCCACCACAGTTCACCAAATAATAAGTCATTACTATTTAGGAAAAAACTGCACATTCACTTCGAATTTAATTATAATTTTAGCATATATGGAAGAGAAAGAAAAAGAGGCAAATCAACAAACATACCAATTAAGCCAAGTGCAGCTATGTCCCAGAGCAAAAGATGATTGTCAGTCCCATCAGTTACCAATCTGCATTTTCGTCTCAACAATGCAATTGCTAATGCCTGTGCATTTCTCTTCACCTGCTGCATGTATGCTTTATACTCTGGAGTTGCAACTTGTTTCAAAGCTATAGCAAGAGCAGCAATGTGATTATTGTGGGGACCTCCTTGCAATGATGGATATAAAGCAAAGTTTATCTTGTCCTCAAAATCATAAGTACTATCGTCTCCGTGATTAAGAACAAAGCCTTGCCTCCTTGGTTTTGGCCCTCTTCTGTAAAAGATGATACCTCCTCTTGGACCTCTAAGACTTTTGTGGGTTGTTGAGGTAACAATATCACAGTATTCAAATGGACTAGCAACTTCCTGTAAAATCAACTGTCAATATACTTGAAATCACATTAAGACATGCTATGGGAAAATAAAACCTTTTACAAAGAGTCAAATAGAAAATAAAGAACAAAATTGGCACACAAGCAATTTAAGATCATACACGTGAAATATCGTCAACTAACAAAACTATATACCAGAGGTTATAGGCATGGTTCGAATCCCACTCTCACTAACCTCTACTCCCTCAGTCGCTAATTTTGGTTCTTTTAAGATACCAAGATACAATTAATGATGTTTCATAATTGAGCAATGCTTTTTGTCCCGAGGGAATTTATCCGAACTGATCACGAAAAATACTTGGCCAATTAAATTTCTTCTTTGCCAGAAAACATTGGAAATCATGGATGTTATTTAGGAAAGATATTTAGTAGCAATGCTTTCGTGAAGTTATCTGTCGCGATAACTAGCAATTTCCTTTATCATTTATACCCTTACAAAAACCAAAAGTACGCAGTAAATGACTTTTCCTTTTTCTTGATGAATTACGAGTAAAATTGACTTGCCATATCTAAATTTATTATTTCTTAATATGTGTGCTCCAGCTCCGGTCTAAAAGGACCAAAGATTAGCACGGAGGGAGTAATAGATAACTAACATTTCCTTTCAAAAAATATTATATATGAGGAAAACCAGACTAACATCAGATATGCACGAGCTTAATTATACATATATCTGGAACCACCTAAGCAACTTAACTTCAACCAAACATATAAATAGTAGACAACTCTTCTGTTAGTTTGCTTCATGAAGGTGATTGATGGAAAATTAAAGAAACAACTACCTAAGTTCATATAGAATTGATTTTTAAATAGGCAATTTCATCAAACTCGAAATAATAAAACATTCAGGGGATGATAGAAAAGAGCAAAGAAAGGTCAGGTAATTTTGCTTTCCATCCTTCCGACCTGCTAGAACTAAGGAATCTATATCCTTGTCTACAGAGATATTGCTAGCATATACTGCTTTATCTAATGTCAAATTCATTCGAACTAATTTTACTTTCATCAAACACATAATATATATAGTACATGCAGCTTTAATTGTTCGACGTCTAAATGTAAAGAAAAGTTAACTACATCTTATTAATTCTAAACCATATATATAACTCTACGCTTCAAATAATATCAACTCCACAGCATTGATCACACAATAAGCAAAACTCATAATTTAATTGTACTAAATAAGAGAAAAGTAAAAGTACCTTAGCTGCAACAAGACCACTAATATGAGCCATGTCACACATCAAAATAGCTCCACATTTATCAGCAATCTTCCTAAACCTCATATAATCCCATTCTCTAGGATAAGAACTACCACCACAGATAAGTATCTTAGGTCTATAATCCACCACTTTCTCCTCAAGCTTATCATAATCAATGTAACCAGTCAAAGGATTCACCTTATAAGACAAAGTCTCAAAGAAAATAGAAGCAGCAGAAACCTTCTTCCCACCATGAGTATAATAACCATGACTCGGATGTCCACCAGAAGCCGTATCCAAACCCATAATCCTATCACCAGGATTCAAAAGACCAGTATAAACAGCAAAATTAGCAGAAGTACATGAATAAGGTTGAACATTAACACCCCAATTATTCGAATCAAGATCAAAAGCATTCAACGCGCGTTCACAACAAAGAAACTCAAGCTGATCAATGTACTGATTACCAGTATAGTATTTAGCACCCGGCATCCCCTCCGAATACTTGTTAGTCAAATGACTACCAAGTGCTTCCATCACAGCCCTGCACACAAAATTCTCAGAAGCAATCAATTCAATCCCTTTAAACTGTCTCAACTTCTCCTTCTGCATAATTCCATGAATTTCAGGATCAGCAACACTCAATGGCTGATTCCCCCAACTCACAGACAACTTCGAATCCGCCACCGCAACACGTTTCACCGGAAAACTTTGTAGACACTCCTCTATCTTCCTCTTCACACAAACAGTCCTACCCATAAAATTAATAGTTTCACCTTCTTCTTCACCATCAACAACCCCATCTTCATCTTCCTCATGTTCACGTTTCTTAACAACTACAACAACATTATTCTCTGGTTGTTTTTCAGGAGTTAAACACCATGCAAGACTATGTGAAACATTTGATTTTGAATTTGAATTTGATTTATAATTCAAATCAAGAGCAAAAGAATTATCACTATGTGAAGCAGTTGATGAACCAGCAGGTGATGATTGCATGGAAGCATTCAACCCTAAAGATAAACCCGCTTGAGAATCCATAAATCAACAACCCTAAAAATAATACCCAATTGAAAAAAAATCGTTTTTTTAACTGAATTTAGGTTATGGGTAGTTTCAAAAACAGCAACAACAACAACAACAATAAAAACAATGAATGGAATGAGAATAAAAAGGAGATGGTTTTTGATGATGATGCATGAAAAAGAAGAAAGGGTTTGAGAATGTGAAAAAGGAAAAAGGGTTTGAGAATGAACCTGAATGGAATTGAGGGAGAATAAGGTAGCGTATGAATATGAACGGAATTGTTAGAAGAAGAGAATGAATTTCAGATTTCAGCGTTGTTTGGAAATTTACTACACTATTTAATTTTATTTTTAAATATATTTATTTATTTGGTTGATACGAGGAGAGAAGTTTCTTAAATTGGGTTGTATGTGGATTGAATTTGTGGCTAGGTTCATTTTAGGGTCTTGTGTTAAGTCGTTTGTCATGGTCCCACTTTTTTTCCTTTTTTAAGGGATTTTTTATTTATTTGCTTTTTATGATTTTTGTAAGTTGCATGTTTCCCATATTCTGTTTTACAAAGTGATCTGAACCGTTGGACATATGTTTGACTAGATAAAGAGGGTGACTTCTAGACACGGTGGACACAAATCTCACACATTAAGAAAATATTTAAAGGGTTTTTATTTGCCCTAGTTAAAGAACTAAAAAGAAAAATAAAAGAAAAATTGTGTATTGAAAATACTAAAATTTAGACTTTTATTTTGTTGACTGTATCAATTTTAAAAAAGAAATTCTAAATTTGAATTCTTAACAATGGTTGATGGGCACTATTTAGCCGTTGTTAATATTTAATTGCACTTTTGTCAAAGTATCGAAATTAGGGATGTCATCGATTCAGTTTAATTAGTCAACAAAAAAAAAAGCAAACCGATGAAATTTTCATCTATTCATGCACTTTTGCACAAGTACCGTGATTAACGTAGTCATTGATTTGGTTAAAACTGATTTAGTCAAAAAATATTTAAACGGATGAAATCGTTGGAAATTGCACTTAAAAATATCTTTTAAGGATTTTAGATTTAAATATAGTTTAGATTTATACTCCTTCCTGTCATATTTATAAGCAAATTTGACTTTTTTTGTACATTGAAAAATGGATGTATGTGGCCCATAATATAGGCCACGTACATTCATTCTCTAAAAAGGGTACAAATTGGGGGTGGGCATTCTCTAACCATACCCTATTAGGCTCACAGTGGGCCAAGGAAGCAAGCATGTGAGCTATCATATTATGGCTAAAACGACAATCCCTAAAGCGATGCATATTATATTACAATGGATGCCCCATCCACACCAGATTTCCCAAGTAGGATCTAGGGATTATTGGGGATGGCAATGGGTAGAGTACTATAGTACCCATCCCCATACCTGCGATTTTAAAAAATACACGTAGCCATCATCATACCCGCATGGATAACAATCTTTGTACTCGTGCCCATGCCCCTATGGGTACTTAGGTACCCATACCCGTACGTGTTACCCGCATTTTCGCTAAAAATAAATCGATCTATTATAAAATATCATATCATTTTAATAAAAATTTAAAAACATACAAAGATTTTAATGTTGAACCATGAAAATTATAAACAAAATCATTACTAGCGTTATGTTAAAGTTCTTATCTCTATTTACATATTCATATTGTGTTATAAATAAACATTTTTACTAAAAATGTGTAATAGTTTAATAGTGTTAGTATTTTTAAAATTGATTCACATATATTATTTTATAATAATATAAATAAATATATATCATATGGGTATGGGGCGGGATGGGTACTAAGGTACCCGTACCCGCACCCATACCCGTTCATTTTTGCGGGTAATTACCCATACTCGTGTCCGTACCCACAATGCGGGTTTTTACCCTACCCATTGTGCGTATTTTTTGCGGGTGCCCACTGGGTATGAGTCAAATTGTCATCCCTAGGATTACATGACACTACTGAATACACTATATCACACTATTGTTATCACCTTCGAAAGTCACCTCCTTGAAGCAACAATCGATGACGAATCAAAACAATAGTAGAGCGTTCAGGCCTCCGTAGTAGTTGGGTCACCAAATCCAAGCAAATCCCAAGTAGTTGTCGCGACTAGATTGCCTTCCACATCTCGACAAGCAACACCCAGTCCCCATCGACCACTTATGGACATGTTATCATCATTATTTATCTTTATAGCGTCTTTAGGGGGCGAATCCAACGATTGGTTGCCTTACGCGTTTGATTTTGTTGATTGTGATGATGATGATGATGATTAACGGTAGATATAGGTTGTATGTCTGTGTCTTTGAATTCATTACTGAGAATGTTAGTTGATTGATACTCCTTTAAGCTCGTACTAGCTTGGTCAATGATAGTCTTATCAAGAATATCTCTGACCTAAAAAATGTGTTGGTTACGTGCGAACCAAATACCATGGATGCAGCCATGTAATTAAAGTCTTCATCTTTGAGAGTAGAAATATTATAGAGTAGCCAATATGTAAAATTTCCATGGTTATTTTTTAATATGATGTCCAAATTAGATCCAAACCAGATCGTAGATGCCTGCTAACACTCCATGAATACATGATTAATGGCCTCTTCATTCTGTAAACACCTAGGGCGCGAATAATGTAAGGAACACCTCTCTTGCTAAGCTTACTACTGACATGGAGGGCTTTGTTAAAAATTCTCCATAAAAGAGTTTTGTGTCTTGGAATAGTCTGCAGGTTTCACAATTTCTTCCAAACCTGATTGTAATTATTAGAGCTAGTAGAGCTCGGATAAGAAGAGCTCTGCCAATGTCTAATAAGGTTGTACTCTGATTTTACTAAGTATAATGTTGGAACAAAATATGTGTTAATACACACCCTTAAGTTTTGATGATAACAAAGTATTAAATGGACAATTGATGGTACTAATGTTTAAATTAAGTGCAGGAGAATTCAACGTTAGATCAAGAGCACACTTAATTTAGACTCTGATGAAACCTATGGAAGTCTGAATAAATACACTCTGAAAGAGTTCAGAAGCTACAACGTGGTCAGGAGCTAAACAAAGTTCAGAAGCTCAAAGAGGATCAGAACGTCTGAAGGAGTTCAGAAGCTCAGAGGAGTTCATAAGCTCAAGGATGTTCAGAGGCCTACAAGAGTTCAGAGGCTGTCTGCTAAGTCATGAGTCATTCAGAGGATGAAGACGTTCAGAAGCTGAATTGCGAAGGACTATCAGAGGCCAACCTTTGAAAGACCAATCAGACTCCAAGTTATCAAATGTTCATCAGAAGCAAAGGAATTCCCAGTCATCAGAGGGCTACATCAACTACAACTTATCAAGCCTGATGACTTGTTCTAAGGTCAACTAATTGCAACGGTCACAAAGGATGTGATCCCTCTCTCTAGGAGCTAGTTGTACCTTATAACTGTACTATTGGACAAACAGTAAAGATGAAGCCTCTCTGCAAAGGAAGACGTGGCTTTACTCAACGGATCTTCAATGACTACAGCTGTTCATTTTACAACGGGAATTTCTCCAACGTCTCAATGTCTTTCTCAACTCATATAAATATGCCAAAGAAAGAATTGATGACTAACGATCTTCATTAGAAAACATCTCTCAGAAGAAATTGAGAATCTGCATTGTAATAGATAATATATCTCAAATGAAGTGAGCATAGAAACTAGCTTAAGCCTCTGAAGTTATTATGTTTGTAATAAGTTTAAGCTTATAAGTTAGTAGTAAGTCTTCTGCTTAGTGTAGAAGCAACAAAGTCTTCTGCTTAGTGTAGAAGCATATAAGTCTCAATCTTAGTGATTAGAGCAATGAAGTCTTCTGCAGAATGTAGGAGCAAGGAAGTCTCTCTGTCTTGTGTGACTTAGAGTAGGAAGTCTTGAGCTTGTGTGCTTGAGCAAGGAAGTCTCTGATCTTGTGTGATCAGAGCAAGGAAGTCTTTGATCTTGTGTGATCAGAGCAAGGAAGTCTCTCTGTCTTGTGTGACTAGGAGCATGAAGTCTTGAGCTTGTGTGCTTGAACATCTATTGTAATCTTTGTGATTATAGTGAACTCTCTTGGAAACAAGGGGACTGGACTACTCTCAATTTGTGAGGGAAACCAGTATAAATTGTTGTGTGTTCTTCTCTCTCTCACTCTCTCATTTACTCCTTCATCATTCATAACGCCATAAGTTAATTGTGTGAACAATCCGCTGTGCTTTAAAGACTCTGAAAAGGTTTAAATATCTTGGAAAGTTTTTAAATATCCAAAACACAATTCAACCCCCCCTTCTTGTGTTTTCTCCACGCACCTTCAATTGGTATCGGAGCTCCGGTTCTGTTGGTAAATCACTTAACCGTGAGATAGTCAAGATCCAAAGGAGAAAACCACCATGGATGATTGGAAGCAGAAGTTATATCAACAAGTTGCTGATCTTGTCAAAGAAATTGAAGATGGACTGAACTTAAATGAAGATCTGAGCAACAATCAAAATCCTTCCACATCAGGGGTTACTCAAACTTCTTGTATTGATTCTACAACTACTACTCTTTGCCTCATTAGTAATGATAATGAAAGCATTCAGTGGGCAACAGTAAATGGTTTGTTAGATCAATATGAGGAGTTTAGGATGGAGAAAAATGAGAGCATTGAAGAGATGAACTCAAGGTTTCAAGCCATCACAAGCAAGCTTGAAGACCACAACAACAAACTCAGCAACATAGAGCTTGTAAGCAAGTTGCTGAGAAGTTTGCCTCTGAATTGGAATGAAATTCCAAACACTATAGAGGAAACTAAAGACATCAATTTAATGAGTCCTGAATCACTGATTGATTTACTCAGAGTCCATGAATTGGCTCTGAAGGAAATGCAAGAGTTGAAAGGTGAAGAAGCAGAAGCAGCAAGGAAAGGAAAGCAAGCATTGGAGCATGAAGAGCTTGTTGAAGAACCTGATGAAAAGTATCTTGAAAAGTTTTCAAGAAAAACTCAAAGATGGTACAACTTCAAGAAGAATGGAGGAAGACTGGCTAAAGGAATGACAACATGGGATGTACTAGACAACTTCTCTGAAGATGAGTCTGAAAGAGCACCAGGAGCTGAAGGATCTAGTTCTGAAGATGGCTCAGACTCTGAAGACTCAAGTTCTGATGAAAAGTCAGAACCTGAGAGCGCAAAAAGTATCCAGAGAACAATGAGTCAGGTATATTCTCGTCTTCCCGAAGCAAAATTGATCAAGCATCTTAATAAGACTTTACTTAAACTTTCGAATAGTCAACAGAAGTATAAAAAGCTTAAAGCAAACTATGAGAATTTAAGTAAGCAAGCAAATCACTCTGAAGGTCTTGTGCAAAACGTTTTTATCAAACCAAGAGATCTTAAGAATGATTATGCTGTGCGTTACAAACTCCTTGAGCACTCTTTTGCTCTCAAAGAGTATTGCAACACCAATGCTGATCAAAATAAAATTGTTTCCATGCTTTGCAACCTTAAGACCAACAATACTAATGGGATTGAATACTCTAGTGATAAAACACTAGAGGAACCAAGTTCATCAGTTATTGATGGAAGCTTCTCACTACCTAATCTTTACACTACATTTGTTTCTGATAATTCTCAGAAGAAACAAATGAAGGATGAAGATTTGGCAACTAACAGTCTAGGACCCTCAAGCAAGTGGGTACCAAGAGACAAAATTGTTTACTTGTTTACAGGTGAAACTAAGACTCTGAACCTTCCAATCATATGGATGCATGTGACTGTGAATGGAAGAAGAGCAATTGTGCATAGAAGACACATTCTTGAAGAGTCAGATGGAGAAGAAGATGAGATGGAGTACATAAGGAGCAGAAGGGAGCATGAAGATTTTGAAGCATGTGGTGAAGATGATAACAACTCAGTATGGTGGAGTGGGTGTTCAGGCTATGACACTGACTACACCTAAAATCTAGAGCTTCAAAATCAGGTAAGTAACTCTCATCTCTTGAATGACAATTCAGAGGAATAACTTTCAAAGGTTGAAAATGTCTTCTTAGGACACAAAATGTTCAGAACTAAAAACCTTGAAAAATCCTGTCTGAACATATTTGTTTTGTGTCCTGAAAGGTTTGTTTTCAGACTCTGAAGTTCTTCAGGTTTCAGCATCTGAAGATGCTCAGACTCTGAGAAACTTTTCAAACTCTGAAGGATAAGCCTCTGAATAGAAAATGAATTGGAAACGTTTAAGTATTTTTTTACTAAAACGTTTTGGCGCTAAATAGACAACACGTACACACACTCAGATTGGGTTGAAACAGTTAATGATGGTCTGCTTTATTCTTAAATTTAAATATATTGTGTGATTTAATTTGTCTTACTGTTTTAATCAAAATCACTGAACACTTGCACTCTTTGCACTTCCACAACCTACACTCTCGTTTTCTAAACCAAAGAAAAACATTCTTTTCTCTGCAATTAGAATAATCCAAAAACCCTAACTTTTGAGATGGAAACTTCTACCTCATCAGCCTCTACTGTTTCGCTTTTGTTTCCAAGGGATTTAGCAGTCAACATCATCAACTGCTCAAAGGTTTTTAGCAGAGAAAGATCGCTCGACATGAAAGGGAAATCACTCAACTTGGTTATGGATCAACCAGTTGATTTTGAAAGTCTGAGAATCAATCAACACAATGTTGAGAAGTTCTTCACGGACCAAAATGGAGGTGGTAGATACATGAAGATATTAAATGGTTCAATCTACCCTACGCTAGTTAAAGGTTTCCGGATAAGGAGCAAGGTAGTAACCATGGAAGACTACAATAAAGAAGTGGCTGTCTTAAGGAATTCAAAACTTGAAAACAAGGACAAGACTCCAGCCGAATTAGGTCTAAGAGAAGTAAAGGAAGAAGAAATTAGGTCAGTGGTGTGTGGTTTTGAAGTAGTTTTGACTCAATCGAATTTGGCCAGTATTCTAAAAATTCCCAATGAAGGAAAATTCAATGCCTTCAGTGCTGTTGAAGCAAAGAACACAGGGTGTCTAAGTGATATGACAAATATGTGTTATGAAGAAGGGAAAACTTGTGAGAGCAACAAAAGCGGTGACTTGAAGCCAACACAGAAACTTTTAGCCAGAATCCTGCTAGGATCAATCTTTCCAATGAGTGGAAGCTCTGATCAACTTTCTTGGGATCATAGATACTTTATCTACTATCTCACTAAAGGATATCAACTGAATTGGCTAAGTATATCTTCAATCACTTGTGTAAAGCTGTTAATGCTACTCAAAAACAATCTAAGCCAAATGTTCATGTCATCTATCCAAGAATTCTTAGTGAAATCTTCTATCAATGTGGTGTGATAGATGTAATTAAAGCTACTGGACATGACAATCTGATTAGGGAAATCAGAGCCTCTACAATCTCAGCTCACACTCTCTCCAACATGAATTTGCTAGCTGGAGAAGAGATGAAATCCTCTGATTCTTTTGAACTTCTTTATCACTCAGAAGATTCAATGATAAAAAGACATAAGATTGATATACCCGTTTTCTCAAATGGTATTGTTAATCAATATGTTCAATTGCTAGAAAGTCAAGGTGAAGGGCTTGAGATTGAAGAGGAAGGATTGAAGAAGAAGAGGAAGAGGATGGTGAAGATTAAGAGTGAGAAGAATGAAGCTGCAAGGACAGATAGCAAAGGAAGGACTCAAATCAAGACTGGTGGATCATCTAGGGAAATGATTCAAGAAGAAGAAAGTGACATTGACGATGAACCTATAAGTGTCAGACTAAAGAGACTTACCAAGAAGCCAAAGAAGAAAGCTGCTGAAAGCTCAACCTTGAATGACTCAGGTAATGTATTAACGTCTGAATCTGCTATTGCAAACAATCAAGATTCTCAACCAAACACATCTTCAAACCAACACAGTAATTCACCTCTACTATTCCTTGAAAAACATTTAGGAGGTGAATTATCTCATCAACATGTAACCAAAAGTCTTGTTCAGAACTCACTTTCAATCTCTGAGCAAACTCAGAACCCCACTCCAAACACTACTCAAACAAGTCCTGAAGACAACCTTACTCTAAGACAAGATATATCAGGACCTGTTCATCCAGAACCATCCAAACAAACAACCATACAAGCTGAGCCACATACCTCACCTCAACATGTTCACTCACATTCTACACCTCAAACAAACCTTGAACACCAAACCAATCAACATGATCAGTCTGCTGAGAAATTCCAAGAAATTGGGATATCTTCAGCATATGACTGTGCTGTAACCCAAAAAGAACCTCAACCAAACTCACCCCAACACACCATCACACCCTCAAACTCTGAACCTCATCCAACCATTTCAACCAACATTGTTATCTTGAATGAATGCAATAGTGTGATTAGACAGATGCATGGCCTTCCTGAGCTAAGCCATTCTGACATATCCTTGTCTGAACATATTGCACAATGGGTGAGCTTAACCGAGGCATTGGCAAAGAAATTGCTCAGTCTTCAAGAGGCTGACAATGAAGAGCAAAGGAGGAGTAACAAGGGAAAGAATGCAATGGTTGAAGAGGTCATTCAGATTCAAAAGGACACAGAGAGGAATCAACTCGGATCCTCTTCTGTAAGAACAAGTGATGAGCAAAATCTAATGGAGAAGATAGCATCACTTGAGGAAAGTCTGAATGAGCCTATTGTGGACAATCTGGGAGCAAATCAAGTGCATATTAGAAACCCACTGTATGAGGCTAAAATTGAAGACCTTAGAGCAGAAATGAAAAGGTATGGAGGGCTGATGGAGGTAGTTAATGCCAAACAGAAGGAAATCACGAGAATTCTAGCTTCTCTTTGTGAACAACCCCAATTAACATCCTAGGATCTCCCTACTTGCTTAAAATAAATATCTTGATTAATATTTTGTTAGGCACATCTATAGATTAAGTTCATATCTCTGTATGTTTCTTTGATTTCTTTGTGCTAATCTGAAGTATTTATTCATGTTATGTTAATCCAAGTGTCTTTATCTTAAAATAAATGTTGTTGCACAATAATTGGTTAATCTTGAGGATTGGAATTGCATAGAAAGAGAATATACATAATAAGAACATCAATTTACAACAAGCCAAAGAAATAATTTTTGTTAAAAATGAGTATTTGTTACATAAAATTCTAAAGATGATCAACTGGTATCCTTAGATGGTGGAATTGGGTGACCCAACTTGGATGGCACCTCTCTTGGGGAATCTGAGTCAACTGACTCTTCCTCAGGAGAAGATTTTAGTTCATCTAAGATTTGATCATCAGCTTGGTCTTCTTCAGGAAAATTTGTTTTCAAATACTCAAACCAGTCAGAGTCCCATTCTTCTGACTCTGTATGAAAATCTGCTTGTTCAGACTCTGAAGAAAGTGGAATCTCAGACTCTGGCTTTGTTCTTCTTGATGTTTCTTCTTTATGTTTTCTCGTATCTTGACTATCTCTCGTTGAAACTACTTTCTTATTCTCTGAGCGTTTCATTTTTTTCTCTCAAGAGATCTATCAATTACCTAAGATTATTCTGTGTGAGTAAAATGACTAGGTATCTCTCTCCTTTTATAACCATAATTCAATGGTCGAGTATTAAATGTGTTCAACCACTCCTGATTTGACGGCATTGAAAGTTGAGAATTCTATTAATTGCTTATACTACCTTTTTGATAATGACAAAATGGGGAGAAAGAATATTGGTAAATCAATTGTTGGAAAAAGCGAAATTACTTGGCTTTTTAGGGCCTTGTAGTGCTTCAGAGAGAGAACATAGGAGAATGGTCAAAATAGTAGCATGAGGTACATGCTTTGGTATGACAATCTGATCTTTGAGGATTTCAAAATATTGTACCAAAGAGCTCTGAACTGTTTTCAAATTTTTTGTTCAGACTCTGAGCTATTTTCTTTGAAAAGATATTTTTTAAGCTCTGAACTATTTGAAAATATTTTGAACTCTGAAGCTGTTAATGATAACCATCAGAACCAAGTGTGTGTATAGACGTCTCTAAGTGCCTCTGATCCTATTTTGTCATTCAATTTAAATATTGCTTCATCTTGCATCTGCATTAAGGGCTTAATTTTCAAGGAGAATGCATTTATTAATAGAAGTTTATTATTCATAGTTAGTTCTTGAGTAAGGGTGCAACTTTACTCAAAGATTATCATACTATGGAAAGAAGAAGCTTGCAAACCTTGTTCTTTACATAGTGAAATATGAATAATTTAAGTCATATAATAAAGTATTTATGAAACTAATTAAAATTAACTATGGATACAAAATAGGGGGAGCTTACAAACCTAACCCTATGGGTTATCAGACTTAGGGGGAGCTTGCAAAACTCAGAAGCCTAATGTCAACATAGCTGATTTTTATCAACAACAATTGTATTTAATACTTGTGTTTGTCATCATCAAAAAGGGGGAGATTGTTGGAACAAAATATGTGTTAATACACACCCTTAAGTTTTGATGATAACAAAGTATTAAATGGACAATTGATGGTACTAATGTTCAAATTAAGTGCAGGAGAATTCAACGTTTAATCAAGAGCACACTTAATTTAAACTCTGATGAAACCAATGGAAGTCTGAATATTTAGACTCTGAAAGAGTTCAGATGCTACAACGTGGTCAGAAGCTATACAAAGTTCAGAAGCTCAAAGTAGATCAGAACGTCTGAAAGCTGTTCAGGAACTCAGAGGAGTTTAGAAGCTCAAGGATGTTCAGAGGCCTACAAGAGTTCAGAGGCTGTCTGCTAGTCATAAGTCATTCAGAGGATGAAGACGTTCAGAAGCTGAATTACGAAAGACTATCAGAGGCCAACCATTCAAAGACCAATCAGACTCCAAGTTATCAAAGGTTCATCAGAGGCAAAGGAATTCCCAGTCATCAGAGGGCTACATCAACTACAACTTATCAAGCCTGATGACTTGTTCTAAGGTCAACTAAAATGCAACGGTCACAAAGGATGTGATCCCTCTCTCTAGGAGCTAGTTGTACCTTATAACTGTACCATTGGACAGACAGCAAAGGTGAAGCTTCTCTGCAAAGGAAGACGTGGCTTTACTCAACGGATCCTCAATGTCTACAGCTGTCCAAGTTGCAACGGGAATTTCTCCAACGTCTCAATGTCTTTCTCAACTCATATAAATATGCCAAAGAAAGAATTGATGACTAGCGCTCACCATTAGATAAAATCTCTCAGAAGAAAGTGAGAATTTGAATTGTAATAGATAATATCTCTCAAATGAAGTGAGCATAGAAACTAGCTTAGAGCCTCTGAAGTTATTATGTTTGTAATAAGTTTTAAGCTCATTAGTTAGTAGTAAGTCTTCTGCTTAGTGTAGAAGCAAGAAAGTCTTCTGCTTAGTGTAGAAGCACGTAAGTCTCAATCTTAGTGATTAGAGCAGTGAAGTCTTGAGCCTGAGTGCTTGAGCAAGGAAGCCTCTGATCTTGTGTGATCAGAGCAAGGAAGTCTCTTTGTCTTGTGTGACTTAGAGCAGGAAGTCTCAAGCTTGTGTGCTTGAGCAAGGAAGTCTTTGATCTTGTGTGATCAAAGCAAGGAAGTCTCTATGTCTTGTGTGACTAAGAGCAGGAAGTCTTGAGCTTGTGTGCTTGAGCAACTATTGTAATCCTCGTGATTATAGTGAAACTCTCTTGGAAACAAGGGGACTGGAGTACTCTCAATTTGTGAGGGGAACCAGTATAAATTGTTGTGTGTTCTTCTCTCTCTCACTCTCTCATTTACTCCTTCATCATTCATAACGCCATAAGTTAATTGTGTGAATAATCCACTGTGCTTTAAAGACTCTGAAAAGAATTTAAATATCTTGGAAAGTTTTTAAATATCCAAAACACAATTCAACCCCCCTTCTTGTGTTTTCTCCACGCTCCTTCAGGTCGTCCCATTATTGATGATGTCATTGCTGGTTGGTATCGCTTCCCTTAAAACTTGAATTTAATTTTGTCTTGGTTGAATATTTTTGACTGTTTGAAAACTTGTGCACTGTTGCAACAATTTTTGTTTGTATGTTATTAAATCATTTCTGTTAGCATCATATGATTCCCTGATAGTTTACTTTCATATTTGATTCCAATTAGAAAAGTCGAGGAAATTTCTCAAACATTGACCACTCGATAATCCGGCTAAGCCGTGAGAAATTGAGCCCAAACACATAAAATTTTCTTGTCATGAGAGATTCCACAACTTAGCTAATTCTCTAGAACTTGCTTTTGTTCTGATAATTGATTGATTGCTATGAGTTACATACCGAGGCATGTTGTTTGTACCTTGAGCCTTATTGAAGCCACCATTATTTATGTAATATCCTTCGTTAACCCCCATTGAGCCGAAAGAAATATATTTTATTGTTTTTGATAAACCCAAGTTGAAAATATAAAAAAAAAAGAAGATAATTTTCTTGGAGTTAGATCACTTAACTTATGATTCGAGCACAACGCTCATCATTAAGTTTGGGGTTGCTTTTGGTATTAGCAACTGATTAAGTTTGGGGTGGGGTACTAGAGAACTAAAAAAAAATTAGAAAAGAAAAGAAGAGGCATTAATGTATGAAGAATGGTGTACAAAAACAAACACTAAGGAAATTATGAATGAACCTCTTCCAAAAAAAAAAACACAAAAGAAAAAGTTCTCTAGTATGATAATACATCAATTTTAGGGGGGGGGGGGGGGGGGGGGGGGGGGGATGTTTGAATAATCCAACTTTGTTAAATAGGTGAACTCTAAAACTCCAAGTTTTTCTGCTTACCATCCAAAAACATCCACCCTAAAACCTCAGCCCCGTTATAACCCTCAAGTTCTCAAAAGGTGTGAACTCTTATGCATGTTGATCAAAATTTAGAATGATTGCGAGCCTATGGTAGAATGGCTATGTTTGTGTTGATTGAGTGAAAAATTGAACCATCTTTAAACAGGAGAGTATGTGAGGGAGAGAAGTGATTAAAGTGTGGTCTATATTTGGGAAAAGTTCTTGACTTTTATTGATAATCTGTGTGCAAGTGAATTCATAGTAAGAATGATAATAGGGAATTGTGATTGTCTGACTTAATTGGTTTTGATAACTTTGAATGAAATTGTTAATGCTAGTGTCAAGTTTTTCGATAGATGAAGATATTCCTCGAGGACAAGGAAAGGTTCATGTTTGGGGTTGTGATGACTCTACATAAGTATACGTTTTTGCTCTAGTTACAAGACATATTGACACAGTTTTAGGATGTTTTTAGTATGTTTTTATGCAATAGTTAGTAGAAGTTACATCAGGTACAAGACTGGTGAAAGAAACAAGAATTTGAAGAAAAAGTAATTGCCAGAGATGTCTTCTGCCAAATGGCGCGCGGCGCCAGATCAATTCCAAGAAAGTCTGTTATTCTGTCGTATGGCGTGCGGCGCCGGATGTTTCACGTGCGGCGCTAGCACGCGACCTAACCCTATATATTTGATTTTTCTGAATCAAAAACGTACAGAATTTTGACGGCGAAACGACATACTTTTGAAGGCGATCAGAAAACTTATTGTAATGCTTTCTTTCACCTTTGTTGATGTAATTTACTCTTTAATTATGTCTAGCTAAACTTCCATGATTGGATCTTAGGGGATTCTAATTGTTATTGTTCTTGAACCATGTAGTTTCATATGCTATTTTAATTAATTACGAAGTTAGTTTCAGTTAATTATTCCTTGTATCTAATGCTTTACATAATCCGATCAATTGTGTGATGATTTAATTAGTTTGTTTTACTATGAGAATAGGAACGAATCATCGACTTAGGAATAATTATTCAAGTGATTCTCCTTAAGAGATTTCGTAGAGTTACTTGAGAATTTAAAGATTAAAGCGCAACTTCCTCCCGGATCATAAACAATCCTAAGAGATTAGCGGGGTTTATGATCAAGGGAGAGGACTGTGTTATCAAGAAATTGAACATAGTTATTTATTTTAATCAAATCGTGAAACTAATTTGGTAATTGTTAAAATACATGAACTACCAAGACAATAGTAATTAGATGAACCGAAAAGGTTCAATCGCTTCTCCTTCTAAAAGTCAAACCCTAATTTCAAAGTTGATTTTCTCTAACAAACCCTAGAAAAATCCCCCCTTTTATATTATTGTCAATTTACATAAGTATTCTTTCAATTCGTTATTGTTGATTTATCACAATCCCTGTGGAAAAACGATCTTTATTTTACTACTTGACGGCATTTAGTACACTTCCTAAATTACTCATCACTCTCGCCGTTTCGATCCTACTTTAATTAATTCTCACTCTCGTGACAAATTATAGTCGTTAAAATAAAAACTACTTTTGGAAAACTCGTTAAAAAGCGGCGCACGAACTAACTTTCGAACTCCTACTAACTCCTAATTACGCATCCTAGCAATATTAAATTAGCTAGACATAACTAAAACTAAAACTAAAGACAAAATAAATAAATAAGCAGGAGATAAAAACATAAAGCATATAAATAAATAAAGCATAAATAAATAAAAGCAATAAAGAAAATAAAACAAGAAAATAAAAAGAAATAAGAACCTGAATAAACTCCGAGTATAATGTCGGTACAAAATAAAAACTTTAAACTACTACAACTTATGAGAAAGAGTTCCCGCAAAGGCTTGAGTACTCCTTCTCCAACCGACTATACGAGTGGTGTGCTCGTTTTACAAGTCAGTTGTTCAAAGTTTTGTGTTTTGTAAGAGCAGAAAAGGGACCTATTTATACTAATTTCACAAAAGACAAAAACCAAAAGTAACCGATGTGGGACTAATCACGCGTGCAATGCTGGCTCTTGGATCCTGGCGGATGCCAGGATCATTGCTTTGTCTCCAAGAATTTATGTGCGATCCGTGCCTTGTTTTGCTATTGGCTGGCAGACGCCAGCTAGCTTGCATCATGGGCTGGCGGGCGCTTTGGGCAGGCCTGGCGGACGCCAGGTGCTGGGGTTGCTATTTGCAGCCCCTTTTTGTGTCTTTTTAGTCCGTTTTCGCTCCTTTCTTCACTTTAATAAATTTTCATCTGTGTTTATAAAATATGAGCATTTAGTAACGATTCGTAATATAAAAGTTCGAAATTGAAATAAAAATAATTGAAATATAATAGTAATTTAACTAAATAAATAGCACATTTTTAGGTGTATCAACTATCCGTCTTCCCAACTTCAGTTTCTCTCAAGTTTTCAAGCTTCTTTTTATTTTACCATCGTGGTTTGATCCAAGTTCCAGGCTTTTTTCCTCCGATCCAAGCTATTTTCAAAGACAATTAAGTGTGTGATACTCTCTTCTTGCTTTTCCTTTGTTTTGATGCTTCATAGTGGAGTTTGAGCCTGTTATTTATGTTTTTTGCTGTGATATCTGGATATGGTGGTTGAGGGTTGTAAGCGGTGGTTAACACCCTTTCCCTCCCACAAAACGGTGGTTTTTGGTGAAAACCATCGTTTTTAGAGTAAGTTCTAGGTCCCTGGTATGGAGGTTACTGGCGTTTCGCGCCTTTGCAACTTTCCATTTTTGGTCTTTTACCGCATTAGGTTGTTGAGCATTCATAGAATGCTTCCGGGCATTCATGAGTTAGAATCCTCGGATATTAGGTTTTTCTTAGAATTTCCCTAAGTGTTTTTATGCATAATTGGTCGACCAATACCCTCGCCCCTTCACTTGAATTGGCGGTGGAAGGGGTGGATTTGATGTTCGAAGATGTCGAATTCATTCTTTTCCTCTGCCTTTTTCAGGTGTAATGGCCGCCAATGAAATCCAACGAAGGATTCCCGTGGAAGATAATATAGATTGGGTAGCTGACGATTCGAGGACTACGCCCAGTAGGTTCGAGCTCGGGGATGTTTATCCCGAGGACATGTGGACAGACGTGGAGGACGATGGGCATGCAAATTGGAAGGTTAGGGCACATCTAGAGTTGTGCCCGGCACAGCTTCACCCTAATTCTTTGGCCTTCATCAGGGCCTTTGAAATAGTGGCCGCGTATCTGGAGCTGGCGCCCACCATTCCCCTGTTTTTTAATATCTTCGGCATTCAACGCTCCCGTCCACGGGGCAATGTGACGGACAAATGTGGATGGGTATCTCTGAAGCAGCATAGGAAGTTCTTCGAGATTTTCGAGGAATCCATGTGGGGCTTCAAGGACGAATGGTTTGTTGTTCGTCCCATGACTTCAGAGGGGTGGAAGACCATACTAGTCCGGGGATACAAGGTGGATAATGAAGGGAGGGTGGGGCATGGGGATGATGGTGAGCCCATAGAAGTCGACTGTGAACGGTTTCCCTTCTGTTGGTCGACGAAACATTATACGCGGGAGGCGAAGAGTTTCACCTTCAAGAGGGGGACATTGTCCAAAGAAGAGCTCGTGGACTTAAAGGCATTGGAGGATTTCGTTGATGGTTTTCCTCTGACTTTATGGGAAGATAAGGAGGGGAACCCCATTTGTGACGAAGACGGCCATCAATTGTCGTCCAGAAAGTTTGTCAACACCAAAGCTCTGCTGAAGTGTGAAACTAAAGTGGAGGCGGAGAATCTTCTATGTATGCCTATTTAATTTCGTAGACTTACTCAAACTGTATAATATTTGCTCGTATGCTTTCGTTTTCTCTTGTGAGTTTACTAATTGCATTTTATTTTATTTCAGGTGAAATGAAGAACGCACAGCTTACCCTCCGCAAACTCCAGGCTGAAAAGAAGAAGCGACAGCTCGGTGCTTCTTCCTCGACCCCTAATGCCTCCGGGCAATCTTCCCCTTCACCGTCCATCGAAGTGACGGGGGAAAGAAGGGTTGCTGAGGAGGTCACTGGTGATCAGAGGCCACCCAAACATGCTCGGGTTGAAGGAGGTGGGAGTATGGTGTCTGGTCCTCATAAGCTGATTTCGGGGAAGGCGGCGGCGGAGTTTGTCTTGCCTCCAGCTATGGGCCATGATTGCTTGTTGGACGGGAAACCATAGTAAAAATTTCGGATGCCGACCAGACCATCTTGGCGTCCATGGGACCGGAGTCTCTCAGGAACGTGGTCGCGGAATCTTCCGTGGTCGTGTTCAAGCTCTTGGAAGTGGCCACCTTCCTGAACAGTCGGGAGTGCAAGTATCTTCGGGAGAGAGATGAAACACGAGCACACGCCAAGGACCTTGGTGAACGTCTGTCCGCCGTTGTGAAAGACTTGTCCTCGGAAACTAAGGCTCTTAAGGAGTCTCAAACAAAAGTCACCAAGTTGAAGAAGGATCTCCAGGACGCTAAGGAGGAAGAGGATAGGCTGAAAGGGAAAGTTGTGGAGCTCGAGGAGTAGGTGTCCCGCTTGTCACTAGGCCCTGCCGTGGAGGAGGAAGAGAAGAAGCTGGATCCGGAGGGTACATATGCCAAATCCAGTCGGGCAGATCTAATTGCTAAGATCTACCAGATCAGCGATCTGCAGTTAGATGTTGCCTCCTTGAGCTTCAAGAACGCACTTGCCCAGCTCCAAGTCCTCAACCCTGACGTCCAGTTGGTTACCGAAGGCATGGATGAGATGAAAGAGGTCCGGGACGGTCAGATTGCTTCTCCTCCTCTCGAAGAAGAAGATTGATTTTTAACTTGTTGTTTTTGATTTGTAATATTTAATGCCGGCGTTATGCTCGCCTTGGCTTTGCTTGGCGTTTGTTCGCCCTTTTTTGTAATGTTATGACAATTGGCCCTTTTGTGGTCGCCCATTTATTTAACTGCCCGACATTTTATGTTTTGCAATTTATATTTGCTTTACTTGTGGGTGTTTATTTTAACTTGTCAATATATGTTTGATTATTTCCCTGCGAATTCGACCATTTAAAGTATGCGAGGACACTTTTAAAACGATGCTTGACTCTTACTTAGGGTTTTAACTTAGTAAATTTTAGACGTTCTATTCGATAGGTAAATCACCCTTTGCGTTAGTGGTCGTCTAATAGTTACGGTTGCTTCTTGATGTCGCGGATCATAAGCACCGTTCCCGAGCAGTTTGTGGAACTGCACGAGTATTTCGCTGGCTCCCAAACTAGAGTCGAGGAAAGTTTCTTCGTTTGAAAATTTTTCCTCGCAGCATTGAACATCCCATCGCGAGCTGGGCGTTCTGCCGTGCATGTACTAAGCAATGATGGGGCTCGCATGGAGTATTCCCTCTGAAGGTGAAAAACACAAGAAGGGGGGTTGAATTGTGTTTTGAAAAATTAATTCTTTTACTTGATAGAATATTGAAATGCAGCGGATATAAGAAACTAGTCAAAACATAAAACGCAAATGAGACAATGAGAGAGAGAGAGAGAGAGAGGAAGAACACACAAAAATTTTATACTGGTTCCTCTCACAAAACGAGAGTAGTCCAGTCCCCTTGCACTTCCAAGGGATTTCACTATAATCACAAAGATTACACAACTAATGCTCAAGCACACAAGCAAGAGACTTCCTTGCTCTAGGTCACACAAGACAAAGAGACTTCCTTGTTCTAATCACACAACATCAGAGACTTCCTTGCTTAAGCACACAAGCTTAAGACTTCCTTGCTCAAGTCACACAAGACAAGAGACTTTACAAACTAACTTAATACACAGATTAAGTAGGACTGAAAGTTCTAAGCAAGACTCTCTAAACACTAAGCTCAGAGTCTACAATATCAAAAGATATTTTACTTAGAATATTACACTAGAAAGAATAACAACAATTCACAGCTTGAATACAGTTTTGAATCTTTCTGAGTTCAGATGATCTTCCAGTAGTCTTATCTCTATCAGGATGTCTTCTATTTATACTCTAGGTATAAAGACGTTGAGAAAGGACCGTTGGTTGTACACTCTTCTTTTTGTTGACAAGACCGTTGTACTATTTCATTAGTTATGAGCTGTCTTACTTCAGAGAGTGTTCTTCAGAATTTGATGATAGCATTTCTTTGATCTTCTGAAGGTACGCAAGCTTCAGACTGTGTTTTTCTTTCTTTGGCATCTGAGGACTTCTTCAGAGGCTCTGAAGCTTCTTGCTTCTCAGAGCCTTAACACTTCAGACTGTGTCCTTCAGAGGCTCAAATGATGATCTACGAGGATGAGATTTTTACTTTGTTCCTGCACACTAGATCATTCATTAGTAATACCAATTGTCCATTTAATACATTGTTATCATCAAAACTTAAGGGTGTGTACTAACACATATTTTGTTCCAACAATCTCCCCCTTTTTGATGATGACAAACATAAGTATTAAATACAATTGTTGTTGATTAAATTAATTATGTCAACATCAGGTTGTTGAGGTTTGTAAGCTCCCCCTGAGTCTGATAAACCATTAGGGTTAGGTTTGCAAGCTCCCCCTAAGTTTTATCCATAATTAAGTTGAATCAGTATAAGAACAATTTGATAAACTTGATTGTATGTACATACTTGACTCTCAGAGTGTGAGGTTTACAAGCTCAACTCCTGAGTCTGATAAAAATAATTAAGAGCACAATCTTAACTACCTTCATCAATGCAAACACAATTATGTTTATTAATTTGCTCTCCTTATCAATTAAGTTTATAAACATTTAGCAAGATAAGAAAGAAATCAGATTCTTATTTTAAGACAGTTTCAGATTCTTTTATGAGTAGATATATTAAAAAATATACTACTGACACAATTGTACAACTAAATAATACTCCCCCTTTTGTTATCAACAAAAAGTTTGAAACAAATAGTGAAAAACAAAAGGTGAAAAACAAGAATCCTAAGGGTGTTTGGACAAGTAGAGAGTGAGAAGCTGCTGAGCTTTCCTTTCAGATGCCGCTGAGTATGCTACCAGCTCTAGAAGCTTATCCTTTTGCTCATCGAGCGTATGTTTTATGATATGTAGCACCCTTCCTGTCAAGTCGGAACGTTCTTCTTCTTGCTGTTCCACACGTGGTGCAGAGATTGGTTGACTTGGACCACTAGGTGAACGAGTCTCGTGATCATCTGGTATATCAATTCTATCATTTATTGCAATTGCAGTATCTAAAAGCATCTCAGCTGGTGAAGATGTGGGAGAATCTGATGGAATTGATTGGGATTGTTCAGATGATATGGCATTTGGTGGTTCAGAGGTTTCATGGATTGGAGAAACTGTAAAAGATGGCTCTTTCAGAATCTCTTCTTCTGTAAGAATTTTGGGTGATGGTGGAGGTATTTCATCATTGGATGACTGAGCTATTTCCTCCTCAGGCTGATTCAGACGATGATGATGAAATATTTACACATTCAGGTTCAGAGTTTGTGGGGTAGATGATGTTCAGAGGTTGAACATTTTCAAGGATAGATGCTTCAGATATTGTATTGCAATAATTAAAAGAAGGATTAATACCTGCATCTGATCTTTGTCTCTTCTCTCCCCTAGTGGTGCAATGATTTGTGCGAGATCTTTTGAGAATTTTTGCACTTAGCAAGTCTTTCACAGTATGTTCTGCAGCCACATGCTCTTCATCAACTCTTTCTTCAAACTCGGGATGATCATCCTTTAACCTCTTGACTGAAGCTTCTTCCATGGGTGTGTCCTCAACCAGTATATCTTCTTCATAGTCACTGATCACCTCTTCCTTTACTGCTTTCATTATTTGAGCAAATGTTGGACCATCACCTCTTCCAATGTCCTTATGAGTGATTGTAGTTCCTCTTTCCTTCATTAACCTTATGTATTCAAGAATAACTTCAGGAGGTTCATTATCAAAGATGAAGGCTTCACTCATAGGTTGAAATCTGGCCTTATTTACCAAGAGAGGCTGTTGAGGGTAAATTAACTTATTTGACTTCTTCAACCGTAGACTCACCAAAACTTTAGCATTAAGAATGGGTGCTCTAACTTGTTCAAGATCATCAGAAACCCCAGCCATCATGAATCTATCAGGAAGCCCAAGCTGTTCAAAGATAAAACTTAAAAGCCTTGGATGTGAAATCAATTTTGAGGGATTTTCAAACTTCTGAGCTTCACAAATTGTTTCAAAGAGGTGTTGAAAGATGTAGGCAGGGAGATTCATTTGCTTTTTAACAGAGAGGAAGTAAATGAAGTGCCTCTGATCCCAATTCAGAGAGTCACTACCAGAGTCCCTAGGAAGAAATGATGAGAAAACAATCTTCGCAAGAACTTTTTCTTTGTCATTCAGATGACTCACTTTATTTGACATCTTCTGATTCTTGAAGCAGAGTCTGGCCATATCATTGAGGTACACTGACTTTCTTCCAGATGCTGCAGTGTAGAGTCTGACTATTCCAGAGTTGGGAAGACCCATCATTTTGGCCAAATTGCTTCTTGTCAATACAACGGGAAATCCACCAATACTAGAACGTATCTCTGTCTCTGTGAATTTCCTCAGACCCAATTCCAGTCTTGATTTTCCTTTATTTGCAATTGGGTTCTGATCAATTATACGTTGAAGTTCTGCATTTGCTTCCACCAAAGTCACAACTTCACTCTTTCTCCAGAAGTCAAACACTAAGTTGGAGTAGATAGGTCCATTAAGCATATCCAAGTAGTGTTCCCAGCCTTGTTCCATGAAGAATTCTTTATAGTCATGCCCATTTACTCTTAAGGCTTCAAAGTCAATTGGTTTTTCCATAACCAATTTACTGTCTTCAAAATGATGATCCATTGTTGCATCTTTAAGAAAAGAGTCTTCAGCATATATGTTAATTGGGATGTCCTCTAGGAAACTTAGTTGAGAAGATGAACTTGCCATTTCTGGGGTTTAGGAACAGGGTGTTGCTAATTGGAGGGAGAAAGAGTATTTTCTGGGTTTTAGAGAATGAAAAGTGTGGGATGTGAAAGTGAACTCGTGTGAAAGTGAGTAAAGTGATTTTGAAAAACTCTTGTAAACAATTATGAGGGAGTACATTCGTTGTATTAAAGAATTTTGTCATAAACTGCCTTTACTCTAACCAATCACAGACTATGAGTAAAGACAAAGTAATTTACACGTGTACTCCACATGGTTAAACACTTCAGGGGTTAACAAATTGTTCAGCTTCTGAATACCTTTCAGAGTTCAGAGGCTGAATCCACAATTTTGTCATTCAGAGCTTGATATCTTCAGAGACCAAAGTCATGTTCAGATGCCTTTTGATAAAGTCTAATCTTTCAACTGCTAAGGGTTTTGTAAATATATCAGCCCGTTGTCTTTCAGTTTCAATGTATTGAATATTTACACAACCCTTCTGAACAAGATCTCTTATAAAATGATGTTTAATTTCAATATGTTTAGCTCTTGAATGCAAAATTGGGTTTTTGGAAAGTTGAATAGCTGCAGTGTTATCACAGAAAAGTGGAATATATTGGCTATTAACTTTGTAATCCTCTAACTGATATCTCATCCAGAGTAGTTGTGTGCAACATTTGGCTGTTGATATGTATTCTGCTTTTGCTGTAGACAAAGCTATAGTAGTTTGTCTTTTGCTAGCCCAAGATATGAGATTTTCTCCCACAAATTGACAATTGCCACTTGTGGATTTCCTCTCTATCTTGTCTCCAGCAAAGTCAGCATCACAGAATCCTATCAACTTATAATCATTTGTTTTCTTATAAAATAGTCCAAGATTTGTGGTTCCCTTCAGATATCTAAAGATTCTCTTTACAGCAGTAAAGTGAGATTCTCTAGGGTCTGATTGGAATCTAGCACACAAACATACACTAAATAAAATATCAGGTCTTGATGCAGTTAGGTAAAGTAGAGAACCTATCATACCTCTGTATAGCTTCTGATCTACTTTTCCTTTTGAGTCATCTTTGCTGAGACTGCCTGTTGGATGCATTGGTGTTGTCATTGGCTTGCAATCCTCCATGTTGAATTTCTTCAGCAGCTCCTTTGTATATTTGGTCTGATGAATGTAGGTTCCATCTTTGTTTTGGTTAATTTGAATTCCCAGAAAGAATTTTAGCTCTCCCATCATGCTCATTTCAAATTCTTCCTGCATAATCTTAGAAAATTCCTTGCACAAGGATGAATTAGCAGATCCAAAAATAATATCATCAACATAAATTTGAATAATTAAAATATCATTCTTAAATGTTTTACTAAAGAGAGTATTGTCAACTTAACCTTTTTGAAAACCTTTTTCACTTAAGACATTGCTCAGCCTCTCATACCAAGCTCTGGGAGCTTGTTTCAGGCCATAGAGAGATTTCTTTAGCTTAAAAACATGGTCAGGATATGAAGTATCCTCAAAACCAGGAGGTTGTTTGACATATACTTCTTCAGAGATGTACCCATTTAAGAATGCACTTTTAACATTCATTTGATACAAAATAATATTATGATGAGTAGCATAGGAAATAAGTAATCTAATAGCCTCAAGTCTAGCAACAGGAGCAAATGTTTCAGTGTAGTCAATCCCCTCTTGTTGATTATATCCTTGAGCTACTAGTCTTGCCTTATTACGAACAACTTCTCCTTGTTCATTTAGTTTGTTTCTGTAGACCCATTTTGTTCCAATGATATTCTTCTTAGAAGGTTTGGGTACTAAGCTCCATACTTCATTTCTTTCAAATTGGTTTAGCTCTTCTTGCATTGCTACAATCCATGCATCATCAGCTAGTGCTTCATCAGTTGAACTTGTTTCCACTAAGGAGATCAATCCAATTAATGAGTCTTCATTTTTGAAGCTTGATCTAGTTTTCCTTGGACTGTCCTTGTTTCCCAAGATTAGCTCTTCTGGATGAGAGGATTTGTATTTGAAGGAGTGCTTTGATTGCTCAACTCTGCTTGGACTACTTCTGATAAATTCTGATACTGGTTGATCTTCAGAGTCCAAGGTTTCAGGAGTTGAATTTGTTTCTTCAGAGGTTGGTTGAGATGGTTCTGATATTTCTTCAAGTTCTGATTCTTCATCATCTGATAGTTGTATATCTGCAAAGTTCTCAACTAGGTCTGACAATTTGTCAGGCTGCTTGTCATCAAATTTTATGTGCATACTTTCTTCCACTGTATCAGTTTCAGAATTATACACTTTGTATGCTTTTGAGCGTTCAGAGTATCCAATAAAGATAACCTTATAAGCTTTAGCATCAAATTTCTTTAGATGAACTTTTGTATTCAGAATGTAGCAAGTACAACCAAATTGATGAAAATAGGATACACTGAGTTTCTTTCCCTTAAATAGGTCATATGCTGTTTTATTCAAAATAGGTCTAATATAGATTCTATTTTGAACATAACATGATGTGTTTACAGCCTCTGCCCACAGATAGTTAGCAATGTTAGTTTCATGCATCATGGTTCTGGCCATTTCCTGCAGAGTTCTATTCTTTCTTTCTACAACTCCATTTTGCTGTGGAGTTCTAGGAGAAGAAAACTCATGTAAGATGCCATATTTTTCACAAAAATTTTCAAACATTTCATTTTCAAATTCACCACCATGATCACTTCTAACTTTTAAAATGTGTAAACCTTTTTCTTTTTGTATCTGTGTGCAGAAACTACTAAAGACATCAAATGCATCATCCTTATTTCTGAGAAATTTAACCCAAGTCCACCTACTGTAATCATCAACAATGACTAGTCCATATTTCTTCCCATTGATTGAGGCTGTACTCACAGGACCAAACAAATCAATGTGAAGCAGCTCTAAGGGCCTAGAGGTAGAGACAACATGTTTAGGTTTAAAAGAAGTTTTCACACTCTTTCCTATTTGGCAGGATCCACAAAGAGCATCTGAGTGATAGTGTAGCTTAGGTAGGCCTCTGACAAGGTTAAGTTTGCTAAGCTTAGAGATTAACCTCCAGTTAGCATGACCTAACCTCTTATGCCATACCCGTTTCTCTTCACTCAGTGTTAACAAGCATTTTACTTCTTGGTCTGCCAAATCAGAGAGGTTTATTTTAAAAACATTCCCTATTCTCTTGCCTTTGAACACTATAGACTTGTCAGACTCTCTAATTACAGTACATGATCCTTTATCAAAGTTAACCACAAACCCATTGTCACAAAATTGACTGATGCTAAATAGGTTGTGTTTGAGTCCATCTACAAACCAAACATTATTAATTAAAAGGGAGAAATTACCTACAATACCTGTACCTTTGATCTTGCCTTTTTGGTTTCCTCCAAAACCAACTGTTCCACCATCTTCAAGTTTCAATGATGTGAACAAATTCTTATTACCAGTCATGTGCCTTGAACATCCACTATCCAGATACCATGATTGATTACCATTTTCTTTCAGACTGGATAGCTGTAGAATAAAAAGGTCAATCATTGTAATAATATCCTTTACATTCATTGTGAAGTTCTTTCCAATAATCATTTGCTTTGTCCACTCCAGCAGCTTTGGAAGTAAAGTAATGTTTTGGAACATAAGCTTTTCTTCCACAACTGATCACTTGCTTCCATTCATCTTATTTGAAATGGTTTTTCCTACAATGAAAATCTGAGTAGTAGACAATTTTACATTTTGGTACCCATTGTTTTCTGGGTCCATTTTGGTTAGTTCTATAATCTTTAGTTCTTCTTTGCCTCTGCGAAAAACTTTGTGGATTTCTAAAAAATTTCCTTTGAAAGTGTGGTCTTTGAAAATTGACCTTCTTAGTCCAATGATTTTGAAAATGAGGCTTTGATTGATGATCATTATAGGACTTAGGTTGCTCTTCTAATCTAGAATTAGTTTTGCTTACCAAAGTCTTATGTTGATTATTTATCATTAGCTTGGTTTGTTTTAGAGTCTGATTGGGTAAGCTTCTGAGTCCCAAAGTTTTCAGAGTCTTAGACTTGACAGTCTCAGATTTTGAAGGCTTAGGTCCAGAGTTGCTTTCTTTGGGGTTCTGAGACACAACCTCTAACATAGCTTCAGAGCTTGCCTTGCAGACCCCAGAGATACCTTCAGAGTCTGAAACAACCATAGCTTTGCCTTTGTTTTTCGCAGGCACAAAAGTTGAATAAAGATTATTAGGAATATTGTTTAAACAAATATAAGAATTTTGTTTCCCATATGATTTACCATATGAGTAACCAATTCCTTCACCTACATTTTTGCAAACATTATAAATCATAGACGCCATTTTATTTTTGTCGACGTTCTGATGAACAAACTCCTGAAGAGCAACCTCATGCTCATCAGTAGGTTTGTTGCATCTTGTACTTCCATTTTCAAGTTCTTCAATTTTGATCAAAGAATTTTTATATAGAGCTTGAAAATGTTCAGCTTTCTTTGCTAACTCATCCTTTTGAGTTTTTAAAAGTTTTAGTTTAGAGGATGATTCAGCAAACTTGCTTAGAGACATACCAAGGTAGGTTAAAAGTTGTTCTTTAGAATAATTTAAAAATACCTGTTCAGAGTCTGATCCATCAGAGTCTGATCCTTCAGAGTCTGATTCTTCAGAGTCTCCATCAGCTGTAGCCATCAGAGCCACATTTGCTTCGTCATCATCACTGTCTGAGGATGTTTCCAGATTCTCAAACGTTGCCATTAAGCTCTTCTGGAATTTCCTCTTGTAGCTCTCTCTCTTGCTACTGAACTTCTTGTTCTTGTCCTTTGATGATGCTTCAGGACATTCAGCAATGAAATGTCCTGGTTTGTTGCACTTGAAGCAGTTCTTCTCTTCTCTACTGGGAGTATTCCTTGAACTATTTCCTTTATGACTCTTGCTCATCCTTGCCCATTTCTAAAAGTTTCTGGTGAACATGGCAAATTCTTCATCTTCTTCTTCTTCTTGATCATCTGAAGAAGAATCCTCCTCAACCTCCAGAGTTTTAGCCTTGAAAGCTCTTGAAGATTTCTTGGTTGAAGTTAAGGCTACTGATCTTTCCTTCTTCTTCACTGCATCAGCATTCAATACCATCTCATGGCTCTTGAGATTGCTGATAAGTGATTCAAGAGAGATTGTCTCAAGATCCTTAGCTTCCTCAATAGCTGTGACCTTAGGTCTCCATTTATCAGTTAAGCTATTCATAATCTTCCACACATGATCAGAGGTTGTATAACTTTTCTTCAGAATCCTGAGGTTAGACACTAGAGTCTGAAATCTAGAAAACATGGTCTCAATGTCTTCCTCAGGTTTCATGGTAAAAAGCTCATACTGCTGAACTAGTAGTCTTGCTTTGGCATTCTGAACTTGCCTATTACCATCATAGTTTGAGCAGAGAGAATCGTACATAGCTTTAGCTGTAGATCTATCCATTATTTTGGTATATTCATCATGAGATATTGCTGACATCATGATTTGTTTGACTTTGTTGTGTTTAGAAAACAACTTCTTGTTTTCAGCAGATAGAGCTCTTTTCTGAGCTATAGTAATTTTACCATCAGGACCTATTCCATCAATAGGTACTCCTTCTTCTATCAGGTCCCATAGCTCATCATCAATTCCATTGACATAGTGGTAAATGCTATCTTTCCACCATTCAAATCTTAGAGCATCACCACTAAAGATTGGAACCTTTTTGTTGCTGGAATCATGATTAGACGCTGAAGAGGTAGAAGTCATGCTGTCGTAGTTGAATTGAACGTTGGATAGATCTGAAATAGAAGGTGTAGGAATAGGTGTAGGTGTAGTTGTGGATTCCCCAGACATACAGTGTTTTTCAAAGATCTTTTACTGTCTCACTGTGAAGTGATTAAAAACAGAACCGGAGCTCTAGATACCAATTGAAGGTGAAAAACACAAGAAGGGGGTTGCATTGTGTTTTGAAAAATTAATTCTTTTACTTGATAGAATATTGAAATGCAGCGGATATAAGAAACTAGTCAAAACACAAAACGCAAATGAGACAATGAGAGAGAGAGAAAGGAAGAACACACAGAAATTTTATACTGGTTCCTCTCACAAAATGAGAGCAGTCCAGTCCCCTTGCACTTCCAAGGGATTTCACTATAATCACAAAGATTACACAACTAATGCTCAAGCACACAAGCAAGAGACTTCCTTGCTCTAGGTCACACAAGACAAAGAGACTTCCTTGCTCTAATCACACAACATCAGAGACTTCCTTGCTTAAGCACACAAGCTTAAGACTTCCTTGCTCAAGTCACACAAGACAAGAGACTTTACAAACTAACTCAATACACAGATTAAGTAGGACTGAAAGTTCTAAGCAAGACTCTCTAAACACTAAGCTCAGAGTCTACAATATCAAAAGATATTTTACTTAGAATATTACACTAGAAAGAATAACAACAGTTCACAGCTTGAATACAGTTTTGAATCTTTCTGAGTTCAGATGATCTTCCAGTAGTCTTCTCTCTATCAGGATGTCTTCTATTTATACTATAGGTATAAAGACGTTGAGAAAGGACCGTTGGTTGTACACTCTTCTTTTTGTTAACAAGACCGTTGTACTATTTCATTAGTTATGAGCTGTCTTACTTCAGAGAGTGTTCTTCAGAATCTGATGATAGCATTTCTTTGATCTTCTGAAGATGTACGCAAGCTTCAGACTGTGTTTTTCTTTCTTTGGCATCTGAGGACTTCTTCAGAGGCTCTGAAGCTTCTTGCTTCTCAGAGCCTTAACACTTCAGATTGTGTCCTTCAGAGGTTCAAATGATGATCTACGAGGATGAAATTTTTACTTTGTTCCTGCACACTAGATCATTCATTAGTAATACCAATTGTCCATTTAATACATTGTTATCATCAAAACTTAAGGGTGTGTACTAACACATATTTTGTTCCAACACCCTCGTTGAGCGAGGACGTCTGCATTAGAGCTAAGGTTGAGCTTTGAAACTTTTAAGATTTATGCCCGTACCTAGGCATTCCTCCGTTGTATAGGTGCGTATCCTCGGCGGGATTTGCAGCCTTCATTAAAGAGCATGTCGAATTATGCTATTTTTAACTATAGTATTGTTTTAGCTTTTTGGCGTTCCATGTACGAGGGATTTCTCTGCCGTAGAGGTCTTCAAGGTGATATGCTCCGTTTTCTGTTTTTGCTCGGACTCGATATGGTCCTTCCCAATTAGCTGTGAGTTTCCCTTTCTCGCGATTCTTTTTGGTTTCTTCTTAGCACTAGGCTTCCCACCTCGAATTCTCTTTTGATAACCCTTTTGTCGTGCCGAGCAGCTATTTTTTGTTAGAGGGTCGCTTCTCGTAGAGAAGCCCCCGTTCTGAGTTCCTCGACGAGATTTAGTTCCTCTCTCAGTAACTCGTCGTTTATGTCCTCCTCGTGAGGGTATTCAATCCTTGGAGATGGTTCTCCTATTTCCACGGAAATTACTGCCTCTGTTCCATATGTTAATCGGAAGGGCGTTTCCCCTGTTGTGGAATGTGGAGTGGGTCTGTAGGACCAAAGGACGTTGTGCAATTCCTCGGTCCAGTTTCCTTTAGATGCGCCCATTCTTCGTCTTAATCCTCGTAATATGACGCGGTTTGCTGCTTCAGCTTGCCCGTTAGTTTGAGGATGCTCGACTGATGTGAAGTGTTGTGTGGTGCTTATCGTGGCGAGGAATTCTTGGAACTTTTTGTTCGTAAACTGTGTTCCATTGTCCGTTACCACTACTTGAGGGATTCAGAATCTTGCGAGCACGTTTCTTTTGAAGAAATGAAGTATGTGGGCCGCGCCAATTTTTGCGAGGGGTTCTGCTTCAATCCATTTGGTGAAGTAATCCACGACAACTATGAGGCATTTGACTTGCCTTGCAGCTGTTGGGAAAGGACCGAGGATGTCCATTCCCCACCAGGCAAATGGCCACGGGGAAATCAACGTTTTTAGCTCGTTGGCTGGTTCGATGTGCATATCCCCGTGTCTTTGGCACTTGTCGCATTTAAGGACATGGTCTTTAGCGTCGTTTTGCATCGTCGACCAATAGTACCCTGCCCTTAACGCTTTCCTTGCCAGAGATCGTCCACCAATATGTTGTCCATTTATCCCTTCGTGGATTTCTTGCAGGATGAATTCCACGAGCGTTTCTTCCACACATTTGAGCAATGGGATTAAGCATCCTCTTCGATATAACTTATCGTCGAGCAAGACGTATGAGCATGCTCTTTTTCGGATTATCGTTGCTTCCTTAGCGTCTGCGGGCAGTGCGTTTGATTTCAGGAAGTTGTAAACCGGGGCCATCCAGCTTTGGTCATCGATAGCACATATGTGCATGACTTCTATTGCTTTTTCGATGCTCGGTTTAGTCAATGTTTCCTGAATGAGCGATTGGTTGCTCGCTTTTTTGCGCCTTGTGCTCGCCAGTTTAGAAAGGACATCCGCTCGTGCATTGTGTTCTCGAGGAACATGTTTCACCTCCGTTTCCTTAAACTTGGCGAGTTTCTTTTTTATGAGGTTCAGATATTCGAGGAGTCGCTCCTCTTTTGTTTGATATTCTCCTGATACTTGAGATGCTACCAGCTGCTAATCTGTGAATATTTTGATTTCCTCGGCCCCCATGTCCTCAGCTAATCTCAACCCTGCTAGGAAAGCTTCGTACTCGGCTTGGTTGTTCGTCGTTGGGAACGAAAGTCCGAGGGATACTTCTATTAGGACTCCATCTCCGTTTTCAAGTATGATGCCTGCCCCGCTTCCTTGTGAATTCGAGGATCCATCGACGAAGATGGTCCATTTATTCTTTTCGGAAGTCGTCGACGTTGTCATTTCGGCGACGAAATCGGCAAGTACTTGGGCTTTCAAAGCCTTTCTACTTTCGAAGCTTATGTCGAATTCCGCTTGCTCTAACGACCATTTTAACATTCTACTGACCATATCTGGTCGTGCCAATAGTTGCTTTACAGGTTGATCTGTCCATATGACGATGGAATGGGCGAGGAAATAGTATCGAAGTTTCCTCGCAGCCATTATTACTACTAGAGCAATTTACTCTATTTGCAAGTATCGGAGCTCTGGTCCATGTAGTGCTCTGCTTACAAAGTAAAAAGGCTTTTGCCCTTGCTCGGTTTCTCTTATGAGAACGGCGCTTATGGCCTCTAATGCTACGGCGAGGTAGAGATAGAGTTTTTCGCCCTCGACTGGTCGTGTTAATATTGGTGGTTCAGACAATGCTCGTTTAAGGTGTTGCAATGCTCCTTCGCACTCTTCGGTCCATTCGAATGTTGTTTCTTTCCTAAGGGGCAGAGCATGTTGAGCGGATTTGGCGACGAATCTAGCCATCGAGGTTAACATGTCGTTCAATGTTTGGATGGACTTCTTCGATTTCGGAGTTGGATAATCGAAGAAAGCCCTGCATTTGTCGGGATTGGCTTCTATTCCTCGTTCTGTTAAGTAGAAACCGAGGAACTTTCCAGCCTTTACCCCGAACGTGCATTTTTCTAGGTTGAACCTCATGTTAAACTTTCTTGCTTAGTCGAACACCCTTTTCAAGTGGACGGTATGATCGATTTCCTCTTCGGATTTAACGATCATGTCGTACATGTAGACTTCGAGCATGTCTCCAATTTCATTGTGGAATACTTTGTTCATCATCCTTTGGTAAGTGGCACCTGCATTTTTGAGTTCGAAAGGCATTACATTATAATAATAGTTACCAGTTTCGGTCATGAAAGCTGTTTTCTTTTTATCGATTTCAGCCATTTTTATTTGATTATAACCGGAATACGCATCCATAAATGATAGTAATTTAAACCCGGAGGAATTATCTACTAATTTATCTATGTTCGGTAAAGGATAAGCATCTTTAGGGCAAGCCCTATTAAGATCGGTATAATCAACACACATACGCCACTTTCCATTAGATTTTTTGACAAGTACAACATTAGAAATTGGCCTCAGCAATGAAATTGGCCTCTAGGAGGTCTTTTACATCTTTTTGGGCAGCCTCCGCTTTTTCGGGAGACTGCTTTCTACGACGCTGAACTACAACACTAGCCCTACGATCTATGGTCAACTGGTGACAAGCGACCTCGGGGTCTATCCCGGGCATTTCAGCTGCACTCCAAGCAAACAGTTCAACATTCTCTCTTAAGCACGCTTTCAACTGCCTTTTGACTAAGTCGGGGAAATCAGCTCCAATCTTGATGCCCTTTGTTGGATCCTCGCCAAGGGGAACTAGCTCGAACTCTCCATCAGGGATGGGGCGATAGTTTTCCTTGATCAAAAGGTCGTCCTTCATCGCCTTCTTTTCTTGTTTGCGCTCCTTCATGGAAGTTCGAGCATCTAGTTCAACTGCGTCCTCGGTACTGATTAAATTTACGCCGGGCAGCTTTGTTTCTTCCTTCTTCTTCTTCGGCGTAACCACAGAGTTGAGGTTCTTGGACGCAGCTTCAAAGCATCGCCGAGCAGCTTCTATATCCCCGTTGATTGTGGTGACCTGTCCATCCTTAGTGTAATATTTCAGCTTCAGATGGATAGTCGAGGACACTGCAAACAGTTCAGCCAAAGTTGGTCGCCCAACGATGCAGTTGTAGAGCGATGGACAGTCGACGACCAAGAATTTGATCTTTACGGATTTCATGGCCTTATTTTCGCCGAAAGTGACGATCAAGTCCACGTATCCCCAAGGCTTTGTTGTTGATCCGTTGAATCCTTGAAGGTCGGATATAACATATGGGACCAAGTTTTCCTCGGTAAGCTGCAGCACTTTGAAGAGTCCTGAGTACATAATGTCATAGGAGCTTCCTTGATCGACGAGGATTCTTCTCGCGTCGAAGTTGGCCATTTTTGCTCTGACGAGCAGGGGAATCTGAAAGTTTGGTGATCCCCCGGGGACTTCTTCCCTATAAAATGCCAATGGAACGGAGCTTTCTTTTACCTCAGTTATTTTGATCTCTCCAACTGGGGATGCTTTCTCTAATTCATCGAACTTCCTTTTGATGGATCCGATGGTGATGGGATTAAATCCTCCTCCGGATATGACTAGAGCTCCGGGGAAATTTTCCCAGCTTCCGTCCAAATGAGCAGCGAGGTAATCTAGAGCTTCTTTCTCCTCGTTGTTTGGAAATGGAAGGAAGTCCTCAGGCCTTGATATGGCGAGGACAACTCCACCAATGGCCCTGTCTTCCTCGACGTTTGGTTTAGGGCTTGCTTGATCGACTGCCAACTGATTTTGTCGAGGAGGATTATTGGCAGCCCTCTGGCCATCTACATACTGTCGTGCATATCCCTTTTGGATGAGGATCTCAATGGCGTCCTTTAGATGCACGCAGTCTTCAGTCACGTGCCCGTGGCTTTTGTGGAAACGACAGAAATTCTTCTTGTCCACGTTTGGTTTTGCGGGCAGCTGTTTTGGGAATCTGATCCCCGCAATTTTGAACTCAGCGTTCGATATTTCGGACAATATCTTATCCCGAGGAGCGTTCAAGGGAGTATGGTAGGTAAACTGACTTTTCGGTGGTTTAGCCTCTCTGACTTTTCCACCTTCCCTTTTCCTTTCATCTCCTCGTCGTTCTTCTCTCTGCGAGGAAGGTCCACCGACCTCGAAATTTCTTGGCCTTCTGACTTCAGAGGCTTTTTGTTTTTCCTCCCATTTAATGTAACGTTGGGATAATTCGAAGAATGCGTCGAGGGTTTGCACTTCGACGGTTCCAACAACTTCTTGGAATTTTGTTCCCTCGCGCAATCCTTCCTCGAGAAGATACAACTTCATTTTGTCGGTCGCTTCGACCTCGACAGAGACTTTGTTGAACCTTTAGATATAGCTTTGAAGAGATTCCTCGGGCCCATGAATTATTGCCTTCAAGGTGGCCACTGTCTTCGGATGTCGCCGAGAAGTGGTGAAGTGTGCCGTGAACATTCGGCATAGCTCTACCCATGAGTCGATTGAGCCTGGTGGTAAGTTTCTCCACCAGGTCGATGCTCCTCGTATCAAGGAGAGTGGGAATAGCTTGCATTTAATTGATCCCCGCAGATTCCTATAGTCGAGGGCAGTCTCGACGCTCTGGATATGTTCATCAGGGTCTGTTGTCCCGTCATATCTGTCCAGGGTTGGGGGTTTTTCCAATCCTCGTGGGAGTGGAATGTCCATTATTCTTCGTGAGAGGGTTCCTCGGTGCCTCTCATCCCCACTGCCCGAAGATTCCCTTCTTGGGGAATTACGAGCATTTCCTCCACGAGAAGCTGCTTCACCGTTCCTCGGTGGTGATTGATTATTTCTTCGAGGAGGTGAACATTTGTTCCTTGGTGGGGAAGTGCGGTTGTTCCTTTGTGGAGGAGAGTCATTCTGCCTCCGAGGATTCTCCCTGAGTGGACTTAATGGTCTCTCCGCATTTCGTCGAGGTGCAGGCATCGGGGACCTAGACCTCGATCGCGAGCGGTTGTTTTCAGGTGTTGGTGACCTGTGTCAACGAACACTTCGCGAGATCTTTGAGGCAGCGCGCGAATCTTCGACTGCTCGGATACGTCGATTCTGCTCGCGTATTAATTCATTTTGCCCACGCATGTTATCTGCTTGCTTGCAAAGGAGTTGTCCTTGCCTGTTGATGGTGTTGACCAGTGCGGCCATCACCACTTCCATTGGTGCTCCTTGTGGTACCTGCGGAACCACCAGTGGATCTTCCGGTGGCGGTACGTGGTGCGGCGGCGGTACATCAAGTGGAGTCACTTGTGCATGCGCGGCGCTACCTTCCGACATGACAGATGTTTCAACGCCATCAGATTGGTGTGGAGAATTTGGGGGATTGTTCTCTCCCACGAATTCATGGTTTGCACCAGCCATTGGTCAAGAAATGGGATTTTTTTGTGAGTTTTGGTCTAATTCTGGGAAAAGACGGGGGAAACTTTAAGTTTCCCACAGACGGCGCCACTGATCTTTACCTTGATCAGAGTCGACCAGACGGTGGTGCACGACGGTTTGTGGTTCCGTTCAGTCCAAATGTGCCCGGAGGGGGGTTGTGTACCTGCAGGCACTCCGACGCTCAAGTCAATAGAGGTGGAGTATAGGTTTTCAGTATAGAAGATTACGTACCTTTGGCAATTGTGAGGTGCTCTATATATATAGCCCCAGCGCTTGGCCAAGGCCGTTGATGGGCAGTTAATGCCCATCAATGGCTGTCGGAAAATGGTTGAGGAGCCGTGATGAGTATTTAATGCTCATCATTCCGATGTCGGGCGTTACGAATCGCAGGGGAGACGAGCGCTGACCAACGATCAAATGGAACTGGGCATGTGTTTTGGGCCTTGCTCGACGGCCCAAAAGAGGATGTCCTCAACGCGTTGGGCATTTAGGCCCAGACCAGAACAAAAACTGATTGCAACTTCACCTCATCCCACCCTCCACGATTGTTTAAAATGGTTAAATTCAATCGTAAGTGATTGGAGCTTTTAAAATTTGACTAACGTGCTTGGACGAAAAATTTGTGCAAAAGTCCCTATCGTAAGTGATTGGAGCTTTTAAATGTTCTAGATTTGAATTGGGTTAATTTTGACGCTATAATCTTTGAACCAACAAACAGGTTATGCAATAATTTAACACTATGATCGTAGGCTGATACATTAGTAAGTGTTATTTCTTTAATCTTTCAAAAAGTGGTGCACGAGTAATTTTACAATAACTTTGTTTTATTAAAGAATTACAGTATTTTATTATTGTCACAGTAAATTAAAAAAATGCAACCGGTTGCCACTGCCACTTGGCAGTCAAAACGCAACTTCACCCTGCAATGTAGTATAATAATACGCAATTTGGGACCATTAAGGATCTCGTTCCAAGCCACTAATTGCCAAAGGACCTCTGAAGGGCAATTTGGGACCATTGCCTACAGTAGTCCAAGGTTCGTCGAGCAAGGATTTTGAGATACAACCTAGATATCACTAGACCACCTCCCTCAAAAAATGCAACTAAGTTTTGCAGCCATACAACATAGAAATTCAGTGATTAAACTTGTCCAACATTCTAAACACCCATTCTAAATCAACACAAATACTATGAGACAACACATCCCTGGAGGTTTGTCTCATAACCAGAAAATAGATCATACAATGGTTCAATATAAGTACAACTCCTAATTAAATATAGCAGACCATCTATACTGTGATCAGACAAAAGAATGAAACCTCTTAATGCCTCAAACTAGTAAGAGTTTCTCTTAATATCAGCAACCACCATACTCTTCTACTTAAATAATAGATAAACTTCACAAAATAAAATCAACTACTAGTTTGAGAATCTCTAGAAACATAAACACAGAACAGCATACAATTCTTAGTACAATTCTTAGACATAAAATAATAATAAAAAGGAAAATAGAACACAAAATGGTAAAAGAATTGTCACTTAGAGTACTTCACTAGTCACCTTTTTTATCCATATTGTCCGTGACACCCCGAATAACCCAGACCGAATAAATCAATAATCTACCATGGCATGGTGCTCTATCAATCTTCGCAAATCCATTTTCACCCCACTTGTCACCGTGGGAATTTTGGATTATCCAAAATTTGATTAACTTGTCATTATTCATAGTCTCTCCAAATCCTACTAGCACAACTCCGTGTCTATTCTCTTTATCAAAATATTTTTCATCATCCGGTCCAGAATATACCTCCTAATGAAATTAAATTAAATTATAAATTTATTTTTACAACACAAAAATATATTAAAATTTTAATAAAACATTAATTTTAAACTCACTCCAGTCAATTTTTCCATCCCTTTAACCCATAGCATTTCTGCAGCTAGAGGTCCCTGTTGTATCTCCCATTCCAAATTTTCTTCAAAAAGCGCTTACTTGGTTTTAAAGGGATTTTCATTTCAAAAAAAGTCTGCACACGAAGGCATGGCTGAACAAAACCAAATTAATTAACAATTAAAAATAAAATAAAATGTAAATTGAGACTATTATATATACCTTACGCTCGTATTCAAATGGAGTGACATTTCCATCAAAATCATAGGGACAGTCTTCTTCCAAGATGCAGCCATTCTCTCTAATCCACGCCAAGGTAGCTCCAAATGAAGCCCCTTTCGCTTTGTCCTTCTCCTTTTTTGTTAGTTTCATCATGTGGTTAAATACATCTTGACATGAGAGTAAGATCTTCTTCTCGTTAAGCGACTCCATAACACCCAACACCACACAATAGCTCCAAATAAAATAAGTTATTCAACGCCTTTAATAATGAAAAATTAAATAAGATTGTTCAGTTAGTAGTATTGAGTTGATTTCATACAATAGCATTTGGTAAATATTTTATTATCCAACAATATCAATAAAAAATGGTAAAGTAATATAAAAATGGTGTACTACCTCCATAGCCTTGGTGTTTGACGGCGGGTAACTTACCGACCACATTTCGCCAATCAAACGAAGTTACCTTGATTTTTTTCTACAAAAATACAAATTAGAATATTATATGGCAAATTTCACATGTATATGCCTGCTCCTTGAGTCTATGGCAAACAAATGTCACTGAAGACAGCATGTTCTAACAGAAAACCTAAATCCCCATTTTGGCCTAGGTCCTACCTTACTGCCATTTACATGATAAAGGAAAATGTAAAATGTGTGTGTACCTAAACACAAATCCCCTATTTGGCCCTATTCTGTTAATATTTTACTCTATCTTAAGTTTTTAATCGGTCCTGACTGTTTATAAGCTAACATTGCACATCCTTGTTCTAAAATAAGTTCTCGAGGATTCAACAGCCATGGTGCTCTGCATTTACAAAATTAATATCACATCACAAACAAAATAAAAGAGATTCAAAGCTTGAGGAGGAGGATTGAGACATGTCTGCATACTACAACCAACTATCCTCCACCTCCACTTATAAGAGGTGGCCGCTTTACTCTTACTCTCCATGTCTCTCTCTATTTTCATCCAGTACAGATTGTACTACCACTATCCCACTCGCTCTGCTATGCTCTGCTCTGCTCCCTACGAAATGAACGCGCGCGCCAGGTTTCTCAAAACAGGTATCGATTTCACTTTTTCGTTTTCCTTTTTTTTCTTTTTTTTTCTTCTTTGCTTCATTTGGTTTTATTGCTCTGTGTCTTCTGTGCGTGGACCACTCCCTCTCATCAACTGTACTTTTTGGGGAGCTTTCAGGGTTATAATTCACAATTCTAATTTGATTTTTATATATTTAATGAAAAACCAAATTAAAAAAAAAAAAAATTTAAAGGAGTGTATTATTGCAACTTATTTTCTTGCTATATCCTAATTTTAATTCACCATGCATTCCTATTTTTTTGCACACACTTTCTCTTTCTAATAAATTTAATATTGTAACATCCCCAATTTCTTATACTAGTAATATACCTTATTAAGAGTATTTGTCTAAAATCATCACATGAATTGAGCTAGCACTAGAGTGTAGTACTTGTGAGATGTAGTAGTACTAGTGTGAGAGTGTGTTGTCTTCTTTAGAAAAAAGGGCAAGGTCATTGTAGGACATGTGCCCCACTATAGAGCCATGACTCAAAAGAACACTACCTTCTCCACTAGTCTCTCATTTTGGCTGAGAAAATCCAATTCTTTCCTTGCTCCCTTCTCTCTCTCGTGAGGATAAACAACAAACATAATAACACTACAAACTTCACATTCCAATTCTCTAAATTACTCACAAAACTCAACTTAACCAAGCCATGCAATTGAAGAATATTGTTCCTTAGGCTGTAATCTTCGATAAATGGTAAGTTTAATTTCTCAAAGACTCCTCTCAATCCCTCCATTTTCGTGCTCAATCAATCCCATCTCACTCACTCAAATTCTGTTTTCAATTGCATGTGTAGAAAACATGCTTAAATTGAGATGTTGATGATCTTGGAAGTGGACTTCAAGATTTTAGCTCAAGGAGGAGTCATAGTCATCAATTCAGCTGAGGATCAAGTTATTAGCAAAGAATCAAGCTTCAATTCTGAGGTGGGTTCTTAGGATAGAATAGTTAGAATTATTCCCCAAAAATTCAACTTTGCATGAGAACATAGGATTTAGGGATTGAAATGTGCATGAGAAGGGTTTAATTCCCAAAACTCTTCTCCTTTATAATTATTATGATATTCATGATGTTAATGGCTTGAAAGATTGGCAATTGTAGTGTAGAAAACTCTATTTTGAATTGGTTCTGCAGGGCTTCGCTCCGAGGCGCAGCACTTTCGCGCCAGGGCGCAGGCAAAATGAGACAGAGACAGAATCTGGAATGCAGGTTCGCGCCAGGGCGCAGAAGCTTCGCGCCGGGGCGCAAGCCACCAGCATTTCCAGATTTTGTCCCCTGTTTCCTGCTTTTGGAAATTCGTACGCATTTTGAATTGTCATCTTTTAAGTCTTGTTTTCCATTAACATTAAGAATACCTTATAATTATGATGTCGTTGTACGGATATGATTGATTATAACCTAGGCTAATAGCTAGGTTAGTTTCCCGGGATTGGGACATATTGGTAGTTGTTGAAACTATAGTTGTGTACATGTCAGTCGGAGAGTAGTTGGTTGTCTTCTGTACGACACTACAGGGATTCGAGGAATCCGGAGAAAAATGTTTAATAATAATTGTGATGTCGGAGGCTCCGTACCATAGTGCTTATGTTCACGAGAATTGGTGCGGAGGAGTGTGAGGCTCTCTGAGACAGGCTCACCTCAGAGTGTCCTTGCGGAGTTTAAAATGAATTCAGATAATTATTTGTGATACACCATATTATTTGTTGTATAGAGATATATATTTGTATATATGAGATGCGCTTATTGCGTGAGGACTGACGTGTAGGTTTTTCCCCGGTGTAGTCACCAATAGGTGGGTAGTAGAATCCACGAGACTTAGCAGTCTTACCCCCCCCCCCCGTTCATGTTTCAGTACTCAGGGTGATCGTGGCAAGCAAGCTGCGGAGTAGTAGCATTGCTTGTATCTGATGATATTCGTCTTAGGATGTTTTAATTTATTGTGTTCTATCTATTTCCTTCCGCTGTGTTGTACTTTTATGTACTATAGCACCTGCGTGTGCTTGAATTATTATCTATGTATTTGTAAACTTGTTGTACTCGGTATTTAATTATGGATCTTATAATATATTCTAGACAATGTATTATGGGGTGTTATAATTGGTATCAGAGCAGGTCGATTCAGACCGTGTCAGAGTCATAAGTATACAGTGCATTCTAAATGCGTACTCTAGGGATGTCTTACATTTATTCTACATGTTGTATCACTTGAGCCTAGCTAACTCAATTTGATTATGACAGATAGAGTAATATGGCAGAAGCACCAAGAGGACGCGGACGCGGTCGTGGTAGGCCACGAAGGAATGTGGCAGAGGAAGACGATCAACCTCAATATCAATACTCTGATCCAGATGCAAATATGTGGGCACATATGATGCATCAGCAGCAACAATTCCAAGCTCAGCAAGCCCAACGTCATGAGGAAATGATGATGATGTTCCAACAACAAACGGGCAATGCGCATACTCAGAACACGGGAAGTGCAGCGTTCAGAGAATTTTGTCGGATGAATCCTCCGGAGTTTATCGGAGAGTATGTTCCCTCGGTTGCAAGAGAATGGATTCAGAGGATAAGTGGAATTCTGGATTCCATGGAGTGTACTGAGCTGGAAAAGGTTACCTTCGCGACAAGATTTCTTCGCGGAGCGGCTTGCAATTGGTGGGAAGGTGTTAAAGCTTACATGACTGCAAGTTAGATGGAGATGACATGGGCTAATTTCAGACGTCTCTTCATCGACCATTATATTCCCGAGAGCTATAGGATGTCGATGGAACGAGAATTGATTGAACTTAAGCAAGGAGGTAAGTCTGTGGCGGAATATACAGCCAAGTTTAACGAGTTAGTGAGGTATGTGGCTGATACTGACGATGCTCCTACCGAGGCATGGAAGATCAAGAAGTACCGTTTCGGTTTAAGGGCGGATATTGCACATGATGTGTCTATGCAGCAAGTTGCTAGTCTTGATGAATTAATTCAGAAGAGTTATCATGCTGAGTCAGGCCTTGAAGCCATGAAAAAGGAAAGGTTTGAGGTGAATCAAAAGAGACGAGATTCGGGGAAGTATAAGGAGCAACTAAAGCCAAGGGGTTCTCCACAGAAGGGAAAACAAAATGTTCCTCAGAGACCACACCCAGCATGTCCAGAATGTGGAGTGTTCCATCATGGAGAGTGTATGAAGGGAAAAGGTGTATGTTTTCACTGCAAACAACCCGGTCATTATAAGAATGAATGTCCCAAGTTGCACGGTTCCGGAGGTTCGAGTGGAACAACAACGAGCAAGGGTCGAGTATATTCTCTTGATGGTGAACAAGCTAGAGGTAATAATGCCTTAATCATTGATGTTTGTCAATTGGGTCAATCTGAAGTTGTTGTACTGTTTGATTGTGGAGCTACCAATTCTTTTATTTCTGTTGAATGTGTGATGAGGTTGGGTTTATCTTCGACTTCATTACTCCCTCCCATGACTGTCGCCGTTGCTACGGGTTGCAAAGTTGTTTCCAAGAGGGTTTGTCAAAACTGTCCTGTTAGCGTCGCAGGAAAAATCTATCATGTTGATCTAATCTGTTTGCCATTAAAAGACATGGACATAGTACTAGGCATGGATTGGCTCTCTGCCAACACTGTGTATATAGGCTGTGCTGAAAAGAATCTATATGTTCCTATTGATCTTAATGCAGAGAGTAGAGCCCTGACTGCTCTGCTGCAGAATACTCATCAGTTAATCCAGTATCTCGGTGCAGAGAATAAGTGTTTCAGTATTATGTTCACCATGAGTTCAGAGTCTAGTCTAAGCCCCAATGACATTCTGATTGTCAGAGAGTATCTGGATGTGTTTCCAGAAGAGATAAATAGTTTACCACCAGAAAGAGAAATTGAGTTCTCAATTGATCTTGTTCCAGGATCTCAGCCTATCTCAGTTGCACCATATAGAATGTCCCCTCTTGAACTTCGAGAATTGAAATCCCAACTTGAAGAATTATTGCAAAAGCATTTCATTCGTCCGAGTGTCTCACCTTGGGGTGCTCCGGTTCTGTTAGTGAAAAAGAAGGACGGTACAATGCGGTTGTGTATTGATTACCGTCAGCTCAATAAGGTTACCATCAAGAATAAGTATCCGTTACCTCGTATTGACGATCTGTTAGATCAACTCAGAGGAGCTACTATCTTTTCAAAGATTGATCTTAGATCCGGGTATCATCAGATCCGTATCAGGACCTCTGACGTGTCCAAAACTGCTTTCAGGACTCGTTATGGTCATTATGAATTTTTGGTTATGCCGTTTGGTCTGACCAATGCCCCAGCAGTATTCATGGATTACATGAACAGAATTTTTCAGCCTTATCTTGATAAGTTTGTGGTAATCTTTATTGATGATATTTTAATCTACTCTAAAGATCCTCAGGAGCATGCAGAGCATCTGAGGATTGTTCTTAATATTTTGAGAGAGAAGCAACTTTATGCCAAATTCAGTAAGTGTGAGTTTTGGCTTTCTGAAGTAAAATTTCTGGGTCATGTAATATCACAAGGAGGTGTATCTTTTGATCCATCCAAAGTAGAAGCGGTGCTTAATTGGGAAAGACCTAGAACTGTATCAGAAATAAGAAGTTTCCTTAGTTTAGCAGGCTATTATCGAAGATTCATTTTGGGATTTTCGGAGATAGCACTACCATTAACCCGGTTGACTAGAAAAGGAGCTGCATTTGTCTGGAATGAGTTGTGTGAGAATAGTTTTAACTTGTTAAAACAAAAATTGACTAGTGCTCCGGTGTTAGTAATTCCTGACCCTGATAAGAAGTATGTAGTGTATTGCGATGCTTCTAATAAAGGACTCGGATGCGTACTTATGCAAGAGGGCGCCGTAGTCGCATACGCATCGCGACAATTGAAACCACATGAAGAGAATTATCCTACCCATGATCTTGAACTAGCAGCCATTATTTTTGCTTTGAAAATCTGGAGACATCACTTGTATGGTGTGCAGTTTGCACTGTACAGTGATCATAGGAGTTTGAGATATTTGTTTGATCAAAAGGAGTTGAACATGAGACAACGGAGATGGATGGAATACTTGAAAGATTTTGACTTCGAATTGAATTACCATCCAGGAAAGGCAAATGTAGTAGCTGATGCTTTGAGTAGAAAGGCGTTGTATGCATTGGAAATTTTGATGCATCAGTGTGGGTTGTATGAGAAATTCAGAGATATGAATTTGAATGTTACCTACCGGAAGGACGAAGTCAAGTTGAATAGAATAGAATTAACCTGTGACTTGCGTTCCACAATAGGTAGTGCACAAGAGAAGGATATGGATTTACAAAGAAGGATCGGAAAACCTGAGTTCACTGTAGCAGATGACGGTGTAATTCGGTTTGGAAGTAGAATATGTGTGCCGAATGATGCGAATTTGAAAAGATCGATTTTAGAAGAAGCACATAAGAGTGGATTTTCAGTTCACCCCGGTTCCACCAAAATGTATCATGACCTGAAGAAGAACTATTGGTGGCCGAACATGAAAACTGAGATCGCAGAATTTGTGTCAAGGTGTATTGTATGTCAGCAAGTTAAGATTGAACACCAGAAACCAGCCGGTCCTTTGCAACCTTTAGGAATACCCGAGTGGAAATGGGAGCATATTACCATGGATTTTGTAACTGGATTACCCCGTAATCAGAAAGGAGAAGATTCCATTTGGGTTATCGTTGATCGATTAACAAAGTCAGCCCACTTCATTGCAGTAAAGTCAACTTATAAGGCTTCACGGTATGCTGAGATATTCCTAGAAGAGATTGTTAAGTTACATGGAGTTCCGTTGAGTATAGTGTCAGATAGGGATCCAACCTTTACCTCTCATTTTTGGCGTGCTTTCCAAAAGGCAATGGGAACACGGCTTAGAATGAGTACTTCAAATCATCCCTAGACAGATGGTCAATCTGAGCGAACCATTCAAACTCTTGAAGATATGCTCCGAGCTTGTGTTTTAGAGGATGGTGGTAATTGGAGCAAACACTTGCATCTAATTGAATTCGCCTATAATAACAGTTACCATGCTAGTATCGGTATGGCACCGTATGAAGCACTATACGGGAGAAAGTGTAGAACGCCTTTATGTTGGACTGAAGTAGGTGATAAAGGAGTGTTAGGACCTGATATTATCCAGGAGACTACTCTGAAGATTAAGTCGGTTAAAGAACATATGAGAGTTGCACAGAGTAGACAAAAGAGTTATATCGATCACAGAAGAAGACCACTAGAGTTTGAGGAAGGTGATCATGTATTCTTACGCGTAACGCCTAAGCTAGGTTTGCGCGGTGTGTTTAAGACAAAGAAGCTTGCTCCTAGGTACATTGGGCCATACCAAATCCTTAAACGAGTTGGTCCTGTGGCTTATCAGTTAGCTTTGCCCCCATCTATGTCCAGGATGCATGATGTGTTTCATGTGTCTCAACTCAGAAAGTTCATTCCTGATCCATTCGTGCCGGTGGAATTAGAAAGCATTGATTTGCAACCAGATTTAACTGATCAGCCTGATCCCGTTCGAATTGTAGATCGTGATGTTAAGGCTCTTCGGAACAAGAAAATTCCTGTGGTGAAAGTAGAATGGTCTCGAGCCCTGGATGGCGAGTTCACTTGGGAGTTGGAATCCGAAATGATGAAAAACTATCCTTATCTTTTCTCAGGTACATTTTCAATTTCGCGGACGAAATTTCTTTAAGGGGGGTAGATTGTAACATCCCCAATTTCTTGTACTAGTAATATACCTTATTAAGAGTATTTGTCTAAAATCATCACATGAATTGAGCTAGCACTAGAGTGTAGTACTTGTGAGATGTAGTAGTACTAGTGTGAGAGTGTGTTGTCTTCTTTAGAAAAAAGGGCAAGGTCATTGTAGGACATGTGCCCCACTATTGAGCCATGACTCAAAAGAACACTACCTTCTCCACTAGTCTCTCATTTTGGCTGAGAAAATCCAATTCTTTCCTTGCTCCCTTCTCTCTCTCGTGAGGATAAACAACAAACATAATAACACTACAAACTTCACATCCAATTCTCTAAATTACTCACAAAACTCAACTTAACCAAGCCATGCAATTGAAGAATATTGTTCCTTAGGCTGTAATCTTCGATAAATGGTAAGTTTAATTTCTCAAAGACTCCTCTCAATCCCTCCATTTTCGTGCTCAATCAATCCCATCTCACTCACTCAAATTCTGTTTTCAATTGCATGTGTAGAAAACATGCTTAAATTGAGATGTTGATGATCTAGGAAGTGGACTTCAAGATTTTAGCTCAAGGAGGAGTCATAGTCATCAATTCAGCTGAGGATCAAGTTATTAGCAAAGAATCAAGCTTCAATTCTGAGGTGGGTTCTTAGGATAGAATAGTTAGAATTATTCCCCAAAAATTCAACTTTGCATGAGAACATGGGATTTAGGGATTGAAATGTGCATGAGAAGGGTTTAATTCCCAAAACTCTTCTCCTTTATAATTATTATGATATTCATGATGTTAATGGTTTGAAAGATTGGCAATTGTAGTGTAGAAAACTCTGTTTTGAAATGGTTCTGCAGGGCTTCGCGCCGAGGCGCAGCACTTTTGCGCCAGGGCGCAAGCAAAATGAGGGTTCGCGCCAGGGCGCAGAAGCTTCGCGCCGGGGCGTAAGCCACCAGCATTTCCAGATTTTGTCCCCTGTTTCCTGCTTTTGGAAATTCGTACGCATTTTGAATTGTCATCTTTTAAGTCTTGTTTTCCATTAACATTAAGAATACCTTATAATTATGATGTCGTTGTACGGATAGGATTGATTATAACCTAGGCTAATAGCTAGGTTAGTTTCCCGGGATTGGGACATATTGGTAGTTGTTGAAACTATAGTTGTGTACATGTCAGTCGGAGAGTAGTTGGTTGTCTTCTGTACGCCACTACAGGGATTCGAGGAATCCGGAGAAAAATGTTTAATAATAATTGTGATGCCGGAGGCTCCGTACCATAGTGCTTATGTTCACGAGAATTGGTGCGGAGGAGTGTGAGGCTCTCTGAGACAGGCTCACCTCAGAGTGTCCTTGCGGAGTTTAAAATGAATTCAGATAATTATTTGTGATACACCATATTATTTGTTGTATAGAGATATATATTTGTATATATGAGATGCGCTTATTGCGTGAGGACTGACGTGTAGGTTTTTCCCCGGTGTAGTCACCAATAGGTGGGTAGTAGAATCCACGAGACTTAGCAGTCTTACCCCCCCCCCGTTCATGTTTCAGGTACTCAGGGTGATCGTGGCAAGCAAGCTGCGGAGTAGTAGCATTGCTTGTATCTGATGATATTCGTCTTAGGATGTTTTAATTTATTGTGTTCTATCTATTTCCTTCCGCTGTGTTGTACTTTTATGTACTATAGCACCTGCGTGTGCTTTAATTATTATCTATGTATTTGTAAACTTGTTGTACTCGGTATTTAATTATGGATCTTATAATATATTCTAGACAATGTATTATGGGGTGTTATAAATATATTATGTACCAAAAACAAAATTTAATATGTTATGTACCCAAAATAAATTTAAAAAAAAAAAAAAAAACTTAAGTTTTTCACAAATATAGCATTAATTAGTTTTATTGAAAAAGACAATAGTAACTGACAAAGGGTACAACAATGATAATTAATCTTATCAAATAAAAGGTCCATGAGAGAGAAGTAGAGAGAGAGAGGCGGCGGTCATCGGCTTGACCTAGGGCAACCGCGACGACAATCATTTTCGCCGGAAGAGAGACATCATTGGGGGGACGGGATCCAAGCAGGGTGCCACAGATGGGGGAGGATAGAGGAGAGTGGACTGAGGTGAGATCGAGACGCCGGAAAGCGCCGGAACGAGCAGATGGAGGAGTGTTTCACGTCACAGAGAAATAATAGTGGATCGATCCAGGCAATCTTGATGGAGATCATTCTCGCGTGATGTTGGTTGTTACTGTACCTTTCTAGGTCGCCATGTTTTCACTACCATGTTGGAGGGAATCGATTGACAGAAAACGCATATCATACGCGTGCGTATCAACTTCAAGATGCTTCACGTTTGCACCATGAGAGGACGCGTTTGGCCCATTCCAACTGCAGCAACTTGGACTTGTCTCATCGTGGCCGTTAGAAACAGAGCGATAACCTCTCCAGTTACTGTAACTTGGACGTGACTCACCTAGCTCGTGTTGATCAGAACGCAGGCTTCAGCAACAAGGCTTTGCCTCTCATCTGCAGTGAAGTGCATAACGTACATGAGGAGAGGGATGGGCTGGGGTTGGATTTCAAACGGTACGTATCTTTCTATTTTATAAACTTCCCGGAATAGTTATCGTTGTTTTATGTTAGGAAGGGATTTGAGGTTTGTGGGATACTCGAGGACGTGTACGTGGCCAAAAAACGTAACTATCGTGGCGATGTCTTTGGCTTTTTGAAATTTTCAAACTTTAAAGATGTTAACAAGTTGTTGAAAGCATTAAACGATGTGTGGTTTGGCCACTTCTGTGTTTGAGCTACGTCGGCAAGGTTTGATCGGAAAGATACGAAGGAGACAAAGAAGGCTAGGTTGGAGATGGACAGTGCAAAGAAGGTGCGAAGGGAGAGATTTCCAGCTGGAAGGAGTTAACTGGGGAAACTCAGAAGGGCGAGGAAAATATAATCGTGACGCAGGAGACGATGGCTAAAGGAGGCAAGGTCGTCCATGTTGGCACGGGAGAACCTGACACGTTTGAGGGTATTAGGGTGCGGGATGTGTTAATTTAGGGGTAGTCCGGAAAGATGACAACTTAGTTCCTCGAAACAACGGTAACTAACCCACTAAACTTATGCAATTTTTCTATGTACTCTTATAAGTTTGTCAATGTAATTTATGATAAAATAGCTTATAAAAATACAATTTTCACTAGTATAAACTTATAAAATAACATAAAATCTAATTTATATTCTATAAGCTGTTTGCATAAGCTCAAAAATAGGCTAATCCAAACAGACCCTAAAAAAGAGTGAAATGTTTTTAAGGAAATATAAAAAGTAATAATATTTAATTAATTTTTTTAGTGATTTGTAAAAAAAAAAATCATTTGTGTCGGATTTGTTGGTCACTAATAATCAGTCTCCAATTCGGTCTCTATAGTGACCGATTTAGCAACCGATTATTTTTTCCTTTTGAACTCAAAAATTGATCTCTAAATTGGTCTCTACAGAGACCGAAATATTGGTCACTAATTTTCAGTCGCCAATTCGGTCTCTATAATTAGGCAGTGACCGATTTAGAGACCAAATAATTTTTGACTTTCACGGTCGAAATTCCGGTCTCTAATTCGTTCTCTAAAGTGACAAAAAAATTCGGTCACTAAATCGGTCTCTAAACGCAAGATTTCTAGTAGTGTTTGTTTTGGCCTTGTTTAGTATCTTTCTGGATTTTTGTATTGTGACTCTCATGTAACTTTACTTCATCTTCCTTAGTATGTCTTGTGCTGAGGAGATTCCTTGTTTATAATATATATCTCATTTTGGCTTGTTCAAGAAAAAATTGAGAAAGGGTACAATTAATAAATTGTACCATTAAAACACCAAATAGACAGTTAAATAGGAACGCTAAATCCGACGTAAATGGACAATTAAAAAAAATGGAGGGAGTAAAGTTTTATAATACGCCACTGTTTTTTTAGTGAAAACTACCTTTGAATAATTCGTATATACTGATACATTAAGTTATTAAATTGATAAATTATCAATTATTTTTATGAATTAAAAAACTATCGGCCGATTATTATATTTTAGAGATAATAATATGATAAGAAATAATACAATTTCATTGCTTACATGTATTTTTTAACAGTTTGTCATTAAAAAAATTGAATATTGACTATTACGAGGAATACAAATTCAAAAAATATCAAATTTTATATTTTTTATTGTTTTCTTTAATAATATTTGCCTATTATAATTTTTCTAATGATAGTAAAAAAAAATTCATTTAAAAAAAAAATTTATTTACCTATTAATTTAATAACTTAATACACCGGTAAATTTGAAATCATCAAATATATCGTAGAACTTTTCAATAGTCATTTTTTTTATATATATAATAGAGGGCCTAAGCCCTCAAATTTTCCAATAGTCGTTCTGGTCACTACGATAAATGAATTTATCAAAATCGATCATTGAAAAATACTGGAGTACATTTGAGTACTAAATTAAGTCCCTAAAGACACATTTAAAAGATAAAAATAAATATGATGAATAGTTAAATGAGTTTAATTTTTAATAGTTAAATGAGTTTAATTTTTAGTAGAGTGAAATATGATCTTAATATTACTTTATGTGGATTATATCCTTATATAAAAAAAAGTTATATACCATATCTTATTAACAAATATTGCAAGTTAATAAAATTAATAGTACAACTTTCTGTCAAAAAAAAAATTAATAGTACAACTTTTGTCTTAAATTTGCACACGGCACCTTAAATTTCACGGAAGACTTCCCTAAGGATTATTTATCTCTGAAAATGAAGAAATAATGGTCGATATAACCTTTACATAAAATCCATATTATGAAGGTGCGTGGAGAAAACACAATAGGGGGGGGGGGGTTGAATTGTGTTTTGGATATTTAAAAACTTTTCAAGATATTTAAATCTATCAGAGTCTTTAAGCACAGCGGAATAGTTCACACAATCAACCTTAATCTAAGTGAATGATGAATGAGTAAATGTGAGAGTGAATGATGAATGAGTAAATGTGAGTGAAAGAGAGAAAGAGACACAACAATTTATACTGGTTCCCCTCACAAATTGAGAGTACTCCAGTCTGAAGGTGCGTGGAGAAAACACAAGAAGGGGGGTTGAATTGTGTTTTAGATATTTAAAAACTTTTCAAGATATTTAAATCTATCAGAGTCTTTAAGCACAGCGGAATTGTTAACACAATTAACACAATGGCTAAGTGAATGATGAAGGAGTAAATGAGAGACTGAGAGAGAGAAAGAGACACAAAGATTTATACTAGTTCCCCTCACAAATTGAGAGTACTTCCTGCTCTAAGTCACACAAGACAGAGAGACTTCCTTGCTCTAATCACACAAGATCAGAGACTTCCTTGCTCAAGCACACAAGCTCAAGACTTCCTGCTCTAAGTCACACAAGACAGAGAGACTTCCTTGCTCCTACACTCAGCAGAAGACTTCTTTGCTCTAATCACTAAGACTGAGACTTACTTGCTTCTACACTAAGCAGAATATTTTCTTGCTTCTACACTAAGCAGAAGACTTACAACTAACTTCTAAGCTTAAACTTATTACAAACATAATAACTTCAGAGGCTTAAGCTAGTTTCTATTCTCACTTCATTTGAGAGATGTTTTCTATTACAATTCAGATTCTCACTTTTATTTGAGAGATGTTTTCTAATGAAGATCGTTAGTCATCAATTCTTTCTTTGGCATATTTATATGAGTTGAGAAAGACATTGAGACGTTGGAGAAATTCCCGTTGTAAGTTGGACAGCTGTAGTCGTTGAAAAACCGTTGAGTAAAGCCACGTCTTCTTTTGCCGTTAAGCTTCACCTTTACTGTCTGTCCAAGATACAGTAATAAGGTAAAACTAGCTCCTAGAGAGAGTAGGATCACATTCTTTGTGACCGTTGTAATTTGTTGTCCTTGATCAGATCATCAGGCTTGATGAGATTAGTTGATGTAGCCCTTCTGATGATTTGGGAATTCCTTAGCTTCTGATGAACCTTAGATTACTTGGATTCTGGTTGGTCTTGAATGAATGGCCTCTGATAGTCCTTCGTAATTCAGCATCTGAACGTCTTCATCTTCTGAATAACTCATGACTAGCAGATAGCTTCTGAACTCTTGTAGGCATCTGAACATCTCTGAGCTTCTGAACTTCTCTGAGCTTCTGAAGTCTTGCAGACATTCTGATCCTCTTTGAGCTTCTGAACTTTGTTTAGCTTCTGACCACATTGTAGCTTCTGAACTCCTTCAGACTGTAAAGATTCAGACTTCCATAGGTTCCATCAGAGTCTAAATTAAATGTGCTCTCGATATAACGTTGGATTCTCCTGCACACTTAATTTAAACATTAGTAACATCAATTGTCCATTTAATACTTTGTTATCATCAAAACTTAAGGGTGTGTACTAACACATATTTTGTTCCAACAATCTCCCCGTTTTTGATGATGACAAACATAAGTATTAAATACAATTGTTGTTGATAAAAATTATCTATGTTGACATTAGGCTTCTGAGTTTCGCAAGCTCCCCCTAAGTCTGATATCCCATAGCGTTAGGTTTGTAAGCTCCCCCTACTTTGTATCCATAGTTAATGTTAATCAGTTTCAGAATTACTTTATTATATGACTTAAACTATTCATATTTTACTATATAAAGAACAAGGTTTGCAAGCTTCTTCTTTTCATAGTGTGATGATCTTTGAATAAAGTTGCACCCTTACTCAAGAACTATCTATGAATAATAAACTTCAATTAATAAATGTATTCTCCTTGAAATTATGCTCTTAATGCAGATGCAAGATGAAGCAAATATTTAAATTAAATGACAATAGGATTAGAGGCACTAGAAACGTATACACACACACTTGGTTCTGATAGTTATCATTAACAGTTTCAGAGTTCAAAATATTTTTCAAACAGTTCAGAGCTTAAAAAAAAATTTAAAGAAAAGTTCAGAGCCTGAACCAAAAACTTGAAAACAGTTCAGAGCATAAAAAAATCTTTTCAAAGAAAATAGCTCGGAGCCTGAACCAAAAACTTGAAAACAGTTCAGAGCATAAATCAATACTTTTGAAAACAGTTCAGAGCTCTTTTAGCACAATATTTTGAAATCCTCAAAGATCAGATTGTCATATCAAAGCATGTACCTCATGCTACTAACTCTGACTAATTCTCCTACGTTCTCTCTCTAAAGCACTACAAAGCCCTAAAAAGCTAAGTAATTTCGCTTCTTCCAACAATTGATTTACCAATATTCTTTCTCCCCCTTTTGTCATTATCAAAAAGAGTATAAGCAATTTAATTAACAAGTACAACGTCCAATACGGTCAAAACAGGAGTGGTTGAACGCATTTAAGACCTTGTCGGTGAAATGAGCTTATAAAAGGAGAGAAATACCTAGTCATTTTATTCACACAGAATAATCTTAGGTTATTGATAGATCTCTTGAGAGAAAAAATGAAACGCTCAGAGAAGAAGAAAGTAGTTTCAAAGAGAGACAGTCAAGATAGGAGAAAACATAAAGGAGAAGCATCAAGAAAAACAAAGCCAGAGCCTGAGGTTCCACTTAGTTCAGAGTCTGAAAAGCAGATTCTCATACAGAGTCTGAAGAATGGGACTCTGACTGGTTTGAGTATTTGAATACAGAATTTCCTCAAGGAAATCAAGCTGATATCCCAGTCACTGATGGGCTAGAGTCTTCTTCTGAGGAAGAGAGATCTGATTCAGATGAGTCAGATTCCCCAAAAGAGGTGCCATTCAAGCTGGATCACCCAACTCCACCATCTAAGGATACCAGTTGATTATCTTTGAAAATATTTGTAACATTTACTCAAGTTTTCAATAAAGTTTTAATTTCTTTGGCTTGTTTAATTTGATTCTCTCATTCTGTTTATTCTCTTGTTATGCAATTTAAATCTTTAAGAGTATCCAAATATTGTACAACAAATAAAGATTAAAAGTAGAACTGTTTGTAAATTAATTAAAGATAGACACATTCATATTAACACACCATGAATAAACACATTTGAATAAATATTTCAGATTAGCACAACGAAGGTAAAAAAGAAACCATACAGAGTTATAAACTTAATCCTATCAATGTGCCTAACAAAATATCAATCAAAAGATAAACACTTAAGCAAATAAAGGGATCCTAGGGTGTTAATTGAGGTTGGCTACAAAAAGAAGCTAGAGTTCTCATGATTTCCTTCTGTTTAGCATTAACTACCTCCATCAGCCCTCCATACTTTTTCATTTGAGTCTTAATTTCTTCAATCTCAGCCTCATACACTGGATTTCTCAAATGCTCTTGACTTGCTTCCAGATTGTCCAAAATAGGCTCATTCAGATTTTTCTCAAGTGATGCTAACTTCTCCATTAGGTTTTGCTCATCACTTGTTCTTACAGAAGAGGATTCAGGTTGATTCCTATATGTGTCCTTCTGAATCTGAATGACCTCTTCAACCATTTTATTCTTTCCCTTGTCACTCCTCCTCTATTCTTCAATATCAGCCTCCTGAAGACTATGCTGCTTCTTTACCAATTCCTCAGTCAAGCTCACCCATTGTTCAACATATTCAGATGAAGATATGTTAGAATGTCTTAGCTCAGGAAGCCCATGTATCTGTCTAATCAAACCATTGCATTCATTCAAGATATCAATGTTGGTTGAGTTGGTTGGATGAGATTCAGAGTTTGAGGGTGAAGGGGTGTGTTGAGGTGATGATTGTGGTTGTTGTTGTTGTTGATCAGGTTGACCAAAAGAATTTGATTGAGCATTTGTTAACTCTTTGATCATTTCATCAACCTGTTCTTTGGTTGGTAGGTTTGGGGTCTCATTTGATTTGAGTACTTCAGTGTGCACTGACTCATGAGAATCAGTAGCAATTACTTTAGTATATGAGCTGATTTGGTGTTCAGGGGTTGTTTGAGGTGTAGGATGTGAATGAACATGTTCAGGTGAGATATATGGTTCAGGTTGGATTGTTACTTGTATGGATGGTTCTGGATGAACAGGTCCTGATACATCTTGTCTTAGAGTAAAGTTGTCTTCAGGACTTGTTTGGGTAGTGTTTGGAGTGGGGTTCTGAGTTTGTTTAGAGATTGAATGTGAGTTCTGAACAAGATTTGTTGTTACATGTTGATGAGATAGTTCACCTCCTAAATGTTCTTCAAGGAATAGTAGAGGTGAATTACTGTGTTGGGTTGAAGATGGTTTTGGTTGAGAATCTTGAGTGTTTACAATAGCAGATTCAGACAAGAATACATTACCTGAGTTATTCATGGTTGAGTCTTCAGCAGCTTTCTTCTTTGGCTTCTTGGCAAGTCTCTTTAGCCTGACACTGATTGGTTCATCGTCAACGTCACTCTCTTCTTCTTGGATCACTACCCTAGATGATCCTCCAGTCTTGGTCTGAGTCTTTCCTTTGCTGTCACCTTTCTCAGACTCAATCTTAGTTCTAACCAATCTTTTTCTTTTCCCTTTAGCATTCTCTGATTCAATCTCAAAAGGTTCTCCTTGGCTCTCCAGTAGTTGAAAGTACTGGTTAACAATACCTTTAGCAGCGGAAGGTATGTCAATGTTAAATCTCTTCACCCATTGAATCTTTTGAGTGAGGTAGTTGTTCCAAAGGTTCTGAACGCTTCAAGGTTTGTCCTGGTAGGAAATACATGTTGGACAATGTATGCACTAAGATGATAGAGGCTCTCAGTTCCCTTAACAGGTTATCTTGCCCAGCAGCCTTGATCACATCAATCACACCACACTGATAAAAAATTTCACTTAGAATCCTTGGATAAGTGATGTGAGCATTGGGCTTGGTTTGCCTTTGGATAGCATTAACAGATTTAGACAAGTGGTTGAAGATATACTTAGCCCAGTTCAGTTGATATCCTTTAGTGAGATAATAGATAAAGTATCTATGATCCCAAGAAAGTTTATCAGAGCTTCCACTCCTTGGGAAGATTGATCCTAGCAGGATTCTGGCTAACAGTTTATGTGTTGGCTTCAAATCACCACTTTTGTTGCTCTCACAAGTTTTCCCTTCTTCATAACACATATTTGTTATATCAATTAGACACCCTGTGTTCTTGGCTTCAACAGCACTGAAGGCATTGAATTTTCCTTCATTGGGAATTTGTAGAATACTTGCCAGATTTGATTGGGTCAGAACTACTTCAAAACCACACACCACCGACCTAATTTCTTCTTCCTTGACTTCTCTTAGGCCCAATTCAGCGGGAGTCTTGTCCTTGTTTTCAGGCTTTGAATTCCTTAAGACAGCCACTTCTTTATTGTAGTCTTCCATCGTTACTACCTTGCTCCTAATCCAGAAATCTTTTACCAGTGTAGGGTAGATTGGACCATTTAACAATTTCATGTATCTAACCCCTCCATTTTGGTCAGTGAAGAACTTTTCAATGTCGTGCTGATTCAATCGAAGACTTTCAAAATCAACTGGTTGTTCCATAACCAAGTCGAATGATTTTCCCTTCATTTCTAATGACTTTTCAATGCAAAACAGTTCTGTGCTATTGACAATGTTGATCGGTAAGTCTTTTGGGAAGAAGACCTCTGTAGTAGGAACTGACGAGGTAGAAGTTTCCATTTCAGAAGTTAGGGTTTTAGGATTTTCTAATTTCAGAGAGAAGGAAAGTTTTTCTAAGGTTTAGAAAACAAGAGTGTAGGTTGTGCAAGTGTTCAGTGATTTTGATTAAAAATAAACTACACACATATTAAATTAAATCAAAAATAAATGGACTATCATCAACTGTTTTAAACCAATCAGAACATGTGTACGTGTTGTTCTTTTAGCGCCAAAGCGTTTTAGTAGAAATACTTAAACGTTTCCAATTCATTTCCTATTTAGAGACTTATCCTTCAGAGGTTGAAAAGTTTCTCAAAGTCTGGACTACTTCAGATGCTGAGATCCAAAATACTTCAGAGTCTGAAAATGTGTCTTTCAAGATACTTAAAAAATATTCAGACATGATTTTTCAAGGTTTTTAGTTCTGAACATTTTGTGTCCTAAGAAGACATTTTCAACCTTTGAATGTTATTCCTCTGAGATGTCATCCAGATGTTAAGAATACTCACCTTGCATTGAAGCTTTCTTGACTCAATTGTAGTCAGTGTCATAGCCTGAACAGTTACTCCTCCAAGCTGAGTTACTGTCTTCTTTAGAACAAGCTTAATATTCTTCATCTTCTTCACCATCAGATTCATAAAAAATGTGCCTTCTGTGCACAATTGCTCTCCTTCCATTTGCAGTTACATGAATCCATGTGAGTGAAGAGTCTATTTTCCTCATTTGTCCTGCAGCCAAGTAAACAATTTTTCTTTTGGTACCCACTTGCTGAAGGGTCCTAGACTGTTAGTTACATGACCTCTATTCTCCATTTGTACCATCTGAGAGCTCTCAGGTACAAATCTCGAATATAGATCAAAAGGTGAAGCATTTTCAAATATGCTTGATGAACTTGGTTTTTCATATGTGTCAGCACATGAATAACCAATTCCATTTACACCATTGCTTTTAAGAGAAGATAATAAAGAAATAATGTCACTATTGTCAATGTGTTTATTACAGAGGTCTTTAGAATCAATTGAGTTCTTGTAAGGTTTGCTACTGCTGGCATTCCCTTTTTCAAGATCTTCAATCTTTTCTAGAGCCTCTTGATATAAACACTTAAATTGACTTGCTTGTTCACTTAAGTGCTCACAATTAACTTTGAGCTTTTTAAACTTATGTGAACCAGCATTTAGCAGTTTTATGAGTTCAAGTTTAGGAAGTTGAGAATATACCTGATTCAGGATGTCTTGGTCAGAGTCATAACTTGAATGTTCAGACTCTGAGTCCACTTCAGACTCTGCTGCTGCTTCAGGTCTTGCTTGCTCTTCAGGTCTTGATCTCCTTGGTAGCTTGACTTTCTTTTCTTCTTCAGAAAGTTTGTCCAGCTCTTCCTAGGTTGTCAATTTCTTCTTGCTAGCTATTTCTCCTCCATTCTTCTTGAATTCAGACCATCTTTGAAATTTCTTTGAGAAGTTATCAAAGTATTCTTCATCAAATTTTCCCTTAATATCTTTAAGCTCCATTTCTTGCTTCCCTTTTCTAGATGCTTCCTTGTCTCTTGCATTTGAAGTATATACATCAGATGTTGATGTAGATATTTGCTTGTTGCTCAGATCTCCACTCATATTAAGTCCATCTTCCATTTCTTTAATGAGATCAGCAACAAGTTGATGAATCTTCTGCTTCCAATCATTCACTTGTTGAGCCATGGTGTTTTTCTCCTTTGGATCTTGACTGTCTCACGGTTAAGTGATTTACCAACAGAACCGGAGCTCTGATACCAATTGAAGGTGCGTGGAGAAAACACAAGAAGGGGGGGTTGAATTATGTTATAGATATTTAAAAACTTTTCAAGATATTTAAATCTATCAGAGTCTTTAAGCACAGCGGAATTGTTAACACAATTAACTCAATGGCTAAGTGAATGATAAAGGAGTAAATGAGAGAGTGAGAGAGAGAGAAAGAGACACAAAGATTTATACTGGTTCCCCTCACAAATTGAGAGTACTCCAGTCCCCTTGTTTCCAAGAGAGTTCACTATAATCACTAAGATTACAATTAGATGCTCAAGCACACAAGCTCAAGACTTCCGTGCTCAAGTCATACAAGACTCAAGACTTCCTGCTTTAAGTCACTCAAGACAGAGAGACTTCCTTTCTATAATCACACAAGATCAGAGACTTCCTTGCTCAAGCACACAAGCTCAAGACTTCCTGCTCTAAGTCACACAAGACAGAGAGACTTCCTTGCTCCTATACTCAGCAGAAGATTTCTTTGCTCTAATCACTAAGACTGAGACTTACTTGCTTCTACACTAAGCAGAAGACTTTCTTGCTTCTACACTAAGCAGAAGACTTACAACTAACTTCTAAGCTTAAACTTATTACAAACATAATAACTTCAGAGGCTTAAGCTAGTTTCTATTCTCACTTCATTTGAGAGATGTTTTCCATTACAATTCAGATTCTCACTTTATTTGAGAGATGTTTTCTAATGAAGATCGTTAGTCATCAATTCTTTCTTTGGCATATTTATATGAGTTGAGAAAGACATTGAGACGTTGGAGAAATTCCCATTGTAAGTTGGACAGCTGTAGTCGTTGAAAAACCGTTGAGTAAAGCCACGTCTTCTTTTGCCGTTAAGCTTAACCTTTACTGTCTGTCCAAGATACAATAATAAGGTACAACTAGCTCCTAGAGAGAGTAGGATCACATTCTTTGTGACCGTTGTAATTAGTTGTCCTTGATCAGATCATCAGGCTTGATGAGATTAGTTGATGTAGCCCTTCTGATGAGTTGGGAATTCCTTAGCTTCTGATGAACCTTAGATTACTTGGAGCCTGGTCGGTCTTGAATGAATGGCCTCTGATAGTCCTTCGTAATTCACCATCTGAACGTCTTCATCTTCTGAATAACTCATGACTAGCAGATAGCTTCTGAACTCTTGTAGGCATCTGAACATCTTTGAGCTTCTGAACTTCTCTGAGCTTCTGAACTCTTGCAGACATTCTGATCCTCTTTGAGCTTCTGAACTTTGTTTAGCTTCTGACCACATTGTAGCTTTTGAACTCCTTCAGAGTGTAAAGATTCAGACTTCCATAGGTTCCATCAGAGTCTAAATTAAATGTGCTCTCGATATAACGTTGAATTCTCCTGCACACTTAATTTAAACATTCTCAAGCACACAAGACAAAGAGACTTCCTTGCTCTAATCAGACAAGATCAGAGACTTCCTTGCTCAAGCACACAAGCTTAAGACTTCCTTGCTCAAGTCACACAAGACAAGAGACTTCCTTGCTTCTACACTAAGCAGAAGACTTCCTTGCTCTAATCACTAAGATTGAGACTTATCAATTACTCACGCAGGAGTAATACTAACTTTTAAGCTTAAACTTATTACAAGATAATAACTTCAGAGGCTTGAGCTAGTTTCTATTCTCACTTAATTTGAGAGATGTTTTCTATTACAATTCAATTTCTCACTTTATTCTTAGAGATGTTTTCTAATGAAATTCGTTAGTCATCAATTCTTTCTTTTGCATATTTATATGAGTTGAGAAAGACATTGAGACGTTGGAGAAATTCCCGTTGTAAAATGGACAGCTGTAGTCTTTGAATATCCATTGAGTAAAGCCACGTCTTCTTTGCAGTGAAGCTTCACCTTTACTATTTGTCCATAATACAATCATAAGGTACAACTAGCTCCTAGAGAGAGTAGGATCACATTCTTTGTGACCGTTGTAATTAGTTGTCCTTAAAACAAATCATCAGGCTTGATAAGAGTAGTTGATGTAGCCCTTCTGATGACTAGGGAATTCCTTTGCTTCTGATGAACCTTTGATAACTTGGAGTCTGATTGGTCTTGAATAAATGGCCTCTGATAGTCCTTCGTATTTCAGCTTCTGAACGTCTTCATCTTCTGAATGACTCATGACTAGCAGATGGCTTCTGAACTCTTGTAGGCATCTGAACATCTTTGAGCTTCTGAACTTCTCTGAGCTTCTGAACTCTTGCAGACATTCTGATCCTTTTTGAGCATCTTAACTTTGTTTAGCTTCTGACCACGTTGTAGCTTCTGAACTCTTTCAGAGTGTAAAGATTCAGACTTCCATTAAGGTTTCATCAGAGTCTAAATCAAGTGTGCTCTTGATATAACGTTGGATTCTCCTGCACACTTAATTTAAACATTAGTAACATCAATTGTCCATTTAATACTTTGTTATCATCAAAACTCAAGGGTGTGTATTAAAACACATTTTGCTCCAACAATCTCCCCCTTTTTGATGATGACAAACATGAGTATTAAATACAATTGTTGTTGATAAAAATCAGCTATGTTGACATTAGGCTTCTGAGTTTTGCAAGCTCCCCCTAAGTCTGATATCCCATAGGGTTAGGTTTGTAAGCTCCCCTATTTTGTATCCATAGTTAATTTTAATCAGTTTCAGAATTACTTTATTATATGACTTAAATTATTCATATTTTACTATATAAAGAACAAGGTTTGCAAGCTTCTTCTTTTCATAGTGTGATAATTTTTGAATAAAGTTGCACCCTTACTCAAGTACTACCTATGAATAATAAACTTCAATTAATAAATGTATTCTCCTTGAAATTATGCTCTTGATGAAGATGCAAGATGAATTAAATATTTAAATTAAATGACAATAGGTTCAGAGGCACTAGAAACGTATACACACACACTTGGTTCTGATGGTTATCATGAAATACAGTTTCAAAGTTCAAAATATTTTTCAAACAGTTCAGAGCTTAAAAAAAAATCTTTTCAAAGAAAAAAAAATTCAGAGCCTGAACCAAAAAGTTGAAAACAGTTCAGAGCTCTTTTAGCACAATATTTTGAAATCCTCAAAGATCAGATTGTCATATCAAAGCATGTACCTCATGCCACTATTTTGACCACTCTCCTACGTTCTCTCTCTGAAGCACTACAAAGCCCTAAAAAGCTAAGTAATTTCGCTTCTTCCAACAATTGATTTACCAATATTCTTTCTCCCCCTTTTGTCATTATCAAAAAGGTAGTATAAGCAATTTAATTAACAAGTACATCGTCCAATACGGTCAAAACAGGAGTGGTTGAACGCATTTAAGACCTTGTCGGTGAAATGAGCTTATAAAAGGAGAGAAGCCTAGTCATTTTATTCACACAGAATAATCTTAGGTTATTGATAGATCTTTTGAGAGAAAAAATGAAACGTTCAGAGAGGAAGAAGGTAGTTTCAAAGAGAGTCAGTCAAGATAGGAGAAAACATAAGAAGAAACCATTAGAAACAAAGCCAGTGTCTGTTACAGAAGAACTCGGTTCATAGTCTGAAGAAAAATCTTCGGACGCTGACTGTTTTAAGTTCTGAAGACATATATTCCTGAAGAAAATCAAACTGATATCCACAGCCTAAGAAGGGCAAACTGACATTCCTGAAGGAAACCAAACTGATGCATGGTTTCTTCAAGAATATCCAGTCCCTTCTCCAAAGGTCATCCCTTGGAGGCTTCAAGAAAATAGTCTTTAGGAATTTTAATATGTAATCCAGAACTTATGTTCTCAATGAAATAAAGTTCATTACTTTGGCTTGTTTATTTTTTATTTCTTATTTATTTCTTCTCTTGTTATGTAATTTGATTCTTTAAGAATAACCAAATATTGTACTCATTGAAAATTAATTTTATGAAGGAATCACAATATTTTGAAGTCTACAATGAAAACTGTTTGTAAAAATTAAAGCTTATTTTAAAAAAATTTATAATCAGAAAACAAACAAATTAGCACATAATGAATATTTAAGATTGACAAACAATAACATAAAAAAAAACTTTCAGAAGTATGTACTCAATCCTACCAATGTGCTTAATAAAACTATTAAACTGCAGATAAACACATAAGCATTCAAAGAAATCATAAGGGTTTTTTGGGGTTGGTTACAGAGATAGGCTAAGGTTTTCATAATCTCTGTTTGGTTTCCATTGACTTTCTCTATCATCCCAATATACTTATCCATCTGGGCTTTGATTTCTTCAATTTCAGCCTCATATACTGGATTTCTCAGGTGCTCTTGATTGCTCCTTAGATTTCCTTGGACAGGTTCATTCAGATTACTATTTCTTACAGTAGAGGATTCAGGATGATTCCTCTCTGTGTCCTTTTGATTCTGAATAACCTCTTCAACCACTTTGGCTTTTCCCTTGTCAAACCTCCTCTGTTCTTCAACATCCGCCTTCTGAAGGTTGTATAGCTTCTTCACTAACTCCTCAGTTAAACTCATCCATTGAGCAACATATTCAGACGAGGGCATGTCAGATTGCCTCAGCTCATGAAGACCATGTATCTATTTAAACAGACTATTGCATTCACTCAAGATATCAATGTTGGTTGAGTTGGTTGGATGAGGTTCAAAATTTGAGGGTGAGAGGGTATGTTGAGGTGATAGTTGAGATTGTTGTTGCTGTTGATCAAAGGTTTTAAGATGAAAATCATTTACATGAAGTTCTTCAATCATAGCATCAGCAAGGTTTGTTGATGGAGAAATTTGGATATCTTCTGAATCAACAAGTTTAGTATGTCTTGAAACATCAGAGTAAGGTTCAAGTTCCTCAGTACTTTGTTGTTCAGGTTGTGTTTGGTTATGTGATGGTTGAAGTTCAGGTGGTGTTTGAACAAGTTCTGAAGAGAGGTGTGGTTCAGTATGGGTTATTTCTGGTATGGGAGGTTCTGAATGAACAGGTTCTGAGATGAGTTGTTTTAGTGTGAGGTGGTCTTCAGGACTTGTTTGGGTGGATAGAGTCTGAACAGGATTTGTGGTTATAGTTGGGTTAGGTAATTCACCACTTAAATGTTTTTCAAGGAATTGTAGAGATGAATTACTAGGTTGGATTGATGATGAGTTTGGTTGAGTATCTTGAGTATTTACAATAGTAGGTTTAGATACGATACCTGAGTTGTTTATGATTGAGCTTTCAACAATTTTCTTCTTTGGCTCCTTGGCAAGTTTCTTTAATCTGAAACATAGTGGTTCATCATCATCTTCACTTTCTTCATCACCCACTACTATCATAGTTGAACTCCCAGTCTTGGACTTGATCTTTCCTTTACTTTCTGCCCTTGCAGCTTCACTCTTCTCCATCTTTATCTTCACCAGCCTCTTCCTCTTCTTCTTCAATTCTTCTTCTTCAATCTCAAGCCCTTCACCTTGACTTTCTAGCAGTTGTATATATTGATTGACAATACCATTTGAGACAGCAGGTATGTCAATCTTATATCTCTTCACCATTGAATCTTCTGAGTGAGGTTGAGGTTCAAATGGGTCAGAAGGTTGCATTTCTTTTCCTGCTAGCAAGTTCATGTTGGAGAGGGTGTGAGCAGAGATTGAAGAAGCTCTGATTTCCCTAATCAGATTGTCATGACCAGCAGCCTTGATTACATCTATCACACCACATTGATAAAATATTTCACTAAGGATTCTTCGATAGATGACATGAACATTTGGCTTGGATTGTTTCTGAGTAGCACTCACAGCCTTGCAGAGGTGATTAAAGATGTATTTTGCCCAGTTCAAATTAAATTTCCTTGTGAGAAAATAGACAAAGTGCCTATGATCCCATGAAAGTTGATCAGAACTTCCACTCCTTGGAAATATTGATCCTAGAACTATTTTGGCCAATACCCTCTGAATAGGCTTCAAATCACCCACCTTGTTGCTTTCACAGCTCTTCCCTTTTGTGTAGCACAGCTTGGTCATGTTCACTAGAAATTCTGAATTCTTTGCTTCGCTTTGGCTATAGGTATGGTAGGTGCCTTCATTGGGGATAGACAATACCTTAGCCAGATTTGAAGCAGTGAGAATCACTTCAAAACCACATACTACGGAGTGTACTTCAGTCTCTTCAACTATCCTCAATCCCAATTCTTGAGGAGTCTTATCCTTATTCTCCAACTTCTCCTTCTTCTTTGCATCCAGCTCCTTATTATAATCTTCAACCGTCTTCACTTTGCTTCTGATCCAGAAATCTTTTACAAGCGTTGGGTAGATTGTGTTGGAACAAAATATGTGTTGATACACACCCTTAGGTTTTGATGATAACAAAGTATTAAATGGACAATTGATGTTACTAATGTTTGAATTAAGTGTGCAGGAGAATCCAACGATATATCGAGAGCACATTTAATTTAGACTCTGATGGAACCTATGGAAGTTTGAATCTTTACACTCTGAAAGAGCTCAGAAGCCACAACGTGGTCAGAAGCTAAACAAAGTTCAGAAGCTCAAAGAGGATCAGAATGTCTGCAAGAGTTCAGAAGCTCAGAGAAGTTCAGAAGCTCAAAGATGTTCAGATGCCTACAAGAGTTCAGAAGCTGTCTGCTAGTCATGAGTCATTCAGAAGATGAAGACGTTCATATGCTGAATTACGAAGGACTATCAAAGGCCATTTATTCAAGACCAATCAGACTCCAAGTTATCAAAGGTTCATCAGAAGCTAAGGAATTCCCCAGTCATCAGAAGGGCTACTTCAACTAATCTCATCAAGCCTGATGATCTGATCAAGGACAACTAATTGCAACGGTCACAAAGAATGTGATCCTACTCTCTATAAGCTAGTTGTACCTTATTACTTTATGTTGGACAAACAGTAAAGGAGAAGCCTAACTGCAAAAGAAGACGTGGCTTTACTCAACGGTTTTTCAAACACTACAACTGTCCAACTTACAACGGGAATTTCTCCAACGTCTCAATATCTTTCTCAACTCATATAAATATGCCAAAGAAAGAATTGATGACTAACGATCTTTAATAGAAAACATCTCTCAAATTAAGTGAGAACTGAATTGTAATAGAAAATATCTCTCAAATGAAGTGAGAATAGAAACTAGCTTAAGGCTCTGAAGTTATTATGTTTGTAATAAGTTTAAGCTTAGAAGTTAGGTGTAAGTCTTCTGCTTAGTGTAGAAGCACGTAAGTCTCAATCTTAGTGATTATAGCAAAGAAGTCTCTTGCTTGTGTGCTTGAGCAAAGAAGTCTCTTGTCTTGTGTGACTTGAGCAAAGAAGTCTCTTGCTTGTGTGCTTGAGCAAAGAAGTCTCTTGCTTGTGTGCTTGAGCAAAGAAGTCTCTTGTCTTGTGTGACTTGAGCAAAGAAGTTACTTGTATTGTGTGACTTGAGCAAGGAAGTCTCTCTGTCTTGTGTGACTTAGAGCAGGAAGTCTTGAGCTTGTGTGCTTGAGCATCTGATTGTAATCTTAGTGATTATAGTGAACTCTCTTGGAAACAAGGGGACTGGAGTACTCTCAATTTGTGAGGGGAACCAGTATAAATCTTTGTGTCTCTTTCTCTCTCTCGCTCTCTCATTTACTTAGCCATTAAGTTAAGTGTGTTAAACATTTCCGCTGTGCTTAAGGACTCTGATAGATTTAAATATCTTGAAAAGTTTTTAAATATCCAAAACACAATTCAACCCCCCCCCCCCCCCCCCCCCCCGTCTTGTGTTTTCTCCATACACCTTCAATTGGTATCAGAGCTCCGGTTCTGTTGGTAAATCACTTAACCGTGAGACAGTCAAGATCCAAAGGAGAAAAACACCATGGCTCAAAACATGGATGATTGGAAGCAGAAGTTATATCAACAAGTTGTTGATCTTATCAAGGAAATTGAAGATGGACTGAAGCAACAATCAAAATCCTTCCACATCAGGGGCTGAACAAATCTCTAATATTGAATCTACAACCACAAACGTTTGCTTCATTAGTGATGATAATGAAAGCATTCAGAAAGCAATAGTAAATGGTTTGTTAGATCAATATGAAGAGTTTAGAATGGAGGAAAATGAGAGTATTGGAGAAATGAGCTTAAGACTTCAAGCCATCAAGAGCAAGCTTGAAGACTTCAACAACAAACTCAGCAACAAAGAGCTTGTAAGCAAGTTGCTGAGAAGTTTGCCTCTGAATTGGAATGTAATTTCAAACTCTATAGAGGAAACTGAAGACATCAACTCAATGAGTCTTGAATCATTGATTGATTTACTCAGAGTCCATGAATTGGCTCTGAAGGATATGCAAGAGTTGAACGGTGAAGAAGCAGAATTAGCAAGGAAAGGAAAGCAAGCATTGGAACATGAAGATCTTGTTGAAGGACCTGATGAAGAGTATCTTGAAAGGTTTTCAAGAAAAGTTCAAAGATGGTACAACTTCAAGAAGAATGGAGGAAATCTGGCCAAAGGAATGACAACCTGGGATGTACTAGACAACTTCTCTGAAGATGAATCTGAAAGAGCACCAGGAGCTGAAGGATCAAGTTCTGAAGATGGTTCAGACTCTGAAGATTTAAGTTCTGATGGAAAGTCAGAACCTGAGAATATAGACAATATCCAGAGAAGAATGAATCAGGTATATTCTCATCTTTCTAAAGCAAAATTGATCAAGCATCTTGAGAAGACTTTACTTAAACTCTCTAATAGTCAGCAGAAGTATAAAAAGCTTAAAGCTGACTATGAGAATTTAAGTAAGCAAGCAAATCATTTTGGAGATCTTGTACAAAAAGATTTTATCAAAACAAAAGATCTTAAGAATGATTATGCTGTATGTTACAAACCCTTTGAGCACTCTCTAGCTCTCAAAGAGTATTGCAACATCAATGCTGATCAAAATAAAATTGTTTCCATGCTTTGCAACCTTGAGACCAACAATACTAATGGAATTGGATACTCTAGTAATAAAACACTAGAGGAACCAAGCTCATCAGCTATTGATGGAAGCATCTCACTTCCTAATCTTTACACTACATTTGTATCTGATAGCACTCAGATAAAACAAGTGAAGGATAAAGATTGGGCAACTAACAGTCTAGGACCCTCAAGCAAGTGGGTACCAAGAGACAAAATAATTTACTTGATTGCAGGTGAATCAAAGACTCTGAACATTCCAATCACATGGATGCATGTGAATGTGAATGGAAGAAGAGCAATTGTGCATAGAAGGCACATTTTTGAAGAGTCATATGGAGAAGAAGATGAAATGGAATACATAAGGAACAGGAGGGAGCATGGAGAATTTGAAGCTTGTTTTGAAGATGATAACAACTCAGTGTGGTGGAGTGATTGCTCTGGCTATGACTCTGACTACAATTAAAACAAGAAGCTTCAAAGCAAGGTGAGTAACTCTTAACTCCTGAATGGCATCTCAGAGGAATAACATTCAAAGGTTGAAAATGTCTTCTTAGGACACAAAATGCTCAGAACTAAAAATCTTGAAAAATCATATCTGAACATTCTTTCAAGTAATCTTGGAAGGCACTTTTTTAGACTCTGAAGTATTTTGGATCTCAGCATCTGAAGTAGTCCAGACTCTGAGAAACTTTCCAACCTCTGAAGGTTAAGCCTCTGAATAGGAAATGAATTGGAAACGTTTAAGTATTTTTTACTGAAAAGTTTTGGAGCTAAATAGACAACACGTATACACGTTCTGATTGGTTTGAAAGCGGTTAATGATTAGTTCGCTTTACTTTTTAATTAATGTATTGTGTGGTTTAATTTGTTTTATGTTTTTTTTAAATCACTTAAACACTCACACTTTACACTATCACATCTCTCACCCTTGTCTTTCAAAACTAGAACAAACTCTTCCTCTCGCTTTAGCAATATCCACACCCTAACCTTCTGAAATGGCATCTACTTCTACATCAGTTTCAGACTCTTCGTTTACTTTTCCTAAAAACTTTCCGATCAACACCATTGCTTGCAAGGAAATGTTTTCTACAGATTTGTCTCTTGAGATGGAGGGAAAATCTCTGAACCTGGTTATGGAACAACCAGTGGACTTTGATAGTTTTGAAAAGAATCATTTTGATGTTCTAAAGTTCTTTACTAATCACAAAGGGAGCTTTAGATACATGAATTTATTAAATGGTCCAATCTATCCTACTCTGGTAAAAGATTTCTGGATCAGAAGCAAGGTGAAGACAGTTGAAGATTATGACAAGGAGCTAGAAGCAAGGAGAGAAGAAATGGCTGAAAATGAAGACAAGACCCCTCAAGAGTTAGGACTGAGAATCATTGAAGAAACTGAAGTGCATTCCGTTGTGTGCGGTTTTGAAGTAATTCTCACTGCTTCAAACTTGGCTAAGGTATTATCCATCCCAAATGAAGGCATTTACTACACCTTTAGTCACAATGAAGCAAAGAATTCTATGTTTCTGAAGACTATGACAAGACAATGCTATGTCAAAGGAAAAAGTTGTGAGAGCAACAAGATAGGTGATCTGAAGCCCACTCAGAGAGTATTAGCCAAAATTGTGTTAAGTTCTATATTTCCAAGAAGTGAAAATTCTGATCAATTGTCATGGGATCATAGACACTTTGTCTATTTTCTCACAAGGAAATATGATTTAAATTGGGCTAAGTATATCTTTGATCACCTATGCAAAGCTGTGCTTAACACTCAAAATCAGGCCAAGTCTGATATACATGTCGTCTACCCAAGGGTCCTCAGTGAGATTTTCTATCAATGTGGAGTGATAGACATAATCAAAGCTGCTGGTCATGACTGCTTGGTAAGGGAATTCAGAGCCTCCACAATATCTGTTCATACACTCTCTCACATGAACTTGTTGTCAGGACATGAGGTACAACCTTCAGAACCTTTGATACCTCAGCCTCACTCAGAACCTTCTTTGGTGAAGAAATGGAACATTGACATACCTATAGTTTCTAGTGGTATTGTCAATAAGTATATTCAACTGCTGGATAACCTAGGAGAAGGGTTTAAGACTGAGAAGGAAAAATTGAAGAAGAAGAGAAGAAGGCTAGTGAAAGCATATAAGGTTGAAGGCTCAGAAAGTGATGATGAACCTCTCAGTGTCAGACAAAAGCAACTTACCAAAGAGCCTAAAGAAAGGATTGCTGAAAGCTCAGATCATAACAAATCAGGTGATGTATCTCTTTCTAAACCTGTTGTTACTACTGCTCAAGACATTCATTTAACCTCATCATCAACCCAACCCCTTCCAAATTATAACCAGACAAGTTCTGAAGATAATCTTACCATAAAACAACTTATATCAGAACCTGTCAAATCAAACCATCCTGAACCAGAACTCATCAATATTTCCTCATCATCATCTTCAGTGGATTTAAATGAGTTAGATGAAATACTAGCTAGCTGTGAACGTCTTAATGCTAAAACCAAGCCATCTATAACTCAAACATCCTCAGACCCTTACACACTCAAACACCAAACTCCATCTGAACCACAACCCACTGAACATGTTGTTTCAGAAGAAAACCTGAATCTCCCACCATCAAACCATGTTGAGGCTATGGTCAATGAACCTCTTATAGAAGATTTTCATCTCAAAGGCTTTGTCCAAACCAGTCCTAGTTGTCAACAGTCACAACAAATACCTATCCTTTCAAATCCTCAACTCATCAACACACCTTTAACCAATGAGCCTCATCCAACCAAATCAAACAATCCTGATGCCTTGAGCAAATGCAATGACTTGTTTAAATAGATACATGGTCTTTACGGCCAAAGGCAAATTGATATGCCTTCATCTGAGTATGTTGCTCAATGGGAAAGTCTGACAGAGGAGCTGGTAAAAGAGTTGCACAATCTTCAAAAGACAACTGTGGAAGACCAGAGGAAATTTGACAAAGGGAAGGCCATCAATGCTAATGAAGACATTCAGACTCAAGTGGACGATCTGAATGTACATCTTCAAGACAATCTGAGGGGTGATCAAGGTAATCAACAGCATCTGAGGAACCCTGTCTATGAGAATGATATCAGAAGGATTGAAGACAAAGTGGACAAGTTTATGGGATTGATGGAAGAAGTAAATGCTAATCAGAAAAACATCATGATAACCCTAGCGTCTTTCTGTAGTCAACCCCAACCTTAGGATTATCTTGATTTCTTATATGCCTTTATAACTGATTAATAGGTTGTTAGGGACTCTGATAGGATAAAGTTCATTTTGTTATCTCTGAATTGATTCTGTTTAGCATATCCTTTGTTTGTTTTTAATTTTTTAACTGATCGTTATTTTCATTAAACAAACAAAGTTGCAAATTTGATTTTAAATGAGTACAATATTTGATTTTTCTTAAAGTGTCAAATTACATAACAAGAGAAGAAATATAAATAAGAAATCAAAATTAAACAAGCCAAAGTAATGAACTTTGTTTCATTGAGAACATAAGTTCTGGATTACATATTAAATTCCTAGAGACTACTCTCTTGAATCCTCCAAGGGATGACCTTGGAGAAGGAACTGAATATTCTTGAAGAAACCATGCATCAGTTTGGTTTCTTTCAGGAATGTCAGTTTGCCCTTCTTAGGCTGTGGACTTCAGTTTGATTTTCTTCAGGAATATATATCTTCAGAACTTAAAACAGTCAGAGTCCAAAGATTTCTCTTCAGACTCTAAACTGAGTTCCTCTGTAACAGACATTGGCTTTGTTTCCATTGGTTTCTTCTTGTGTTTTCTCCTATCTTGACTAACTCTCTTTGAAACTGCTTTCTTCTTCTTTGAGCGTTTCATTTTTTCTTTCAAGAGATCTATCAATAACCTAAGATTATTCTGTGTGAATAAAATGACTAGGTATCTCTCTCCTTTTATAAGCAATTTTCTTTGCCAAGTCTTAAATGCGTTCCACCGCTCCTGATTTGACGGCATTGAAAGTTGAAATTGTTATTAATTGCTTATACTACCTTTTTGATAATGACAAAAGGGGGAGAAAGAATATTGGTAAATCAATTGTTGGAAGAAGCGAAATTACTTAGCTTTTTAGGGCTTTGTAGTGCTTCAAAGAGAGAACGTAGGAGAATTGGTCAAAGTTAGTAGCATGAGGTACATCCTTTGTTATGAAAATATGATCTTTGAGGATTTCAAAATATTGTACTAAAGAGCTCTGAACTGTTTGAAAAATATTTTGAACTCTGAAGCTGTTAATGATAACCATCAGAACCAAGTGTGTGTGTAGAAGTCTCTAAGCGCCTCTGATCCTATTTTGTCATTCAATTTAAATATTGCTTCATCTTGCATCTGCATTAAGGGCTTAATTTCAAGGAGAATGCATTTATTAATTGAAGTTTATTATTCATAGTTAGTTCTTGAGTAAGGGTGCAACTTTATTCAAAGATTATCACACTATGAAAAGAAGAAGCTTGCAAACCTTGTTCTTTACATAGTGAAATATGAATAATTTAAGTCATATAATAAAGTAGTTCTGAAACTGATTAAAATTAACTATGGATACAAAATAGGGGGAGCTTACAAACCTAACCCTATAGGTTATCAGACTTAGGGAGCTTGCGAAACTCAGAAGCCTAATGTCAACATAGCTGATTTTTATCAACAACAATTGTATTTAATACTTGTGTTTGTCATCATCAAAAATGGGGAGATTGTTGGAACAAAATATGTGTTAATACACACCCTTAAGTTTTGATGATAACAAAGTATTAAATGGACAATTGATGGTACTAATGTTTAAATTAAGTGCAGGAGAATTCAACGTTAGATCAAGAGCACACTTAATTTAGACTCTGATGAAACCTATGGAAGTCTGAATAAATACACTCTGAAAGAGTTCAGAAGCTACAACGTGGTCAGGAGCTAAACAAAGTTCAGAAGCTCAAAGAGGATCAGAACGTCTGAAGGAGTTCAGAAGCTCAGAGGAGTTCAGAAGCTCAAGGATGTTCAGAGGCCTACAAGAGTTCAGAGACTGTCTGCTAAGTCATGAGTCATTCAGAGGATGAAGGCGTTCAGAAGCTGAATTGCGAAGGACTATCAGAGACCAACCTTTGAAAGACCAATCAGACTCCAAGTTATCAAAGGTTCATCATAAGCAAAGGAATTCCCAGTCATCAGAGGGCTACATCAATTACAACTTTTCAAGCCTGATGACTTGTTCTAAGGTCAACTAATTGCAACGGTCACAAAGGATGTGATCCCTCTCTCTAGGAGCTAGTTGTACCTTATAACTGTACTATGGGACAAACAGTAAAGATGAAGCCTCTCTGCAAAGGAAGACGTGGCTTTACTGAACAGATCTTCAATGACTACAGATGTCCATTTTACAACGGGAATTTCTCCAACGTCTTTCTCAACTCATATAAATATGCCAAAGAAAGAATTGATGACTAGCGATCTTCATTAGAAAACATCTCTCAGAAGAAAGTGAGAATCTGCATTGTAATAGATAATATATCTCAAATGAAGTGAGCATAGAAACTAGCTTAAGCCTCTGAAGTTATTATGTTTGTAATAAGTTTAAGCTTATATGTTAGTAGTAAGTCTTCTGCTTAGTGTAGAAGCAACAAAGTCTTCTGCTTAGTGTAGAAGCATATAAGTCTCAATCTTAGTGATTAGAGCAATGAAGTCTTCTGCAGAATGTAGGAGCAAGGAAGTCTCTCTGTCTTGTGTGACTTAGAGCAGGAAGTCTTGAGCTTGTGTGCTTGAGCAAGGAAGTCTCTGATCTTGTGTGATCAGAGCAAGGAAGTCTTTGATCTTGTGTGATCAGAGCAAGGAAGTCTCTCTGTCTTGTGTGACTAGGAGCAGGAAGTCTTGAGCTTGTGTGCTTGAACATCTATTGTAATCTTTGTGATTATAGTGAACTCTCTTGGAAACAAGGGGACTGGAGTACTCTCAATTTGTGAGGGGAACCAGTATAAATTGTTGTGTGTTCTTCTCTCTCTCACTCTCTCATTTACTCCTTCATCATTCATAACGCCATAAGTTAATTGTGTGAACAATCCGCTGTGCTTTAAAGACTCTGAAAAGGTTTAAATATCTTGGAAAGTTTTTAAATATCCAAAACACAATTCAACCCCCCCTTCTTGTGTTTTCTCCACGCACCTTCATATAAGTCATCCTTGGTATGAGGCCACATAATTTGATCCTCCACAAGTTCTTGAATTATAGGAATTTGCTTAATTAATCCACCTTCAAAAGGGAGAAAGACTTTTTCTATTAACATAGAATTCAAGCATAGAAGAGGGTTGTGGGTTAGGATATATTTAACCAAAGTCACAAAAATCTGCTCATTGTAAGGAGTTATGACCCTGTACCTATTCTGCATAGCTATCCAGTTATCCCCCAGATATTAATGTTCTGGTCATTGCCGATTTTCCAACAACTTCCTTTCTTGAGTCTTGACTATCCAAATAGTGTGGTGTATACTCTGCCAAGCATAACTAGAGTTATTTCCTAGTTAGAAATGTAGAATATCATATTGAGGGTAATACTTAGATTTGAGACATTGACTTAACAACGAGGTATGGTTAATTTGGAGCCTCCATACTTGCTTAGCTAGCAAAGCCATGTTGAAACTGTGGATATCTCTTAAGCATAAGCCACCATTAGTCTTGGCCTTAAAAATGTCTTTTCTAGCCTTCCAGTGGATTTTGTGGTTCCCATACTTGCCTCCCCACCAGAATCTACATATAGCCTTCTCAATTTGCTCACAAGTGCTTTCGGGAAGCATCTCACTGTATAAATGCGAATAGCCTGAATGACCGCACTGATTAGGATCCCTTTTCCTGCAAAAGATAGATTCCCTCTCTCTCCTTCCTTTAAGCTTACTCCAAACTCTATCCATAATAAAATTTAAAACCCCTGTTTTGATCTTCCTGTTTGAGTAGGCATGTCCAAGTACTTAGAAATGTTGTCCAACACTATATTTAAAACGAGATAATATTATGACTTAAAATTAATATTTTTGTTTAGAATTTTAAGGATATGTTTATAAAATTTAAGATTGGTTTTTTTTATTTATATTAATATTTAAGATTGGTTTGTTATTGTAAAAGATATGTTTAGAATATTTAAGATCAGTTTGTTATTTTAAAAGATATGCTTTAGAAACATGTTTTAGTTGTAGTTCTATATATAGAGTCACGTAGCTATGAGTAATAATGAGAATGAAAATAAATAAAAATATGAAAGTATTATCCATATAACAATATATATCTAAAGAGAGTTTCCACTAAATTCCGCAATACATAATACAAATAAAAATAACAAATCATAAATTTTCATCTATTCAGTTTGGTTTTATATTTTTATATTTTCTTAAAATAGAACCAAACCGAACTAACTGGTTCGATTCGATCTGGCTCGATTTGCTTGATGGATATAAAACACTTTCTTTTTCAAACAATAATGTGTTTTGCCCGCTGTCATTTTTTCGGTGTGTTCACTGCTACAATTTATTCATACAAAGTATAATATGTTTTTTATTTTTCAGACAACTTCAAATTAAATAAATCCATACAACATACTCAAAATTGAGTAAATTCAAACAACATATCCAAAATGACGATGCACTTAAATACAAATACAATCATTCTAAAATTAAATAAATGCATACAATATACTTAAAATGATGGTAATTCACCATCAATCACTATGGGTGAAGGGAAGGATGGATGGATCGTGTTTCTTTGACCGAGGTGAGGAAACACTTGGTTTGTGTTTGGTCATTGAACACGTAAGAAAAAGAAAGATGGTCAAGTTATGTTTGGGGTTTGAAGGTGAAAAACACAAGAAGGGGGGTTGAATTGTGTTTTTAAAAATTGTTTCTTTTGTCTTAAGAAATATAGAAATGCAGCGGATATGATAAACTAAACTAAACACAAATAAAACAGTGAGAGAGAGAGAAAGAACACACAGAAATTTTATACTGGTTCCTCTCACAAAACGAGAGTAGTCCAGTCCCCTTGCACTTCCAAGGGATTTCACTATAATCACAAAGATTACACAACTAATGCTCAAGCACACAAGCAAAAGACTTCCTTGCTCTAAGTCACACAAGACAAAGAGACTTCCTTGCTCTAATCACACAAGATTAGAGACTTCCTTGCTTAAGCACACAAGCTTAAGACTTCCTTGCTCAAGTCACACAAGACTTAAGACTTCCTGCTCTAAGTCACACAAGACAGAGAGACTTCACAAACTAACTTAATATAGAGATTAAGTAGGACTGAAAGTTCTAAGCAAGACTCTCTAAACACTAAGCTCAGAGTCTGTAATATCAAAAGATATTTAACTTAGAATATAACACTAGAAAGAATAACACAGTACACAACTTTGAATATGATTTGAATCTTTCTAAGTTCAGATGATCTTCCAGTAGTCTTCTCTCTATGAGGATGTCTTCTATTTATACTCTATGTATAAAGACGTTGAGAAGAGAACCGTTGGTTGTACACTCTCCCTTTTTGTTGACAAGACGGTTGTACTCTTTGACAGGACTGTTGTACTATTGCATTGGTTATTAGTTGTCTTTCTTCAAAGAGAGATCTTCAGGATCTGATGATACCGTTTATTTGATCTTCTGAAGATGTACACATGCTTCAGACTGTGTTTCTTTCTTTGGCCTCTAAGGACTTCTTCAGAGGCTCTGATGCTTCCAGCATCATCAGAGCCTTAACACTTCAGACTGTGTCCTTCAGATGCCCAAATGATGATCTACGAGGATGATATTTTTACTTTGTTCCTGCACACTAGATCATTTATTAGTAATACCAATTGTCCATTTAATACCTTGTTATCATCAAAACTTAGGGTGTTTTATAAATAAAACTCATTTTTGTTCCAACAATCTCCCCCTTTTTGATGATGACAAACATAGGTATTAAATACAATTGTTTGTTGATTAAATTAATTATGTCAACATCAGGTTGTTGAGGTTTGTAAGCTCCCCCTGAGTCTGATAAACCATTAGGGTTAGGTTTGCAAGCTCCCCCTAAGTTTTATCCATAATTAAGTTGAATCAGTATAAGAACAATTTGATAAACTTGATTGTATCTACATACTTGACTCTCAGAGTGTGAGGTTTGCAAGCTCAACTCTTGAATCTGATAAAAATAATTAAGAGCACAATCTTAACTACCTTCATCTATGCAAACACAATTATGTTTATTAATTTGTTCCCCTTATCACTTAAGTTCATAAACATTTTGCAAGATAAAAAAATGAGATTCTTATTTCAGACAGTTTCAGATATTATTATGTGAGTAGAAATAAAAATTACTGACAATTGTACAACTACAACTAAATAATACTCCCCCTTTTGTCATCAGCAAAAAGAATTTTAAACAAAGAATGAAGAATCAATAGGCTAAAAACAAAAGGTGAAAGAAAGGGAAAAAAAAATCCTCAGGGTGTTTGGAAAAATGAAGAGTGCGAAGTTGTTGAGCCAGTCTTGCAGATGCCCCTGAGTATGCTACCAGCTCTAGCAGCTTATTTTCTTGTTCAGCAAGCGTATCTCGTATTATGTGTAGAGTCGTTGCTATGAGGTCTGAATTATCTGCTTCTGGCTGTGCCACAGGTGGTGCAGATACTGGTTGACTTGGACCACTAGGTAAGTGAGTCACATGATCAGTTGGTACATCAATTCTATCATTTATTGCAATTACAGTATCTAAAAGCATCAGAGGTGGGGAGGAGTTGGGAGAGTCTGATGGAATTGATGGAGATGGGTCAGATGATATGGCATTGGGTGGTTCAGAGGTTTCATGAATTGGAGAAACTCTAAAAGAAGTTTCTTTCAGAATCTCTTCTTCAGAGAGAATTTTGGGTGATGACTGAGGGATAGAACAATTGGATGGCTCAACTGTTTCCTCCTCAGGAATATGCTTAGCTTTGGAAGAGAATTGTGCAAAACTATCCATAAGGTCATCAAACGAGGAGTCAGAAGACTCTGACTCAGTCGGAAATGTTGACAAATTCAGGTTCAGAGGATGTTGGATAGATGGTATTTAGGGGTTGGACATGTTCTAGAATAGATGCTTCAGATATTTGATTGCAATAATTAAAAGAATGAATATTACCTGTATCTGATCTTTGTCTCTTTTGTCCCCTAGAAGTGCAATGCTTTGTGCGAGGTCTTTTGAGAAATTTCGCACTTAGCAGGTCTTTCACAGTAGGTTCTGCAACCACTGGCTGTTCGTCAGCCTCTGGATGATCATCCTCTGATCTATGTATAGAAGCCTCTTGCATGGATAGTTCCTCAACCACTTCATCTTCTTCATAGTCACTGAACACCTCTTCCTTAACTGCTCTCATAATCTGTGCAAAAGTTGGGCCATCACCTCTTCCAATGTCCTTATGAGTGATGGGGGTTCCTCTTTCCTTCATTAACCTCATGTATTCCAAAATGACTTCAGGAGGTTCATTATAAAAAATGAAGGCATCACTGATTGGCTTGAATTTGGTCTTGTTTACCAGAAGAGGTTTTTTGGGGATAGATGAGCTGGTCTGATCTCTTCAAACGCAGACTCACCAAGACTTTAGCATCAAGAATTGGAGCTCTAACTTGTTCAAGGTCGTCAGACACTCCAGCAAGCATGAATCTATCAGGAAGACCAAGTTGCTCAAAGATGAAGCTTAGGAGCCTGGGATGAGAGATCAATTTGGAAGGATTTTCAAACTTTTGAGCCTCACAGATTGTCTCACATAGATGGTGAAAGAGGTAGGCAGGTAGATTCATTTTCCTTTTGGTGGAGAGGAAGTAGATAAAGTGTCTCTGATCCCAATTCAGAGAGTCACTGCCAGTATCCCTAGGTAGAACAGATGAGAACAAAATCTTGGCAACTTTGCTCGATCATTCAGATGACTAATCTTGTTGGACAGCTTCTGATCCTTAAAACAAAGTCTGGCAATATCATCTAGATACACTGACTTTCTTCCAGAAGCTGCAGTATAGAGTCTTATCATTCCAGTGTTGGGAAGATTTAGCATTTTGGCCAAATTGCTTCTTGTCAAAATGACTTGAAAGCCTCCAACACTAGAACGAATTTCTGTTTCAGTAAATTTTCTCAGACCCAATTCTTATCTTGATTTTCCTTTATTTGCACTTCGGTTCTGATTAATTAGACGTTGAAGTTCAGCATTAGCATCTACCAAAGTCACAACTTCACTCTTTCTCCAGAAATCAAACACTAAATTGGAATAGATAGGTCCATTAAGCATATCCAAGTAGTGTCTCCAACCTTGTTCAGTAAAGAATTCCTTGTAGTCATGTCCATTGACTTTCAAGGCCTCAAAGTCGATTGGTCTTTCCATAACCAATTTACTTTCTTCAAACCTAAGATTCATAGTGGCATCTTTAAGATGGGAGTCCTGAGCATAGATGTTGATTGGAATGTCCTCTGGGAATCTTGAGACAGATGATGAGCTTGCCATTGTTGAGGTTAGCTAACAGGGTTTTGCTAGTATGGGGGAGAAAGAAAGTGCTCTGGGTTTTAGAAGAGACGGGCTAGAAGAGAAAGTGAACTTGTGCGAGAAGGGAGTAAAAAGATTTTGAAAAACTTTAGTAAAAACAATGATGGGGGAGTACATTCGTTGCAATAAAGAATTTCGTCATAAACTGCCTTTACACTAACCAATCACAGACTTAAGAGTAAAGACAAATTAATTGACACGTGTACTCCACATGTAAACACTTTAGAGCTTAAAAATTTTCAGCGTCTGAAGACTTTCCATACTTCAGAGGCTGAATTTACAATTTTGTAAGTCAGAGCTTGATATCTTCAGAGACTAAAGTCGTGTTCAGATGCTTTTTGATAAAATCTAGTATTTCAACTGCTAAGGGTTTTGTAAATATATCAGCCCATTGTCTTTCAGTTTCAATGTATTGAATATTTACACTACCCTTCTGAACAAGATCTCTTATAAAATGATGTTTAATTTCAATATGTTTAGCTCTTGAATGCAAAATTGGGTTTTTAGAAAGTTGAATAGCTGCAGTGTTATCACAGAAAAGTGGAATATTATGACTATTAACTTTGTAATCCTCTAACTGATATCTCATCCAGAGTAGTTGTGTACAGCACTTGGCTGCTGATATATACTCTGCTTCTGCTGTTGACAAAGCTATTGTAGTTTGTCTTTTGCTAGCCCAAGATATAAGATGTTCACCCACAAATTGACAATTGCCACTTGTGGATTTTCTCTCTACCTTATCTCCAGCAAAGTCAGCATCACAGAATCCTATCAGCTTATAATCATTTATTTTCTTATAAAATAATCCAAGATTTGTGGTTCCCTTCAGATATCTAAAGATTCTCTTTACAGCAGTAAGATGAGATTCTCTAGGATCTGATTGGAATCTAGCACACAAACATACACTAAACAAAATATCAGGCCTTGATGCAGTTAGGTAAAGTAAAGAACCTATCATACCTCTGTAGAGCTTCTAATCAACTTTGCCTTCTGAATCCTCCTTGCTGAGACTGCTTGTTGGATGCATTGGTGTTGTCATCTTCAGCAGCTCCTTTGTATACTTGGTTTGATGAATGTAGGTGCCATCTTTGTCCTGGTTGATTTGTATTCCCAGAAAGAATTTTAGCTCTCCCATCATGCTCATTTCAAATTCCTCCTGCATAATCTTAGAAAATTCCTTGCACAAAGATAAATTAGCAGATCCAAAAATAATATCATCAACATAAATTTGAATAATTAGAATGTCATTCTTAAATGTTTTGCTGAAGAGAGTATTGTCAACATGACCTTTTTGAAAACCTTTTTCAACTAAAAAATTGCTTAGTCTTTCATACCAAGCTCTGGGTGCTTGTTTCAGACCATAAAGAGATTTCTTTAATTTAAAAACATGATCAGGATGTGAAGTATCCTCAAAACCAGGAGGTTGTTTGACATATACTTCTTCAGAAATGTAGCCATTTAAGAATGCACTTTTGACATCCATTTGATACAAAATAATACTATGATAAGTAGCATAGGAAAGAAGTAGTCTGATAGCCTCAAGTCTGGCTACAGGAGCATATGTTTCAGTGTAGTCAATCCCCTCTTGTTGACTATACCCTTGAGCTACCAGTCTTGCCTTATTACGAACAACTTCTCCTTGTTCATTTAATTTGTTTCTGTAGACCCATTTTGTTCCAATGATATTCTTCTTGTAAGGCTTGGGTACTAAGCTCCAGACTTCATTTCTTTCAAACTGGTTGAGCTCATCTTGCATTGCAACAATCCATGCATCATCAGCTAGTGCTTCATCAGTTGAACTTGGTTCCACTAGGGAGATTAATCCGATTAATGAATCTTCATTTCTGAAGCTTGATCTAGTTTTTCTTGGACTGTCCTTGTTTCCCAAGATTAGCTCTTCTGGATGAGAGGATTTGTATTTGAAAGATTGTTTTGGTTGCTCAATTCTGCTTGGACTACTTCTGATAAGTTCTGATGCTGGGTGATCTTCAGAGTCCAAGGTTTCAGGAGCTGAATTTGTTTCTTCAGAGGTTTGTTGAGCTGGTCCTGATGTCTCTTCAGGTTCTGAGTCTTCATCATCTGATAGTTGAATATCTACAAAATTCTCAACTAGCTCTGACACTTGGTCAGGCTGCTTGTCATCAAATTTTATGTGCATACTTTCTTCCACTGTATGAGTTTCAGAATTATACACTCTGTATGCTTTTGAGCGTTCATAGTATCCAATAAAGATACCCTTGTAAGCTTTAGCATCAAATTTCTTCAGATGAACTTTTGTATTTAGAATGTAACAGGTACACCCAAATTGATGAAAGTAGGATACACTGGGTTTCTTTCCCTTGAATAGTTCATATGTTGTCTTATTCAAAATAGGTTTAATATAGATTCTATTTTGAACATAACACGCTGTGTTTATAGCCTCTGCCCACAGATACTTAGCAATGTTAGTCTCATGCATCATGGTTCTGGCCATTTCTTGCAGAGTTCTATTCTTTCTTTCTACAACTCCATTTTGTTGTGGAGTTCTAGGAGAAGAGAACTCATGTAAGATGCCATATTTTTCACAAAAATTTTCAAACATTTCATTTTCAAATTCACCACCATGATCACTTCTAACTTTCAAAATGTGTAAACCTTTTTCTTTTTGTATCTGTGTGCAGAAATTGCTAAAGACATCATATGCATCATCCTTATTTCTGAGAAATTTAACCTAGGTCCATCTACTGTAATCATCAACAATGACTAGTCCATATTTCTTCACATTGATTGAGGCTGTACTCACAGGACCAAACAAATCAATGTGAAGTAGTTCTAAGGGATTGGAGGTAGAGACAACATGCTTTGGTTTAAAAGAGGTCTTTACACTCTTTCCTATTTGGCAGGAACCACAAAGAGCATCTGAGTGATATTGTAGCTTAGGTAGGCCTCTGACAAGGTAAAGTTTGCTAAGCTTAGAGATTAACCTCCAGTTAGCATGACCTAACCTCTTATGCCAAACCCACTTTTCTTCACTCAGAGTTAGCAAGCATTTTACCTCTTGGTCTGCCAAATCAGAAAGGTTTACTTTAAAAACATTGTCTATTCTCTTACCTTTGAACACTATGGACTTGTCAGATTCTCTAATTACAGTACATAACCCTTTATCAAAGTTAACCACAAACCCATTGTCACAAAATTGACTGATGCTAAATAGGTTGTGTTTAAGTCCATCCACAAACTAAACATTATTAATAGAAAGGGAGGAATTACCTACAATACCTGTACCTTTGATCTTGCCTTTCTGATTTCCTCCAAAGCCGACTGTTCCACCATCTTCAAGTTTCAATGATGAGAACAATTTCTTATTACCAGTCATGTGCCTTAAACATCCACTATCCAGATACCATGATTGATTACTATTTTCTTTCAGTCTGGATAACTGTAGAATAAACAAGGTCAATCATTGTAATAATATCCTCTATATTCATTGTGAAATTCTCTCTAATAATCATTTGCCTTGTCCACTTCAACAGCTCTGGAAGTAAAGTAATGTTTAGGAACATAAGCTTTTCTTCCATAGCTAATCACTTGCTTCCATTCATCTGGTTTGAAATGATTTTTCCTACAATGAAAATCTGAATAGAAAACAATTTTACATCTTGGTACCCATTGTTGTCTGGGTCCAGTTTGGTTAGTTCTATATCCTTTAGTTCTTCTTTGCCTTTGTGAAGAACTTTGTGGACTATTAAAAAAATTCCTTTGAAAATTTGGTCTTTGAAAATTGACCCTCTTAGTCCATTGATTTTGAAATCTAGGCTTTGATTGATGATCACTATAGGACTTGGATTGCTTTTCTAATCTAGGATTAGTTTTGCTTACCAGAGTCTTATGTTGATTATTAATCCTCAGCTTGGTTTGTTTTAGAGTCTGATTGGATGAGCTTCTGAGTCCCAAAGTTTTAAGAGTCTTAGACTTGCTAGTCTCAGATTCTGAACGCTCAGGTCCCGAGTTGCTCTCTTTGAGGTTCTGAAGGACAGCCTCTGAAGTACCTTCAGAGCTTGTCTTGCAGACCCCAGAGATACCTTCAGAGTCTGAAACAATCATAGCTTTGCCTTTGTTTTTCTCAGGCACAAAAGTTGAATAAAGATTATCAGGAATATTATTTAAACTAATGTAAGGATTTTGTTTCCCATATGATTTACCATATGAGTAACCAATTCCTTCTCCTACATTTTTACAAACATTATAAATCATAGACGCCATTTTACTTTTGTTGACGTTCTGATGAACAAATTCCTGAAGAGCAACCTCATGCTCATCAGTAGGTTTGTTGCATCTTGTGCATCCATTTTCAAGTTCTTCAATTTTGATTAAAGAATTTTTATATAGATCTTGAAAATGTTCAGCTTTCTTTGTTAACTCATCCTTTTGTGTTTTTAAAAGTTTTAGTTTAGAGGATGATTTAGCAAACTTACATAAAGACATACCAAGGTAGGTTAAGAGTTGTTCTTTAGAATAATTTAACAATACCTGTTCAGATTCATCAGAGTCTGATTCATCAGAGTCTGATCCTTCAGAGTCTTCATTAGCTGTAGCCACCAGACCCACATTTGCTTCTTCATCATCACTATCTGAGGATGCTCCCAGGTCTTCAAATGTTGCCATTAAGCTCTTCTGAAACCTCCTCTTGTAGCTACTGAACTTCTTGTTCTTGTCCTTTGATGAAGCTTCAGGACATTCAGCAATGAAATGTCCTGGTTTGTTGCATTTGAAGCAATTCTTCTCTTCTCTGTTGGGAGTGCTCCTTGAACTATTTCCTTTACGACTCTTGCTCATCCTTGCCCATTTTTGAAAGTTTCTGGTGAACATGGCAAGTTCTTCATCTTCTTCTTCTTCTTGATCATCTGAGGAAGAATCCTCCTCATCCTCCAGAGTTTTAGCTTTGACAGCTTTTGAAGATTTCTTGATTGAGGTTAAAGCTACTGATCTTTCTTTCTTCTTTACTGCATCAACATTCAATACCATCTCATGGCTCTTGAGATTGCTGATGAGTGATTCAAGAGAGATTTTCTCAAGATCCTTAGCTTCCTCAATAGCTGTGACCTTAGGTCTCCATTTGTCAGTCAAGCTATTTAGGATTTTCCACACATGATCAGAGGTTGTATAACTTTTCTTCAGAATCCTGAGGCTAGACACCAGAGTCTGAAATCTAGAAAACATGGTCTCAATGTCCTCATCAGGTTTCATGGTAAAAAGCTCATACTGCTGAACCAGTAGTCTTGCTTTGGCATTCTGAACTTGCCTATTACCATCATAGTTTGAGCATAGAGAGTCATACATGCTTTAGATGTAGATTTATCCATGATTTTGGTATATTCATCATGAGATATTGCTGACATCATGATTTGTTTGACCTTGTTGTGTTTAGAAAAGATCTTCTTGTTTTCAGCAGATAGAGCTCTTTTCTGAGCTATGGTAATCTTACCATCAGAGCCTATTCCATCAATAGGTACTCCTTCTTCTATCAGGTCCCAAAGCTCATCATCAATTCCATTGACATAGTGATAAATGCTATCTTTCCACCACTCAAATCTTAGAGCATCACCACTAAAAATTGGAACCTTTTTGTTGCTAGAATCATGGTTAGACGCTGAAGAGGTAGAGTCATGTTGTCGTAGTTGTATTGAACGTTGGATAGATCTGTATTAGAAGATGTAGGAATAGTTGCAGGTGTAGATGTTTCTTCCCCAGACATACAGTGTTTTTCAAAGATCTTTGACTGTCTCACTGTGAAGTGATTAAAAGACAGAACCGGAGCTCTTGATACCAATTGAAGGTGAAAAACACAAGAAGGGGGGTTGAATTGTGTTTTTAAAAATTGTTTCTTTTGTCTTAAGAAATATAGAAATGCAGCGGATATGATAAACTAAACTAAACACAAAACACAAATAAAACAGTGAGAGAGAGAGAGAGAGAGAGAGAGAGAGAGAGAGAGAGAGAGAGAGAGAGAGAGAGAGAGAGAGAGAGAGAGAGAGAGAGAGAACACACAGAAATTTTATACTGGTTCCTCTCACAAAACGAGAGTAGTCCCTTGCACTTCCAAGGGATTTCACTATAATTACAAAGATTACACAACTAATGCTCAAGCACACAAGCAAGAGACTTCCTTGCTCTAAGTCACACAAGACAAAGAGACTTCCTTGCTCTAATCACACAAGATTAGAGACTTCCTTGCTTAAGCACACAAGCTTAAGACTTCCTTGCTCAAGCCACACAAGACTTAAGACTTCCTGCTCTAAGTCACACAAGACAGAGAGACTCCACAAACTAACTTAATACAGAGATTAAGTAGGACTGAAAGTTCTAAGCAAGACTCTCTAAACACTAAGCTCAGAGTCTGTAATATCAAAAGATATTTAACTTAGAATATAACACTAGAAAGAATAACACAGTACACAACTTTGAATATGATTTGAATCTTTCTAAGTTCAGATGATCTTCCAGTAGTCTTCTCTCTATGAGGATGTCTTCTATTTGTACACTAGGTATAAAGACGTTGAGAAGAGAACCGTTGGTTGTACACTCTCCCTTTTTGTTGACAAGACGATTGTACTCTTTGACAGGACCGTTGTACTATTGCATTGGTTATTAGCTGTCTTTCTTCAAAGAGAGTTCTTCAGGATCTGATGATACCGTTTATTTGATCTTCTGAAGATGTACACACGCTTCAGACTGTGTTTCTTTCTTTGGCCTCTAAAGACTTCTTCAGAGGCTCTGATGCTTCCAGCATCATTAGAGCCTTAACACTTCAGACTGTGTCCTTCAAATACCCAAATGATGATCTACGAGGATGATATTTTTACTTTGTTCCTGCACACTAGATCATTTATTAGTAATACCAATTGTCCATTTAATACCTTGTTATCATCAAAACTTAGGGTGTTTTATAAATAAAACTCATTTTTGTTCCAACAGGGTTGGCCCAATAATTGTTGGGCTACATATAAACTTCATCTCGGTTCTTGAATTTTTAAAAATAAAAGTTGAGAACCGAACCACTTTTTTGGTTCTCATCAGTTTGGGTTTTTCAGTTTGGTTTCGTTTGGATTTTTTATTTAATCGCTTTTATCTGATCCACTTACACCACTAACAATATTTTGTAATTTGGTAGTCTCGAATCTAATTTCCTCCAAAACTTACACTTTGAAGTCGCATCGTTTATTGATGTGACACTCAACTCTCATGGTCAGTATGACTTTTCCTTAAAATAAAAACACCGAGAGTCTATTATGCAAGACACCTTTTGAGTTCATAGTTTATTAACTCATGATTAAACAAGATTTTTTCGGTGAATGTGACTATAATGTTCCCACGAGCTTGTAGCTTATTTTGACTAGCTTATATTATTTTTTAAAAAGATAATTCAAGTAGTTTATAACGTAAAGCTTATAAATTATCTATTTTGTTTATCAATTTAACACTTGGTCTCTTAATTAAAAACCTATTAAAAATATCTTACATTAAGAAAATTGATCTGTTACCGGAGGGAGGGAGGGAGGGGGAGAGAGAGAGATGAGTTTTACATTAATAATTTTAAAGAAAATTCCTTCGGAGATGGTGTCATGTCAATAATTTAATTGGAGCGAATACCAAACCATGAATGGAAAAAACATAAAGGTTTTAAATTGTTCAAAAAAGTTAGAGGGCGGGGTTCACACAATTGCAATATTTTAGGAGAGCAAAAATTGCATTTAAGCCTAAAAACAAAACCAGGTCCACTTAATAAATTTCTTTTCTTAAATTCGAGTCTAACACTTTTTGAAAATCCAATATCACTCATTAACCTATATTTTTTTTATAATATAAAATATATAAACCTACTTAAAACCTAATTTGTATTAATGTCTTTCAACATATATATCCTTATCAACCAACAATGTTGAAATGGCTGAACATTTTTTCGTAGATATCCCAATTCGAATCTAAGATCTCTCATTTGACCGTGTTTATTAAAATTACCAAGTTATATATGGATTATCCATAATGTTGAGTGGGTTATTCGAAAAGAAAGTTGTTAGGCTATTGGAAATGGTGAAAAAATCTAACATTTGAAAGTACAATTGGGTGCCCTCATCATCTGGACATCACATTATCACAAAAAAAAAACTAACATCACCATTGTTGAGATGATTTTAGATGATTATTGACAAAATGCACAACTAATAAAATCAATCCATTTTCTATTTTTCACAAGAATTATTTGTGGGCCAAACATATATGGTTTTTCTCACCTTTGGATTGCCAAATAGAGGATACAAATCATAGTGTTGTTATCTCGTTCGATGAAGCTATTTCGGTAAGTCTTTTCAAGATAAGCAAGTGCAAGTATCTGTTATGCAAGCAATTTCAAAGGCGATCAACATTCTTCGAAATTACCATTTAGAGGCGAAAAAACCCTACTGAAACAAGATCTATATCTTCAACTCATAAATCATGTCTCTCGTCTCAACGCCTGAAATATGGTCTCCCCCTTCATCTCTTTTCTTCAAAATTAATGTCGATGCAGCTAACAAAGACAATGTGCTCGGAGTTTCAGATGTAATAATTTAAAACACATTTTGGCAAACCATTATTGTGACTACATGAAATCAACACATGTGTAAATTTGATCGTCACTGGAATTGTCAGAGCTCTATTAAGATTTCATTTTGCTTCTCAACTTGTAGATTGCATTCTCGAGGTAGATTGTGAATCATGTTGTCGTGGTTCAATTGCAACTATGTTAGAAGATTGCAATATTTTAGAACTATAGGGATTTACTTTTGTAAGCTAGCTTTCTCACCCACTAAACATAAATGCAATAGAATTGCTCATGAACTTCCTATCACAAATTCAAATGAGGCGTGGATAGAAGATCTTCCCTCATATTGGATCCCTTGTATTTGAAAGATTTGAGCCTAATTGGGCCTTAATCTTTTTTGCTTTTTTTCTTTTTCAATATATGGTTTTATTTTTGAAAAAAATAGACAAGCAATTGAATTTGGACACTTTTTTAGAAGCATTGAACTTGGACACTTAACAATACATACTTGTTGAGAAAGAAAATACTACATATGACAGCCTACTACATATAATATATTCACCCAAAATATTAATGCAAGTTAAACATGTGTCAATGTTTGACCCTTTCTTTAAAATGTTAATATTGGACACTATTCTTATAACTTATTCGCGTATGTCAGTATTTAACTTATGTAAAAAAAAAAGACTTTTTTTATGTTATGACGAGTTTGTTAATAAAAGATTTTTGTTGTTACAAAAAACAATCAAGGATATTATTGTTGGTATTATGAAAAGTCAACACTAAAATTCATGTATTCTCTTTATATACAGTGGAGTATAGATAAAAGTATTGGATTATAAAATTAAGAGTAAACAACTTAACCTATCCACTTTCTTTCTCATCCTAACCAACAAACAATAATTCAATTAATTTATTAATGAAATTATTAACTCAAAAAATGATAGGGTAGTTGAGTGTGTCTGGATCTAGCTATCCAGATACTTCCCAAAGTTTAATTTTAGTGCATAAATTTTCAATTCTTTCTCTGATTCTCTATAACATGATCACAATTTGAATTCTTCTCTTAAACCATGATGTTCCCTGTATAAAATGTGCTGAATAACTAAGTATATCACATGCAGGTAAAACAAAAGATGATGAAACCATAATCCATAAAAGTATGTCAAATTATATTTAGAGTTTAATTGCTGTGCACCATCAGTGTAAAGGTTTTTTACACATGCATCCAATAATGTGTTGCCACATCATTTAATGAATGTGACACTTCATTTGTTTTTAAACACAATACATGATGTGTTGGTATATTATTAGATGTATGTGTAAAAAAGTATTACACCTACAGTGCACAACAATTAAATTCTTATATTTAACCACGGTAAGACAAAAAATTAATAACATTAACATGAATATTTTTTGTTTTTCATCACCAGTACCACTATTCGGTTCACCATCTAATCTAGTTTGACGATCAATCCTGACATCAAGTGGTTCCAGCTTTCTTCCTATCGCATTTGTGACAATCGAACCGTATTCTCCTTACCAAGTCCAATACCAATTACTACTAGACCTAATTACATGAATATTTTGATAGGATAGAAATGCATGCATTTAAGTAGGAGACAAAAAAAATCATATAATATTTATTTGTTATGTAAATTAATTGTTTATTTTTTGGTTAGTGCCTCATGAAATTAATTGTTTATTCTTTATTTGTTATATACTTTTTAATTATTTGTTTTGTAGATTATTAAATTGTAGGTTTATAATATAATTTGAAAAAAAATAGTTTCTAATATAAAAAGTCCTTGATTAAAAAAACTATAAAAAACTTGTAATTTATACACAATTGAATAGCATAACATAAATCTAAATACTTATCTAAAATAAAAATAAAATAAAACCCATATTGATAATTACACTTTCGAAAACAATTTTGATTCAAACTATCAAAACAACTTTAATTGAGAAAATCAATTTTGCATTAGTAAATCTAATAATAAATCAATTTTGTAAACTCAATTTCCTTCAAAATCAATTTTGTCAAAAGCAATTTTCGTTAGATTTACTCACTACAAGAAAATAATTATTTTGCGACACTTTAACTACAATCATACAACTGTTGCAATGTGAATTTTTCAAGACATTTGGAACGGTTTCTTCAACCATCACAATTTTTGTTTCGAAGACCGGAAATAATTTTATTTTGGCGGACTTGTGAAAACAAGATCCTTTATTACAAAAAAATGGGCTAAATAAGTTTTTGTTGCTTATAAACATCTCCAATTTTGTTTTTAGTTCCTATAAATTTTTTTAGCAACTTTTGGTCCATCAAACTGTTGTGTACTTTCACATTTTTGAATAATTTTTTGTATTGATATTTATAATATTATAAGAACCTCTCTCATCCCCGTGAGTTTAGCTCAATTGGTAGGGATATTGCACTATATGTGCAGGAGCTCGGGTTCGAACCTGAGACACTCCACTTATTCACCTTTAAGGTGAATTTTCTAGCCGCTAGGCTACTTCACCAAAAAAAAAAGAACCTCTCATAAAAATTTAGAAATTTTTAAAATAAGATGAATTAATTATGAATTTTTATCCACAAAATACTAAAAAAAATCATATTTAATTCATCTTTGTTGGTGTTTTGTGTGTTGGCCTCATTTTGCAAAAACAAGTTCTAGCAAGATGTTGAACCAGATGTCGTAGCATGTGGGTACAACATCTGTCATGCCGGTAACGTTCGCTTATTTGCGCGCCATATCTTGTGAAGATTCGCCTAAGCAATATTTTCGCCTTTCTTGTGTACCAAGGCACACGTTTTAAATAAGGGATTATAAGGCGGCTACACCAAGTTATATTTTCATAGAATGCTACGCCATTTATGGAAACAAAAGATTTGATTCAAAAATATGTGTGATGGACTTTTCCAAAGGACAACTGTGTTTCAAGCCCGATTTGCTCGGCAAGCCCATGCTAACTCGTGGCTATTTAAAGGAAGATTCAGACATAATTTTATACACCGAAACTGAAGCAAAAACCGATATATCAAGATGTAGTCTTTTATGGTTTCGTGTCTTTGTTAAGCCTTGTGCTTTATGTGTGAGCCACTCTTGTATCATCTTGATGCTAGAGTAAGACTGTTTTATCGAGTTGTATTTGTGATTTACTTAAAAGCTTTCAAGCGAGAGTAAAGTCTATTTGTGTCTAGGAGTGTATCTCCACAATTTGATTGTAATCATTGTAAACAACGTTGTATGTGTTGTTATTGAAATCCTTACTGGTTTGTAAGGTTGAGGGGAAGTGAGATGAGATCTCATATCTAGGAGTTCCTAGGTAGAAGTTGCACGGATAGTGTTTAGGTGATAAGTCGTAAATGGGGTGTTTGCTGAGGGCTTTGATATATGACTATTATAGTGGATTTTTTTCCTGGATTGGTATCCCCCAAAGTAGGTGAGTTGCGCCGAACTGAGTTAACAACATATTGTGTTCTTTATTTTCTGCAATTTATTTTTACATTGTCTGTTTTGTTCTGTATTGGGACGAGATGATGTAACATCTGTCTTAGCATCACCTTATTATAAGTAAGACAAGTGCTACAACTTTGTGTACGACATCTGTCATCACTGCGCCAGAATTTCAATCTTCTATTAAAAAATTTATACTTTTGCAAGATAAATTCCTATAATGTACTAAACAAGATCACAAATTTTAAATAATACACACGAGTTGACTGAAAAATAGAGACAAAAAATACTTTATGGACCAAAAATTGCTAAAAAATTTAACAAAATTTAAAAATAAAATTTGAGATATTTACAAGGCCAAAAACATATTTAACAAAAAAAAAAAAAAAATTACAACAAATAACAAATTGAATTTTCAAACAAAAAAGAAACTTTCATACACGCAGACTTTGAACTTGAAGGCAAAACACTCACACTCCCAGTAGTAACAAAAAAAAAACCGCAAAACACAAAAAACTACGAAGCTTCTTCATCGGAAAAACCCCTTCATCCCCGTCGACCCTGACCCTAATTCGTTTCCTTCATTCCAATCCCTAATCCCTATATCTCCGACGAAGAACGAAGCAGAGTTTGTTGTTTTCATTTCAGGTTCGTTGTTCTCTCTTTGAGCAAACCTCATTGTTTTCATTTCATCTCATAATATTCAAGGAATCTCTTTCATGCTTACTTCATATGTGACTTACTTTTCAAACTAATTTTCGGTGCGTTCTTTATTTAATAATGTGTCTGTAAACAATTTTTATAATGCAATTTTTGCCCCAATTTTCACAATTGCTTGATTTTGCCCCCTAAGTGTATCATAATCCTTTAAAAAATAAGTTTACTGAACTGAACTTAGGAAGTTCTCTAGTATATATAGTTCTAGCTAATAACGATGGACCATTGATACTTTTGCTTAATTGCCATTTAGGGCCGTTTGGATTCGGCTTAAGCTTATACAAATAGCTTATGCAAATAAATAGACTATTATGTTAATTCATAAGTTTTTACCAGCAAAAATTGTGTTTTTATAAGTTATTTTTTCATAAACTACCTTGAAAAACTTATAATAATAATACATAAAACTTTATTTATTCGCATAAGCTATTTCACATAAGCTAAAAAATAAGTCAATCCAAACAGGCCCTTATGGTAATGTTTATCGCGATTTTGTTTTTCTATTGTTTGGATACTTTGACCTCTGCTCGTTGTAATGGTTTCACATCGATAACTGATTTTGGTGTTGAAATGTCTTTGTGCACCAACAGGTAGGATAATAAAAGTGGGGTTTGTTGCAAAATGAACCCTTCTATTTGATATTGCTTGAGTGAAAGAGCGTCAATCCCATCAATGGAAGCAAAACGGTGTTAAACGATGACAACAACAATGACAACAAACAAAAAGAAGAAAACCAACCAAACCCTAGAGAACAAGTTCCAATTCGAGCTCAATTCATGTTCCAAATCAAAGGATTTCTGCGGCGCGATTTCTCTATACGACGATGCTGTTTCAAATAAAATTCGTCTCAACCAACACCAACTCAACGCAATCCTCTACCTCTGTTCCAACGCTGTCACAAACCCTTCCCTTAAACACCTTGCCTTAGATTACGGCTTTCGTATATTCAACCATATGTCCTCCCTAAACATCACTCCTAATGAAGCCACTGTTGCCACTGTCGCTAGACTCGCCGCCGCTAACGGTGATGGTAACCGTGCATTTGAATTGGTAAAAAACATTGATAAGTACAATGTTGCCCCTAGGTTAAGGACTTATGATCCCGCATTGTTCTGCTTCTGTGAATTTCTTGATGCTGATAAAGCCTACGAGGTTGAGGAGCATATGAATAGTGTTGGGGTTAGTTTGGAGGAAGCGGAAATTGCAGCGCTTTTGAAGGTTAGTGCTAAGAAGGGTAGAGCTGATAGGGTTTATAGGTATCTTCACAAGCTAAGGAGCAGTGTGAGGTGTGTAGGGGAATCGACGGCGGCAATTATTGAGGAGTGGTTTCAGAGCAGTGAGGCTCGTGAGGTTGGTGAGGGGGATTTGGATGTGAGGAAGGTTAGAGAGGGGGTTTCGAGGAATGGAGGAGGGTGGCATGGTTTGGGATGGGTTGGAAAAGGGGATTGGGTTGTGTCTAGAACAAGTGTTGATGGTGATGGCATTTGTTGTGGATGTTGTGAGCAATTGGTTTGTGTGGATATTGATGATGAGGAGATGGAGAAATTTGCTTTGTCTATTGCTGCATTAGCAGTCGAGCGTGAGGTCAAGGCAAATTTTAGTGAATTTCAGGTTAGTGACTGACTACTGCAAAATAGTTTCAAACTGTACTTTGGTTAAAGGCATGATGTTGAGGTCGTTATCTTTAAAAACTAATTGTACACGGACTCCATAATGTATTGGCATGCATTCCCATCTTCTGAACATACCTTGATGAAATTTCTTCATATCAAATAACACCATTGTTGTTCTAGTGAAAGTATTGTTATCAACACTGTTTTTATCATGATTGTTCATTTTGCAAAAAGTCAATTTAGTGGTCTCATAAATACGTTATCTTTTGAAGCGTGTCAACTTTTTTACTGGATGGATCAATAGAGAGAACATTGTTAACATTTTTTTAAAAGTTATAATTGTAACATGGTTTTGATGATTTTCCTCATGTGTCCTCTTTTTGGCAACTACAAGGGCTGGCTTGAGAAACATGACTGTTATGAAGCCATAGTAGATGGTGCAAATATTGGGCTCTACCAGCAAAATTTTGCTGACGGCGGATTTAGTATTTATCAGGTATGCCAATGTTACATGGCCCTTTATCCTTTTCCTTTACTGTTAGTTGTCAAACATTATGCAAACTCTACAGTTTATGCTGCTGATTGACATTGTGTCTTTATGGCGATTATATAATAATGTAGCTTGATGATGTTGTGAAAGAATTGTACAATCGAAGTGGGAAAAAATGGCCACTGGTTATCCTACACAACAAACGTGTGAGAGGGCTGATGGAAAATCCTTCCAGCAGAATATTGGTAGAGGAGTGGATGAAAAATGGTGTACTATATACAACTCCAAATGGATCCAATGATGATTGGTAAATTGCAAAATCTATTTTTAAGTTTTGTTGACGTCGTCATCTTAGGACAACATTATTGTTTCTTGAAATGTTTGAATGTTTCTTTTATATAGCTGCAAATATAATACCCTTAATATAATACTTCATTATGGATTAAGGGATAGCACTACTTAAAAACACTTCTAGGTTGCTGTTTGTTAACATATCAGTATAGTTGAATTTACCACTAAATAATACATCACTTCGATGCAATTTCATTATGCGGTATTCCATTTTACATAGGTCAAAGTTTGGTTATGAGTCTTTCAATCACTACTATGTAAATCCTTTTTTACATTATATTTGATTTTATCACCTATTTTGCTTTGGATTTTATGCACTTAATTTATCTTTTGGGTTCAGGTATTGGCTGTATGCTGCCGTAAAACTCAGGTGCTTGCTTGTGACAAATGATGAGATGCGAGATCACATATTTGAACTCATAGGAAGCAACTTTTTTAACCAGTGGAAAGAAAGACATCAAGTAAGATATTTCTTTTTTCTTGGTTGTTGCTAATTTGTAGGTGATTTAAGAATTTTATGTTGTGTCCGTATTTTTTTGTCACAAGTTTGTTTTCTTTATCTACAGGTTCACTATACTTTTGTTAAGGGGAACTTGAAACTTCAGATGCCACCATCATATTCATTGGTTATCCAGGTAATATTTTGCATGTGCCGTGATATTTGTTTAGCGTTGTATTTCTACTGTTCTTTCTGGGACTGTACCCGAGTTATCTCGGCACTACATGACAGACAAATGTTTTTGTTCCTTTGGTATCTAAGGGTAGATCTGTGTTATCACATAGGTTTTGTAAGAAGCTTTAGTTATTTATTTCTGGCATCAGGGAGAATTGTCTTTAAGATGATGGTTGTATGCTAACCTCAAGGCAGAGAGAAGTTATTCTTAGTTAGACTGAAATATTGGTATATTGAAAATAGTAATGCTTACGGGTATATCTTTAGTTTGCATTACGTTTGTTCGGATAAGGATTTGGTGACTTTTGAGCGGGAAAGTCATGGTGACTTGTGTCCAATGACATCCGTTTGATCAATCTTGTGTTCCATATAGTGACACATGTCATGGTCTTTATTATATTTTTTTTTAACAAAGGTTAAAGTACCACCTCCGCCGATCTGCGCTGCTCTTCGACCTGCACGCCGCCACCAACATATAGTTTATTGCTTCTTTTTTGTTGAAACTTTTTGTTTCATATTACATTTAAAATAGGGGAACCACCGTTTTCATTGACAACAAAGAACGATGATGATGAGAGAAAATGTAGAGTAACACTTGAAGCCAACTGAAAAAAATCGAGAAGCAACTTCATGAACACTGTTCATGTTCATATCTAAAAGACTCAAACAAGAAACAATAGAAAAATTTGAAGCATAAAAAGTGCAATTGCAGGGAGGTTGAGAGGCGGCGGCGTATTGTGTTGCAGGACGGCGGAACGACGGCACATAACGGTTTCAAGACGGATGTCTGGGTAGTGAGATCTGGTTTTTTTTTTTCTTCTTATAATCATGAGATCTGGTTTTGTTAAATGATAGTATGCTTTAAGCTTTTTTTTAAAGAATACAAAATTTGACACGTGGCAAGATCTGGTGCGCAAGATTAGTCTAACGGATCATATTAAGCCAAAGTCATGGTGACTTTCCCACTCAAAAGTCAGCCAATCCTTTCCCGTTTGTTCATTTATTGTGATTTTTCATTGTTTTTTAGTATTCATTGGTTTGAAAAAGCTTGGAAATGTTGCCGCACATGATAATCGTGATCGTTTTACTACAATAACCAATGTGTGTGGACATGTTATGCCTTTCCAAATCCATATGAATCTCAAGATGCCTGAGCGCATGTTTTTCCCGTTTTTAACTAAGAGAAGTACTAGCAATACACTCTTCCCAACACATTCCCTCCTATTTTTAAAATTTAAATGGATCATCATATTTTGAAAATGAGTGCCACTAAATTATGTCGGCCTTGTATAAATTTGGTGGTTCCATATGAATTTCAACAAATCAAAATGAGTGTGTTAGAAAAAGTATGTTAAAGAGTGCATTGCTAGTATTTCTATTTTAAAAATTCCTATGAAGAAATAACTCAAATCGGTAAAAGGGTCTCTTTAAAAATTCAAGTTGGTTATCTTTAGATTGGTAATGACATGAAAATCCAAAATACTCTTGCTTCTGAGGTGTTTGTATACTATGATTCTCAATTATAAAATTCGGATTTCTTTTTATAATTGTATATGAATTCAGTCCCTGTGTAAAATCTGAAAATATTGTGTTTCAGGAATCAGAAAAAGGATCATGGCATGTGCCTTTGGCACTGGGCACTAGCAACGAGTCTTCGAGACCTTGGCTCTGCATTACGCGGAAAAGTACTGCTGCTGATGATGATGTTGCTACTGTTTCTAACAGTGTGGATACTTCTGGAAATAGTCATCTGGACCAGCCACAGAAATTAGCAGACAATGTTCGTAGCTTAGATTCCCAAGTCATTGCGAATAACAGTACTTCTATCACTGGTAAAAGAAAAGAGAGGTCTGAACCTTCATGATAAATTTTTCTATTGGCTTGATCTTTCACCTTTAACGGCTATAAAGATGATGGTTCGTAAGGTGAACAGCCGCTACCTGTCAAATGAGTATTGAGCTTTTTACATTTTCCATGGTTTTAAACCAATTGAAACAAAGGCTTATTTATCATTTGGTATAGTTTTTTGTAGGATCTTACGACGCTATTTAATTCATGTTGTCCACCATATCTTATCTGGAAAAAAGGCATCGGTAGGTTTTTAAAAACCAAGGCCTATTTCAGTTGTTGTGTACTTGGAATAGTATTGGTAGTTTTGTTCTTTTGACCGAAATATATTTTTTGCATTACCTTATGAATAATCATTACAAGGCAATGAGGAATAGAATGAAAATCTTTAAAGAACATGATGTGGTTATCCTTGTAAGAGTGTGAACCTGATTGACTTATCTTTTTTACTAATAAAACTGTGATGTTGATAAAACTGTGGTCCTGTTGTAGAGAAGAAATACCTATTCCAAAAATAAATATTTAACATTTCTCTTTTTACAATTTTTTAAATTGAAATGATTTTAATAAAGGAGGAATACTACCTTAGTGTTTCATGAGAAAAGTGCTCTCAATGGTGGAAAAAATAGATATGACTATTCATTTAGCGATTGCATGTATTTGCCTTTTTTCTCGATTTGTGTCCATCATTCTTGTGTAGGAGTCATGCTAATCTCCTCTGATTTGATATATTTGATTTAAAAAATACATGAGAAGTGAAGGTTAGTTTATATTGAAGATGATTTTAATATAACAAGGCTATGTAGCAAGATGAGAGATGATTTTCTCAAAAATTACAAAAAGCTTTTTTTTTTTTTTTTGCGCTCTTTGGGCAGCTCTGAGTTTGCTACTTAATTTGTTGACACCTCAATATGAAATTTTCACAATTTTGCATTGTTCTCTATTCTGCGTTAGCTACTTCATTGGCAAACACTCCATATACATAAATTTTTCAAAAGTTTTACACGACTACCTTTTAGAAAGTGCATGAAACATGTTTTTACTAAGACAATTTCATATTCTTCAAGTTATTTACACTTTTTCAGATATTAATGTTCCTCAAGACTCTTAAGCTGATGTGAAGGCAGATATTGATGTAAAATTCTAAAAATTCATGTATATGAGGTGTTTGCTAGTTAAGTAGCTAATACAATTCTCTACTTAAGTAAAAAGTAAAGTACAATGTAAATTCATGAAAATTGCATATTTAGGGGGTGTCAGGTAGTTAAGTAGCATACGGTGTAAGGGAGTGGTTATGGTGCACAAGCCCTTGCTTATGCACCATGCATAAGCTTGTTATGTACAACTCCATCCATTGCTACTACATCTCATTTGGTTGCTTCAACCCAACCTAATTGCTTAGTACACGTCTACCACTGTGTCATATACCACACCCTCATGCCAAACATAATTGTTTCGTACACCCCCGATTTCTTCATACACCTTCATGCCCAACATAATTGCTTCGTACACCCCCCAATTTCGTCATACACCCCCAAGCCCAATATAATTGCTTCGTACACCCCAACCCATTTCGTCATACACCCCCCGAAGCCCAACATAATAACCAATGGCTCACGTATATATAAAGTATACTTGTCAAACATACTATTTAATTTTAAGTTTTACCAATATATATATATATATATTTTTTGCTTTACAATAAAAAAATGATCGAATCCAATATCTCGTGCATACTATCCAAACTTTTCTCAACTAAACTAAACCTAATTGCTTTATATGATTCTTTTGCTTTATGTAGCATGGTTTTGTAAAATGGTTATGTGTTGTTTTACTTAATAGTTAGTGATTTATGTTGATAGTTCACCGTAACAAACCATTAGATTAGAATCAATAGAATTAAGTGGAACAAAAAGTTTAACTATAATAATGGTTTCATAGTGTATAACGCTATGAAACCATTTAATTAGACTAATGATTTCAGTGTATAACATCTAGAAAACAATTAACAAGACTAATGGTTTCAGTGTATAACATCTTGGCATTAATGCTCACATAAAACCATTTAACTAGACTAATGGTTTCAGTGTATAACGGTACGAAACCATTCAACTAGACTAATGGTTTCAGTGTATAACATCTTGAAACCAAATAACAAGACTGGTGGTTTCAGTGTATAACCCTATGAAATCATTTAACTAGAATAATGGTTTCAGTGTATAACGCTATGAAACCTTTTAACTAGACTAATGGTTTCAGTGTATAACAGTATGAAACCAATTAACAAGACTAATGGTTTCCGTGTATAACATATTTAACCCTTAATAAAAATTGTGAAATAAATTTAAATTTTTAAGACGATATAAAACCAGAGAGTGAGGTATCCCCAAATAACAACACTAATGGTTTCAGTGTATAACGCTATGAAACCATTTAACTAGAATAATGGTTTCAGTTTATAACGCTATGAAACCTTTTAACTAGACTAATGGTTTCAATGTATAACAGTATGAAACCATTTAACTAGACAAATGGTTTTAGTGTATAACATCTGAGCCTTTGGATCTTGCCATGTTTCCCTGGACTCAAGTGCTTATAAAAGCACTTTTTCAAGTAAGCACTTATTTGATTAAGCTAAAAATAAAAAAAAATAAAAATTAAGTAAGTAGAGGAGGTGCAGAAAACAAATACAGAAATCCAGGCCCAAGCCCAGTCCGTTTTCAAAAAGAAAGGAAGAAAATATTTGGTGCGGCGCCAGTCCATGGCGCGTGATAAAGATATCCGATCTCGTCCTTCTGATCCATCGGACGGCTATTATTTAACAAATCTAAACAGATTGGAGCCTTTGGATCTTGTTAAAATAATCTAATGGTCATGACTTAAATTTGGAGGGAGCCAATGACGCGTCGACACGTCATCGTCTTCAACCTCCACCTTCTTCTTCCTCATGAAGAACATGAAGGGAAGCCATGAAAGCTTCAAAAAAACTTCACGACCACAACAACAACAACACCAAATCTCCACCGAAAATTACGATTGGGTATACGATTTTACTCGAAATTTAACGCTGATCATGAATCCATGCTTAGATTTCACAGTGGATGTATATATTTTAAAAAACGATTCAATCTTTAAAACCCAAAAAAATTGAAAACACTTATTTGAGCGAAATAAGCAAAATAAACGGTTGGAAAAGCTTGAGGACATTAGAAGGACGATCAATGAGAGTGACTGGGAGCATGGGAGAGGACGGAGGGAGCGAACGCGAGGGAGAAAGGTTGAAGAAAAGGAGAACACGCGTGATTACCTCTCCCTTGAAGAGTGGCTAGGATTATTACATGTGTAAGACTCATCTAATGGTTGGAAATGGTTTATGCACCATGCATAAATTTGAACTTATGGATATTAACTTTTGCCGTGACACGAGTACATGTGACGCCAAAAGCTCTCAAAATTATATGTTTGAATGAAGGGCTAGAGATATTGGTAAAAAGCTTGAAGGAAGGGCCAATGTCAAGTTTATAGGTGGGTTCCTTTTGGTTTTTAATACCTTAGTTAGAATTCTAGTTTAGCATGCAATGTAGATGTTGATGAATATAGTTTTAATTTGATTAGGAAAATAAGAAATTATGGGCATGTTTGTTTCACCTTTAAAAAAATAGATTTTTTTTTTGTATTTTTGAAAATAAATTTTCAAAATATTACAAGTTTTTTTATATTCGTTTTTTCTAAATTCAAACACTAATTTTGACATCATATAACATAGACGTACATTATTGAAGAACAAAAAATAGTCAAAATCTCAATTTTTATAAAAAGTTGTATTTCAAAAATGATTTTTATGAAAATCTATTTGAAATAGCTTAAAAAAAATGATTTTTTGGAAATTTTGATATCCAAATTTTTTTTCAATAAAATGATGAAATACCTAAAATAACTATTCAAACAAAATTTTCATTTGAAGCTTTTATAAAAAATTTCTTTGTAAATTTTTTTTATACAAAATTTTCTAACACTACAAAATCTATTTTCAAAAAAATCCAAAACAAACGGACCCTGTATCTAATGAGTAATACCCTTTTTCCCTTTAAACTCATTTAATTTGTACTAAAACACGATTAATGGTTGTCTCATAATGTGGTAATAGATTAGGGATCAATGAGCATGTTTTAACTTGTGGTTTGAACTTGAGAATTTATGAAAAACTGATTTTTGATTGTCATGACTCGAGTGATTTTTGATTGTCATGACTCGAGTCATAGGCTCCTGTGAATCGAGTCATGCCTCCGAAGGTGTTGAAAACTGTTTTTTTACTGTCATGACTCTGGTCGGACAGTATATTTTGAACTAAAAATGTTGTGAATCGAGTCACAATTTTCTTCCGGATATGTGACTCAAGTATCAAACTCAGTTTTGACATTATGACAGTTTTGTTTACAAATTGTATATTGATTATATTGGACAAATTTCATACTGTAAATTTATGTAAATTTATTGTATCTCGATTCAGTTATACATACTTATGTTTGTATTATAGATAAATCAATATAAGGTGTTATAGTCCCACTATGCTTAATTCCTAGCTCCACCAAGCATTATTTTGACAAAGGTGCTCGCACTAAATTATGATTTGGAAGGTTAATTCTTTGACTCATAAGTGTATAGTGCTTGTTACTTGGTTAAACCTTAAAAAGATTTGCTCTATGTTGATTGTCATCACTTTTCATGCTCGATCTAACGTTTTCACTCGCGTCACGATTAATCTCTTTACATCACTATTGTGTCTCACTACTCACTTATTGCTCATACAACTTCATATCCATATATATGAGAAATTCTACTTGAGGGTGTGTCTGAGGCCGTAATGGTGGTGCTAGGCCTATGGAGTGGTGGTTCACAGTTGAGACGATACAAGTAAATTATGTTAGCACTCCAATGCTCAAGTCAGTATGTGATCCAAGATGAGTGGAAATGATTGAAATATACCTTGTCGCAAAAGCCTTCGCGTTTATATAGTGGAGAGTGGAGACGGTTGCAACCGTTAGTGTGGGACTCAGGGCGAAGTGCAAGGAGCCGATGAGATCAACCTAATGGTTAGATGAGTTGTAAAGGGGGTATTCGCTGTAGGAGGAACACAAAATCTTTGGTGTTCTATGCTAGTAACTTACATGAGAAGTCAACAAGGCGAAGTAGAATTGGGCTGGATTTAAGGTGCTAGGGCCGCTTGTATTGCGCTTGGATTTAAGGTGCTGACTTATAATAATGTATAATAGTCGAGAGCTCAACGAACATTGGTATATTGCCTAAAATCTTTTAATTATGAGTGTTTGATTAGTAAAAGAGTAAGTACTAAACATTATAAGAAATCATCCCTGAGATAAAATATGTTATTGATTCATAGAACTGAGAAAATTAAAAAAATATATCATGTTCAAATTTAAAATAAATATTATTTAATAATTTTTAAACTTCAATTTTAATTAGCTATGTGCAATTTTTAAAAATATAGGCCTAACATTACGACCCGTGCAGGAACATGAGTCTCTTATTACTATATTCTTAAAAATTGTGTATTGAAGTTATAATTTTTTTTTTACATAAATATTTTTGTTTATTTTCTCGTTTGTTTCCTTAACTAGTGTGCCTCAGAGCCAAAGCACTAGTTAACATGACACTCTGTTTGTTTAGCATCATAGTGACTTTTTAAATCAAACCCGACAATTTTTTTATCCGGTCTGATCCCGGTTTTTTTAAAATCAAACCCACCCTTAATGAAAATTAAGTGATGTTACGGTTGTCGTCAGCCCTCTCGGTAACCTAAGCGAGAGCTCGACGATTGGGTTTATAACACTGGGGAACTTTGGTGCATAGTTGTTTATCTTCACAAACGGATAGTAGCTTCGTCGAAGCCCTCTAGGTTTTAAAAACAATGTCTTCTAAATTTGAGGGTTTAGATAAGGAAAATGTTAAGGTATGGAATGTGGTAAAGTTTTGTAGGACTTGTGTAGTCTACTCTTCAAAAGTATAAAAAGTGATATCTTCGAGCACGATGTTAATTTCTCTTTAGCATTACTATTCGTTAAATGTTGCAAGAACTCTACACATCAACATGAGGGACAATAGCAACAGAAAATTTCAAGAAAGAATAATTTCTGGTATGTAAAAATGGATTGCCCAATAAATTTATCAATTTTTCATGATTAAAACGAATTCCCTTTTTCCATGATGAAACAAAAATTGTAGCGCGGTTTCAACAGAAGCATATCATACTCACTTGGGGCCAACATATCGATAGAACAAAAGAATTTCAAGTTTACCAATGACAAAATACCAGGTAAGCAATTGGAACAGCTTTTGATGAATAAGAGAGAGTTCAAGAGATTATTATCTTTCATCAATTCTAGCAGCTGTTGAAGGCTGCTCCAAGGGCTTGGCAGGCGCCGCTGGAGATTTCTTATTCCCAGGACCTAAGGAAACCTTCACACGTGCTGGCCTTACAACCTTATCTTTCAGCATGAAACCTCGTCGGGTTTCTTTAATTATAATCCCTTCTTTGAACACTTCAGACTCCTCACGTGCAACGGCTTCATGTAGCTGCAGCAAAAGTAATCCAAAAACAAATTAAACATTAGTGCAATGTGGATAACTATTTATTAGCTTTTATCAACAAACATCTCATCAATGTGTAATTTGTGCCTTATAGTATAAATCATAATCACAAACAAATATCTGATGATAAATTTGAAGATTGTGAGACTTGAGCGGTGAAGTACTATCTCACTAGAAAGCAACTTATACGCCAAATGCAAACCTAACAAGCAAAACACTGCTTCCACAGTTTCATCACTCACAACACACTTTGCATATTACCTTGATATCTAGCTCATGAAATACACAAATCAAGCAACAAACTTCTCATGGAAAAAGCCAATCAGAAAATATATCCTCCTCGTGTGATGAGTGGTGTCACATTGGCACTCTTCTATTAACTATTAGTAGTTTGTATTATAGAAGTTATTGTACTTTATAAAACCTTGTATTAGTTAAACAATTTAACTTTATTTTATTTTTAGTTCAAGAAATAGCTTATGCATAAGCACTTATACAGTAAGTGTTTATGATTATGTTGTTTATCTAAACAGGGCCTCATCTACAGTTTCTTTTGCGTTTGAATTCTATCTCCTAAGAAACTCTTTTAAATACCAATTCAGATATTTTCAAATGTAACTTACCAAGGGATTAAAAGGCTTGCCCACAGTTGGTACCACAGAAACATGATGGCTCCTCAAAGTCTCAACAAATTGCTTGTAAATACTTTGATAGCTGGCATCAATCTTCTTCTCTTTCTCCGTTGCAGTTTCAATCTGTTGTTTGACTCTCTCGAAACTGTCCACCATCAACAGAAGTTTCTTAGTAAATTCTTGTTGGGCATCCGATTGGATGCTAATTTTTTCTTTCTCACATCTTTTCCTAAAGTTATCAAAATCCGCTTGCAAGCGAAGATATTGCTCCTTCCCAGAAACTTTATCTGCCGACAGACTAGATAGTTTCTGAATCAATTTATTCTTTTTATTTGCCAATGATTGTATTCTTTCTTCAATCTGTGATGCAGTCTTTTCATTTCCATTAACAAATGCTTTCTTGTATGCTTCAATAAGGACCACTAAGCTAGGTAAAGGTTCTTGATCTTCACCATTCTGAGTCGCCTCTCTTTCATTATTTGTCTATGTGAAATCAAGACAGAGAGGATTTAGTAAGGGATATAACTCAGCAACTACGGAAACTAAACTAACCTATTGCAGCTTAAAATAAACAAGTTCAATGAGAATTAATGATTTCAACACATGTAAGCAGAAGGTGCAAAATAAAAGAAAATGAAATGGATAAAAGCAAATGTATCTATACATTTCAAAATTATTTATGTTATAATTTTCAACACACTCTTAATGATTGGTCTCATAAATTGATCACTTTTTAAAACATGTTTTTCATTTTGACAATTATTTTTAAAATGTTTTGATTTCATAAAAAATGGACCGGACTGGACGTAAAGACTGTTTCACTATAAAACTGTGATATCAATTATCCGTGTCATGTCATATCCTATGAAGCACAAAAACTCCTCATATTAGGTGTGTCCCGGTGTCAGACACTGACACAACACCAACACTTATGATTACATTGTATATCATTTTCTCAAATTATCATCGGTGTCGACATGTCAGTGTCCGTGTCAGATGTGTGTGTATAAAAAGGTAAGAGTCCAGTCCCGTAAGTGTAGCTCATATGGTAGCTACAAGGGCATTGATTTGGAGGGCATGAGTTCGAACTCGCGATACCCACTTGCCGGGCCACTAAACAACTTTTTACCACAAAAAAAGAGGTAAAAGTCCAAAGGAAGCATTTAGGTTGGACTATAATCCATGTAACATGGTATCAAAGAAAGTACTACCAATATGATCTTATAGCTACAAATTTGTGAGAAATCTAACTTATAATTCTATATTTCTATCTATCATGCTTGTTGATGAATCAAATACACAAACATATGTGGCATAAAAATAAATATCTAAATCATACAAAAAATAAATGATAATTGAGGTAGTTTAACAGAATGAATAAAAAACATATAGAGGGAGTAAATAGAGAGCATACAGTTGAAGCAAAGAGTGGAGTTGGATTGATAGAGGTAGAGGTAAAGGGGGTTGGAAACCCTAAGATAGTGTTTGAGGCGTGAAAGGGACGAGATGGAAAACGTACGAATTTGGGTGGTTGTTGAGATTTAGAAGAGAATGGAGAAGAAGAAGAACATGAACAACAACCCAATAGAGATGATTGTTTCCAGAGAGAAGCGGCCATTGTAGAGTGCGGACAAACCCACTATTTTCCTTGCTGTTAGTTAGATTAAATTAAGATAGAGTGAGGCGCACATAGCTCAAATGGTAGAAATATCGAAATTGCTAGTGTCGGATGTTATGATCGGAGTTCGATTTCTGATCAAAAATAGTTGGTTTTATTTATATTTTTTTCATTAGTTTTTTGTATTTTTCTTTTGGGTTACGGTGTTTTCAATGAGGATCAAATCTAAGACCTCATGCATACTACGCAAATCCCTCGCCACTAGACCAAACATAGTGGCTTATTAGTTTTAGTTTTTTGTATTTAAAAATGATGATTTATAATATTTTAAATGATGTGACATACAATTTTATATTTTATAGTATTAAAAGATCAAAAGTTATGAAATGAAGAGAAAATTTATTAAAAACTTTGGTTTCAATTTCATAAATTATTTCATTTTTTAATTTAATTAATAAAATGTAAATAATTAATCTACCTAGATGAAGCTACATCATCAAGTTGTATGTCATGTTATTTCTTTTTTTTTTTTGGTCAAGTAGTATGTCATGTTATTTAAAAAAATATTAGATCACTATTTTTAAATATAAAAAGACAATAAATGGACCGAAACTTGGTGATTTTAAAATTGGAAGATCCGTTTTGAGAGTGAGTGCAAATATGAGGATTAAAATTGTAGTTAAGCTTAAGTGTATATATTTTTGACAGCTTTGAATAATATAAATGGATGGATTGAAAATTTATCTTAAAATTAAGACTACTGCACCAAATTTATTTTTCACAATTTTCTTGCGCTCAAATTTACTTATGACAAAAAAAACAGATTGTCATTTGTCATACACCTTCTTATATACATCTTAATGAATCCAAATAAACAGAGATATTAGTTTGACTCTATTAAAATGTCATGTACTACAGTAATTTGAATATTGTTTTTTATTAACTAGAAACTAATATGCAGGTTTTCAAGGAGAGAATATCACTATCATACAATGAGCGTCAAACAAAGCGGAGAACAAACTTTTGTAGAAAATTTACCGTCTTGCGGATTTGCGGCGAATTTGCTCTTGTTATAATATGTCTGCTATTGATACAATTAACTTGAAATTGTGTTGTGAACTTGCGGCCGACCTACTGTTGTTGTAAGATGTCTGCTACTGATACAATCAACGTGAAATCTATTTGTTGTTGTGATTATAAAGTAAAATCTGCAAAGAAAGAAAAAGAATACGGAAGAATAATGATGATTTGATTTGAGACGTGTTGAACGTACTGCCCTCAAGAATTTATCCGACCCTTCTCAACGAGGTAAGAGAGCTAGCAATAATTAATTTGCAACAGGTTGATGTTAACACTCAGATCCACAATATGTGAGGGAAGGAAACAATGAATTTTGGTTCTGCATAATTTTTCTAAGTTCTATCTTTCACTGCTCTACCGATATGCATGTATGTGAAAGTAAGTGAACGGACCCTTAAATTGTGGTAATTATCATTTGTATAAAGTAGCTACTAAACAAAGACCTTGAGAAGAAATCATTTGTGAAACATCGAGGGGAATTGGTCTTAACCAATTGAAATTAACAAGTGATGGGAACTCAACCTTCGTGATTAGAGATGTCATTGATAAAGTTCATACCTAAGAACAAGTCACAAGTTAATTCTGCTAACACTAAATTTATTTTAATTTTGTTAGAAATAATATAAAATCATTGATGTAGCTCTATCCTAATAGTTTAAGCTTTTGGGATAATCAGTTATTTGACATGATATTAGAGCCTCTATGACTAAGTGGTCTAGAGTTCGATCCCCGCTCCCCTCACTTTCTAATTAAAAAGTGGAATTTAAGCATACAGTAAGTGGACATATGCATTATCCACGCTTCAAGTCCAAGTGAGCTCTTGCGTGAGGGGACGTGTTAGAAATAATATAAAATCATTGATGTAGCTCTATCTTAATAGCTTAAGCTTTTGGGATAATCAGTTATTTGACAAGTTTGTTCCTTTCTTATTTTAAATTTGGTTCATATAGTTTGCTACACCAATTTACTGTGTATTAAGTTTATCATTCTAAGACCTGTTCATATAGCTTGTTACACCAATTTGATGCATTACATTAACGATATTAACCATAAATTTCTTTTTCATCCTTTTACTTTTATTTCTGTTGTAATTTTTGTGTATTTCACAAGTAAATCTATTATTTTAGCAAAATAATAGAGGTTCATACTCTATTTAAACTTATTGATTCTTATAAGAGATATGTTATACACGGGAAATAACTTTTCACGAATCGCTTGTTCACTTTTCTAGTTAACTGTTTGCCATTTTTTTGCCACTACACATGAATCAACACTCACTCAAAATAATTCAGAAGCAACCTTCTCACTCTAAACTTAATTTATAGAGCGCCACAACTATCTCAAAGAACCATGAATAATAAAAATAGTTAAATTTGGGGAATGTGTGTTAGTTATTGATTTAGAAAATGGTTTTAAATAATTAGGCACCGAAGAAATTAGCGAGTTGAGTCACAGACTAGGTCGTGCTTTTTTAAACGTTTCACGACACTATCCAAAATTGTGCTACTGCACAGTAGAAATCAGACAGAAACACACTTTCTATGATTTGATGAATCAATCTTAATATTGATGCGAAGATCAATTCGATATGGTTGAAGCCACTCTTTAAAACAACATAACATAAAATAAATTCTTACGAGATGAATAGAAGTTTGGAACAAAACGAGAGAGATTTGTGCGAGACGGATTATCTCAGAATCTGAACCAATCCACACGCTAATGGATACCTATAACCTGTCTGCGCTGGTGCTAATACATAAGCATAAGATTATCCGTGTATCCAATCCGAATAACAGAACTGAACCAAAATGAATCGAGACGAATCGAAATAGTCAATTCACATTTAAAATATGTGCATTAATTGCACACTTTAATGAATTAAAGTCGTTTAATTAATTTTTGGTAAAACGTAATATATTACCAAGGTCCAAGCGCAACCCAGCGTGAGCCAAGCCGGCCGACGGGCGACCCGCATGTGATATTCAATATTTTCCTTACCTCTTTCGCGTTTGGAGTCATTTGTTCAATATATGTATTTCCGGTTTCCATGTGTCATTGCGATGTACTTCATATTTTAATTTGAGAAATTTTGTGTGAATATCAAACTCATGTGAATATCACTTCATTTCTATATTTTTTCTTCTTTAGTTTCATAATGGAACATTTACTGAGTTTATTAAAAGTACTAAATACCAAATCTAGCTACTTCAAACTTTACACATGTCCTTTACACGCTTAAATTTGGTGAACCGTTTTGTTGCACATGTTGTGCATATTGAAAACTCCAATATGCATGAAGATGTTCATATGATTTATGAATTTGTTTATTTTAAATCAAAATTATTAATAAAACTATTATTTCAACATTAAAGAAAATGATAAAAAAGATTAATGTTTGGACATTTTGATAGATAAATGATCAAAATAAGATAAAAAAAATAATTGACTAATGTATTACAAATAATTGAGATAAAGGAGCCCTATTGTAATTTTTCCGACTATATAATATAGAATAAATACTATATCAATTATTCAATAAATTTAAAAATTAATGTGTCTCTTATAAAAATAAACGGAGGTAGTATTTAATACTCGCTCTGCCCACAAAATAACTGACATTTTCAATTTTTAATACAATATTAATTTTTAATACCATCTAATTAATAGTACTTACATCAATCCCAATTTAACATTTCCTATTGGTTTCTTTTTTGCAAAGAGAGCCAAAATCCATCAACATCTTCTACTTTATATTTATGATAATTGTAAGTACATCAATATTTATTAATATTACTTTAATAAACAAATTGGAAATATTATTCTTTCACACTTTCACTTTACATTTTTCTTAATAGGTGTAAAATAACCAAATACATTACTCATTTTTAAAACGGAGGGTATATATATACGTATATTTTCACTAAGCCCAATTGTTTCCACATAAAATTAGAGTTCCAAAAAAAGAATAAATAAATTTAAAATTGTATTTGAACGGCTGCCAAAATAATTATAACTAGTGTAAAAAATGTAACTATAACTAACAAAAAATATTTTTACTATAATAAAAACTACTATATTATATAAAACATCTTTATAATCACTTCACAAAACTCTTTATACAAGAGTAAAATGTTTGGATAAGTTGTGTCCTGGGAGCATGAATCCCCACACACTTGCCGAAGTATGAATCAACTCAACCATTAAAATAATCTACACTGTGTCAACACAATTTTCTCCTATTAATTAATTAATTTAATTTAAAAACAAATATAATAGCGCGGTAAAAGAATTTCCTAACCAGTAAGAACTTAGCTTGGAATAGTATAGTCTCCTATCTAGAAGCAATATATGTTTAGTGCAGAATAATAAACAGCAATCTACAAACTTTTCTTAATAAATCATCCAATACCGAGGGCAATATTGAGATACTAATCATTGTATTTCAGGAAATATTAAAAACGTCGAATATTAACATCACATACTCGAGTCTTTACCAAATATTACAAAATTTAATTGTTCCAAGTTTCAACAAGACAAACAAAAGAAAACTAGGATACTGCAAGGTCAAAAGGTTGGTCCTGCATGAGTGAAGAAGTACCTGCACAGAAAGCACCCGATGTAAGCAAAAAAATTAATGAACATGGATCTTAGTCACATGTGGAGTGCATTTAAACCAAACAACAAATCATGCTAACCAGTATAAGCTGTTCAACAATATAAAGACACTCACTTCGGATGCGAGAGTCACAAATTCCCTATTTTTTTATCCATTGAATTTCATGCCATGAGAAGCTGCATATTTTTTCCTCCCCAATGAAGTTCTGAACAATCAAAATAAACATTCATTTACTTTCTTGCATATTAGGCTAGTTTCAAACAGATAGTTCTATCGACACAACCAAAACATTTAAGCGGTCTGCTGAATCAGTTGGTCTTCAAATATATGATATATGATTTCGACAAGCATTTCTCAAGTTCTACAAGGATTGGAAACTTCTTTTCAAATCAAACAGACAGCAAACAACGAGACAGTGAACATGTTCGGAATACTGTAATTTAGATATGTGATGCCATAATCAAAATAAGGAATATGAAATTCGCATAATGGTTATCATTTGAATGTATTATTGCCAATAAAGCACAACAAATCATGAGTTTGGCCAAGTACTTACTTTTGAAGACCATAACACACTCAAACCTAAAGGCAGTCCAGTTACAACAAAAAGTATAATTGAAGCACAATAAAATCCACCAGAAACAGTTGGACCGAAAAGAAGATATGAGCCCTATTGGTCAGTAGAGTAAGCCTAAGGTTTGGAGAGTTTAATTTAAGTGAGGAAGCATAGGAGGCAAGGCAGTGGAAGAAGCTACTTGGGAGGACGAGTTCAACTTCAGGAGCCACAATTCCCTAAATTCAGACTGGAGGACAAATCTGCTTTTCAAGGAGCGGATAATGTTAAGAATAGGTCACAGAGAAAGAATGATGGGGGCCAGAGAGAGAGGGAGAGAGAAAATTGGGTGTGAGAACATTTCTGTTATAATGGAATCATCAGAGTGAGAGAGATCATCATGAGAGTATTATTTTCCTGTTAAGGGCAGAGAAACTTCCATTCTCTGGAGCTGTGCTCTGGGGTAGCAGGATATTCATCCCTCTGCATTTTACGATTTACTTATTCATCATCATCAATACTATTCTCCCCTTTAATCACTTCCAGTCTATATTTTCCTGAGAGTTTTTTTGCTTCGATTTTGGTTTGCAACAGAAACAAGCATCATATCATATCATAACTATATCAAACTTCTGGGTAAACTATAGACTTATGTTATCAATTAATCAACTTGTGAGAATATATGCAGAAACAAATTTATCCAGCACTTGATTAAAAAAAACCCTAAAACATGTCATACATGCCAATAACTCACAATAAGACAGAGCAAATAAAATAACATTGAGCAAAAACAATCCATTTTTTCGGCAAAAAACTGCCCATAAAGCATCAATGATTCAATATCAGGTTATAATTTGATTTGTCCCTAGTGAGAAATTTAATTCACCAAGATATAAGCATACCTGTACAGCTACTTATGTGCATGACATAGTCACAACAATTACTTTCACAGATAGCATGCCTCAACAGTTGAGGCAACTTGGCACTGGCCATCAAGCCTGTCAAGCAATTTCGAGTAAGTCAAAGAATCCTCAAGAGCATTGTTAATGCCTTCAGTGTCATTGCAGCCCTTACTGCTATCATCTCCTGAGCTACCAGTACCATGTGAACCACTTTCAACAGGCTGTTCGGTCTGAATGACTGCACCAAATAGCTGAAACGATACAGGTCCGGGTTTCGTTGAGTTGCAGTTGAGGTTCCTAACAAAATCTGTGCCAAAGGAACGCAAACTACTCTGGCTCTCTGGTGAAAAATCACCAGATTGAGAACTGCCAACATTTAGCTCAGTTGACAAAGATTTCAACCCTGGCACCGAGTTGTTGCTAAAGGTGTTACCCATACACAGACGGGAGTTATCACCTGGAAAGTTGGAAAAACTTGAAACAGAAAATAGATCATGCCTGGCTCCCTGCATGCCAGCAGGAAAAGTTCCATAATTCAACAACGCTTGACTCAATTGTCCCATTGTTGAATTATTGAATCCGGTGATAGAAAAGGGGTCTCCATCTCCATCAGTTAACACCCCAGAACCCACTCTAATCCTTTTCATTGAGGGAAATGGTGTATGAAGTGAAGGTGTGGTAGAAAGAAGTTCGACCTGCCAAGGGCTGACCCACTTGGAAGTTTGCAACACTTCAGGTTCGTCCCATGTAATCTATCAAAAACAATGAATGGCCAATTTCAGTTATTTTAGATAGATGATATCATCTTAAAGTACAAGTTATTTGATAAAGTTTCTTTTAATGTTAAACATATTCTGTCACCACAGAAATACCAAGAATCAGACAAAAGAAATTAAAGGAAGTAAGAGAGACACACAAGTCAGATATAGAAAAATTCAGTGCACTAAATTTGAAGTAATTTGTTTGTTAAAGACAAAAACCATAACAGAAATAGTGAAAGAAAAAAAAGTAAAAAAATACAATTGAGGGCATAATAGAGGCTAAGAGACAGAGCTTTATGCCTACTATTGGTTTCACAAATCCTAAAATTACTTCTTCTAAGTTCTAAGTTTCAACAAACCCAAGTCTCATGAATTCAAACAAAGCAGTGAATAACATCTGGACAAAAATGTATAATTCAAGCACCACAAAAGAAGCAACTGAACAAACAAATCAAATGTAAACATGGTAGACATTACCTTTAAACAGAGGATAAACATTATTATCATACTGTTACTTAGCCAATTCAACATTCTCAGTCATGCAAATATATTAGCTAAAATGCTACATATAAACTAACTTGAGCCTTGTATAATGTTATTTCCTTAAAAATACATTCAACTATTCCATCCTCATATTTCATCTAGTTTAGTAAATAAAATTAACATTCAAAGCAACATTCCATTATATTTGATTGCCACATTCCATTATATTCAAAGCAACATTAAGTAAAATCATAAGCCAAGCCACAAAACCATTCTAAGCCAAACATTATTACTACAAGACAAAATGTGTACCAGTATTTCCTAATCAATGTGGTCAAATTATTCATATAACATAATATCAGCAAGCAAACATATGAAGATGAAGATATAAAATACAGAATTATACCTGAAGCATACGCCAAGGGGAACCTCGCCAAGCTCCATGCTCAGGAACATTGACTGAAGATACTGAACCCTGAAACCAAGTAGTCCTGGAAGAATCATCAGTCTCCACAGCCATTTTGATTCTCATTCCAGGACACCAAGTAATACTCATAGCAGCATCCACCACTTCAGCTTTCAAAACAAAATCCGACCAACCGGCTTTCGGATAATAAACAACTTCAAACGCCATCCCCTGTGCCGCCAATTCCGCTGCCATCGCAACCGAATTCGGCGACATCTTCCCTTTCCCATTCCTCGAAAACCCCTCTCTACACTTCTCTTCCACCAGCTTCTCATCCTCTTCATCATCCACCCTATTTCTCACCCCACAGATCGGAAGACACAATCTCGTCGCAGCTTCCGAACCGACGCAACTTCGATTCGCCGGAACAAATCGAACAGCACGACGGATCCCGACGAACATTGCACCTCTATTGTTCTTCATAAAAACAACAGAATCACCGGCAACTAGCTTCTTACCGTTAACGAACCTACTCCAACCGGTGGTCAACAGATGTCGCCGCGGCGTACCACGGTAAATGTGACGAAACTCCCAAGTCAAGCCATGAACGTCAGTGATCGAAAGAGACTGAAACGGAGGGTCCATAGTATAATCAAGCGGAGGGAAAATCGAATCAGCACAAAACCTTGGAACGGAAAATCCACCGCCGTTGTTAGCATCAGAAGGAGTAAGAATCTTCGCAAACGAAGAAATCCTCTCTCCATCATCAACTTCATGAATAACAGCACGAGGAAAAACAGCGGTGAAATCATTCAAAGGTTGAAGAAAAAGCTTAGCGAAAACCTCATCGGTTTTCGGATCGGCGAGGAAATGAACACCGGAAACGGTACAGAGAATGTAAGGACGTGAAAGTAGTTGAGGTGAAAGATTGTTAGGAAGTGAAGAAGCTTGGTCCATGTGACCTTGAGGGAAGTAATAAACCCTAGAATTCACGGCGGGGATTTGAACGGCGCCGCCGGCGATTGCTCGCCAGATTTTAGGGTCAAGTGAACTTGCATTTTTCGGTAATGGTGGTAACACTTGGCGGTTCATGATTGGTTGAAATTTTTTGTTCTTACTCTGAAATTTGTTATACTACTACAGAATGAGCAAGGGTTTCGCTAGGGTTTTTCGAACATATATAAGAAGTAACGGAATCGAAGGAGTTTGTTGTGTGTTTGTTTCAGAGAGAGTGACAAAATGAGTGTGCCTCTCTCTCTCTCCCTATTGTTGCTATTTAAAGTTTGTTATGTTAGATTTTTAGAGACGAATTGGGTCGGAGAACAAGCGCGGAAGAAAATGCGGATAATAAATTCTATTTGCAATTACTGTTTTGCCCCTAACAATGTTGGAATTTTTGTGCTCATGCTTTTTTTAAGAACTTTAATTAGAGAATTAAATGTTGTATTTATTGGTGTTGTGAAAAGATAAATTACAGGATTTATTAATGTTGGAGTAGTACTAATCACTTTATCTGTGAAGTTAAAGTGTGGTACGTTTATCAAAGATACGAGTAATGGGTGGAGACTTCATTAAGGGTAAACATAGGGTTGTGTGCGTTTAACTTTTTATGTCCATGATCAAGTATTTAATACAACTTGCTTTAATTTAATTTGATACGGTTACTTTTATTTTTATGTGACATGATACGGTTACATTTTAGTGGAGGGAAACAAAATGTGTCATGAATGATTTTGTTAGATGCTTCAATTGCATTAAATCTAAACTCTTGAGATGTTAGATTTTGGTCTTCTAGATGCTTCCCTAATGATTACGTATCTCTAATTATGTTTGTTTATTTATTTTTTTGTCTAATTTATACGGAGTATATGGGTTTACAACATCTATTTTTTTTTTCAAATTGTTTAGTGTTTGTTTGATAACACAAAAATATGCTAGCTTATTGCTTACTTATTAGATAAGCTTATATATGTTTATTCGATAAAATAAAATGTGTTTTGCCGAATACTTTTCTTTCGAGCTAATAGTTTTTTTAGATCTTATTTCAAAGTGTGTTTGAGTTTATAACTTCTAGTCTTTTACCATTTATTTTAATTTTAATATTATTAATTTAATTTTATTATTATTTTTTGGTTGGTAGACGAAATGGCAACGCCATTGAAAACTCACACATATAAAGTGGAGTGATCAGGGATCGAACTCCGATTATGGCGTTCGACACTAGCAATTTATTTCGGTATTTCTACCATTTGAGCTAGGATTTGTGGACAATTTTATTATTATTTTATTTATATTTAAAATAAAATAACTACCCACTCACATAAAATAAATATTCACTCACATAAAATATTCATGTACAACAACTAAATTTATCAAACATTTTAATTTCATTCCACTAATTTTTCATCTATCAGTTACAAACTAACTTATCAACTATCGACTAATTTATAGTTTAACTTTACTAAACAGAACCTTAGTAGTTAAACTCACAAATCATAAACGTGAAAAAATTAATAATTTTGTGTTTAAGCTTAAACTTAGGTATCTGCAACTAATTAGAAGATATAATAATGATTTTTATTTTTTGTAAATAATATAGTAATGAATTTAAAATTAAAAATTAGTGTTGGTGGTGGTACTGTATGTGAAATGAGAAATATACTTGTTTGTACTATAGTACAAGAAACAGTAATGAGTAGGTGCAGGTGCAATTCATGATCTATTAAATTGGACTGTGTTTGTCTGAAAATGTTAACGGCGTGATGCTTGCAAATAGTACCGCAACAGAATCAAATCAGTTAAGATATGATTTTGTAGTGGCGTTTATTATGTTGCATGAGAAATAAGAAAGAGTGAATAGAACAAGAAATGAACGGTTGAAAATTGATTAATGGTGGTTCACGATTGAAATAGTGTGTGTACAACTCATGGGATAATTGTTAAAAGCTGGTCATGAGGAATAACTGTCTGTTGTACACATCCGGAAAAGACGGCAGGATGTAAAGGTTGAAACGGCCTGATAGTGTAAGGTTTGGTGGAGGTTTAAGTTATGTTGAAAAAAGGGGTACTTTATTTTATTTTTTTTTGTGTTTAAATAAAAACATTCAAATTGCAATTGGTTTTTTGGTACAATTGGTTGAATGTTCTTTGTGGGGATATTATTGTGAAGAATGTTTGTTTTTTACAATATTATTTTGAAGAATGTTATTAAAAATATAACTTATTAAAACTTATTTAATTAGTAAATACTAGTAGTAAATAAAAACAAATGTCCTTGACCAAAAAAAAATAAAAAATAAAAACAAATGTCCTAAAATTATGAATGATTACCGTTTTTTTTTAATTCAAACCATAAGTAAAGTTTGAGAAAAATTATTTTAGTAATGTTATTAACGAAATTTTACTTTGTCGAAATGGAATAAGAGTTAACATAGAGCCTTTTTTATTTTTTTAAGGAAACACGAAAAAGTCTGACGAGAAAGGAGAAATCAACAAAGGAGTAATTTAAAGGTCCTAGATTTGGATGAGATGACAAAGTCAGTCATATCCTCTATTTTTACGGATAGTGCATATAATGGTTTTTTAGCACGCGTTGTGTGAAAGTCCAAACTCGATGGAATTTGGTCAACGAATTGCAATTTTAGAAGTGCGTCGAAACTCAACTCTTATTGATAAGAAAAAGATTGGTAATTAAATAAAAATAAAGAGAATTGATGGAAAAAGGCAGAAATGAAGGCAATCACAATTCTAATCCAAGAATAGTGATAAATCAAGTGAGGATTGCCACAAGAAACGTGGTTTCTTGATAAGATCGATAGATGGTTTAATCCAGAACCAACGAGCAAAGCTCAAAAACACACAAAGTATATACTTAATCCAAATTCTACTGATCTTATTCATAAAAGAAAATTACAATATATAGAGCTTTTTCAAAGTAGCAAAATAAATTAAATGGCAAATAACCTTACGATTGTTTTTTCTTATTTTAATTAAAAATTAAAAATAAAACTTTAAAATCTGATGTCACGACCAATACAATTCCATGTAAAGATTTATTTTTTTTTTGACATCCAATAACTCATATCATTTCATTATTCAATAAAGGAGTAATACAAAGAGGTAGAGATTCAAAAGTACAGCAACTAGACCAAGAAATGACCGTCCTAGCAAGCGTATGAGCAACTATATTCGCTTGTCGCTTTATAAACTTAACCACAAAGTTTGGAATTGACAACAAAATATGCTTAATATTATAAATAAGTGAACTAAACTCAGAAGAACCACCATGTATGTTGTGAATTGCATCGACGACAATCTTCGAATTTGTTTCAAAAATAACATGTGTTGCACCTTGATTCTTCACATGAGTCATGGCATCAAAGAGAGCAGCTGCTTCACCTTCTGTTATAGAGAGCTTTCCATCTTTCCAACTTGTGGCAGCCTTCACAAATCTTCCAAAGTGATCTCTCAAGCACCAGCCCATGGTAGTTTTGTTCCTGTCATAATAAAAGCCAGCATCCACGTTACATGTAAGCCATCCCAATGGAGGTTTCTGCCAACTGGTTTGTTGTTGAAGCTCAAGAGCCCGCGGTTGCTGCTTATTCTCCTGCTGTAGTTGCTGTACCGAAGACCATTCTTGCCATAATTGAGATGCTTTGGTTCCCAGGCTTCGTCCCGGTGTTGACGAGTCATTTCATACCTTATCGTTTCGATTGTTCCACAATGTCCATAACAACATTGCAACCTGACCTGCTGTCTTGCAATCCTCCTCGCTACAAATTGCCATTATCACTTCCCGGGCTGTTCTAAAGCGTTGTAGCCGAGTTGCTATGATGTGATCTGTAACAGCCCAAATTTTGATAAATAATTAACATAATAAAACTTTGTTTCTTTAAAAAGTGTGGCTATTTTTTTTTCTTTCTAAATAATAATTATACAAGCTTGTAAATAATAAATAATAACTCTACAATGTGAAAATTGTTTCTTTTAAATTATATATTGAGAAAACCCATATTAGTTTATCCTCGCGCGTGTACAAGCAACATAAATCAACTTCACACATCATCTTTAGTACCTACCACAATAATCATGTAAGGGTCAATTTCCTTATCCAAATTGATTCATACTGACGCAGAGAAAAATGCCATAAAATAAATAGCATAAAAACTTCTCAATCAAAAAGAATAAAAAGTTATTAATTTATACATTATTTTCAACAAGGCACATTTGGACCATTATTTTTTCATAAAATAGTTCAAAATTATTAAGGCACAAAAACAATGCAAAAATGCATGCTCTTAAGAACTAAATGATCCGGATATAGTCACCCATACCAATGGGGAAAAACACGTACCCCCTTACGCACACAGCTGGAGTACCACAAAATAAGATAATCACGCACCCCCTTACGCACACAGCTGGAGTACCACAAAAATAAAATAATCATGCACCCTCTTACGCACATAGCTGGAGTACCACAAAAAAATAAAATGCCATGCCATGATAATGTCAATATCATACAAATTCAAATCACAAAGACATCACAAAGAGGTCAAATAATTTCATCACAATCATGACAAACCACAATACTTATAAAAAGTCATTTTCTTTCTTTTTCAAACTTATTAAGGTCAACACTATTTATCAAACTTCTCATTCACAAACAAATTAAAAGTTTCATAACCTTTTTTTTTCCTTTTTAGTCCACATCACATACTCATACATAAAACATTTGAAAGGGCCAACACCAATCATCTACTGTCCCTAGACCCGGAGATACTAGATTGGGTTCACATCATACTACCTTGCTTCGTTTGGATCAAATGTGGTCCTCCGTGTTAGAGGTGCTTAGTATGGTTCATCAAGATGGATGTGGACCATCTCAAGCGGCGGGTTTGATAGAAAAAATGGAGAGCTTTAAATTTGCTTTCATTTTGAAGTTTATGTTAAAGTTGTTTGGTATCACAAACGAGCTTTCAAAAATCTTGCAAAGAAAAGATCTTAATATTGTGCTTGCCATGGAACTAGTTGATGATGTCAAAGCTCGGTTGGCCACATTGAGAGAGAGTGGTTGGGATAATTTTTTTCTTGATGTCCAAGAATTTTGTGTTGCTAAAGGAATTCCGGTGTCAAATATGGATGAAGAAATACCGATTCGGGGACGATCAAGGCTAGAAGGGAGGACTATCACTAATCTTCACTATTATCGTGCAGAGATTTTTTATGTTGCGATTGACACAATATGTGTGGAGATGGATCACCGCTTTAGTGAAAGAAGTAACATTGTGCTTGATTGTTTCTCATGTCTCAACCCCAAGGACTCTTTCTCTAAGTTTGATGTTGATAAACTTGTTCGACTTGCTGATATTTATCATGCAGATTTTTCTGATGATGACCGTGGAACAATAAGGGAGCAACTTGAAACTTATATAGTTCACGTGAAAAGGCATGTTTCCTTTTCTACTTGTGAAGATGTTCAAAATTTGGCTATGAAGATGGTTCAAACTAATAAACATTTGGTATTTCCATTGGTCTACAAACTTATTGAGTTGGCTTTGATATTACCGGTGTCGACGGCATCTGTTGAAAGGGTTTTTTCAGCAATGAATATTATCAAGTCTAAATTGCGCAACAAGATCAACGATGATTGGTTCAATGACTTAATGATATGTTACACCGAGCGGGAGATATTCAAGTAACTTGATGATGTTGATATTATTCGAACATTCACCGCAAAGAAGTCTCGGACAGGACATTTGCCTCGTGATTTTATTTAGCACATTATTTGTATGTTATGTTTCATCTTTTTTATTTAAATAATATGTAACATGTGAATTTATTCCTATTTATATATATTATATCACGTGAGAATTTGCGTTAAAATTTTGCCCAGGCTCACAAAAAATCCTAGCTCCGCCACTGATGGAAACAAAATTTGAAGACTTTATTTACACAAATAAAACAAAATAAGTGGAACAACATTGATGAATAAAATAGCGTGAAACAACAAAATGGTCTCGCGCTCTATCGCTCGCTATCAATATTTACTTTTCTTACCGGTAGGAAAAGTGTTCACCTAATCATGATTAATCTTCATTGAACATGTTACACTACAAGAAAACCTCCATTTAGTGGGGAATTCAATTTGAAATTACTGGCCACTTTAGCCCCCACTAACTTGTGGCGGCTTAAACGGCCGCAAAATAAGGAAAAACGGCCGCAAAAAAAAAAAATATTCAACCGTTAGAGTTACCGACGGTCAAAACCGCCGCAAAGTTTGCGGCCAAATTTACCGACGGTCAAAACCGTCACAAAGTTGCACGGTAATAAAAAAACGCGCCAGATTTACCGACGGCTCCAGCCGTCGCAAACTTTACACTGTAATAAAAAAACGCTAGATTTACCAACGGCTCCAGCTGTCGCAAACTTTACACGGTAATAAAAAAAAAACGCCAGATTTTCTTCTTTATCCCATTCAATCCCATTCCTTTTCTCTTCTCTTCTCTATCCCCATTCACTCTCTCTCTCTCTCTCTCTCTCTCTCTCAATGACCAATTAAACCACCAAAATCACAACCAAAACTCACCAAAATCTCTTTTTAAACACTTATTGATTAGTTTAAAACACAAATAAAACCCCAAAATCTCTTGGCTGTTTCACTTAAACACTCCTTGTGTTGTGGTGATTTTGTTTTTAATAAAAGTTATAACTGTTCAAAAAAAAAAACCCATAAATCTTTGAATCCTGTCTGTTACTTTCTTTTTGGTTCTGTTTATGTTTATGTTTCTTTTGTTTTGTTTTTTTTTTGTTCGATCTGTTCCCTTTCTCAATTCCTTAATTCTTTACCATTGTTGTTGGTGTGACAAAGATAACAAAATTATTTAAAAACAATTTACGAAATTAGATCTGGAAAACATACCCAGATCAATAACCTCAAGAACCCAGATGTGAGAGAAATAAACGATGAACAGGAGAAAATAAATAATTTTTTTTTTTAAAAAAATAAATACATAACTTTGCGGCCACTTTGGCCGCCGTTAAATTTACTGCTGCAGCTGACATTGTGTCAGTCTGCGTCAACCATTTTGCGGCCACTTGGGCCGCCGGTATGTCTTAGCGGCCAGCGAAATTGCGGCCAAACACGGTGGCCACTAAATTCGCCAATTTTTTCACTTTATGGCCGTCTTTCCCACTTTGTGGCCATTTATTGTGGCCACTAAATTGTTGTTTTCTTGTAGTGTTAAATATATGAAGAAAGTTAACATGTGCACTAAGAGCACATTTTAAAAATTATACATTTAACTTTTCTAAAGTTAAAATTTTATTTTATTTTTTCAATACAAAATTTCTATTCTTAAGTTTTTCTAACATATGTACATGTTAGCAAAGACCCTAAAAATATATATATATGATGTGATAAGTTCTCTCATCTTTAAATCGAAATTTTATAGCATACTATAGAGAGATCAAATAGTTTAGATCAATTTTATTTGAGAATGATGAAGTAAATTGAATGGATTGGGTTTTTTATTTTTAAGAAATTAGAGAAATTAAGGTTGAAGTGAATGAAATAATTGAAAGAGGTAAACTTTTACTTTTAGACCAAATTTTATAACTATAACCATCGCAAGATAATCATAACTAAAAGAAAACATCGGTAAACATGTTTACAACGACTATTTTCATGTGTTCGCATTTTAGATGGTGGCATGTATATACCGGCTGATTTAGTGTAAAAATCCAACCTAAATAAAACTACAAAATAAGAGTGGTCATAGATTTTATTTATTTATTTATTTAAAATTATCTCATTTGTTATTTTCTATTAAAAATAATACTATTTTTTACAATATTACAAATGGTACATGTTGGCACGTTTTACACAAAATTTATCCCTTAAACATTTCATTATTGGTATTGTATTGCATTCACAAGGAGTTATAAAGTGAAGAGTGAAGACACATATATACATGGCGTGCAACTTTTATCACAAAATTATTTTGGCTACATTTAGAATTATCCATATAGTAATGGATTATAGCATAAACTAGTTATTACATCGATAGAAGAAAACGTGTTATCATATAGAATAAACTAATTTTAGCATTTAGCATTTACTTCACAAAAAACAAGCTAAATATATAACAATATTAAAGGTGGATTAGTAAAAGAGGATCATTTTCATAATTTTAATAAAATAGAGGGGACTAAAAGTGAAATTAAATCAATAGTATAACAATATATTAGTATAAAAAATAAAAAAAATTAGGCAGAACCATAACTTCTACTGATCTTCTTTTAGCTTCGTCCCTGCTCCGAACATTGAAAAAACTCTAAGAAAATTTATTAAAAGGGCATAGAATTATATATGAGGAGAAAAAAAAGTAACCCTATATTCCTAACATTAAAATAAATATAAAAATGTATTTAAAAAATATTAAAGAATGATGAATCAGTGGCATGAAGAAGAAGAAGTCAAAAAAAGTAGAGCTAGGGAGAAAAACGAAGTTGTAGAGGCTACAAATTAGAGATTAAAGAGGTGCATACTTCTAAAGAATATAAACAATAGTAGTATGTAATAAATAAAAATGTATTAGAAAATTAAGAAACATTGAAGAAAGTGGTAATTACTACTATTAAACGTTGAGATGAAATTTATTTTTTCTCCATGAAGGTTAGCTTCACGTCGAAGCCAAACTCACATTCACATTTGTCTACTATACTATTTTCAAGAGAACTTGTATTAGGTGCAACGAATGATATATGCAATGCAATTAAGAGATAATATATGCAATGCAATTATTATGATGTTGAAAAATTTAACATTGTAAGAGATAATTTAACATTTTAACTAGTTTTTACATCAAAAGAAGAAAACGTAAGTTATCATATTATTCATATAGCATAGACTAATTTTAGTATTTAGCAGTTACTTCACAAAAAACACAAATTTAAAATATATAACATGTAGTTATCATTTGTTATCATAAAATAGATAATACTATATAGATGAATTAATTTTATTTACGTGTTATAATTGCAATTGTCATAGATAACAAAAGAGCAAACAAAGTCAAAGATAACATAAGAATAAAGAATAAAATATAATTAAGAAAAATAGTGAGAAGGGAGTATATAAATAACCACCTACAAGCCATAATTCAAATTCACATAATACAACACAATAACAATTTATAAAGATCAAGATCACAATGAAATACATTTTTCTTGCAAACAAGATAATGATGATTATGATGATGATTGTGACGGTTGCTGCAGCCAAAAATCAACCCGTCGCGGGTGGGCTTTTTAATACAACATACACCCCACCGCCACCACACCACACCCCTCCTCCTTCTCCTCCTCCTCCTCCTCCACCACCACCACCTCCTCCTCCTCCTTCCACCAGCTCCTTGATGGATGTCATTGTCATTAGTGTGGTAATCACATTGATGGCAATCATCGTCATTTCATCAGGTATTTGGTACTTGTACCAATACCTGGAGAAAAAGAGGGTGAAGAGGGAGGTGGCCGAAATAATAGATTTACCACCGGTGCCAATGGCGCCACCAGTGAAACCCCGGCCGGAATAGTTTTCATTTTACATGTAAGTTTTCATTTTATAAAAGAATGTAAGATAAATTGTATTTTTACTGAAAAATTTATTTATGGCTTTGGTTTTGTCGTTGTTCATGAAAAATTTGAATCAATTTTACTTCATTAGATTTCATTTATTCTAATATATAAATTATCTAAAGAAGCTGCTACTTTCAAAATTAAATCTAAAGAAAATGACATTTAATTTTGTTAAGCTATACTAATCTTGTGGGATTGGCAACATAATTAATTTCCAATTAGATTAGCAACTGATTTTTGTACAAGTACTTTAGACAAGTAGCTTTTATGCTTGCCTCCTTCCAATGATTAAGGCACCAATATAGAAAAATATAACACATATTTGCAACTATTATATATAATTTGAATAGTTTAAATTCTATACAAAGCCTTTACCTATTTGTTGAAATACTACTAAGAATAATTTATAAAGTTGGTTTGTTCGATCGTCTTAGTTTTTGTTTGTTTGTATGATCAAGTTGGTTAGAGTGAAAATCCAGATTAATTGAATCATTAATCTTGATTGGGATTGTAAACTTTTATAGCTTTTGTGTGTAAGTGTTGCTTTCATATATGGCGCTTAAATTCTAATAATCTTTCATCTAAATAAATTCACTAGAAGAAGACCAATATTTTAGTATATGACATTTAATTTAAGTGAATCTGTTCTATCTAGCATTTGAAGCTAAAGTAAATTGAATTTGAGATTGCCTTCAAATTATATAAGATGGAAGAATAAAATCACATGAAGATAATGATGATAATTATTGTTAGAGACTCCAACTTTAAGTTTCACGGTAACTATTATGAATTTCATTTTGTTTACCGTCGTAATTCTTAACTATAAAGTAGTCTTTGAATTGTTTGGAACAAAAGACTTTTAATAAATGGAGCTAGCATAGTTAGAGGTGTTATTTTTTGTACATGTCTTAAAATATGAAATGTAGTCTTTGGATTGAGAAAAATGTATTAGTATAAAAAATAGCATTTTTATGGGAAAAACATCCGTTCAGATCAAATTTACAACAAATGTATAATTAGAGCCCAAAAGTTGGATTAGTAAAAGAAGACCATTTTAATAAGTTTAATAAAATAGAGGGGACTAAACGTGAAACTAAACCAATAGTATAACAATATACTAGCACAAAAAGAAATTTAAAACATTTAGGGAGAACCATGTTCTCTACTGATCTCCTTCTAACTTCGTCCCTACTCTGAACATCGAAGAAACTCTAAGAAAATTTATTAAAAATGCATAAAAATATGATATATCTTCATATTAGGAGAAAAAAGTAACCATATTCCTAACATCAAAATAAATATAAAAATGTATTTAAATAATATTAAAGAATGGTGAATCAGTGGCATGAAGAAGTGAAAAAAAGTAGAGGGAGAAAAAATAAGTTGTAGAGGCTACAAATTAGAGATTAAAGAGGTGCATGCTTCCGAAGAATATAAACAAAAGTAGTAATATAAATTTTAGGCGGTGTTTGTTTTGGTTTTTCATGGGTGATCCGTCTATATACGAAATATTTGTTTTGTAGCTTTCTTCTATCGGTCTCTGTTCATCTTGTGCAGAAATCTAATTTAGCAATAATATATTTGTTGTTAAAGAAAAAAGTTGTATGTAAATAAATAAAAATGTAGTGGAAAATTAATAAACGGTTATGAAGAATTGGGCGGATCCATGCCTATTAAGCATTGGTCCATTTCCTTGACCCATTATATTGTCATATAAATAGAGTCATGTAAACACACACCTTGAATAGAATAATACAAGAGTCACAAAAAAATATTAATAATACAAGAGTCTATTCATTTCTCTTCTCCCTTTCTCTCCTTTTCTATTCTTGCTATTTTTTAGAAATAGTTCATAACATGTTACAGCACGAAGCTAAGTATAATAAACTTATATTATTTTTCATAATTTTTATGTTAAACTTTTATATAGCATTATTCTGTTTATTCCTTTTAAATTTCAGATGAATTCAATATTTATACATCCCTGAAGGATTGTACAATATTATATTATCTATGCATCCCTGAAGGATTACACAAATTATTGTTCTTACATTATATATGCTACATAGTTCTTGAAGAACTTAAAAACTCAATTTTATTTCTAATTTCAATATATATACATCCCTGAAGGATTGCATAAAGGATTATTCTTACATTATAATAACAATAATATATAGTTCTTGAAGATAAAAAATGCATATTGTTCTGGACTGAGCCTAAAGCCCAACATGTTGGGGATATCCTCCTCTGGACCGTCGAGCAAGGCCCAAGAGCACAAGCTCAATCCCATTCGACCGTTGGTCAGCGTACAAATCCTCCGCGGTTTGTAACGCTCGACATTGGAATGATGAGCATTAAATGATCATCACGACTCCTCAGCCGTTTTCCGACAGCCATTGATGACCATTACTGCCCAACAACGGCCTTGGCCCAGCGTTGAGGGCTATATATGGAGCATTTCCACAATTGTACAAGATATGCATTCTATATCAGAGAAAACATTTGTTTCACCTAAACTGACTTGAGCGTCGGAGCATCTGCAGGTACACAACTCTCCGCGGTTCCACAAAAGAGGAGCAAAAGACTAAAACAACCAGACACCGTTGCAGATTGGTCGACTCTGATCAGGTAAGATCACATATCATACGCCAATTTTGTATGTATGATATTGAAAAGTATATCTATAAAAAAAAATAGAAAATGCTATGGATATTCCAATTTTTTTCAATAAGTTACTAATTAATTAATCTCATTCATACTATAGGTTACGTTATAATTGTTATAATTATTAGAGTTAAATATATTTTTGATCCCTATAGTTTTCCAGAATTTTGTTTTTAGTCCCTAAAATTTTTTTCACACTTTTTAGTCCCTGAAGTTTTACCAGTCAATGTTTTTAGTCCCTACTTTTCATTAAACTCGTGCATATCATTCGAAATTTTAAATTTTTTTCAAGATCATGTTTAGTATATTATATGAATCTCTTTTACAAAATTTAAATTTTTTTTAACAAGAGATGAATTAAATATGAATTTTTTAGTTTTTTGCACATAAAAATTCATAAATAATTCATCTTATGTTAAAAAAAATTAAATTTTTATCGGGGATGATGTTCTTATAATATTATAAATATGAATATAAAAAATCATTCAAAAATGCGAAAGTATACAAGAGTTTAATTAAAAGTAGGAACTAAAAACACTGACTGATAAAACTTCAGGGACTAAAAAGTGTGAAAAAAATCTTGAGAGATTAAAAATAAAATTCTGAAAAACTATAGGGACCAAAAACATATTTAACCCTAATTATTATTAATTTCACTATGTTACTATTTAAAGTGAGAGGAGTTTTAAAATGAGAGTATGAGAGGAATAAATAATGGCCATTAGATTAAATTGTAAGGTGCAGATTAAAAGAATCCACTTAAAAATTAATTACACATAATCTTTTTCATTGAAAAAGATCTCATATGTCCTTCTTCTTCGTAGCTCTATCTGGGGAATAGAAACGCTGCTACTTGATTCTTCCATGCTACAACAACAAACAAGATACATAAAATCTTAAAAAATTATTATTCCAATCTATCTTAATGCCAATTTTGAGAGACTCCTTATTTTTTCAATTCTAGATCCAATATAAGACATCATGTTCTTTCTATTCTAGATCCAGTATAACATAAAATCTTGAGAAGTTGAGATCTTGAGAGACCCCTTATGTTCATCGTTTATACTTTGACTCTTCGTCTTCGTTTCTAGTTATCTGCGCGTATAATCTTGTTTTTTCAGTTCTGTAATCCACCTACATATGCTCTTTCTAGTGGTAGTGGTTGGGTTACAAATTTGTGTAAAAGTGTGACTGTTCCCATTTAATATTAGGAAAGAGGTATTAAAATGGTTCCATAGAGATTGATTTGTGAAGACTCAAACGGTTCCATAGAGATTGATTTGATCATACATGCTGAATATGATTAATCAAAGATTAATAATGTCATATCCCGTTTTTATTTAATTAAACTTATTTATTTAATTGTCATGTTTGTGTGATTTTATTTAAATATGTGGTTTTTTATGTGGCGGTGTATTTAGAATAGTAGTGTTTTTAGGATGTGTAAATTGAAAAATAGAGTGGGCTTTTATGAGGAAGGGTAATTTAGTAAATTGAGGAGGAGGATTTGACCTAACCTCCTATAGAAACTAGCTAAACCATGAAAACTTCTTACCTCACTTACATTTTTGGGCGTTGGCCATTCTTGAATTGTTTTCACCTTGCTTTTATCAACATGGACTCCCTTAGAGCTTATAATGAAACCTAAGAAAATCACATGATCGGTGCAAAAGACACATTTTCTAAATTTGCATATAAATTTTCTTTTCTCAGCACTTGCAAAACAGCCCTTAAGTGAATGCAATGGTCCTCTAAATTTTTGTTAAATACTAAGATATCATCAAAATACACAACAACAAATTTACCCAAAAATTCTCTCAAAACATGGTTCATTAGTCTCATAAAAGTGCTAGGTGCATTAGTTAGTCCAAATGACATAACCAACCACTCATATAAACCATATTTTGTTTTGAAAGTTGTTTTCCGCTCGTCCCCCTCCCTTATCCGAATTTGATGGTACCCACTTTTCAAATCAATTTTAGAAAATAAGTATGCACCAAACAATTCATCAAGTAAGTCATCTAGCCTAGGAATAAGATGTCTATACTTGATGGTAATGTTATTAACCCTACAATCAGTGCACATTCTCCAACTACCATCTTTTTTTGGTACTAAAATTACCGGGACAACACATGGACTTAGACTTTCTCTTACCCATCCTTTACTTACCAGTTCAGCCACTTGCCTTTGAATTTCTTGAGTTTGTTGTGGATTGCTTCGGTAAGCTGACCTATTAGGCAAGGATGCTCCCGGATTGAGATCAATATGATGTTCAATTCCTCTTATAGGTGGTAAACCACTTGGTACCTCCTTTGGAAACATGTCCTCAAATTCCTGCAAAAGAGTTTCAACACAACTTGGCAAATTTTGTGTGTTAGGAGTGTTAGTGAGCAATGCCACCTCTTTGCAAAATAGCAAATATAGGGGCTGTTGTGAAACAATTGCATTTTTAACCTCTCCTTTTTTTGCAATCAAACTCTCTTTCTTTTCATCATTCTTTTTTTTGACACTCTTTTTCTTTTCTTTCTGTTTTTCATTTCTTTCTTTTTCATTCTTTTCTTTTTCTTTTTTTTCTCTCATTTTCTTTTGATCTTCTCCCACCTCACTAGGACTCAATGGTACAAGAACAATCTTTTGGCCATGATGCGTAAAAGAGTATTTGTTGGAATACCCTTCATGACTAACCTTCCTATCAAATTGTCAAGGCCTTCCCAACAACAAATGACTCGCCTCCATAGGTACTACATCACACAACACCACATCCTCATACCTCCCAATTTTAAAACAAACCTCAACTTGTCTATTGACAACCATTTCGACACTTTCATTAAGCCATTGAAGTTTATATGGCTTAAGGTGAGGTTTTGTTTTTAAATTAAGTTTTGACACTAAGTGAGTACTAGCAACATTGGTACAACTCCCACCATCAATAATTAACAAACATATCTTTCCTTGGACTAAACATCTTGTGTGAAAAATGTTCTCTCTTTGAGTTGTGTCTTCTTCTTTGACTAAGTTTCCCAACATCCTCCTCACCATGAGCATCTCCCCGCTAGTTATTTCATCTTCTTCTTCTTCTTCAGCATACTCTTCAACATCCTCACATTCCTCCTCTCCTTGAACTTCTTCATTTTCATTAATAAGCATAGTTCTCTTTGTTGGACATTCAGATGCAATATGCCCTTTGCTTCGACACTTGAAACATGTAAGCTTTGTGTTAGTTGAAACACTTTGAGAAGGTGAAATAGCTTTGTGAAGAAGATTTCCTTCTTGAACTTGGCTGGGTTTTGATGATAACAAACTTACATCACAAAAGAAGAAAGCTTATGGATGCTAAAGATAAGAAATCAAGATAAAGACCAAGAGTTAGGCTTATTATTTAAATTAATTGTAAGTATGGTTTTTATCTTTGATTTATTACGTTTAATAATTATATAACTTTTTTTTGACAGTTATATAACTTAGAATGCTCAGAAATTATTTTAAAATTAATTACAAATAAGTTTCTAAGTTAAATATAAAAGTCCATATGAAGCAAGCTTTTAAAAATTATAAAAGCTTATTTTTGAAAAATAGCTGTCAGCGCAATTTACATCACTTGGGCCGTGCAACCGATTTAAAAGGGTCTGTTACTGTTTGTAATTGTAATTCCAAAACAGTGTAATGTTTGAATTTTGAAAACAGACCTTTTAAATCCGTTCCTGAATATCGACCGATTTAAAATGTCCCAGGCAGAATGCAGAATTTACTATTGTCATGAACCATTGTGTTTTTAAATACATAATTTTTTATTATAAGATTTTTTGAAGAGTTGTCTTGCTTCATGGACATTTTCTAAAGCCTCTTTAAATATATTTGTGATCATTAGAATTAACAACAACTTTGATATTCACAAATTTCCTAAATTATCAATGTCACTTTTCTCATAAACTTTCAAACATATATCTTGTGAAACTTTGCCTATATTTTCATATCCATAAAAGTTTCTGAGCACTAAGTTACATATATTATTAAAGTGATATTGATTTGATAACAACCATACATTATTGTATATTCTTCAACACTTGTTTGTAAATTCTCATCATAGTTTTGTTGAGAATTGTTGTTAAAGATAGTGGGGTGCTATCTTGTTAGTGTGATCACCTTGCTGTCCAGGATTGTTGGAAGCAAGAGAGTGAAAAAGAGAGGATTGTTCTCTTGTTTCACTTTGTAAAGTTCATAGTGAATTTCTTAAAGGGTGTGAAGGGAGTGGATGTACCAATAGGGGAACCACTATAAATTTCCTTGTGTCTTTCTTCTCTGCCCTGCACTCTTTATTTTTCTGCACTTTATTTATATGTTCATCACAAATCTTCAAGAAAAATAAAATTACCATAACATCTCTAAAAACAACCAAATAGTTACAAAACCTAATTCACCCCCCCTCTTAGGTTGCATTTTAAACTTACAAGCTTTACCTTTGTTTTCAACCACGGGCTCCTTAGATGATGAAGATGAAGCACCTGAAGGTGCGTGGAGAAAACACAAGAAGGGAGGGTTGAATTGTGTTTTGGATATTTAAAAACTTTCCAAGATATTTAAATCTTTTCAAAGTCTTTAAAGCACAGCGGATTAGTCACACAATTAACTTATGACGTTATAAATGATGAAGGAGTAAATGAGAGAGTGAGAGAGAGAAGAACACACAACAATTTATACTGGTTCCTCTCACAAATTGAGAGTACTCCAGTCCCCTTGTTTCCAAGAGAGTTTCACTATAATCACTCGGATTACAATAGTTGCTCAAGCACACAAGCTCAAGACTTCCTGCTCTTAGTCACACAAGACATAGAGACTTCCTTGCTCTGATCACACAAGATCAAAGACTTCCTTGCTCAAGCATACAAGCTTGAGACTTCCTGCTCTAAGTCACACAAGACAGAGAAACTTCCTTGCTCTGATCACACAAGATCAGAGGCTTCCTTGCTCAAGCACTCAGGCTCAAGACTTCACTGCTCTAATCACTAAGATTGAGACTTACGTGCTTCTACACTAAGCAGAAGATTTTCTTGCTTCTACACTAAGCAGAAGACTTACTTGCTTATACACTAAGCAGAAGACTTACTACTAGCTTATGAGCTTAAAACTTATTACAAACATAATAACTTCAGAGGCTCTAAGCTAGTTTCTATGCTCACTTCATTTGAGAGATATTATCTATTACAATACAAATTCTCACTTTCTTCTGAGAGATTTTATCTAATGGTGAGCGCTAGTCATCAATTCTTTCTTTGGCATATTTATATGAGTTGAGAAAGACATTGAGACGTTGGAGAAATTCCCGTTGTAAATTGGACAACTGTAGCCTTTGAAGATCCGTTGAGTAAAGCCACGTCTTCCATTGCAGAGAAGCTTCACATTTTCTGTTTGTCCAATAGTACAGTTATAAGGTAACACTAGCTCCTAGAGAGAGGGATCACATCCTTTGTGACCGTTGCAATTTAGTTGACCTTAGAACAAGTCATCAGGCTTGATAAGTTGTAGTTGATGTAGCCCTCTGATGACTGGGAATTCCTTTGCTTCTGATGAACCTTTGATAACTTGGAGTCTGATTGGTCTTTGAAAGGTTGGCCTCTGATAGTCCTTCGCAATTCAGCTTCTGAACATCTTCATCCTCTGAATGACTCATGACTATCAGACAGCCTCTGAACTCTTGTAGGCCTCTGAACATCCTTGAGCTCCTGAACTCCTCTGGGTCCCTGAACAGCTTCAGACGTTCTGATCTACTTTGAGCTTCTGAACTTTGTATAGCTTCTGACCACTTTGTAGCATCTGAACTGTTTCAGAGTGTAAATATTCAGACTTCCATTGGTTTCATCAGAGTTTAAATTAAGTGTGCTCTTGATTAAACGTTGAATTCTCCTGCACTTAATTTAAACATTAGTACCATCAATTGTGCATTTAATACTTTGTTATCATCAAAACTTAAGGGTGTGTATTAACACATATTTTGTTCCAAAAATCTCCCCCTTTTTGATGATGACAAACACAAGAATTAAATACAATTGTTGTTGTTAAAAATCAGCTATGTTGACATTAGGCTTCTGAGTTTTGCAAGCTCCCCCTAAGTCTGATAACCCATAGGGTTAGGTTTGTAAGCTCCCCCTATTTTGTATCCATAGTTAATTTTAATCAGTTTCAGAACTACTTTATTATATGACTTAAATTATTCATATTTCACTATGTAAAGAACAAGGTTTGCAAGCTTCTTCTTTCCATAGTGTGATAATCTTTGAGTAAAGTTGCACCCTTACTCAAGAACTAACTATGAATAATAAACTTCAATTAATAAATGCATTCTCCTTGAAAATTAAGCCCTTAATGCAGATGCAAGATGAAGCAATATTTAAATTGAATGACAAAATAGAATCAGAGGCGCTTAGAGACTTCTACACACACTTGGTTCTGATGGTTATCATTAACAGCTTCAGAGTTCAAAATATTTTCAAACAGTTCAAAGCTTAAAAAAAATCTTTTCAAAGAAAATAGCTCAGAGTCTGAACAAAAATTTGAAAACAGTTCAGAGCTCTTTAGTACAATATTTTGAAATCCTCAAAGATCAGATTGTCATAACACAGCATGTACCTCATGCTACTAACTTTGACCAATTCTCTTACATTCTTCCTCTGAAGCACTACAAGGCCCTAAAAAGCCAAGTAATTTCACTTCTTCCAACAATTGATTTACCAATATTCTTTCTCCCCCTTTTGTCATTATCAAAAAGGTAATATAAGCAATTAATAGAAATTCAACTTTCAATGCCGTCAAATCAGGAGTGGTTAAACACATTTAATACTCGGCCATTGAATTATGCTTATAAAAGGAGAGAGATACCTAGTCATTTTACTCACACAGAATAATCTTAGGTTATTGATAGATCTCTTGAGAGAAAAAATGAAACGCTCAGAGAAGAAGAAAGTAGTTTCAGTGAGAGTCAGTCAAGATAGGAGAAAACATAAGAAGAAACCAATGGAAACAAAGCCAGTGTCCTTTACAGAAGAACTCAGTTCAGAGTCTGAAGAGAAATCTTTGGACTCTGACTGTTTTAAGTTCTGAAGACATATCTTCCTGAAGAAAATCAAACTGATATTCAAGGCTCTGGAGGGGCTAGAGTCTTTTCCTGAGGAAAACCAAACTGATGCAACAGAGTTGGTTTCTTCAAGAAGGACTACTGGTTGGATGGCTTCAGCCAAAACCTCAACCTTTCCCCTCTGCAAAGGTCATGTAGGCTTGTAACCACAAACATGACCTTTTAGAGCATCCAGAAGATAGTTCTTAGAAAATTTTGTCTGTAATACAGAACTTATGTTCTTGATGAAATGAAATTCATTACTTTGGCTTGTTTAATTTGATTTCTTACTTTTATGTCTTCTCTTGTTATGTAATTTGATACTTTAAGAATATCCACATCTTGTACTTATTGAAAAATGAATGACAATCAAGAGTTTGAAAGATCATTTTGCAAGATAGAAATCAATTAAAGAGTTAAAACAATCAAACAAACGACAGACCAAACAGAATTAACAACTTGCATATTCAGATAAATATAGTGAATAGGTATGTCAGATTAACACTCAGAGTTTTAATCTAAACAAAAGTTTAACCTAATCGGGGTGCTTTGCAAATTATCAATTATGAGGTCATATAAGCAATCAAATAATTCTTAAGGTTGGGGTTGACTACAGAAAGATGCTAGGGTTGTCATGATGTTTTTCTGATTGGCATTTACTTCTTCCATCAATCCCACAAACTTGTCTACTTTTGCTTCAATCCTTCTGATGTCATGCTCATAGACAGGGTTCCTCAGATGCTGTTGATTTGCTTGATCATCCCTCGGACTGTCTTGAAGAGGAACATTCAGATCGTCCACCTTTTCTCTTGCAGCAGAGGATTCAGGATGATTCCTCTCTGTGTCCATTTGATTCTGAATGTCCTTCTCAGCATTGATAGCTTTCCCTTTGTCAAACTTCTTCTGTTCTTCCACAACTGCCTTCTGAAGATTGTGCACTTCTTTCACCAGTTCCTCTGTCAGACTTATCCATTGAGCATTGTACTCAGATGAAGACATATCTGTTTGCCTTAGGTCATAAAGACCATGTATCTGTTCAAACAAGTCATTGCAACTGCTCAAGTCATCAGGAATGTTTTATTGGGTTGGATGAGGTTCTTTGGATAAGGGTGTGTTTGTGAGTTGAGGATTGGAGAGAGTAGGCAATTGTTGGGATTGTTGAGGACTAGGGCTAGTATTATCAAAGTTTTTGAGATGGAAATCTTCTGTAGAGAGTTCTTTGATCATAGCCTCAACATGGTTTGATGATGAGAGGTTCAGGTTTTCTTCTGAAACAATATGTTCAGATGAGGTTTGATATGTGGGTGTATGAGGGTTTGAAAAGATTTGAGTAATAGATGATTGAGCTATTTTATGCTTAGATTTGGCATTAAGCAGTTCAAAATTAGCGAGAATCTCATCTAACTCATTAGGGTCAGAATCAGTCGAAGATGATGATGATGATGAGATGTTAATGAAGACTGGTTCAGGGTGAGTTGTTTTAACAGGTTCTGATATGAGTTGTTTTATGGTAAGGTTATCTTCAGAACTTGTCTTGTTATAGATTGAAAGGGGTTGGGTTGATGATGAGGTAAAATGAATTTCTTGAGCAGAAGTAACAACAGGTTTAGAGAGAGATACATCACCTGATTTGTTATGATCTGAGGTTTCAGCAATCTTTTCCTCATGATCTTCGGTAAGTTACTTTTGTCTGACACTGAGAGATTCTTCATCACTTTCTGAGTCTTCAACCTTATATGCTTTCACTAGCCTTCTTCTCTTCTTCTTCAACTCTACCTTCTCAGTCTCAAATCCTTCTCCTAGGTTATCCAGCAGTTGAATATACTTATTGACAATGTCACAAAAGATTGTAGGCATGCCAATGTTCCATTTCTTAACCAAGGAAGGTTCTGAGTGAGACTGATATACCAGAGGTTCTGAAGGTTGTACTTCATGTTCTGACACCAGGTTCATGTGTGCTAGTGAATGAGCAGATAGTGTGGAGGCTCTGCATTCTCTTAACAAGTAGTCATGACCAGCAGCTTTGATTATATCTATCACTCCACATTGATAGAAAATCTCACTGAGTATCCTAGGGTACATGACATGTACATTAGGCTTGTCCTGATTCTGAGTGCTCAACACAGCTTTGCATAGATGATTGAAGATGTGTTTAGCCCAATTTAACTCATATTTCCTTGTGAGAAAATAGACAAAGTGTCTATGATCCCATGACAATTTATCAGAATTTTCACTTCCTGGAAATATAGAGCTTAACAAAATTTTAGCTAGTACTCTCTGAGTGAGCTTCAGATCATCTATCTTGTTGCTCTCGCAGCTTTTTCCTTTGACAAAGCATTGTTTTGTCATAGTCTTTAGAAATACAGAATTCTTTGTTTCATAGTGACTAAAGGCGTAGTAGATGCCTTCATTTGGGATGGATAACACCTTAGCCAAGTTTGAAGCAGTGAGAATTACTTCAAAGCCGCACACAACAGAATACACCTCAGTTTCTTCAATGATTCTTAAACCTAATTCTTCAGGAGTTTTGTCTTCATTTTCAATCTTTTCTTCTCTCCTAGCAGCTAGCTCCTTGTGATAATCTTCAACAGTCTTCACCTTGCTTCTAAACCAGAAATCTTTCACCAGAGTAGGATAGATTGGACCATTTAATAAATTCATGTACCTAAAGCTCCCTTTGCGATTAGTAAAGAACTTTAGGACATCAAGATGGTTATTTTCCAAACTATCAAAGTCCACTGGATGTTCCATAACCAGGTTCAGAGATTTTCCCTCTATCTTAAGAGATAAATCTGTAGAAAACATTTATTTGCAAGCAATGGTGTTGATCGGAAAGTTATCAGGAAAAATAAACAAGGAGTCTGGAACTGATGTTGAAGTGGATGCCATTTCAGACGGTTAGGGTGAAGAGTTTGCTAAAGCGAACGAAGGGTTTTGTTCTTAGAGAAAATTAAGACGAAGGTGTGGGATGTGATAGTGTAAAGTGTGCAAGTGTTTAAATATTTTTGTTTAAAACAATAAAGCAAATTAAAGCACACAATGCATTAAATCAAACAAGAAAACAAACCATCATTAACTGTTTCAAACCAATCAGAAGGTGTGTACGTGTTGTCTTTTTAGCGCCAAAACGTTTTAGTAAAAATACTTAAACGTTTCCAATTCATTTTGTATTTAGAGGCTTAACCATCAGAGGTTGAAACGTTTCCCAGAGTCTGAGATTCTTCAGATGCTGAAACCTGAAGAACTTCAGAGGCTGAAAAACAAGTCTTTTCAGGACACAAGAAAGTATGTTCAGACAGGATTTTTCAAGGTTTTTAGTACTGAAAAATATGTATCCTAAGAAGACATTTTCAAACCTTTGAAAGTTATTTCTCTGAATATGTCATTCAGGAGTTAAGCATACTTACCTTGCATTGAAGCTTTCTTGATTAGGTGTAGTCAGAGTCATAGTCTGAGCAATCACTCCACCACACTGAGTTGTTATCATCTTCAAAGCAAGCTTCAAGTTCTTCATGCTCCCTCCTGCTCCTTATGTACTCCTCTTCATCTTATTCTCCATCTGACTCTTCAAGAATGTGCCTTCTATGCACAATTGCTCTTCTTCCATTCACAGTCACATGCATCCATGTGATTGGAAGGTTCAGAGATTTAGTTTCACCTGCAATAAAGTAAACAATTTTGTCTCTTGGTACCCACTTACTTGAGGGTCCTAGACTGTTAGTTGCCCAATCTTTATCCTTCATTTGTTTCTTCTGAGTACTATCAGAAACAAATGTAGTGTAAAGATTAGGGAGTGAGAAGCTTCCACCAATAACTGATGAGCTTGGTTCCTCAGGTGTTTTACTACTAGAGTATTCAATCCCATTAGTATTGTTGGTCTCAAGGTTGCAAAGCATGGAAACAATTTTGTTTTGATCAGCATTTATGTTACAGTACTCTTTGAGAACCAGAGAGTGCTCGAGGGGTTTGTAACATATAGCATAATCATTCTCAAGGTCTTTTGTTTTAGTAAAATCTTTTTGAATAGGACCTTCAGAGTGATTTGCTTGCTTACTTAAATTCTCATAATTTGCTTTAAGCTTTTTATACTTCTGTTGACTATTAAAGAGTTTAAGTAAGGTCTTATTAAGATGCTTGATCAATTTTGCTTTGGAAAGACGAGAATATACCTGATTCATTGATCTCTGGATTCTTTCTTTGCTCTCAGGTTCTGACTTTTCATCAGAACTTGAGTCTTCAGAGTCTGAGCCATCTTCAGAACTTGATCCTTCAACTCCTGGAGCTCTTTCAGACTCATCTTCAGAGAAGTTGTCTAGTACATCCCATGTTGTCATTCCTTTAGCCAGTCTTCCTCCATTCTTCTTGAAGTTGTACCATCTTTGAATTTTTCTTTGAAAACCTTTCAAGATACTCTTCAGCAGGTTCTTCAACAAGATCTTCATGTTCCAATGCTTGCTTTCCTTTCCTTGCTGCTTCTGCTTCTGCTTGTTTACGGTTCAACTCTTGCATATCCTTCAGAGCCAATTCATGGACTCTGAGTAAATCAATCAATGATTCAGGACTCATTGAATTGATGTCTTCAGTTTCCTCTATTACATTCCAATCCAGAGGCAAACTTCTCAGCAACTTGCTTACAAGCTCTTTGTTGCTGAGTTTGTTGTTGTGCTCTTCAAGCTTGCTTGTTATAGCTTGAAACCTTATGTTCATTTTCTCAATGCTCTCATTTTCCTCCATCCTAATCTCCTCATATTGATCCAACAAGCCATTTACTGTTGCCCACTGAATGCTTTCATTATCATCACTAATGGGACAAAGAGTAGTAGCTGTAGAATCAATACTAGAGGTTTGATTAGCCCCTGATGTGGAAGGATTTTGATTGTTGCTCAGATCTTCATTTAAGCTCAGTCCATCTTCAATTTTCTTGCTAAGATCAACAACTTGTTGATGTAGCTTCTGCTTCCACTCATCCATGTTTTGAGCCATGGAGGTTTTCTCCTTTGGATCTTGACTGTCTCACGGTTAAGTGATTTACCAACAGAGCCGAAGCTCTGATACCAATTGAAGGTGCGTGGAGAAAACACAAGAAGGGAGGTTGAATTGTGTTTTGGATATTTAAAAACTTTCCAAGATATTTAAATCTTTTCAGAGTCTTTAAAGCACAGCGGATTAGTCGCACAATTAACTTATGACGTTATAAATGATGAAGGAGTAAATAAGAGAGTGAGAGAGAGAAGAACACACAACAATTTATACTGGTTCCTCTCACAAATTGAGAGTACTCCAGTCCCCTTGTTTCCAAGAGAGTTTCACTATAATCACTCGGATTACAATAGTTGCTCAAGCACACAAGCTTAAGACTTCCTGCTCTTAGTAACACAAGACATAGAGACTTCCTTGCTCTGATCACACAAGATTAAAGACTTCCTTGCTCAAGCATACAAGCTTGAGACTTCCTGCTCTAAGTCACACAAGACAGAGAGACTTCCTTACTCTGATCACACAAGATCAGAGGCTTCCTTGCTCAAGCACTCAGGCTCAAGACTTCACTGCTCTAATCACTAAGATTGAGATTTACGTGCTTCTACACTAAGAAGAAGACTTACTTGCTTCTACACTAAGCAGAAGACTTACTTGCTTCTACACCAAGCAGAAGACTTACTACTAGCTTATGAGCTTAAAACTTATTACAAACAAAATAACTTCAGAGGCTCTAAGCTAGTTTCTATGCTCACTTCATTTGAGAGATATTATCTATTACAATACAAATTCTCACTTTCTTCTGAGAGATTTTATCTAATGGTGAGCGCTAGTCATCAATTCTTTCTTTGGCATATTTATATGAGTTGAGAAAGACATTGAGACGTTGGAGAAATTCCCGTTGTAAATTGGACAGCTGTAGACTTTGAAGATCCATTGAGTAAAGCCACGTCTTCCTTTGCAGAGAAGCTTCACCTTTGTTGTTTGTCCAATAGTACAGTTATAAGGTACAACTAGCTCCTAGAGAGAGGGATCACATCCTTTGTGACCGTTGCAATTTAGTTGACCTTAGAACAAGTCATCAAGCTTGATAAGTTGTAGTTGATGTAGCCCTCTGATGACTGGGAATTCCTTTGCTTCTGATGAACCTTTGATAACTTGGAGTCTGATTGGTCTTTGAAAGGTTGGCCTCTGATAGTCATTCGCAATTCAGCTTCTGAACATCTTCATCCTCTGAATGACTCATGACTATCAGACAGCCTCTGAACTCTTGTAGGCCTCTGAACATCCTTGAGCTTCTGAACTCCTCTGAGTCCCTGAACAGCTTCAGACGTTCTGATCTACTTTGAGCTTCTTAACTTTGTATAGCTTCTGACCACTTTGTAGCATCTGAACTCTTTCAAAGTCTAAATATTCAGACTTCCATTGGTTTCATCAGAGTTTAAATTAAGTGTGCTCTTGATTAAACGTTGAATTCTCATGCACTTAATTTAAACATTATTACCATCAATTGTCCATTTAATACTTTGTTATCATCAAAACTTAAGGGTGTGTATTAACACATATTTTGTTCCAACAACACCCTCCTTCTTTAGCTTGTCTTTCCAATTTTGAGAATTGAAAGTGGTGGAACTTCTCCTTGCTTGGCTCTTTCTTTTGAGTTGTTGTTCCACTTTGATAGCTTAGTGTACCAATTCATGCATTTCAACATAGTGATGAAGTTCCACTATGTCACTAATGTCACAATTTAGACCATGAAGAAACCTAGCCATGGCTGCTTCATTGTCCTCCTCCACATTAGCTCTAATTTTGAGAACTTCCATCTCCTTGAAATATTCTTCAACACTTTTAGAACCTTGTGTGAGTCTTTGCAATTTGTTGTGCAAATCCCTATGATAGTATGAAGGAACAAATCTTCTCCTCATGATTCTCTTCATCTCTTCCCAAGTATCAATTGGTTGTTCATCATACCTCCTTCTATCTTTGATCAATTGATCCCACCACACTAAAGCATATTCCTTGAACTCAATGGAAGCAACCTGCACTTTTTCAACATTAGAATAATTATGGCAATTAAAAATTTGTTCAATTTTAGTCTCCCATTCTAGATATGCCTCCGGGTCATTCTTCTCAACAAAAGATGGAACTTTAATTTTTATGCCCCTCAAATTATCCACCATTTGTCTCCTTCTACGCCTTCTTTCCTCCTCATCACCACTACCATCATTAGAATTTTGAGACCTCCTTTCTAACTCATCAATTCTTTGTTGCAATTGTTCACCTTGTTCTCTTAACAACCTCTCAAAATTTGCTTGCATGGTTGTCATTTGAACCATTAGAGTTGCTGTTCTAGGTGAAGGTGGACTAGACATTGTTGTGAAATGTTTGTGAAATTAGTAACAAGTGTTTAAAATGGACCTCACCACTCTACTCACGTGTTTACACTCAAACACTCGTGTTTCACTCAATTTTGGCTTTTTTTATAATGAAAACACTCTGCCTTTTACCACTCAATTTGCTCTTATAGTTCTTTAGATAAACCAAAATAAACCAACACAAAGAAAACAAATTCAGGTGATAATCAACACACAAAAAGCTTAACACAAAAAAGCAGCAAAAAGAAGAAAAGATTTAAAAAAAATGACTATGAAAATTTTAGAGTGTGGAAAAAAAAAGACAAAAGATATCAATTTTTTTTTTTTTTATGAATCACAATAATCAGACCACTTTTTTTTCTAATACTTTTTTTTTTCGATTTCTTTTTAATAACAAAGCTAACCAATCAGACCACACTTTTTTTTGTAACACTTTTTTTTTTTGAATTTATATATATTTTTTTTCGAATTTTTTTTTATAAGGATATTGGAATAGAAATAACTATGAAGAACAATAATAAAGACACTTTACCAGAATTTGACCCTTTTGGAACTTTGCTCTGATTACCACTTGATAAACACCAATTGCTGAAAATTCATGAAATAGCTTTGTGAACTTTGGACTTGTGAAATTTTGTGATTCAAAAGGAAATAAACTGCTTGGAAGATGAGTGTTAGGATTATAAATGGGCAATGGCAGAATATGACACAAACACAATTAGGACTAAATAGAATCAAAGTAAAGAAAAGAGAAGAAATGGAATAAGGTAGAAGGGGCGCCACACTCTTTCTAATCCAAATAGAATGATAAGCCTATGGATGAGGATCACCACAAGAAAAGGATTCCTTGATATGACCAGTTTTGGTCCAATCCATAACCTAAGAGCAAATACTCTTAATTACACAAACTGTAAGAAACTTAACAAAATTCATTGATTTGGAAAGAGTTACATGCCTCCTTTATATAGGAAAGGCTTATGATGAGTAATAAGAAAAGTAACTCCTAAGAAAACAAGAAGTCTTCAGCCAATAACTATCATGATAGTGGGGTTGAATTATTACAAAGAAAAATGGAAAATAAAGAAGTGATAGTGGTGGCCTTTGATTGCTTGGTGCATCACTTTCATATACTTAGTGGAGGAGCACTATGTTTTCCACTTTCTTATGATTTATTATACCACTATCACATGCTTGTATGGTAATCTTAAACTTTGGTTCTTTCTCTTCAATTTGGGTCAAGCCTTCTTCAACTTGGGTCGAACCTTCATTTGATTTGATCATGAAGTGAACTAAGGCATCATTGACTCTTCTTGCACGCTCCCTTGTCATTGGACCTCCTAAGCTTTGTATTGCATCACTTATGTCTTCGAATGTGTCCTCATCAGATATGACCTAACTGCTCCATCCAATGCTGGGAGATATGCTGAACGGTGGCCATGTGGTCGAGGTGGGTGTTTGGTTCACGTGGGATCTGCTGGACATGCCCAAACTGCCGCAAAACCCTCTCCGGCAAATACGCAACTCTCATGGTCCCACACATGATCCAACCGGAGTACATAGTAGAGGGCTCAAATGGCCGGACACTCCGGTGATCCTCATAAGGCATCCAGATGATGTCATGAGGAAGCAGCCGATCCATCATCTTACTCATTGCAAGTTGGTCACTATGCCCCATTGGCGGACCATACCTGCAGCACCTGGGCATCTCCGCTTTGTACTCATTCCACAATTAGGGATGGCAAAACGGGTCAAGCCCGTCGGGTCGGCCCGTTTAACCCGTCATGTTTTGCGGGGTGGGTTGACATTTTCAATCCGTAAAAGTGGCGGGCCCCATCCCGCCTAACCCGCAAAAAACACGGGACGACGACGGGGCGGGGCGGGTTGGCCCGTCGGGTTTAACCACATTCTTTTTTTATAGAAGTTTCAGCCCATTACAAATGAATTTCTATTTTTCGGTCCAATTAACCTAATATAAATTTTAGCGTTGTTGTTGATTTGGATTGAAGAATAATTATAGTTTATTGTTTACTTTTGTTGGTGTGTATTTAAACATTGAATTCAAGTTTTGTTTGTTTTGGATTTAAACCGAGTATTTTCATAAGATTTTATTATGGTTTCTTTGATTTTATAAACTATGGATGTTTGAAGTTTTGATTGATAATTTTAATTTTTGGTCACCTTGTTGGCTTATAATTATATTTTGATTTTCTTGGATGGTTATTAATTTTATTTTATTCGCAAATTTTTATGATATTTTTGCGAATTTATCTATTTTTTTTATTTTTATTTTATTGACGGGGCACTCCCGCCGCCCGCCAAGAAAAGGGGCGGGGTGAGATTTTCAACCCACTACCACTAGTTAGCCCGCCCCTTTTTAGACGGGTTAATGACGGGGCGGGGCGGGACGGGGCGGGTTGACCCTTTTTGCCATCCCTATCCACAATGCCCCGATGTCCTCAAAATGATCATATATCCAAGCCTAAACAAAATAAAAAAATTACGGTTAGAATAAAACTTAAATTACTTAAAAAATTTAAATAAACTAAATAAATTAAATAAAGTCAAAATAAAACTTAAATAAATTAAAGGGTAAATAGGGTTGTAGCCCCCTGCAAAATAGACGAATTTTGGATTACCCCCCTATAAAATAAAAAGTTGTGATTACCCCCTCGTAATGTTAAGATTCTTCTATTTTACCCCCTTAGTTGACAACTTGGCAAGGAATCTTCATTTGTGATGACATGGCAAGTTGACTGTGTATTTATATTATTTTTTTAATTCCAGCTAGCTTTTTTGATATATATAAAAAAAAAGTAAAAACAAAAATCATAAAATAATTATATTAAAATTTATTTCCTTCATTCATCATCCATCATCATCTCCATCTTCACGAACAATAAGAACAACAACAACATCATCAATCATTCTTCACAAACCCAGAACAAGATTCATCACTCATGTTCATGTATTCATACAAACGCAGAACAACAACAACAACAACAACAACGACAATCGTTTCAAAAAAACACTACAGAATCACAAATTCGACTGGATTTAAAGGAATTGCAGGAACCCACAAAATCAAGAACAGTTTGAACAAATCCAGAATCACAAACATCTTGAACAAACCTCAAATCCAAAATCGCAATAAAACGAGATCGAGAGAGAGGGAGGGATAGAGACTCTATATCATCATCATAATCATCATTATAATCACTGTAACAACGATAGCAGCAACCGGATTTTATTCAAATCAAGAGAACAACGATAGCAGCGGCAACAACGTTTTATTCAATACCCATCATTTGATTCGCGATTAGGGTTTCAGAGAGAGATGAAATTCATCATCTTCTTCGTCACCCATCATCATCTTCATCACCACAAACCCACAAACCCAATCCCAAAATTGGATTTTTGATTTCTCATGATTCAGAATTCAATTTTGTTCTTGTTGTGCTGTTGTTATAGAGAGATTTGAGGCTGAGATGTTGTTATTAGATAGAATCAGATGTTGTTGTTATAGAGAGATTTGGGATTGAGATTGAAAATGAAGTAAGTAAATTGTGGTTGTTGTGCTGTGTGAAAGATGTTTTTTTTTTTTTGTTACATTTTTTTTAAGCACTGTATATTTTTTTTTTTGTGCTGCGTGAATGAAGTATTGTATATTTTTTTTGTTACATGGATGTTCTTGTTTTTTAACTTGTTCTTTTAATTTTTAACATATAATATAATTAATTAAATTATATGGCACTAAATAAATAAATAAATAAGAAATGAAAAAAATCCACCTCAGCGTGCCATGTCATCAAAAATCAAGATTCAATGTACAGTTGGCAATTCAGGGGGGTAATTGAAGGAATCTTCAAATTACAGGGGGTTAATCCAAAAAAAAATTTTTATAGGGGGGTAAACCAAAATTCGCCTATTTTGCAGGGGGGTAAAACCCTATTTACCCTAAATTAAATAAAGGTTATCTGCAGCAGTGTCATGTATCCGGCCACATATTTGCAGGAGGTTGCAGATGCATTAGTCAGCTCGTGATACAAGAATGTCAGTGCAGCAGTGTCCTAGGAATAACTGTCAACCCGGGCCAAGTCATTGAAGTATGGCCATTACTTCATATCCACATAATTCTTCGCCTTGTTGGAGAAGATGGTGGTTCCAACCAACAACAGCAGATAAGCCCTGGCGATGTACTCCTTGAACCTCTCAAAAGTAGCATCATCCTTTTCCTTCACTGCTTGTTTGGTGACTCGGATGTGAGCGCCAATCAGGTCCAGAAGGTACACAAACCTACAGTGTGTTCCCTTCGTCCTCTTCACCTCAGAAAGTGTGTCCGCCTCAGTCAACCCCAGCAAGTCCATCATCCACCTAGCACCCTCATCCTTGGACAGTGTCTGTGCATGTTCCAGCATGCATCTCTGAACGGGGGATATGGAGCAGACAGCTCACGTCATCCAACGTGATAGTCATCTCCCCGCTCGACATATGAAAAGTGTTGGTCTCCCCGTGCCATCGCTCCACAATGTAGACAGCAACCCAACATCTAAATAACTATAGCATGTCTGCGACATGCCATGCATCCCTGTGGCCTTCATTGCCGGGATCCACCAGTCAAGAGCGTGCAACTGAGCATGCACCATGTCACACTTTTCGGCACTGCTCACAATCGATATCAGCTCACGATCCTTAAAAAAAACAATAAATTCATTATTTAATTAAAATTAACAATAATCATAAAAATTAAAATTTAAAACTAATAAAAGAAGAACGGAAATTAAATTTACTTACATGGCCGTCATAGACACACCTAGCAATGTGCGGCGTCTTTCCATATTCACACAACAACTTCTTCTCTATCGGTCCCCCGGATACGACTCAGGCTCAGGCTGACCGTCGTACGGATTCACCTAGCTAGTACGCTTAGGCTTTGCCCTAGACTCACCATCATCTTCCTGTGCCACCTCCTCCGCCTCAATCTCACGCAACAACTCGGCATCCTCAACACCTACTTCCTCGACACGGTCGTCAGTGCCCACATCAACATCAGCAGCAGCAGTAGAAGAACCAACTCAACTGCCTTCTTCCTATTCACCACCCTTTTCTTAGGAGGATTTGTCTGGGCCTTTTGCCTCCTCGCCGATGTCGTGGCCTTAGTTGGCCGAGTAGTTTTATCAACCTCGTCTCCATTACCACCTTCATCAACAACCTTTCTCTTCATATCTAAACCCCAAAACCACAAACCAAATAAAAACAGTCAAATAAAATTCAACTCAGGTCAGACAGTTTACACACTTGCCATACATGAGGCGAAACTAATACACACGCTTGCTATACACAAGTCGAATAAAACCTAATCGCTCGCTACACCTACGGCGAACTATAGCAGCGTCCAGAAAGAAAAAAAATCGAACAAAAATGCATGAATCGTAAAAATGTTGAATTACCTTGTTGTGTTCTTCACTCCCCTGCTGATTCCGAGCGCAAACAACCAAGATTTGAAGGATTTCATCGTAGTTTTGGTTTAGGGAGATTTTGTGAGGTTTTTGAAAAGTTTTTCATTTTTTTAACTTCTGCAGAAATGGGGGGAAGAAGTTGGGCAAGTCTTATATATAATACTTGCTCACTTCACACAGGGCGAGCAATTTTTAAAAAAATTCGCCACATAGACAGCGAATGTGTATTGGATCTGGGGGGTGGTGAAACTCAATTGTCAGTCATGTTTACACGCTCGCCATATTGCGGGCAATGGTTTGCTCGCCCTCAATAGGGCGAGAGGGGTAGTATGGTCATTTCAAGGGGTGATTGAGTGTATCTAGGGAGTGCGAAAAGTACAACTCTAATAATTTTCCTATTTGCATAGTACACCATCTTTAAAAAGACATGGTTGATGTAACCTAATTCTTTGTTTTAATAATATGAGTTTTTTGTCAAAAAAAATAAACAACACTCCAATAAAAGTAAGTTTTCATAATCAAACACCATTAGTCTTTTTATGTTGATATTTTAGATTTTTTTCTCTTAAATTTGATTTTTTTAGTTTTAGGATTTTGTTTAAATTTTGATATTTTACGATGTTACATGTAAATTACTGGACCGGGTCAAAATATAAGGGGTGCAGTTAGCAAAGTCCAAACTACATTTCATAAAGAAACAACGGCCCAACAAGCAACGTCCCAATCAACACATGTGAAATTTGGCCCAAACACATCAGAGGGCGCGACCTATAGGCGAGACCCTCATCTTTGACTAAGTAAAGGGGCGAGTCGCCCACGATCTCTATATTCATCAGGATAACCGCCATTCAGAGGGCGCGACCCAGGTGTTTGGGTAAGTCGTTATGTATGCATTAGAAATCTCAATCTCATTCTACTGTTGTTGGTCAATATACTCATAATGTTTACCATATTACTAAGTATATTGACCAATAATTATAAGTATTGGGTGTCACTGAATCCATGCAACTCATTGTATTGTATAATTATTTGAAAATGATATAATAATCAATTTAAACCAAATCCAAAAATTTAATTTGGATGGATAACCGACCAAATTAAAATGGTTTGGTTAATAACCATATACCAAAACTCGAATTTTTTAAAATAGATTTGGATCCGGTTATGTGTTTGGGCCTTCTAACCGGATATTTTGCACGACCCAGACAAGCTGCAAATCAGCATTATTCTCTCATTCTAGCCATCTTATGTGTCCGTTACAGAACTCTATGGCCGCTCCTTGAACAAAAAATAGTTGTAAATTCTTTATTATTGTTTAAGAATATCAATAAAATTCTTGCACTCTTATTCAAAAAAAAAAATAAATAAAATATCTCGCACTTAGTTCTCACTATCATATACGAACACTTTTTATCATTGGAAATCACTTTTCGTCGTGCTAGATAAAATTTAGAGATAAATAGTCAAGGTATAATTTTAATAGTGTAATAAAAAATGCTCTTTGTTTCCTATTTTAATAGTCAAGGTATAATTTTAATAGTCAAATGAGTGATCACATAGAAAAAATATGAAATATGATTTAAATTTATTTTAAAACAAATCAACATAGAAATATAACATTCAATTGAACGATTAGATAATAGATATATATCCAATCAAATTTTAGTCGAAGTGTTCATTTTTTTTTGGATAGAAATCCAAAATCGAAGTGTTTATTTAGTTTTTATATATTAAATATATAATATTTAATAATAGATTAATAAGTTTGTCGTCATTAAAACTATAATATATATTAATAATTAAAATAAAATATTTGAATTTCTACAAAAAAATAATAATAAAAAAGATTTAATTGAATTTTACCTATGCAATAATATTAAAATAGAATATTATAATTTTAAAATAAAAAAATATCAATCCCCGCAAAAAGAAAGAGTTTCTGAAAAAATAAAATAATAATAATGAAGATTCTACAAAAAAATAGAGTTTATATAAAAAATATATCATATTAAAGTTTCTACAATAAGAAATTGTGAGAGAAGTTCTAATTGAATGAAAAAAAAAAATTCAATAAAAAAAAAAATCTAGTTTATTTGTATATATATATATAATAGAAACTCTAAAGAAATCAGTAAGTTTGTTTGATTCAAAAAAAAAAATAGAGACTCTAAAAAAAATGGATTTGGATCCTCTCCAATTTTTTCTCTTATGTTGGTCATGTGGTAGTGATTTTAACCATTGAATCACTTTTCTTCTCTCTCTTCTTAAATGTTTTTTACTTTTTTATGATTTCCCAACCTTTAGATGAACAATTGGAGAGAAAACGTGAGAAGAAAAATTGGAGAGGATCCAAATCCAAAAAAACCCACAACATAGCTTAACAAGTTGCCCCCAATTAGATGTAGAAAACTCATTCGTCTGCACAGCTTGAACAACCCGAACTGAATCCATCTCAACAACAACCCTGTATATCTTCTGCGCATCCAACCACGCCAAAGCCTCGAACAAACCCGTCGTTTCAGATAAAAGAGCGGAGTGTTGTTGATTTGAAGCTGAAGAATTTCGGATTTGGGTGATTTGAGAGAGATTTTTTAGTTTGTAGTTTTCTAAACCTAATACTAGTTTTTTTAGCAAAATCCGATTATAATATCTATTAAGCTCTTTTAAGGATAATAAACAATTTTGTCGGAACATTTTCTGAAGAAAGGAGGGTGAGAAAAGCAATAGCACTATCTGCACTACTAACAAAAAGATGGAGTCAATAATAGCCCACTCCAAATGATAAAACAAATAAATCCACCTAAACCCTAATACCAGTTTTTTTAGCAAATCCGATTGTAAGAGTAGAGAGAGAAGCGGCGACAACGCAGCAACACAACAGGTAGGTATTGAGCTTTTGAATTGAATCTTATTATAATATCTATTAAGCAATTTCATGTTGTGGTGTTTATGTGTATTGTATTGGTGGTATGACATAGGGTTTTGTTTCAACAGGAGAAAATTTCATACAATTTTTTGATATTGAAAGAAAGATGGAGGCGGAGGATGAAAATTGTAAGCATCTCTTTAAACATAGCAACATAATCTCCTTTTGATACTCATACTTATCGTCCTCTCTCTCTCTCTCTCTCTCTCTCGCAGATTTTCGTAATGAAATTCGGAAAAATTTGGAATCCGTTGAAGAAGATGATAATGATGCGTTAAAACTAGATACAAAAAAATCGTTCACACTAAAGCCGACTCCTCGATACGACGATTCTTTAGTCATTGAACTTGGAGAGTTTAAATGGTATTCAACTTTCTTAAATTTTTATTTTATATATTCAATAGTGAGTAATTGTAAAGATATAAGTAAAGATTGGGAAGAACAAGATGTAATTAAGGAAGCCTTGGTGAATCACTTTTTTGTAGATGGTGTTGTGACATCTCCTTTGCTAATGGAGATATTATACAATGGTTATCAATCAATAAGTGCTAACAATACTACGGCTAAGTTTGTCAGAAATGAGGAAAATAGGTTTGGGTTGGTTGGTGATGTGCCATCCCTATTTAACACGGTTGTTGGTCTAGAGTATAAACCTATATATGAAAGCATTGTCACAAATTTTGGTTGCATGATTGTGGAAATATTTGTTCTTGACTATCTATTTAGGTACTGCATATGATTTATTTATTGACCCAGGTCTTGTTTCTTTATAACAAGTATTCGTGTGATTGTTTAATTTAAAAAATTAGTTAATAATAAAAGTGTGATACAATAGTGTTGCTAGGCTTTTGGCTTGATATCCAGTAGGATGTGCAGGCTATCATATTCTAATCATTTATTTTATGGATGCAGGAATAAAATTGAGGTGAACTTTACTCGAAGTGAGCTCAATCGAACTAAAAAGAAGTCTAATAAAAAGAAAAAGAAGGTGGTGTCATGCATATATGTTAATTTATATGTTTGTCATCATTTTTATCTGTGTAGCTAAAAAAAATCTTGTTTTGTAGGCTAAACCAAAGAAAAATGATAAATGTGTAGAAGAGAATAAGCAAACGGTAAACCTGATTTTGGACGTAAGTAGATGGGTCTTCTTATTTGGTTAACTACTTACTAGAAACTGTTTGTTGCTGCAGCAAAATGATGAATTGATTGCAGCAGATTTGGAAGAGGATACATTTATTCTGGATAGCGTGAGAGCTTTGCTTAATTACTTGTTTATGAGAGCCCAAAAAAGGCATGAGCTTATTGTTACTACTTCGACAAAGAAGATTGATACATTGATTGTGGAACAAAAGGAGCATGTTGCACGTGCATTGAAAAAAGCGGTCACTGAATTGTACTTGGATGCACAAAAAAAGGTTGCTGCTTTGTATGTGGAGGCGGAAAAAGAAAGTGGTAAGCATCTCATTAAACATAGCAACAAGATCTCTCCTTGTCATACTCATAATTATTTTCCTCCTCACTCTCTCTCTCTCAAATCTCAGTGCGTTGGTCTAGAAGAATAATTTGGAATTTTATGGAATCCTATAACATTGTTGAACCTGGTAATGATTTGTCAAACATGTATTCAAAATTTTCGTTGACAAAAGCTGATTTCTGGATTCCTTAGTCATTAACTTGAGTATAAATGGTGTGCAACTTTCTTAATTTTCTATTTATATATTGAAGAGTGAATAATTTTATGGATTAGTTGAAAGAGTAGAGATTTATGAATAATTATTTTACCAAAAAAATGACTCACCTAAAATAAAAGTCACATTATTCAAAAATGTGTAATACACGGTCTTTGTCAACTCAACATAACACATATTTTTTCAAGCGTGGCTGTTTTTAAAGCTCGGGTATAAAAGTTGCATGAAAGCGAACAACATAGAAAAACTTATGGATTTGAGAGTATATGGAATAGTGAGTTACTAGACAATTATGCTTCCGAAATATTAGGCTCTTTAAGAGAATTTCGCATCAATTTAAAAATATCTAATAAGCATGTTTTTTAAGGATAATAAACAATTTTGTCGGAACATTTTCTGAAGAAACGAGGGTGAGAAAAGCAATAGCACTATCTGCACGTACTAACCAAAAGATGGAGTCAATAATAGCCCACTCAAAATTATAAAACAAATAAATCCACCTAAACCCTAATACCAGTTTTTTTAGCAAATCCGATTGTAAGAGTAGAGAGAGAAGCGGCGACAACGCAGCAACACAGGTAGGTATTGAGCTCTTGAATTGAATCTTATTATAATATCTATTAAGCAATTTCATGTTGTGGTGTTTATGTGTGTTGTATTGGTGGTATGACATAGGGTTTTGTTTCAACAGGAGAAAATTTCATACAATTTTTTGATATTGAAAGAAAGATGGAGGCGGAGGATGAAAATTGTAAGCATCTCTTTTAACATAGCAACATAATCTCCTTTTGATACTCATACTTATTGTCCTCTCTGTCTCTCTCTCTGTCTCTCTCTCTGTCTCTCTCTCTGTCTCTCTCTCTCTCTCTCTCTCTCTCTCTCTCTCTCTCTCTCAGATTTTCGTAATGAAATTCGGAAAAATTTGGAATCCGTTGAAGATGATAATGATACGTCAAAACTATATACAAAAAAATTGATCACTCTAAAGCCGACTCCTCGATGCGACGATTCTTCAGTCATTGAACTTGGAGTGTTGTTTAAATGGTATTCAACTTTCTTAATTTTTTTTTTATATATTCAAGAGTGAATAATTGTAAAGATATAAATAAAGATTGATATGCCAATGCAGGATTTTCATAGCTTGTCGGTCTCAGAAGGGAACCTCGTTGCATTTTAAGCTATTTGCTGACAGAGACAACAATCCAAGGTTGAACTTTTATGCACTGAACACAGTAGCGATAATTCACCCCCTTGACTACCGGCTAACTGAATGTTCAGGTAGGTTTTTAAATAAAGTTATTATTATTATTTTTTTTAAAAAAATAATTACTAATACTGACTATTTCATTTGAGTTTATTCAGATCGATTCCACTCAGTCTGTAAGGATCACCCGGGGTATGTATTTGATCTTGAGCGTGCCTGTGAAAGAGGTTTTCTTGACGCTGAGGGTAATGTTAAAGTAGAATTGCAGATTCAGATGTTTGGGTAAGTCGTTATGTATGCATTATAAATTTCAATCTCATTCTAATGTTGTTGGTCAATATACTCATAATTTTTACCATATTACTAAGTATATTGACCAATAATTATAAGCATTGGGGTCACTGAATTCCATGCAACTCATTGTATGATTGTTTTTAATGCACAGAGAAAATGTCTTCGCGCCTCTCCTTGTAAACAAGTATCGAACTGAGCTTTTTTTGGCGTCTATGCATATTGTGGACAAAATTTGTTCTAGATTTATTGAGAACACAAAAGATAATTTGAAGAGCAAGTGGTCAAGGTATTTTTTTACTTTTTTTACGATTAAGTTGAAAATAATATTTTATTTTTTATTACGGAGTTGACAAAAGAGTCACAAACTTACGCGATATTGTTAATTTAATTAATAGAATTGTATGGTTTTGGATTTGAATTTTACTAATATATGGTGGAACGAGTAAGCATCTCGTCATTAGTCGCCCGTAAGCAGAAAACAATAAATATTATGAACATGTGCTATTGTATGTTTAGCATGTCTTAGTTGATTCGTTTTTTTGTTTTGTTTTGTTTTTGAAGGAATGTCTTGGTTAATTAGATGTTCATAATGCTTCATGAGTTCAAAATTCAGTCTTGTGAATATCACCCTCTTTCATTCGAATCTGATGATACCCTGATTTCAAACAGATTTGCATACTCTCCTCAGGTTGAGCTCTAAATGGCAAATAATTGACACAAATAATAGTAACAAAACGATATAACAAATTATGGTGGCAAATAGTGATATTTTTTATGTGAACTGTGGGATAAATTCCCTTATAAATACTGCAATGTTAATCAATGGATGGATTAATAATCCCGTTGCAGTAATGGAATTTACAAGGACGATAAACTATCACCAAGAGAATTCCCCACTGAGATGAGAATGGTTCCCACTTCCATCTCCAAAACCAGTATGCTCTTCTTCACTCCCCTTCGGTCAATCTTTTCCTCCACGTGTCCATTTAACTGGTCCATTATAAACAGAACCTTGTAGAAGTCTGTGTTGTACAAATGTTGTGAATCTGAATTTAAATGTGATACTCTTAATTTATGAGAAATGAAATTTTGAAACCCATGTTTTGTTATTCAACGAAAAAAACAGGCATCACACTCCCTCAAATTATTTGTTTGCTAATTAACTAACTTGATTTTCCAATATTTGCAGATTCTGTACTTTCATGGAAGAAAGTGGCCAAGTTTCAATGGACCAAATGTTTTGGGAAGAACAAGATGTAATTAAGGAAGCCTTGGTGAATCACTTTTTTGTAGATGGTGTTGTGACATCTCCTTTGCTAATGGAGATATTATACAATGGTTATCAATCAATAAGTGCTAACAATACTACGGCTAAGTTTGTCAGAATTGAGGAAAATAGGTTTGGGTTGGTTGGTGATGTGCCATCCCTATTTAACAGGGTTGTTGGTCTAGAGTATAAACCTATATATGAAAGCATTGTCACAAATTTTGGTTGCATGATTGTGGAAATATTTGTTCTTGACTATCTATTTAGGTACTGCATATGATTTATTTATTGACCCAGGTCTTGTTTCTTTATACCAAGTATTCGTGTGATTGTTTAATTTAAAAAATTAGTTAATAATAAAAGTGTGATACAATAGTGTTGCTAGGCTTTTGGCTTGATATCCAGTAGGATGTGCGGGCTGATCCACATTCTAATAATTTATTTTATGGATGCAGGAATAAAATTGAGGTGAACTTTACTCGAAGTGAGCTCAATCGAACTGAAAAGAAGTCTAATAAAAAAAAAAAAAAGGTGTCATGCATATATGTTAATTTATATGTTTGTCATCATTTTTATCTGTGTAGCTAAAAAAAATCTTGTTTTGTAGGCTAAACCAAAGAAAAATTATAAATGTGTAGAAGAGAATAAGCAAACGGTAAACCTGATTTTGGACGTAAGTAGTTGGGTTTTCTTATTTGGTTAACTACTTACTAGAAACTGTTTGTTGCTGCAGCAAAATGATGAATCGATTGCAGCAGATTTGGAAGATGATACATTTATTCTGGATCGTGCGAGAGCTTTGCTTAATTACTTGTTTATGAGTGCCCTAAAAAGGCATGAGGTTATTGCTACTACTTCGACAAAGAAGATTGATACATTAATTGCGGAACAAAAGGAGCATGTTGCACGTGCATTGAAAAAAGCGGCCACTGAATTGTACTTGGATGCACAAAAGAAGGTTGCTGAATTGTATGTGGAGGAGGCAGAAAAAGAAAGTGGTAAGCATCTCATTAAACATAACAAGATCTCTCCTTGTCATACTCATAATTATTTTCCTCCTCTCTCTCTCTCTCTCTCAAATCTCAGTGCGTTGGTCTAGAAGAATAATTTGGAATTTTATGGAATCCTATAACATTGTTGAACCTGGTAATGATTTATCAAACATGTATTCAAAATTTTCGTTGACAAAAGCTAAATGGTGTGCAACTTTCTTAATTTTCTATTTATATATTGAAGAGTGAATAATTTTATTGATTAGTTGAAAGAGTAGAGATTTATGAATAATTATTTTACCAAAAAGATGACTCACCTAAAATAAAAGTCACATTGTTCAAAAATGTGTAATACACGGTCTTTGTCAACTCAACATAACACATATTTTTTCAAGCGTGGCTGTTTTTAAATCTCAGGTATAAAAGTTACATGAAAGCGAACAACATAGAAAAACTTATGGATTTGAAAGTATATGGAATGGTGAGTTACTAGACAATTATGCTTCCGAAATATTAGGCTCTTTAAGAAAATTTCGCATCAATTTAAAAATATCTAATAAGCATGCTTTTTAAGGATAATAAACAATTTTGTCAGAACATTTTCTGAAGAAAGGAGGGTGAGAAAAGCAATAGCACTATCTGCACGTACTAACAAAAAGATGGAGTCAATAATAGCCCACTCCAAATTATAAAAAAAATAAATCCACCTAAACCCTAATACCAGTTTTTTTAGCAAATTCGATTGTAAGAGTAGAGAGAGAAGCGGCAACAACGCAGCAACACAGGTAGGTATTGAGCTCTTGAATTGAATCTTATTATAATATCTATTAAGCAATTTCATGTTGTGGTGTTTATGTGTGTTGTATTGGTGGTATGACATAGGGTTTTGTTTCAACAGGAGACAATTTCATACAATTTTTTGATATTGAAAGAAAGATGGAGGCTGAGGATGAAAATTGTAAGCATCTCTTTAAACATAGCAACATAATCTCCTTTTGATTCTCATACTTATTGTCCTCTCTCTCTCTCTCTCTCTCTCTCTCTCCCTCTCTCAGATTTTCGTAATGAAATTCGGAAAAATTTGGAATCCGTTGAAGATGATAATGATGCGTCAAAACTTTATACAAAAAAATTGTTCACACTAAAGCCGACTCCTCGATACGACGATTCTTCAGTCATTGAACTTGGAGTGTTTAAATGGTATTCAACTTTCTTAATTTTTATTTTATATATTCATGAGTGAATAATTGTAAAGATATAAGTAAAGATTGATATGCCAATGCAGGATTTTCATAGCTTGTCGGTCTCAGAAGGGAACCTCGTTGCATTTTAAGCTATTCGCTGACAGAGACAACAATCCAAGGTTGAACTTTTATGCACTGAACACAGTAGCGATAATTCACCCCCTTGACTACCGGCTAACTGAATGTTCAGGTAGGTTTTTAAATAAAGTTATTATTATTATTTTTTTTTAAAAAATAATTACTAATACTGACTATTTCATTTGAGTTTATTCAGATCGATTCCACTCAGTCTGTAAGGATCACCCGGGGTATGTATTTGATCTTGAGCGTGCCTGTGAAAGAGGTTTTCTTGACGCTGAGGGTAATGTTAAAGTAGAATTGCAGATTCAGATGTTTGGGTAAGTCGTTATGTATGCATTATAAATTTCAATCTCATTCTAATGTTGTTGGTCAATATACTCATAATTTTTACCATATTACTAAGTATATTGACCAATAATTATAAGCATTGGGGTCACTGAATTCCATGCAACTCATTGTATGATTGTTTTTAATGCACAGAGAAAATGTCTTCGCGCCTCTCCTTGTAAACAAGTATCGAACTGAGCTTTTTTTGGCGTCTATGCATATTGTGGACAAAATTTGTTCTAGATTTATTGAGAACACAAAAGATAATTTGAAGAGCAAGTGGTCAAGGTATTTTTTTACTTTTTTTACGATTAAGTTGAAAATAATATTTTATTTTTTATTACGGAGTTGACAAAAGAGTCACAAACTTACGCGATATTGTTAATTTAATTAATAGAATTGTATGGTTTTGGATTTGAATTTTACTAATATATGGTGGAACGAGTAAGCATCTCGTCATTAGTCGCCCGTAAGCAGAAAACAATAAATATTATGAACATGTGCTATTGTATGTTTAGCATGTCTTAGTTGATTCGTTTTTTTGTTTTGTTTTGTTTTTGAAGGAATGTCTTGGTTAATTAGATGTTCATAATGCTTCATGAGTTCAAAATTCAGTCTTGTGAATATCACCCTCTTTCATTCGAATCTGATGATACCCTGATTTCAAACAGATTTGCATACTCTCCTCAGGTTGAGCTCTAAATGGCAAATAATTGACACAAATAATAGTAACAAAACGATATAACAAATTATGGTGGCAAATAGTGATATTTTTTATGTGAACTGTGGGATAAATTCCCTTATAAATACTGCAATGTTAATCAATGGATGGATTAATAATCCCGTTGCAGTAATGGAATTTACAAGGACGATAAACTATCACCAAGAGAATTCCCCACTGAGATGAGAATGGTTCCCACTTCCATCTCCAAAACCAGTATGCTCTTCTTCACTCCCCTTCGGTCAATCTTTTCCTCCACGTGTCCATTTAACTGGTCCATTATAAACAGAACCTTGTAGAAGTCTGTGTTGTACAAATGTTGTGAATCTGAATTTAAATGTGATACTCTTAATTTATGAGAAATGAAATTTTGAAACCCATGTTTTGTTATTCAATGAAAAAAACAGGCATCACACTCCCTCAAATTATTTGTTTGCTAATTAACTAACTTGATTTTCCAATATTTGCAGATTCTGTACTTTCATGGAAGAAAGTGGCCAAGTTTCAATGGACCAAATGTTTTGGGAAGAACAAGATGTAATTAAGGAAGCCTTGGTGAATCACTTTTTTGTAGATGGTGTTGTGACATCTCCTTTGCTAATGGAGATATTATACAATGGTTATCAATCAATAAGTGCTAACAATACTACGGCTAAGTTTGTCAGAAATGAGGAAAATAGGTTTGGGTTGGTTGGTGATGTGCCATCCCTATTTAACACGGTTGTTGGTCTAGAGTATAAACCTATATATGAAAGCATTGTCACAAATTTTGGTTGCATGATTGTGGAAATATTTGTTCTTGACTATCTATTCAGGTACTGCATATGATTTATTTAATGACTTGGGATCTCGTATTTTTATATTAAGTATTCATATGATTGTTTAATTTTAAAAACAAGTTAATAATAAAATGTGTGATACAACAGGGTTGCTAGGCTTTTGGCTTGATATCCAGTAGACTGCAGGCTTATCATATTCTAATTATTTATTTTATTGATGCAGGAATAAAATTGAGGTGAACTTTACTCTCTTTCAAATTGAAAAGAAGTCGAACAAAAAAGGAAAGAAAAAGGTAGGCGAAGCTTTGTGTTTGTTAATTTAGACATCGGTCAAATTGTGGACTCGACTGTATTTGACAATCCACCGAAGATGTAAGGGGAAAAGAAAAAAAATTGGTCATGAGATGTATGATGTAGCTACCTATTTAGAAAGTAATAGTGAAACAAAAACATATTCTTTAGAAGGTTCTCTCAGATATTGTTTGGAAAGAGGATGTACCTAAATTGTGTCCTCATGATTAATTTGATACTGTCTGCTATGATTTTTTGTTGAGATAATTATCATGTATTTCAAGCAGAATCATTGTTGAGACAATTATCATATATTTCAAATATGCATGCGACAGATAATTGAGAGAAGGATCAAGCTGGTAATATCATGCTCTTGATATGGAACTAGCTCGCGAACCATCTGGCATGTTAATGTCAGCGAAAATATACTCTTCATATCTTAAGTGAGTGCAAAATTCTAGATTGCAAACCATCCACATTTTCGATGGAAGAGAATAAAAACCTTGCTCTTGATTCAGGCCCTCCACACTATCATAGGCTTATTGGTCACTTAATTTACCTCACCATAACTCGGCCAGAGATTACTTTTTATGTCAACATCTTGAGTCAGTTTTTGCGGTCCTCTTAATAAGCTCATTGGGATGCGTCTATGCGTGTTCTAAGATACATCAAATTTTCTCAAAAGAAAATGATCTCACCCTAGTTGCTATTGTGATTCAGATTGGGCATCTTGTCCATTAACTCGAAAATTTACAACGGGGTAGTAAATTGCTTGATTAACAAATATACAATAATATAACTCATCACTTTAAATATTAGTTGTACCAAATAGTATGAGGGGAGGGGAAAATGTTAGTTTTCCGGTATCAATCGCAAAACCCATGACATATATCTCATCCAATTTCCCTTAGTTCATATTTTGTGTTTTTAATGAATTCTGCAACCAAAAATTACGTGACTCGCAATATTAAGAGAGACAATTATGTTGACAATAATTGTGTCAATTTTATATGAAACTAAAATTTGTTTTCTATGATAATTCTATTGTTTCCTAATTAAATATAAATTTTAAAATATCATGTTTGTGATGAAGTAAATTAAATGACAAGATCAAAAATAGAGAAGATGAAAGCTTTTGTTTTCTATAACTAGTGTATGGCACGGGAAATAAAGTAACTATACATTTTTAATTTTAGTTTACAAAAATTAGGATATATTTACATTTTTTTGACATATAAGCTAGCATAAATTTAAAACAAACACAAAAGTTAATAGTAATATTTTAAACATCGGACCGGTTCACTGATTGAATGGATAATCGGTCTGGACAATTTCAAAAAAATTGAAGGGTGGGTCGTAACTTTTTTAAACTTAAATAATACTCCGTATTTAATATGACAATTGAATCACAACGTACAGAGTATTGGCGAACACTTTACTCCACCACTGTAAGCAGCTAAGAATACACGAGTAACATGACATATAATCAACAGATTACCTCTATTTTTTCTTAGGTATCTTGACATACCTGTTTATTAGTTTTTGTTGTTTTTGTTTTTTGCAGAGTATGCAGGTTCTATATCTCATTTTTTGTTCAGAAAATGATGATCTTGCTCCTCATGTAGGTCAGTGTCATGACTGTTTATGCATAACAACACATGGATAAAACGCTTTTTTCAACACCTTATTATTAGGTGAAATTTATTTGGATCCCTCAAATAGGAATTAGAGTGAGCCCACATAATTCTCAAGGCACCAACACAAGTTTCACAAACTAAAGACATTTTAAAAAGAGTGGAATGTTACCATTTCTCTCACACATGAACAATTCACAGCAAGTTAACATTTCCGGCAGAGACGTGCAACTTGCTGATCTTTTCCTTTTCCTTTCCCCGGTTTCATACATTTTAATGAAACAATATTCATTTATGTACATTCCAACTGAAGTTAGCATTTTACATTTCCTGTGAAGTCTGCATCGTGCAAATAATTAAGAACGGAATTTAATTTTTATTGTATGCACGGCGTTAGTTATAGGTGTCTAAGTTCAAACCGAAATTTTACACTTCAAGTTATAGTCACTTAACTACTTGACAGAAATATCCATATTATTATCTCACAGCTTCTCTTTCTATGACTGATTAAATGTTTTTGGCTATAGGGCTGAAAGACGGTGTTCGGCTAACAAGATTAGCTATGGTTAACTGAAGAAATCAGCCAGGATTGCAGGTCTATTTCTATTCTGCCCAAATTTACCTTTTCATGTCTAACTGGTTTCTAATAATTTTGATTGATATATGTTGGATAAGAATGACTATGTATTACTTATCAGGAATTGTCGAATTTGGTGAAAAGCAATTCAAGGGCAAGGTGGGGCAACAAATTTGGTACCTCAAGGAAGGTAAGAGTTCTTCATTGTGGTTGGTACAGATGATGCAAGCTTTCTAAGTTCTCATTATTAGCAATGTTTATTGACAATGTTTGATATAATTTATGTTCAATATGAGAGATGTTTGTGATTCAAAATATATGATAGGTATTTGCTAAAGTTATAAGGCAGAGCTTTAAGGAGGCAATGAATCAAAATGATGATACCTTAATTTCCCTTGCAACTCCTTCAGCTGCTTATAAAATTGGTATAAGCCTTTGATATATTTACTTTTGCATTATTGCATGTTATAGTGCCTGAAGTAGTAAATTGTTTCAGTCTATTTTCTTTTACAGGTGAAAAGAAAAATTATCCTTTGGTTATGTATGCTGGTGACATCATGACTGTAAGTATTTCATTCTTTATCGGTTAAACTTTTGTCTCATACTTCTGAATATGTGAACTTGTGAACTTGACAAATAGAGTTAGGTTGATACTTCAATTACTGTTATTGAACTTCATCGGTGGATATGATGTGTTTGTCATCAGCTAGTCATGGAGCTAGTCATGAAGTTAGTAATAAGCAAGAGGACATGGTAATAGTCAAGGTGATGGTCATATGCATCTCGTCATGGAGATAAAGTCTTAATTTTAGTAATGTTTATCAATGAAGAATGTATACTTAAATATTATAATTTTGATGTCATGAGTTAGGATTATAGTACTTGGTTATCATGCCAGGTTTTTTGCTCTATGGTGTTCATTTTGATTTGAAATTAATGTATGAACTTATATTTTATAATGTTTTATTTTTACTTTAAATGCTTGTTATTTTTACAAATTGATGGTAATTTTTTTTGTTTTGACAATTCGAATTAATGGTCCTAAAAGAAATATAAAATAATCACTGCTGCTAAAAAAAAGTGGGTATGAGTTTTTTTTAAAAAAATTCCTTAATTGCGGCGGTTTTGAAATGCTATAATTTTTTTTCCATGCGGGTACTTTTTGCGGCGGTTATAAACTGTCGCTAAAACAGTAAATTAATATTTTCATTATTTGAATATTGCGGCAGTTTCAAACCGCCGCAAAACTCAAACCGCCGCAATAAGCAATTGCCTATATTTGCAGCCTACGCGGAACCGCCGCAAAAGTCATTTAGCGGCGCAATTTGCTCTATTCGTTGTAGTGACACTATGCCATGAAATGTTCACAAAAAAATATTAACAAAAATCCTAACATAACACTACTCCTGCTACTGCTCTGGCTGCTGCTGCTGACTACTAGAAGTCGATCCTGAAGCAGTCCCCCTCCGAGTGTATCCCAAAGTGTGTGTCAAGTCCACCGCTCTTTGTAGTTCCTTGCAAGCGTAGGCGTCGTTTTGCACACTTTCCCGTATGTCATACCCCAATTTTTGACCTAAGATCCCACCCTCTTTTTGCATTATTGCATAATATCAAGAATAAGGAAAATCAAGAAAAGGTTCAAAAAAGTCAAATATTAGAGTTTTGGAATATTTTCCAAGTACAAATCTTCATGATCATCTACCCAACTTCACAAGACAATTTTGAGTAATTTACAAATTCATTTGAGATGCTTGATGGCTTCTCTTAAAGAGGGCATTGGATCCTACAAGTTGATGGAAAATTTGAGGCTAAACGGTTCCTTGAAGTGGAAGAAATCAAAGTAGAAAGTCAAGGTCTCATTACTTTTGAAATTCTCAAACACTTAAAAAATTTTCTAAGAATTTTGACCTTACTAAGTGCATGACTTTATGGACCCTTTGTGATCAATTCAAGCAATTATTTTTCATGGTGGATGGATGTATTTGAAGGTGACATGGCATACTTCATTATTATGGAAATATTAAACCAAACTCTCATAGGAATTGGAAGATACAAAGTTCCAAAGTTGAGTATTCAAAGTTGTGAAAATGGCCAGAAACTTAGAAAATATTTCCAAGTGTTTTTCAGTGACAACTTTGAATTTTGTTGGCCCGTTTTCTACATGACCCAAGTTGATTTAGCTCAAGTGTTCAACATCAAAGTTGTAGTATGCCATGTCCTCTTCCCATTGATATTGATACCAAGAGCATGGGTTTTTGATGCTTGAGTATGAAGTTACGAATTTTCAATGAAGCCATGGTAGAGGTGAGTTTGAGATCAAATTACAAGTTATTTTCCTTGGTCCAAACAAAGGTATGGCCTCATGATCCACAAAACCTATCTTGTGAACCTTCTATTCTCAGTTTTTACTGATGTTTAGCATGATCAACATTTCATTACACAAAGAATCCATGCATTGCCCAAGTTTCATGCCACAAATGGATCAAAAGTGAAAAGCTCTTTTTGCCAAAATCTCCAAAATCTTGCTTTATGTCCTTGAGCCTTGTGAAAACCATTTTTCTCTGAACACACTTCACCTATGCATCAAAAGCAATGTAAAACACCTTCAAGAAACCACAAAACATTTCATTTTGCCATTGAATTCAAAAGAGGACCAAAGACATTTTTGAACCAAATCTCAAATTGCAAGCAAAGCAGCCTCAATTGATGCTTCAAAGACACTCCATGTATGATCCTCAGATGATACCAAGATCCTATAAAAGCCCCACAAGCCTCAGAACTGATCCATCCACAAATTCACCCAAAAAACTCCATTACTACACTTGCAAAAACCATAATTTCGAAACATGCATTTCCTCCAAGTTTCCTTTACTTTTTCTATCAAATAACCATCCATACATCATAAAAAAGCTTTTGTATGCATTGATCATCAATTGTAACACCTCCGTTACCATCTCCCAATTCCCATTTTTTGTCACTTTCAACTTGAATTGGGTAGAACATTTTAGAAGGTTTCAAGGAAAAGTAACTATACCATTACACTCCTGGAGACTCAAGGAAGCTAAAGGGATATTTATTTCTCATCTGTAACTGCAAAGAAGAGGCATTGGACCTTGCTCCAATTGGTAAATTTTTGTGACTTTGAACTCCATCATACATGCATTATTTTTGAACGATTTGTGAAGACAAAATGTAGACCATAATGTGAGTAGTGAAAGCCCTATTCTTGTGAGTTCTGTTTGTGCTTAAATGATATTTAATCTGTGTTTGAAGTTTTAGGGTTCTTACTTTAATTTGCCAAATTAGACTGTTTGTGTAATCATTAATAAAATTTAAATGCATATGCATAATCCTTATGATTCTGAGTAAAATGGTATATTCACATGTCAATTTCGGTGAACAAATGACGAAACACGATTTTGAACCATGGAAGTGTTGTTTTTTGAGCTGAAGGTAGGGGACAATGCAGTGCGCGTGTTTTTCAACATTTAAATACATAGTTTAATACTTATAGCAATTCCGCGTAATTTTATCAAGAAGTGCGCGCTGGCACAACTTGTTTTCTCCTTGGTTATGCATGCAGAGGGCATGGGTTCAATTCCCATGTTTTTTTTTAATTCTTTTGATTTTTTATTTGTTTATTATATACATTATTAAAAATCCCAAAAAAATATATTTATTTGTTTCCTTTATCAAAAAGATCAAAAATATGTCTTATTTATTTAAGATTTATTTTTCTTGGTATTTGTGTCTAAATCAAAGGGAAATGGTTGTCTTGTTGACTTTATATCATTATGTGTCTCTTGTATGCATATATGTTTACTTGTCTATTTTGTTCTTTTAGACTTTCAAAAACAAAAAACCCTAAACATTCAAAAAACCTAATCTTCAAAAAAAAGAATATGTTTTGATAAATCTTATTTTCAACTCATTTTTCCAATAAATGCTTTAACACACTTAAGCATATCAAAACATTTTCAAAAGACTAAAAAACACTCAAAACTTTTTGACATTTGGCTTTTGACTTTAAAACTCTTTCTCAAAGAGTTTAGACATGAGTCATCTATGGTTGAGAATCCAAATTCCCCATAACATTGGATTAAAAGATGTTGATTCTTTTCCATCTAGGAGAGTTAATGGCATACTTGTTGATTTTATATCCAAGTGAGAGCCCTTCCCTATTGAGAAGCAAAGATCCATCTTCATCATGTTTGTGGTGGATTAAAGGAGTCTAAACTTAAGATGACAACTTGTCTCTTCTCCCAAAAACAATCAAACAAACCACTTTGTTATTTTTACCCCGAACTACGAGATTTTGATCCTTCGGGTATGTAGGCATGAGACTTGTCTCGGCGAATCAATAAAATCAACAAAAACTTTTTTCTTCTTTTTCATCACTTTAAACTTTTTTTCTTGATCATCAATTTAAACATTTTTTACAAGCAAATAAAATTAAGCGCAAAGTTATAATAGAAACAAGAGATTCCTATATAATACTATAGATATTTAGGGTGCTAATACCTTCCCTTTATATAACTAACCCCCGAACCTTAAATCTCTTAAAAAATAGGGTTATTTCAAACTTTTCCCCTTTCCCTCGGAAAAAATTAAAGATCGGTGGTGGAATATTAAATTGCGATTCGATGCTAATTAATAGCTCGATATCCAAAAATCACCGCGACAGAAATGACGACTTCACTGGGGAATCCCCAAGCGGGTTAAGCCTAACTTGTTTTATATTTTTATCTTTGTGCTTTTATTCATGCTTGTATATATGTGTATACATGTTTGCTTGGGATCTCTTAAGTGGTGAGATAAGTCCTAACCCGGGCTTGAGAGAAACAATAAGATAGGATGGGGTATAATCAAAGTATTGGGCTAAGAATAGTCTTAGATCCCGATGCATGTGATATAATCCCGCTCAGTGGAGGCCTCATGATAGTAGTACTCTGTTGGCATGAATAGTCATGTCGGCGTTATTACTTATCAATGTGAGTGTTCCGAGAAGCTGAAAACCTTAGAATCACATTAACCCATCTTGGCCTTTTAGGACGTAGTGTGGTGGCTAACCAGGAATGGTCTTGGAATTAGTCGACACGCGAGACTACACTCAAACGAGGTTGTCTTGAGAATATTATTGGACCGGGAATTAGTTCCGTAAGCCGGTGATATCCGAAAGACGGTTGATGACTTTGGAAACTTTGTAGAACTCGTAATGCAGGTACACACGAACCATAGTCCTTACCATATGGGAGGGTTTTACCTTTGACTCCAACACTATACTTTAACCCCACCATGTTTTCCGCATAATCATGCATGCATTCATTCATTCATAAAAAATTTCTCATTCGATGTCGAAGGACTTAAACAAATTTTTTTGTAAACATTGCAAACAAATTTTTGCTTTCTTTGTAATCTTTGAGCTTATTCCTTGGTTACGAAAAAAAGAGAAAATAAGAAACTTATTAAATGGAATGTTTGTCTCTACAATGTTTACAATTAATTTATAAGTCCTTTGACAAAATAAAAATTTTGCACATTTTTAGCATAACATATCATGCATCATACTGCATTTATAAAATTTCTTTACTTTGGTTTTCAAGAAACTTAGGATTCTCTTTGCGAATGTCATAAGTTTTGTAATCCTTCCATTATTAATGAAATGAAGTTCTTCTCTTTTCTACCTTCAGTAAAAGCTGGTAGTACACCTTCAGTAAACGTTGGTGTATTTTGTTCCCATCAACAAAAGTTGGTACATTGTTTTTCTTTACCATCAGTAAAAGTTGGTATGTTTTTTCTTTCTTTCCATCAATAAAAAGTGGCATGTTTTTTTTAAGGAATTGTCTCTTTATGATGTTTGCAAATTAATGTTGAGTTCCTTGAAAACCAATGCAAATAAATCATTTGCATTTCATTTCATGCATCATTCATCATTAAAGTTTTCGCATTATTGGGACTTATTCGTGTCTTTCCTCTTAAAGAGTCGAGTTGTGTCACAAAAGTACAAACATCAAGCTAATGAAGATGGATCTAACACTAGAGCAAGAGAACCATGAGCTTCGTGAAGAGGTAACCACTCTCCGAGCAGGGATGGATAGATTGACTGCCATGGTAGAAAGTTTGATGACCGCTCATAATCAGTCACTAACTCCTCCATCTCCTCGTTCCACTCAAGCACAGGTTCAGACCACCGTGATTTCTGAAGATGTCATCGTTCCTACTTCTGTGCCTCCAGTTAGTGCTCCACAGTATCAAATTCCCAATGGATATCCCTGGGGCATGCCTTTCAACTTCATGCCTGAGGGGTGCCAACCTGCTGTGCAAAATGTGGTGGGTGTTCCTCCTCCTGTAGTGACTGTCCCTCCTCCAGTGGTACATACTGTCCCATTTGGAAATGAACAAATCTACCATGTTGAACCCTCTGAATGTTTGGGTGTTGAAGAAAGAATGGAGGATTTCCATAATAAGTTCGAAGAAATGCAGAGAGAGATTAATGCCCTCAGAGGAAAGGATTTATTTGGAAAGAACGCCAGTGATCTCTGTCTCGTGCCTAATGTGAAGCTACCATCCAAATTCAAAGTACCAGACTTTGAGAAATACAAAGGAGATTCGTGTCCACGAAGTCATTTAACCATGTACGCAAGGAAGATGTCGACCCAAACCGACAATCATGAAGTGTTAATTCACTATTTCTAAGATAGCTTGACCGGTGCTGCTCTTAAGTTGTACATGGGATTGGATAGCGCACAAATCCGTACTTTCAATGATCTCGGTGAAACGTTTGTTCGTCAATACAAGTACAATTTAGACATGGCGCCAGACAGAAATCAACTCCAAGCCATGACTCAGAAGGACAAATAAACTTTTAAAGAATATGCTCAAAGATGGAGAGAGATTGCTGCTCAGGTCGCCCCACCTCTAGAAGAGAAGGAGATGACTAAAATCTTTTTGAAGACACTTGGTTCGTTTTACAATGAGCGAATGATTGCAAGCGCGCCTAGCGATTTCACCGAGATGGTGAACATGGATATGCGTCTTGAAGAGGGGGTCCGAGAAGGACGTTTGACCAGAGAAAATAATTCTTCTAATGGTGTGAACAATTTCATGAAAAAGAAAGATCAAAGGGTCGGTGCCGTCTCACAAAGAAAAAGGAATGATTATCAACCACAACAGATTGCTGCTGTTGTCAACTCGGCTCCAGCCTATCAATCACAATTTGCTCAGCAACAACAGGCTCCTCAACAAAATAGAATGAAAAGACCACCGACATTTGATCCAATTCCAATGACATATGCTGAATTATTGTCCGCCCTGTTGCAAATAAATCTAGTTCAGACAAGGTCGCCACCAGCTGTTCCAGAGGATCTTCCACCTTGGTATAAGGCTGATGCCTATTGTGCTTTCCACCAAGGAGCGCCCGACCATAGCATTGAAAACTGTTATCCATTGAAAATCGAAGTTCAGAAATTAGTGAAGAATGGCTTCCTGTCTTTCAAAGATGAGGGTCCAGATGTCCAAATGAATCCTTTGCCCACGCATGGGGCAGCTTCTGTGAACATGGTATATGGATGTCCTGGCGATTACCGTATCTTTGACGCACATCTAATGAGAGGAGATCTGGTACAAATGCACACTACCTTTTGTAGAATGGGTAATTTAGAACGGCATAACTATGCTTCTTGTCGGATTTGTTGTAGAGACTCTCGAGGATGCTCCGTTGTGAAGAGAGGCCTTCAATACCTACTAGATCAAGGACTTATCCAAGTCACCAGAAATAGGGATGATAATGGGGTGAATATGATTTAAGGTTGATCAGATGAACGTATGATCACAGGTTATGGCTGTTGTTGATGAGATTGATTCCAATCTCGAGTGACCTTGTGGGAAAGCTAATTTGGAATAGATTGTTGCCGATGTTCAAGCCCAGATGAAGAATTTTCTCAATTTATTAGTTATTTGTTGCTTTGTCAATTGTGGTCTTTTTTATTTTGGTTAATGCATTGTTTGCATGTAAGAACTTGTTTATTTTATTGAATGTTTATCTTAATACAATGAGTATGTTTGTCTTGAAGGAATTCATTTGTTTCACTTATATTTGCTTTCAATTAAATTGTTTTTTCGCATTATGTTACCAAATTCTACTAATTTTATTGCTTAGGCGGAAATTGGAGGGAGGATGACGATAAACAACGCAAAACTCTTTGATTGTGTGCTTTTGAATAAAACCCTGTTGATGAGGTATTGCGCGCGGCGTAGGAAGGTCTGCGCGCGGTGCAATTGCTGATAATTAAATTATTTTGTTTCTGTTTCTCTGCGCGCAGCGCAGACGCGTGACCTAGCCTATATATTTGAGTTTCTGAATCAGAATTACGTACAGAATTTTACGGCGAAAAACGGCAGAATTTTGAAGGTTATTCCAGAGATTCTTGTAATACTTTATTTCACCCTTATTGATGTAATTTCTTGTTTAATTATGTCTAGCTAAACTTCCATGATCCAATCTTAAGGGATTCTAATTGCTATTGTTTTCGAACCATGTAGTTTCATATGTTATTTTAATAGATTACGAAGTTAGTTTCAGTTAATTATTCCTTGTATCTAATGCTTTGCATGATCCGATCAATTGTGTGATGATTTAAATAATTTGTTTTGCTATGAAAATAGGAACGAATCATCGACCTAGGAATAATTATTCAAATAACTTTTACTTAAGAGATTTTGTATTGGTAATTGAGAATTTAAAGATTAAAGCGCAAATTCCTCCCGGATCATAAATCATCCTAAGACATTAGGGATTTATGATCAAGGGAGAGGATTATGTTATCAAGAAATTGAACATAATTATTTATTTTAATCAAATCGTGAAAGTAGTTTGGTAATTTGTTAAAATACATGAACTACCGAGACAATAGTAATTAGATGAACCGAAAAGGTCCAATCGCTTTCCTTCTTAAGTCAAACCCTATTTTCAAAGTTTTTTCTCAAAACAAACCCTAGAAAAAGCCCCCTTTTTATATTCATGTTAATTTACCCAAGTATGTTTTCAAATCACGGTTGTTGATTTAACGCAATCCTTGTGGATATGAATTTATTTTATTACTTGCGACGAATTTAGTACACTTGCTAAAATTGTCATCAAGTTTTTGGCGCCATTGCCGGGGATTGTTGATTATATTAACAGTCCAATTAAACCATACTTAGGATTTTTATACATATTTTTATTTTTGAGCATTTTTTTTTTAGTATATTGTGGTGCTGCTTGGTTTCTTTCCTATTTGTGTTTGCTCAGGTGACATGAGGTGGACTGAGAATAGATTGGTTGAGACCTGGACCGGGAGTAAATATAAAGGGTGTATTTAGCAAAAGCCGAAACATTAATTATTAACTTGAACAACGACCCAATACAACGGCCCAATACATAAGCGAGAATCATGCCCAATCCTCCCATAAGGGCGAGAACCAGAAGGGCGAGTCATCCACTTAGGGCGAGACATGGCCGCGTGAGCGAGATACCCACGATCCCATGATCCCCCCATCCTTCATTATAACTGTCATCTTCTCCACGATTTTGCACATTTATCTTCATCCTCCGTATGATCAGGAGTAGATTTTAAGAGGAACCATTGTATTCAAACCACGTTCCCCATGATCACCTTGCAAATAGGCATGTGATCAAACATATAGCAGGAACGTGGGATAGGCCAACGAAGAAAAGGGGCGGGAAGAACTCTCTTCCTATACACCCTATAAATACTTGTAACATTGATGAAAAAGGGGACGAACAAAAAAGACATTGGAGATCATATACTTGATTATTTTTGTTATTTTGACTGTCCAGAACATTTTTGTTATACATTGATTATTCACCAGAACATTTTGGCGCCCACTGTGGGGCTGCGGTAAAACGATTCCCAGCCTATCCCTTAGAGAGAGAGCAACGCTGCAAGCAGAGATAAAACCATGGCTGCTAATCATGGAAATAGTCCTTCAATCCAGGTCGCAATGGAAGAAATCAGAAGCTTGCAGAAGAAAGTTACTATAATGGAAAAAGAAAGGGCTAAGCAAAATATAGACTCTGATGATGAGAGTCTTATTGAATCTCAGCCCCTTCGTCAATCACTCTGGGATTCCAAAGTCCAAGATAACTTCAAATCACCCCACTTACCAACCTTTGATGGTAAGACAGACCCTGTGGAGCATCTGATGGCTGTGGGAACTCAAACTGCCATCATTGGAGCACCAGAGCACTTGAGGTGCAAACTCCTGTCAGGGACTTTGAAAGATGCTGCACTACGTTGGTACAGTAACTTGCCCAACAATTCCATTGAAAGTTATGCTGACTTTCATAAGAAGTTCATACACCAATTCTCCGGAACTAAGCATGTCAAAGTTACAGCAACCAGTCTTTTCACAATCCGAAAGAATTATGCTGAAACTCTTCGAGAATATCTTGCTCGATTTGATCGCGATATTTCTGCAAGTGCACAGAATTACCGTGTAGTTATAAAAGATTATCGATCCCACAGAGACCAATAGTCGACCTACCGTTATCTAATGTTACGTTGTAAATCTAAGGCTAAATAATAAAATAGTGGGTTTTGGAAATTATAAAATATTTTTGGATTTTTAAATAAAATAAAAGAAAGTATTTTTGGGTTTTAAGATTAATAAAGCGTATTACTAGGATGAGCTCTTAGTTGCTTCGTAGGGTTCAATACTTAATTCGCGCTTTGATAAAAAGAATAGTTTTCGAAACTATATTGATTTAAAAACACCAATCTCAGCTCTCGCAAATCTTGACTAGTGTTGTAGATTATAAAGGTGATGCTTAACTCTCGTTACCGCATCCGCCAATAAAGTACTTTTTGAAAACCAATTATAATTTAATTAACTCTAATCCTAAGTGGTGTGCTTCCGAATCAGAATTAATGTTCAGTTTTTACTATCTAGTAGAAATCTCATGCTCTCGCCGTTTCGATCCTACTTTAATTAATTCTCACTCTCGTGACAAATTATAGTCGTTAAAATAAAAACTGCTTTTGGAAAACTCGTTAAAAAGCGGCGCGCGAACTAACTATCGAACTCCTACTAACTCCTAATTACGCATCCTAGCAATATTAAATTAGCTAGACATAACTAAAACTAAAACTAAAGACAAAATAAATAAATAAGCAGGAAATAAAAACATAAAGCAAATAAATAAATAAAGCATAAATAAATAAAAACAATAAAGAAAATAAAAAGAAATAAGAACCTGAATAAACTCCGAGTATAATGCCGGTACAAAATAAAAACTTTAAACTACTACAACTTATGAGAAAGAGTTCCCGCACTAAGGCTTTGAGTACTCCTTCTCCAACCGACTATACGAGTGGTGTGCTCGTTTTACAAGTCAGTTGTTCAAAGTTGTGTGTTTTGAAATAGGAGAAAAGGGACTTATTTATACTAAAAAATAAAACTACAAGTGTTGAATTGCCCGATGTGGGACTTAGCCTCGCGTTAATTTCTGTCCATTGGATCCTGGCGGGCGCCAGGATCATTGCTTTCGTTCCAAGAATTAGTGGCGATCCATGCCTCCTTTTGCTATTGGCTGGCGGACGCCAGCTAGCCTTTACTATTGGGCTGGCGGGTGCTATGGTTGTTGTCTTGTAGTGGGCTGCTATTTGCAGCCCCTTTTTGTGTCTTTTTGGTCCGTTTTCGCTCCTTTCTTGAATTTAGTAAATTTTCATCTGTGTTTATAAAATATGAGCATTTAGTAACGATTCATAATACAAAAGTTCGAAATCGAAATAAAAATAATTGAAATATAATAGTAATTTAACTAAATAAATAGCACATTTTTAGGTGTATCAAACTCCCCTAAACTTGAACCATTGCTTGTCCTTAAGCAATTTAGCTTGCATGTAGAAAACTTTTGAAATGCTAAGCAACTCACACACACAGATTCAGAGAAAAACAACATCACAAATACTCATACGTGGTCAGAAGTTCAAATCGGCTGAGATTAATTAACTAGGTGCAAATCCACTCAAGAAGGGTATTAAAACAACACACAAAGTTCTCCATCTTATAAATACCGAATTTGGATCATGCCTTTGTACTAAAATCTAAATCTTCTCCTTTGTCTCATCCTTTTTCATTCTAGACAATCACATTAAGACCCTTTATCTATGTCACACATGTAACAGCCCCCGGGCCCCATCTTGGCGATCCCGGAGCTGCCACCTCACGATCTTCTCCACCCCCCTCTCTAGTGGAGTTTTTGTCTTCCGTGGGAATCGAACCATGTACCCTGGGCTTCAAGTACATGTTCAATCCATTCCCACTACCAATTGTGCTAGTAGCGCAATTGGTAGTGGGAATGGATTGAACATGTACTTGAACCCCAGGGTACATGGTTCGATTCCCACGGAAGGCAAAAACTCCACTAGAGAGGGGGGTGGAGAAGATTGTGAGGTGGCAGCTCCGGGATCGCCAAGATGGGGCCCAGGGGCTGTTACAAAAAAGGCGCCTTTTTTGTAACAGCCCCCGGGCCCCATCATGGCGATCCCGGAGCTGCCACCTCACGAACTTCTCCACCCCCCTCTCTAGTGGAGTTTTTGCCTTCCGTGGGAATCGAACCATATACCCTGGGGTCCAAGTACATGTTCAATCCATTCCCACTACCAATTGAGCTAGTAGCTCAATTGGTAGTGGGAATGGATTGAACATGTACTTGGACCCCAGGGTATATGGTTCGATTCCCACGGAAGGCAAAAACTCCACTAGAGAGGGGGGTGGAGAAGTTCGTGAGGTGGCAGCTCCGGGATCGCCATGATGGGGCCCGGGGGCTGTTACAACACACATGGTAAGAAAGTCGGTTAACGTCTATTGTTCACTTTTTGCTTTGCAATTTAAGCTTGATGATGCGAATTTTTGCATTTAACTTGACAAGCATTGTTCATAGAAATTTTCTATTTATCACAATTTTTAAGGTTTAACCGTATTACCACAGTATGACCTCATTTGCTAGCATTAGATGATTTTTCGCTTATATTCATCGACTGACCTACTTAATGTGTGACTTTTTATAGATGGTGTCCGACTGGTAGATAAACTACTAAAGGATTCCTCAAATTTAAATCAAGAGATTTTTGCACAATGGGTATTCAAATTGATATCCATACTAGGGAGACTTCTGGGTGTTAGAAAAATACCGATTTTGCTTGAAAAATTCCCTAATGTCCTTAACTCAGCCTCTCGTCATTCCTTAACCTATATACTTTCAAAGTGAGCTATTATCCTAAATCTTTAGAAAAATTTTTAATTTGGCTCAAGAAAAGAAAAATTTAAAATACCAAGAAAGTTCTATATTTTATTATGCGAAAGGGAAAATAAACTAATAAAAATTGAAATTGCAGAAAATAAAATAAGTAAAAGTAGTAGAATACTCCCCTAAACTTAAATCCAATAGTGTCCTCACTGTTGCGACTTAAGAGTGGAACTGAAGTGTAGGAGAATCATGGCGGAGACTGTTGATAATTTTGAAAATTGTTGAACTGAAGCCTCAAACTGCCTAATTCTTGTATGACATTGTCTAGCTGTTGCTGACGGTTTGCCTCTGAATTCTCCCATTGTTGGTAATAGCCCTGCATCTCATGTTGGTTATGCAGAATTTTTGTTTGCTGGGGCTCGGACGAAATGAATTTCGTCTATTATCTCCTCTTGTTGCTGATGCATAGCGTAAATGAGTCCATCGCGTTCTTCGTCTATAGCGTTTCTAACACGTACTTCATAAAGTATATCGTCGATGGTACTCTGTCTCGATGAGGAGGAACTACCTGCAAAAGTGTTAGAAAAATGTGTATTGTGTGCAGGTGTAAAATGAGTGGCGCCCCCACTAGCAGCGACATTTTGAGAAATGTGCGTGGGAGCTCTATCAGTTTCAGGATCAATAACATAACAAATTTTTTTAGTATTTCGCACATCTGTTCGTTCGGGGTTAGGAAGTGTAAAGTTATTAAAGACGCGGTTACTAATCATTAAATCATATTTACCGTCGTCTCGTTTGCGTATTAATTTCATAGTCCTAACCACTGATTCGTTAATTAGGCCGTGTGGAACATGTGGTAAGTGTATCAAACGTCGTCCTAGTCCCATGGCCTTGGCTAAGGTTGTGATTAAGCTACCAAAAATTATTGCCCCGCATTTTGCACAAACTATTGAATGCATATGAGAAAATAAGAACGGGACAGTGTTGACTCTAATTCCTCTAAGGGCAGCAAACATGTAAAACATTTCCTTAGAATTAACTTTATTTGAACTAGATGCACATTTGTATACGTTTTGATCATAAAAGTTAATATCGGTGAATGCATGTATGTGACCGATAGACTAATAAATTGTAAAAATGACGGAAAGGTAAAAAAATAACGTAAAAATAAAAATACGAAGTGAACGTAGAAGTACTAATAATAATAATAATTTTTATTTTTGTTTTTGAATATTGCTAATGCAAATAGAAATAGTTTAAATGATAATAATATAGAAAAATAGAAAATAATCTTCTTCTCCCCTATTTTACAACGGGAATTTCTCCAACGTCTCAATGTCTTTCTCAACTCATATAAATATGCCAAAGAAAGAATTGATGACTAGCGATCTTCATTAGAAAACATCTCTCACAAGAAAGTGAGAATCTGCATTGTAATAGAAAATATCTCTCAAATGAAGTGAACATAAAAACTAGCTTAAGCCTCTGAAGTTATTATGTTTGTAATAAGTTTAAGCTTATAAGTTAGTAGTAAGTCTTCTGCTTAGTGTAGAAGCAACAAAGTCTTCTTTTTAGTGTAGAAGCTCTTCTGCTTAGTGTAGAAGTAAGAAAGTTTTCTGCTTAGTGTAGAAGCATATAAGTCTCAATCTTAGTGATTAGAGCAACGAAGTCTTCTGCTGAGTGTAGGAGCAAGGAAGTCTCTCTGTCTTGTGTGACTTAGATCAGGAAGTCTTGAGCTTGTGTGCTTGAGCAAGGAAGTCTCTGATCTTGTGTGATCAGAGCAAGGAAGTCTTTGATCCTGTGTGATCAGAGCAAGGAAGTCTCTCTGTCTTGTGTGACTAAGAGCAGGAAGTCTTGAGCTTGTGTGCTTGAGCATCTATTGTAATCTTTGTGATTATAGTGAACTCTCTTGGAAACAAGGGGACTGGAGTACTCTCAATTTGTCAATGGTACCAGTATAAATTGTTGTGTGTTCTTCTCTCTCTCACTCTCTCATTTACTCCTTCATCATTCACTTAGCCATTAGTTTAATTGTGTGAACAATCCGCTGTGCTTAAAGACTCTGATAGATTTAAATAATCTTGAAAAGTTTTTAAATACCCAAAACACAATTCAACCCCCCTTCTTGTGTTTTCTCCACGTACCTTCAATTGGTATCAGAGCTCCGGTTCTGTTGGTAAATCACTTAACCGTGAGACAGTCAAGATCCAAAGGAGAAAACCACCATGGCTCAAAACATGGATGATTGGAAGCAGAAGTTATATCTACAAGTTGCTGATCTTGTCAAAGAAATTGAAGATGGACTGAACTTAAATGAAGATCTGAGCAACAATCAAAATCCTTCCACATCAGGGGTTAATCAAACTTCTAGTATTGATTCTACAACTACTACTCTTTGCCTCATTAGTGATGATAATGAAAGCATCCAGTGGGCAACAGTAAATGGTCTGTTAGATCAATATGAGGAGTTTAGGATGGAGGAAAATGAGAGTATTGGAGAATTGAACCTAAGGTTTCAAGCCATCACAAGCAGGCTTGAAGACTACCACAACAAACTCAGCAACAAAGAGCTTGTAAGCAAGTTGCTGAGAAGTTTGCCTCTCAATTGGAATGAAATTTCAAATACTATAGAGGAAACTGAAGACATCAACTCAATGAGTCCTGAATCATTGATTGATTTACTCAGAGTCCATGAATTGGCTCTGAAGGATATGCAAGAGTTGAAAGGTGAAGAAGCAGAAGCAGCAAGGAAAGGAAAGCAAGCATTGGAGCATGAAGATCTTGTTGAAGAACCTGATGAAGAGTATCTTGAAAGGTTTTCAAGAAAAATTCAAAGATGGTACAACTTCAAGAAGAATGGAGGAAGACTGGCTAAAGGAATGACAACATGGGATGTAGTAGACAACTTCTCTGAAGATGAGTCTGAAAGAGCACCATGAGCTGAAGGATCAAGTTCTGAAGATGGCTCAGACTCTGAAGACTCAAGTTCTGATGAAAAGTCAGAACCTGAGAGCATAGACAGGATCCAGTGAAAAGTGAATCAGGTATATTCTCGTCTTCCCAAAGCAAAATTGATCAAGCATCTTGAGAAAATCTTACTTAAACTCTCTAACAGTCAGCAGAAGTATAAAAAGCTTAAAGCAGACTATGAGAATTTAAGTAAGCAAGCAAATCACTCTGAAGATCTTGTACAAAAAGATTTTATCAAAACAAAAAATCTTGAGAATGATTATGCTATATGTTACAAACCCCTTGAGCACTCTCTTGCTCTCAAAGAGTTTTGTAACATCAATGCTGATCAAAATAAAATTGTTTCCATGCTTTGCAACCTTAAGACCAACAATACTAATGAGATTGGATACTCTAGTAGTAAAACACTAGAGGAACCAAGCTCATCAGTTATTGATGGAAGCTTCTCACTTCCTAATCTTTACACTACATTTGTATCTGATAGCACTCAGATGAAACAAATGGAGGATGAAGATTTGGCAACTAACAGTCTAGGACCCTCAAGTAAGTGGGTACCAAGAGACAAAATAGTTTACTTGATTGCAGGAGAAACTAAGACTCTGAACCATCCAATCACATGGATGCATGTGACTGTGAATGGAAGAAGAGCAATTGTGCATATGAGGCACATTTTTGAAGAGTCAGATGGAGAAGAAGATGAAGTGGAGTACATGCGCAACAGGAGGGAGCATGAAGAATTTGAAGCTTGGTTTGAAGATGACAACAACTCACTGTGGTGGAGTGATTGCTCAGGCTATGACTCTGACTACAATTAAATCAAGAAAGCTTCAATGCAAGGTAAGTATGCTTAACTCCTGAATGACATCTTAGAGGAATAACATTCAAAGGTTTGAAAATGTCTTCTTAGGATACAAAATGTTCAGAACTAAAAACCTTGAAAAATCATGTCTGAACATTCTTTTAAGTATCTTGAAGGACACTTTTTCAGACTCTGAAGTATTTTGGATCTCAGCATCTGAAGTAGTCCAGACTCTACGAAACTTTTCAACCTCTGACGGTTAAGCCTCTGAATAGAAAATGAATTGGAAACGTTTAAGTATTTTTTACTAAAACGTTTTGGCGCTAAATAGACAACACGTACACACACTCTGATTGGGTTGAAACAGTTAATGATGGTTTGTCTTATTTTTGAATTTAATATATTGTGAATGCTTTAATTTGTTTTACTATCTCAATCAAAACACTTGCACACATTACACTATCACATTCCTCACCTTCAAAACTAAAACAAATCTCTTTTCTCTGCAATTAGAAAATCCAAAAACCGTAACTTATGAGATGGAAACTTCTACCTCATCAGCCTCTACTGTTTCGCTTTTGTTTCCAAGGGATTTAGCAGTCAACATCATCAACTGCTCAGAGGTTTTTAGCAGAGAAAGATCGCTCGACATGAAAGGGAAATCACTCAACTTGGTTATGGAACAACCAGTTGATTTTGGAAGTCTTAGAGTCAATCAACACAATGTTTAGAAGTTCTTCACGGACCAAAATGGAGGTGGTAGATACATGAAGGTATTAAATGGTCCAATCTACCCTACGCTAGTTAAAGATTTATGGGTAAGGAGCAAGGTAGTAACCATGGAAGACTACAATAAAGAAGTGGCTGTCTTAAGGAATTCAAAACTTGAAAACAAGGACAAGACTCCAGCCGAATTAGGTCTAAGAGAAGTAAATGAAGAAGAAATTAGGTCAGTGGTGTGTGGTTTTGAAGTAGTTTTGACTCAATCGAATTTGGCCAGTATTCTACAAATTCCCAATGAAGGAAAATTCAATGCCTTCAGTGCTGTTGAAGCCAAGAACACATGGTGTCTAAGTGATATGACAAATATGTGTTATGAAGAAGGGAAAACTTGTGAGAGCAACAAAAGTGGTTATTTGAAGCCAACTCAGAAACTTTTAGCCAGAATCCTGCTAGGATCAATCTTTCCAAGGAGTGGAAGCTCTGATCAACTTTATTGGGATCATAGATACTTTATCTACTATCTCACTAAAGGATATCAACTGAATTGGGCTAAGTATATCTTCAATCACTTGTGTAAAGCTGTTAATGTTACTCAAAAACAATCCAAGCCAAATGTTCATGTCATCTATCCAAGAATTCTTAGTGAAATCTTCTATCAATGTGGTGTGATAGATGTAATTAAAGCTACTGGACATGACAATCTGATTAGGGAAATCAGAGCCTCTACAATCTCAGCTCACACTCTCTCCAACATGAACTTGCTAGCTGGAAAAGAGATGAAATCCTCTGATTCATTTGAACTTCAACCTCACTCAGAAGCTTCAATGGTGAAGAGATATAAGATTAACATACCTACTGTTTCAAATGGTTTTGTCAATCAATATATACAATTATTAGAAAGTCAAGGAGAAGGGCTTGAGATTGAAGAGGAAGGATTGAAGAAGAAGAGGAAGAGGCTGATGAAGATAAAAACGGAGAATAAAGCTGCTAAGACAGATAGCAAAGGAAAGACTCAGACCAAGACTGATGGATCATCTAGGGTAGTGATTCAAGAAGAAGGGAGTGATGTAGACGATGAACCTATCAGTGTCAGGCTAAAGAAACTTGCCAAGAAGTCAAAGAAGAAAGTTGCTGAAGACTCAACCATGAATAACTCAGGTAATGTATTATTGTCTGAATCTGCTATTGCAAACAATCAAGATTCTCAACCAAACACATCTTCAAACCAACACAATAATTCACCTCTACTATTCCTTGAAAAACATTTAGGAGGTGAACTATCTCATCAACATGTAACCAAAAGTCTTGTTCAGAACACACTTTCAATCTCTGAGCAAACTCAGAACCCCACTCCAAACACTACTCAAAAAAGTCCTGAAGACAACCTTACTCTAAGACAAGATATATCAGGACCTGTTCATTCAGACTCATTCATACAAGTAACAATTCAACCTGAACCACATATCTCACCTGAACATGCTTATTCACATCCTACATCTCAAACAACCCCTGAACACCAAATTAGCTCATATACTAAAGTGTTTGCTACTGATTCTCATGAGTCAGTGCACACTGAAGTACCCAAAACAAATGAGACCCTAAACCTACAAACCAAGGAACAGGTTGATGAATTGATCAAAGAATTAACAAATGCTCAATCAAATTCTTTTGGTCAATCTGATCAACAGCAACAACAACCACAATCATTACCTCAACATACTCCCTCACCCTCAAACTCTGAACCTCATCCAACCATTTCAACCAACATTGTTGTCTTGAATGAATGCAATAGTGTGATTAAACAGATGCATGGCCTTCCTGAGTTAAGTCATTCTGACATATCTTTGTCTGAACATATTGCACAATGGGTGAGCTTAACCGAGGCATTGGCAAAGAAATTGCTTAGTCTTCAAGAGGCTGACTTGAAGAGCAAAGGAGGAGTAACAAGGGAAAGAATGCAATGGTTGAAGAGGTCATTCAGATTCAAAAGGACACATAGAGGAATCAACCTGGATCCTCTTCTGTAAGAACAAGTGATGAGCAAAATCTAATGGAGAAGATAGCATCACTTGAGGAAAGTCTGAATGAGCCTATTGTGGACAATCTGGGAGTAAATCAAATGCATATTAGAAACCCACTGTATGAGGCTGAAATTGAAGACCTTAGAGCAGAAATGAAACGGTATGGAGGGCTGATGGAGGTAGTTAATGCCAAACAGAAGGAAATTATGAGAACTCTAGCTTCTCTTTGTGGCCAACCCCAATCAACACCCTAGGATCTCCCTGTTTGCTTAAAATGAATATCTTGATTAATATTTTGTTAGGCACATCGATAGAATTCAGTTCATATCCCTGTATGTTTCTTTAATTTCTTTGTGCTGCTCTGAAATATTTATTCATGTCATGTTAATCCAAGTGTTTTTATCTTAAACTGCTAATAACTGTTTATCTTCTTAATTGGCGTTAATTTTTTTTTCTTACAAACAGTTCATTGTTTTAAACATTTTTTTTGCACAATAATTGGTTAGTCTTGAGGATTGGAATTACATAACAAGAGAAGTAATATAAATAAGAAATCAAAACTAAACAAGCCAAAGTAATGAATCTTATTTCATTAAGAACATAAGTTCTGGTTTACAAGACTAAAATTTCTAAGAACTATCTTCTAGTTGCTCTCAAAGGTCATATTTGTGGCTACATGCCTACATGACCTTTGAAGAGGGGGAAGGTTGAGCTTTTGGCTGAAGCCATTCAACCCACAGTCCTTCTTGAAGAAACCGATTCTGATGCATCAGTTTGGTTTTCCTCAGGAAGAGACTCATACCCGTCTAGAGCCTCGAACTTCAGTTTGATTTTCTTCAAGAAGATATGTCTTCAGAACTTAAAACAGTCAGAGTCCAAAGATTTCTCTTCAGACTTTGAACTAAGTTCTTCTGTAACGGACACTGGCTTTGTTCCCATTGGTTTCTTCTTATGTTTTCTCCTATCTTGACTATCTCTCGTTGAAACTACTTTCTTATTCTCTGAGCGTTTCATATTTTCTCTCAAGAGATCTATCAATAACCTAAGATTATTCTGTGTGAGTAAAATGACTAGGTATCTCTCTCCTTTTATAAGCATAATTCAATGGCCGAGTATTAAATGTGTTCAACCACTCCTGATTTGACGGCATTGAAAGTTGAAATTTCTATTAATTGCTTATACTACCTTTTTGATAATGACAAAAGGGGGAGAAAGAATATTGGTAAATCAATTGTTGGAAGAAGCGAAATTACTTGGCTTTTTAGGGCCTTGTAGTGCTTCAGAGAGAGAACGTAGGAGAGTGGTCAAAATAGTAGCATGAGGATTTCGAAATATTGTACTAAAGAGCTCTGAACTGTTTTCAAATTTTTTGTTCAGACTCTGAGCTATTTTCTTTGAAAAGATTTTTTTTTAAGCTCTAAACTGTTTGAAAATATTTTGAACTCTGAAGCTGTTAATGATAACCATCAGAACCAAGTGTGTGTGTAGACGTCTCTAAGTGCCTCTGATCCTATTTTGTCATTCAATTTAAATATTGCTTCATCTTGCATCTGCATTAAGGGCTTAATTTCAAGGAGAATACATTTATTAATTGAAGTTTATTATTCATAGTTAGTTCTTGAGTAAGGGTGCAACTTTATTCAAAAATTATCACACTACGAAAAGAAGAAGCTTGCAAACCTTGTTCTTTATATAGTGATATATGAATAATTTAAGTCATATAATAAAGTTATTCTGAAACTGATTAAAATTAACTATGGATACAAAATAGGGGGAGCTTACAAACCTAACCCTATGGGTTATCAGACTTAGGGGGAGCTTGCGAAACTCAGAAGCCTAATGTCAACATAGCTGATTTTTATCAACAACAATTGTATTTAATACTTATGTTTGTCATCATCAAAAAGGGGGAGATTGTTGGAACAAAATATGTGTTAATACACACCCTTAAGTTTTGATGATAACAAAGTATTAAACGGACAATTGATGGTACTAATGTTTAAATTAAGTGCAGGAGAATTCAACGTTATATCAAGAGCACACTTAATTTAGACTCTGATGAAACCTATGGAAGTCTGAATATTTACACTCTGAAAGAGTTCAGAAGCTACAACGTGGTCAGGAGCTAAACAAAGTTCAGAAGCTCAAAGAGGATCAGAACGTCTGAAGGAGTTCAGAAGCTCAGAGAAGTTCAGAACCTCAAGGATGTTCATATGCCTACAAGAGTTCAGATGCTCTGCTAGCTAGTTCTTGAGTAAGGGTGCAACATTATTCAAAGATTATCACACTATGAAAAGAAGAAGCTTGCAAACCTTGTTCTTTATATAGTGAAATATGAATAATTTAAGTCATATAATAAAGTAATTCTGAAACTGATTAAAATTAACTATGGATACAAAGTAGGGGGAGCTTACAAACCTAACCCAATGGGATATATTGAGATAAAAGATTCATATCAACAGATTGCATAGAGGATCAACATATACATTCTATATATTGAGATAGAAGATTTTGCAAAAGAAATTTGTGATAATTCAATTTCTAGGGCGAGGTTTCTGATACACCTAAAAATGTGCTATTTATTTAGTTAAATTACTATTATATTTCAATTATTTTTATTTCAATTTCGAACTTTTATATTATGAATCGTTACTAAATGCTCATATTTTATAAACACAGATGAAAATTTATTAAAGTGAAGAAAGGAGCGAAAACGGACCAAAAAGACACAAAAAGGGGCTGCATATAGCAACCCCACTACAAAACAAAACAAGCCCAGCACTACAAAGTAGCCCGGCGTCCGCCAGGCCTACCCAAAGCGCTCACCAGCCAATCACAATGAAAGTGGCAGATTGCCACATTATTCTTGGAAGTGAAGCCAGGATCCAATGGTCCACCGCTAAGTCCCACATCGGTCAATTGTAACTTTTGGTTTTCAATATTTTAGTATAAATAGGTCCCTTTTTCTCCTAGAATAATGTTAAGGCATCTGAAGGAACAAAGTAAAAATATCATCCACGTAGATCATCATTTGGGCATCTGAAGGACACAGTCTGAAGTGTTAAGGCTCTGAAAGTGCTGGAAGCATCAGAGCCTCTGAAGAAGTCCTCAGAAGCCAAAGAAAGAAACACAGTCTGAAGCGTGTGTACATCTTCAGAAGATCAAAGAAACGTGTGTACATCTCCTGAAGAACTCTCTCTGAAGGAAGACAGCTAATAACCAATGCAATAGTACAACGTTCCTGTCAAAGAGTACAACCGTCTTGTCAACAAAAAGGAGAGTGTACAACCAATGGTTCTTTTCTCAACGTCTTTATACCTAGAGTATAAATAGAAGACATCCTGATAGAGAGAAGACTACTGGAAGATCATCTGAACTCAGAAAGATTCAAATCATATTCAAGCTGTGAACTGTGTTATTCTTTCAAAGTGTAATATTCTAAGTTAAATATCTTTTGATATTACAGACTCTGAGCTTAGTGTTTAGAGAGTCTTGCTTAGAACTTTCAGTCCTACTTAATCTGTGTATTAAGTTAGTTTGTAAAGTCTCTTTGTCTTGTTTGACTTAGAGCAGGAAGTCTTAAGTCTTGTGTGACTCTAGCAAGGAAGTCTTAAGCTTGTGTGCTTAAGCAAGGAAGTCTCTAATCTTGTGTGATTAGAGCAAGGAAGTCTGTTTGTCTTGTGTGACCTAGAGCAAGGAAGTCTCTTGCTTGTGTGCTTGAGCATTAGTTGTGTAATCTTTGTGATTATAGTAAAATCCCTTGGAAGTGCAAGGGGACTGGACTACTCTCGTTTTGTGAGAGGAACCAGTATAAAACTTCTGTGTGTTCTTTCTCTCTCTCTCTCTCTCTCACTGTTTTATTTGTGTTTTGTGTTTAGTCTAGTTTATCATATCCGCTGCATTTCTATATTTCTTAAAGCAAAAGAATCAATTTTTCAAAACACAATTCAACCCCCCTTCTTGTGTTTTTCACCATCAGAGCACACCACTCGTATAGTCGGTTGGAGAAGGAGTATTCAAGCCTTTGCGGGAACTCCTTCTCATAAGTTGTAGTAGTTTAAAGTTTTTATTTTGTACCGGCATTATACTCGGAGTTTATCCAGGATCTTATTTCTTTTTTATTTTCTTGTTTAATTATCTTTATTGCTTTTATTTATTTATGCTTTATTTATTTATTTTCTTTATGTTTTTACTTTCTGCTTATTTATTTATTTATTTATTTTGTCTTTAGTTTTAGTTTTAGTTATGTCTAGCTAATTTAATATTGCTAGGATGCGTAATTAGGAGTTAGTAGGCGTTCGATAGTTAGTTCGCGCGCCGCTTTTTAATGAGTTTTCCAAAAGCAGTTTTTATTTTAATGACTATAATTTGTCACGAGAGTGAGAATTAATTAAAGTAGGATTGAAACGGCGAGAGCATGAGATTTCTACTAGATAGTAAAAACTGAACATTGATTCTGATTCGGAAGCACACCACTTAGGATTAGAGTTAATTAAATTATAATTGGTTTTCAAAAAGTACTTTATTAGCGGATGCGGTGACGAGAGTCAAGCATCACCTTTATAATCTACAACACTAGTCAAGATTTGCGAGAGCTGAGATTGGTGTTTTTAAATCAATATAGTTTCGAAAACTATTCTTTTTATCAAAGCACGAATTAAGTATTGAACCCTACGAAGCGACTAAGAGCTCATCCTAGTAATACGCTTTATTAATCTTAAAACCCAAAAATACTTTCTTTTATTTTATTTAAAAAATCCAAAAATATAAACCCTCTTATTTACTATTTAGCCTTAGATTTGCAACGTAACATTAGATAATGGTAGGTCGACTATTGGTCTCTGTGGGATCGATAATCTTTTATAGCTACACGCGACAAGGCTGTATACTTGCAGTCACGTACACGCGATCAGTTTCGATAGTTTTGGTTCATTAAACTGACGAATTTTGCACTGGTGAAGAAAAACATTATATCAACAGATTGCATAGAGGATCAACATATACATTCTATATATTGAGATATAAGATTTTGCAAAAGAAATTTGTAATAATTCAATTTCTAGGGCGAGGCTTCGACAATTTTGGTTCATTAAACTGACGCATTTTGCACTGGTGAAGAAAAAATTCATAACAACAGATTGCATAGAGGATCAACATATACATTCTATATATTGAGATAGAAGCTTTTGCAAAAGAAATTTGTAATAATTCAATTTCTAGGGCGAGGTTTCGATAGTTTTGGTTCATTAAACTGACGCATTTTGCACTGGTGAAGAAAAAAATTATATCAACAGATTGCATAGAGGATCAACATATACATTCTATATATTGAGATAGAAGATTTTGCATAAGAAATTTTTAATAATTCAATTTCTAGGGCGAGGCTTCGACAGTTTTGGTTCATTAAACTGACGCATTTTGCACTGGTGAAGAAAAAATTCATAACAACAGATTGCATAGAGGATCAACATATACATTCTATATATTGAGATAGAAGCTTTTGCAAAAGAAATTTGTAATAATTCAATTTCTAGGGCGAGGTATCGATAGTTTTGGTTCATTAAACTGACGCATTTTGCACTGGTGAAGAAAAAAATTATATCAACAGATTTCATAGAGGATCAACATATACATTCTATATATTGAGATAGAAGATTTTGCATAAGAAATTTGTAATAATTCAATTTCTAGGGCGAGGCTTCGACAGTTTTGGTTCATTAAACTGACGAATTTTGCACTGGTGAAGAAAAACATTATATCAACAGATTGCATAGAGGATCAACATATACATTCTATATATTGAGATAGAAGATTTTGCAAAAGAAATTTGTAATAATTCAATTTCTAGGACGAGGCTTCGACAATTTTGGTTCATTAAACTGACGCATTTTGCACTGGTGAAGAAAAAATTCATAACAACAGATTGCATATAGGATCAACATATACATTCTATATATTGAGATAGAAGCTTTTGCAAAAGAAATTTGTAATAATTCAATTTCTAGGGCGAGGTTTCGATAGTTTTGGTTCATTAAACTGACGCATTTTGCACTGGTGAAGAAAAAAATTATATCAACAGATTGCATAGAGGATCAACATATACATTCTATATATTGAGATAGAAGATTTTGCAAAAGAAATTTGTAATAATTCAATTTCTAGGGCGAGGCTTCGACAATTTTGGTTCATTAAACTGACGCATTTTGCACTGGTGAAGAAAAAATTCATATCAACAGATTGCATTTGAGGATCAACATATACATTCTATATGTTGAGATAGAAGATTTTGCAAAAGAAATTTGTAATAATTCAATTTCTAGTGCGAGGTTTCGATAGTTTTGGTACATTAAACTGACGCATTTTGCACTGGTGAAGAAAAAAATTATATCAACAGATTGCATAGAGGATCAACATATACATTCTATATATTGAGATAGAAGATTTTGCAAAAGAAATTTGTAATACTTGCAGTCACGTACACGCGATCAAGTTTTTGGCGCCGTTGCCGGGGACCAAATTAGTCGATATCGTAATTCCAGTGTTACACCGTAGAGACTAAGGCAATTTTATTTTCTTTTATTTTAAATAGTTAGTTTGTTGCATGCCAAGCACTCGCTCGAAAGGCGAAAGATTGGAGCAACAAGTTAACGAGCCCGAACGCCTTATTAGCATAAGACGTAGAACACAAGAACATCGTACTAGATACGAACTTCCCAATCCTAATAATCATATTCCCGAACAAGTAGTTGAACCAGAAATGGCTGAACTACCTCTAAATCGACCTTTAAGGTCTTACGCTATTCCTTCGCAAGAAGAACCGCATAATAGCATCGCTGCCCCCGCTATTGAAGCAAATAATTTCGAGCTTAAACCTTCATTGTTGTCAGCAGTACAACAAAATCAATTTTCTGGAAATCCCACGGACGACCCTAATCTACATTTGTCCATATTCTTGCAATATGCCGATACTGTCAAAGCTAATGGTGTCAGTCCCGAAGCTATTAGACTTCGTTTATTCCCGTTCTCATTACGAGATAGATCTAGAGCTTGGCTCCAGTCTCTACAACCCAACTCAGTCACCTCGTGGAATGAGTTGAAGAAAGTCTTTTTAGCTAGATATTTCCCACCTAGCAAAACTGCTATGCTTAGAGCCCAAATTAATGGATTCAAACAAAAGGACAACGAGTCTCTTTTCGAAGCATGGGAAAGATATAAAGACATGATTAGGCTATGCCCACATCATGGATTTGAAGAATGGTTAATTATCCACACATTTTACAATGGTCTCATGTATAACACAAGATTGACCATAGACGCCGCAGCTGGTGGCGCACTTATGGATAAAGCCTTCAATGAGGCCTATCAGCTTATCGAAAGCATGGCTCAAAACCACTACCAATGGGGAAGCGAAAGAACACCCGTAGAGAAATTCAAACGAAAGGTGGAATGTACGAAATCAGCCACATAGATCAAGTCTATGCCCGATTAGATGCCTTAACGCAAAAGGTTGAAAACTTAAGCACCACACCCACAGCTACTGTAGCCGCTGCAAATCAAGATTGTGAATTGTGTGGAGCTCAAGGACATACTATCGCTGAATGTCAAGTTCTGACCGGAGTTTCCCAAGACCAAGTGAATTACACTCAAGGAAACCCTTACTCAAACAATTTCAACCCAGGCTTTAAGAATCACCCATACCTTTCATACAAAAGTAACAACGCTTTATATGCACCTTCTTCTGCACCACCGGGATATCAAAAACCTGCCTACCCTACTCAAAACGCTCCTAGGAAATCTAACCTAGAATTAATGATGGAAAACTTCATAGCTTCTCAAACTCAAATCAATAAGGAAGTTAAAAATCAACACATTCAAACTAGCGAGCAACTTAGGCAATTATCAAGCAAAGTAGACGTCATAGCCACACACAATAAATTGCTAGAAACCCAAATCGCGCAAGTGGCCCAACAACAAGCATCTACTTCTGCTTCCGCATGCACATTTCCTAGTCAACCTCAACCAAATCCTAAAGTACATGTGAATGCTATCATATTACGAAGTGGTGCTCAATACGATGGACCAGTTGATCCTAGAACCGAGAAACCAGTCATAGTACCCAACTCTGATGAACTAACCGAAAGGGAAAATGATCAAAGTAAGAAGGAGAAGGAAGATAGTGGCAAGGAAACCATAGAAGCGAAGAAACCTTATGTACCTCCGCCACCTTATAAACCACCAATAACTTATCCTCAAAGATTCGAACAATCTAAAAGTGTTGGGCAATTCATGAAATTCGTTGAGCTTCTAAAGAAATTAAATATCACAATACCTTTCACCGAAGCCATTACCCAAATGCCCTCATACGCTAAATTTCTTAAAGATATCTTAACCAATAAGAAAAGAATCGAGGATGATGAAACCGTTATGCTTACTGCCGAGTGTAGCGCCATACTTTAAAACGAAATGCCTCCTAAGTTAAAAGATCCAGGAAGTTTCTCTATACCCTGTGTCATTGGAAAATTCGTTATAGATAGAGCCCTATGTGATTTAGGAGCAAGTATAAGTTTAATGCCCATAGCCATATGTGAAAAACTCAACATGGGAGACCTAATACCTACTAGAATGTCCATACAATTCGCGGACCGTTCGGTCAAATACCCTTTAGGCATTCTAGAAAACGTGCCAGTACGCGTGGGTCAATTCTATATCCTTACTGATTTTATAGTTATGGACATAAGAGAAGATTCCAACACTCCTATCATTTTAGGAAGGCCATTCTTAGCAACCGCATGTGCCATAATAGACGTAAAGAAAGGAAAGTCACTTTTGAAATGGGTGAAGAAAAAGTAGAATTTATTCTAACACAATTATTGAAAGCACCAGCTATAGACGATAGTTGTTATATGTTAGACATCATCGAAGAATGTAGAAAGGAGATGGAGAAGGATCAAACTAGATATTCTGAAATCTTAAAGCCCAACCCTCCCACCCTTAAAGTAAATGATGACGATCTCTCCGAATGCTTAGAAATTACATCAAACCCTACGCCCAACCCAATCAAATCAACAATTGAACTCAAAAACCTACCCGAAAATTTAAGGTATGAATTCCTAGATAAAGAACGTGCAAAACCCGTAATAGTCAGCGCAGACTTAGGAGCATTAGAAACCGAAAAATTATTAAACATCCTAAGAAAATACCCCAACGCTTTAGGGTATAGCATAGCTGATCTAAAAGGAATTAGCCCTATTCTAAGCGAAGAAGATTGTAAAACCTCTAGAGAAGATTGTAAAACCTCTAGAGAACCTGAACGAAGGATTAATCCTATTCTAAGCGAAGTAGTCAAACAAGAAGTCCAAAAACTTCTAGACGCAGGAATTATATACCCAATATCGGATAGTAAATGGGTTAGCCCAGTACATGTCGTACCTAAGAAGGGAGGAGTTACAGTTGTCACTAATTAAAAAGGCGAATCTATTGCACAAAGAGTTCAAACCGGTCATAGAATGTGCATAGATTATAGGAAACTAAACAAAGCCACTCGTAAAGACCATTTCCCTTTACCCTTTATTGATCAAATGCTTGAACGATTGGCTAGACATTCCTATTTCTGCTATTTAGATGGTTACTCAGGATTTTTCCAAATCCCTATTCATCCTGATGACCAAGAAAAAACAACCTTCACTTGTCCCTATGGAACGTCTGCTTATAGACGTATGCCATTTGGACTATGCAATGCTCCCACAACCTTCCAAAGATTTATGATGGCAATCTTCGCAGAATTTATAAACGACATCATGGAAGTATTCATGGATGATTTCTCCGTTTGTGGGCAAAGCTTTGAAGGATGTTTGTCGAATCTAGAAAAAGTACTCGCAAAATGCGAAAAAGTAAACCTTGTCCTTAATTGGGAGAAATGCCATTTCATGGTCCGACAAGGAATCGTTCTTGGACACGTAGTGTCCAACAAGGGGATTGAAGTTGACAAAGCTAAAATTCAAGTCATAGAAAACCTTCGACCCCCAAAAACCGTAAGAGAAGTACGTAGCTTTTTAGGACACGCCGGTTTCTACCGGCGATTTATTAAAGCCTTCTCTAAAATCACCAAGCCTTTAACCGGCTTATTACTAAAGATGCTGAATTTATCTTTAACGATGAATGTTTAAAAGTGTTCCAACAATTAAAAACAGCTCTTATATCCGCACCCATTATCAAGCCACCCGATTGGAGCATACCCTTTGAAATCATGTGTGACGCTAGTGATTATGCAATAGGTGCAGTTCTAGGACAAAGAAAAGATAAGAAACTTCATGCAATCTATTAAGCTAGTAGAACCCTAGATTCTGCGCAAATGAACTACGCCACTACTGAAAAAGAGCTCCTCGCTGTCGTATTCGCGGTCGATAAATTTCGACATTACCTAATAGGATCCAAAATAATTATCTACACTAATCATTCCGCTATTAAGTACCTATTAAGTAAGAAAGACGCTAAACCTAGGCTATTAAGATGGATTTTACTTTTACAAGAATTTGACCTACAAATCCTAGACAAGAAAGGAACCGACAATGTGGTCGCCGACCACTTGTCAAGAATAGAAAACATAGAGCCTGAGTTAGTACCAATCAATGATGATTTCCCTTACGAACAACTCATCGCTCAATTAGAGAGTATCTCCGCCGAATTATCTCTTCACAAATCCAACACCATGCAACAAATAGGAGAAGTTCGGTCCAGCAAAAACACTCTACCATGGTTTGTTGACTTCGTTAACTATTTAGCAGCCGGAATACTCCCACCAGATTTATCTTATCAGCAAAAGAAGAAATTCTTCCATGACCTTAAATACTATTATTGGGATGAACCTCTGCTCTTTAAATGAGGTCCCGACGGTATCTTCCGTCGTTGTGTCCCCGAGGAAGAAATTCAAGAAATAATTTCCCATTGCCATTTTGCCCCTTATGGAGGGTGATCACGGTCGTTTCGTGGTCAAATAATGTTTTAAGAAAAGTAGTACAAGGTAGTTAACCTTGGTCGTTTCCCAAAGACTCACAATCAGTGTCAAACAGTTATTAGAACGATTAACTGTAATTTGGGGGTTTTCGGTAGTTGAAACAGAAAATAAAAATTCGTGAAAATTAATAAGTAGCAAGCAATCAATCCGTTGGTTTCATCTAACTTCGTTCATTATCTATCATAGGTTCATGGCAAAAGAATAAATTCGTTTCAGTTTCTATCGTTGATTGATCATAAAACTAACTAATCAAGCGTCAATTAGTTTTATATGAATTCGAACTATTTGAAAAGCTTATAACAGAACGTTCAATTGATTATGATAAAGCAAACAAGCGTCACAGAATCACGATCAATAATATAAATTAAAAACGTGAATTCAAATCAATCCTATAACAAGCGTGTATGTAGACTCTGTAAATTCCTAACCGAATTAAATTAAACAAGGGGTAACTTAATTCGAATAATCTCGTAAACTTGCAAACCGAATTGCATGTAATTAAGCATCAAATGATAAACGAATTGCAAGTTATAAAGTAGAAATTTACAGAGAAAGAAATAGAAACATGAATTGAAATTGCATTAAAATCAAACCTCAAGATAATGAATCAAAGTTTCTCAAACCAACGGATTGATAAAAGGAATTATTTCTCCATTCAAGTGGTGGCTGCTCTAGGGTATTTCAAAATTCGTGAATGAAGTGTAAGAACTGACCTAGGTCAGAATTTTGGGTTTTTATAAGCAAGCAAAACGGGCCACAAAACAATTGGGCCGAAAAATATAGTTATGCTGAAAAATAATTAAATCTTTGTAACTCTGAAACATGACGAGTAAATATGACTCCTTTGCGCTCCAAATTGGCTTTCGGCTTCAACATGAAAGTTGTAGCTCTTTCTCTCTTAGCTTTCCAATGCATCTTCCCGCGCCTCAATCCGATATTCGTAGCCCAAGTTATGGTCTGCACAATGAGAAGGTGTCGAATTACTGTTTATTACGAAAATAAATAGCAAAACATAAATAATAGCAAAACTAGACTCTAAACACAAAACATGATAAAAATACCAAATTAGCAGGAGAAGTCATAAAATTGTCATACCATAGAGTGATTAAAAAGTGCATTAAAATGCACTGATCAAATTCCCCCACACTTAAGCTTTTGCTCTCCGTGCAAAACTCGAAATGAAAATCACATCACAAGTAATCAACACATTCTAAGATTCAAACTACAAGCCTTGGATTGTTTTTCAAAGATTGGTATAACTTTTATATGTCAACTATCAATGATGATCAAGCGTGCGTGTGTGTACTGCCCATTACTATCAGCCAGAGTCATGACAAGATCCTTCTCTAAAATACACATTCAGAATACTAAGCTTTCTTTTTCCTTCCTACAATTAAGAGTTTGGGTTCAGATTTCAGCTTGAGGGGAAGCTGCACTTTTCATGTTCTCACAGACTTTTTGACTTTTATACGCAGGGACACTACTTAAGTTCATTTTAGTTATGCTTTAGGTGCCACTCTCCCTTTTCACCTGACGGGATCTCACTTGTAATGAGTCCAACCTGTTACTCCGAGTAGAGCACCCTACACAGCATTTGTTCCTCCAGTTTCAGGCACAGTAACTCAACATATGTCTTACTGTTCCTCCAGTTTTAGGCATAGGAACTTATTTAATATTTTTTTATTTTATTTTAAAGAAATGCAGTGTCCCACCATTAAATCTAGCCATGATCCTACAATCAAGTAATCTCGCTTTTCCCCCAAACTTAGTCCTAATCATACTTCCTCATTGTATTCTATACTCAGATAACTTAGGCTAATGATTGTGTATTTTAAAGACTTATCAAGCCATTACTAAGTTTGCAAGTTTTCAACAGTTGTGCATTTAGGTGCAAAGATCATCATATCAAGTATCAAAACAAAAATTTCCAAAAATTTCACCAACCCTACAGCTATACTGCTCCAGTCCTAAAACATGTGACTACTCATGAAATTTATTTTTGTATTTTTTTTTTTTTTAAACACATAATGTAAAATGTCCCTCCCCCACACTTAAACCAGACATTGTCCGCAATGTAATAATAAACATAAAGTGAGAGTAAAGGAAGGAACACACCCGAGGGGCTAAGGTGTAGCAGATGGGGTGTAGGAAGGCACGTCCAAGGAGAGCTCTTCAACAGGTGCTTCTTCAGGCATTGAAGAATCATGGAACAACTTCAGCCGCTGTCCATTTACTTTGAAAACTTTGTCTGTACCTGTACTTTTTATTTCTATAGCACCAGAAGGAAAAACATTAGTTACAACAAAAGGGCCAATCCACTTGGATCGAAGTTTCCCAGCCATTAGTTTTTGGCGGGAGTTAAACAATAAAACCCGTTGGCCCACAGAGAATTCCTTCCTAGAGATCATCTTATCATGGAAGTGCTTAGTTTTCTCCTTATAAATTCTAGAGCTTTCATAGGCTTCAAGCCTCAGCTCCTCAAGTTGTTGTAATTGGAGTTTTCTTTCTTTACCTGCTTCTTGCATTTCCATATTACAGCCCTTCACCGCCCAATAAGCACGGTGTTCAATCTCTACAGGAAGGTGACATGCCTTACCAAACACAAGTCGATAAGGAGACATCCCTATGGGTGTCTTGAAAGCTGTTCTTTGAGCCCAAAGTGCATCTTCTAGACGGCGGCTCCAATCCTTCCTGTTTGGTTGCACCATTTTCTCTAAAATTTGTTTGATCTCCCTATTTGAGATCTCAGCTTGCCCATTAGTTTGGGAATGGTATGCAGTAGAGACTCTGTGCACAACTCCATACTTCCGGAGCAGAGCCTCCATGGTGCGGTTACAGAAATGAGTGCCTTGGTCACTTATGATGGCTCGGGGTATTCCGAACCTGCAAAATATATTAGACCTGACAAAATATGCTATTTGGCACTCCTTGCAAGTGCGGTAAGTCTCATAAGCATCTTTAAAGATGGTGGGCCAATAAAAACCTGAGTCTAGTACTTTTCTCGCGGTCCTTTGAGGACCAAAGTGTCGTCCCACTTGAGAAGCATGAGAGTGGTGCAAAATGGATTCAATCTCATAGTCGGGGACACATCTCCTAATAACCTGATCATTACCAAACTTCCAAAGATATGGATCGTCCCACACATAATGCTTTGCATCACTCTTTAGTTTATGAATTTGTGTCTGAGATGCACCTGCAGGAAAAACACCAGCAACAAGATAATTAACAATATCAGCAAACCAAGGAGTTATCCCATGTAGAAGTAGCAACTGTTCATCAGGGAAGTCATCCTGAATGGGAGAGGTATCTCCATCACGCTCAATCCTGCTTAAGTGGTCAGCCACTAAATTCTCGGCTCCACTTTTATCCTTAATGTCCACATCAAACTCTTGAAGCAACAACATCCACCGAATCAATCTCGGTTTTGCTTCAGGCTTTTTTAACAAGTATTTTAAAGCTGCATGGTCAGTAAAAACAATAACCTTGGAACCTAGCAAATATGATCTGAATTTATCAAGTGCAAAAACAATAGCTAAAAGTTCCTTTTCAGTGGTAGTGTAATTAGCCTGTGCAGAATCTAAAGTCCTAGAAGCATAATAGATAACATGGGCAGCTTTTTCCACCCTTTGTGCAAGAACTACTCCCACTGCATAGTTAGATGCATCACACATAATTTCAAAAGGAATGCTCTAGTCAGGAGGCTGGACAATGGGAGCTGAAGTCAATGCTTTTTTTAAGAAATCAAATGCCTGTTTGCATGCATCATCAAAATTAAAAGTCACATCATTCTTTAGCAAGTTTGACAGCGGAAGAGCTATCTTGCTGAAATCCTTTATGAAACGCCTGTAAAAACCTGCATGACCAAGAAAAGAACGAATCTCGCGAATGCAAGATGGGTAAGGCAGTGTAGAAATCACATCAATTTTTGCAGGGTCAACTGAAATTCCTTTTTCAGAAATTATGTGAACCAAGACAATTCCCTGTTCAACCATAAAATGACACTTTTCAAAATTCAAAACAAGGTCAGTTTCGATGCATCTTGCCAAAACCAAGTTCAAACTAGTCAAACATGCATCGAAAGAAGCACCATAATCAGTGAAATCGTCCATAAACACTTCCATGCAATTTTCAATAAAATCAGAGAAAATACTAGTCATGCATCGCTGGAATGTGCCAGGTGCATTGCAAAGACCAAATGGCATCCTCCTGTAAGCAAATGTGCTGAAGGGGCACGTGAACGTGGTCTTTTCTTGATCTTCAGGTGCAATATGGATCTGAAAGTAACCTGAAAAACCATCAAGAAAGCAATAATGTGATTTACCTGCCAACCGTTCAAGCATCTGGTCAATGAATGGCAAAGGAAAGTGATCCTTTCTAGTTGCCTGGTTCAATCTCCTGTAATCAATACAAACTCTCCAATTGTTCTGGACTCTAGTGGGTACAAGTTCATTTTTTTCATTTTTCACCACAGTGAGTCCAGATTTCTTAGGTACAACTTGCACTGGACTTACCCAACTACTGTCAGAGATCGGATAAATGATACCTGCTTGTAACAATTTTGTCACCTCTTTCTTAACAACATCAAGAATCAAGGGGTTGAGTCGCCTTTGAGGCTGTCTCACCACCTTAGCTCCCTCTTCAAGGAGGATCCGGTGCATGCACATCGCAGGGCTAATGCCCGGTATGTCAGCTAAGGTCCATCCGATTGCCTTCTTATGCTGCTTCAACACCTGCAAAAGCTTTTCTTCCTGTTCACAATCAAGGTTAGAAGAAATAATCACAGGTAGCATTTCATTTTCCTCTAAGTAGGCATATTTCAGATTTTCAGGAAGTGGTTTAAGCTCTAAAGACGGTGGCTGTTCTATGGATGGTTTTGTTGGAACAGCCGGAATGTCAAGAACTTCAAACGTACAAACCGCCTCATTGACAACTTCACCTTCACATGTATGAGAGTTATTATTCTGCAAGGCAGATTCAATCTTAGCACAAATAGAGCAAAGGTTAGTGTTAGTACATGAATCACATGAGTAAACATCATCAAAATCAAACAATGAAGGAAAAGCTGCAGAAAAGAATTCAGGACAGGTCTCATCAACCAATTTAGAAACCAAATCCATATAAAAAACAGAGTGCTCCTCCAAGGGATGTTTCATGGCATCAAAAATGTTAAATTTAACGACAATGTCGCCAAACTCCATGGACATTGTTCCATCATAAACATCAACTTTTGTTTTTGCCGTTCTCATGAATGGTCGGCCTAGAATGATGGGTGCCCTGCTGGAATTAGTTTTTCCCTCCATATCTAAAATGTAGAAGTCTGCAGGAAAAATTAAATCATTAAATTGCACAAGGACATCTTCTAGCACTCCAGCAGGGCGGGCATTGCTCCTGTTCGCCAATTGAACGATCAAACCTGTAGGCTGCAAAGGACCAAGATCAAGGTTATTATAAACAGAAGTAGGCATAATATTAATACCTGCTCCCAGATCAAGCATGCAATTTTCGAATTTTCTATCCCGAATGGAACAAGGAATAGCAAAAACTCCCGGATCCTTGCACTTTTGTGGCAGGGTCTGATTGAGAGCTGAGACATTAGCTGAAGAACTGGAATTTGGATGAATGAAAGCAGAAATGTTTCTGCCCAAACTGACTCTGTCATTTTCCTTCACCTTCCTCTTGTTTGTGCACAAATCTTTCAGGAACTTTGCATATTTAGGAATCTGCTTAATTGCATCAAGGAGAGGAATGTTAACTGCCACTTTTCTGAATGTCTCCAGAATCTCTTTATCTTCCTCAATTGTCTTCTTTTTATTTTTCTGCACCCTTTGAGGAAAGGGAATTGGTGGCACATAAACTTTTTCTTTTTCAGCTTCAGTTGTAGCATAAGGCTCAATATCAGGAGTAGATGATGATGCAATGATTTTCTTTTTCTTCTTTTCTGGATCTGGTTTTGACACTCTTCCGGATCTCAAGGTAATTGCACTGACATTTGAATTCACATTTGGATTTGGAACTGTTTGTGCAGGAAGGTTACCGGAGCCCTGAACTTGCAATTGGCCTATTGCATTAGCCATTTATCCCATCTGTGTTGTCCAGCTCTGAATGCTAGCATCTGTTCGTTGTTGATATTATGTGTTACTTACAACAGTTGCTTGACAAGGTCCTCCAGTGAAGGTGTGGCTGGTGGGGCAAAAGGGGCTGCAGCCTGTGATTGATTCCCATATCGGAGGTTTGGATGATTCCTCCAACTAGGGTGGTACCTGTTGGTTGAAAGGTCAGGATTGTTGTACCTGTTCTGATTGTAAGGGGCTGATGTTGCTGCATATGCTTGAGGTAGCTCAATTATTGTATCATCTTGCAGAATAGGACATGTGTCGGTTGGATGTTCAGGGGAAGTACAGATGCCGCACACTTTAGCCGTTTGAGGTTTATTAACTGCCAACTGTTTCACCAAAGAAGTAAGTTCATCAATTCTGGCATCAATTCTAGTTTCAAAAGCCTTGAAGGAAGAAGAAGAAGGCTGAATTTCGTTGACACCCTTTGTTTGGTTCACAACATTGTTTCTAGTTCAGAATTTAGTGACATATTCTCAATCAGAGTTTTGGCAGCAGCTGGAGTTTTGTCAACAAGTGCTCCACCACTGGCAGCATCCAAGATGTTCCTGTCCATCGGTTGCAAGCCCTCATAGAAATATTGGATGAGGAGTTGTTCAGTGATTTGGTGTCGAGGACAACTGGAAACTAATTGTTTGAATCTCTCCCAGTACTCAGCCAATGACTCATTGCTCTGCCTGATACCACATATTTCTTTTCTGATCGAAGCAGCTCTGGATGCAGGGAAATATTTTTCTAGAAAAACCTTCTTCAAATCCGCCCAAGATGTGACAAAATTTGGTTGAAGATAGTAAAGCCAGTCTTTGGCAGCACCCTGTAAGGAGAACGAGAAGGCTCTCAGCTTGATATGATCTTCCGTGATACCTTCAGGCCTCAATGGTGTGGAGCATACAACCTGAAACTCCTTCAAGTGTTTATGAGGATCTTCACCTGCAAGACCACTAAACCTTGGCAACAAGTGTATTAAACCAGATTTCAATTCAAACGGTACAGCAACATCAGCATATTCAATACATAAGCCATTATAATTAACATCAGGGGCAGTAAGCTGCCTTAGTGTTTGTTCAGCTATGTTATGATTTTCAAGTTCAGAATCAGAATTAAATAAATTACGGAAATAATCAGAATCAGAATTAGAATCAGAGATAGGGTTAGAATCAATATCACCAAGATGCACACTATTAGCTCGGTTGAGCCTATTGAGTGCGTGGAGAGTTCCTTCTATCTCAGGATCAGGAGGAATCAGATTGAGGTGTCCAGCAGACCTGGTCATGCACAAGTGACAACACAATTATGGTAATTCTATGTCCTACAACAAGAAAATGGGTGAGGAAAACAGAAAAACTATCAAACTGAATAAAATAAAATATAAAAACACCACGATAATTCTAATTAAATAAAATAAGGAAGACACAAATTTTTTGGGAATTTTCTGAAACTATGAAAACAGTAAATAATTCATTAAAAATAGAAAAATGATGAATTTGGGCCCGAGAGGGTCCTGATTTTTTTCTGAGGTAATAGAGTGGTGAGAATGCAAAACAGATGCAAACTACGCCCTATTACTGTTTTTATTTATTTGCGCGTACAGTAACAAAACAGACAATTCTAACAATGGTTAAACACAATTTTGAGTCCCCGGCAGCGGCGCCAATTTGATCACGGTCGTTTCGTGGTCAAATAATGTTTTAAGAAAAGTAGTACAAGGTAGTTAACCTTGGTCGTTTCCCAAAGACTCACAATCAGTGTCAAACAGTTATTAGAACGATTAACTGTAATTTGGGGGTTTTCGATAGTTGAAACAGAAAATAAAAATTCGTGAAAATTAATAAGTAGCAAGCAATCAATCCGTTGGTTTCATCTAACTTCGTTCATTATCTATCATAGGTTCATGGCAAAAGAATAAATTCGTTTCAGTTTCTATCCTTGATTGATCATAAAACTAACTAATCAAGCGTCAATTAGTTTTATATGAATTCGAACTGTTTGAAAAGCTTATAACAGAACGTTCAATTGATTATGATAAAGCAAACAAGCGTCACAGAATCACGATCAATAATATAAATTAAAAACGTGAATTCAAATCAATCCTATAACAAGCGTGTATGTAGACTCTGTAAATTCCTAACCGAATTAAATTAAACAAGCGGTAACTTAATTCGAATAATCTCGTAAACTTGCAAACCGAATTGCATGTAATTAAGCATCAAATGATAAACGAATTGCAAGTTATAAAGTAGAAATTTACAGAGAAAGAAATAGAAACATGAATTGAAATTGCATTAGAATCAAACCTCAAGATAATGAATCAAAGTTTCTCAAACCAACGGATTGATAAAAGGAATTAGTTCTCCATTCAAGTGGTGGCTGCTCTAGGGTATTTCAAAATTCGTGAATGAAGTGTTAGAACTGACCTAGGTCAAAATTTTGGGTTTTTATAAGCAAGCAAAACGGGCCACAAAATAATTGGTCCGAAAAATATAGTTATGCTGAAAAATAATTAAATCTTTGTAAGTCTGAAACATGACGAGTAAATAAACTCCTTTGCGCTCCAAATTGGCTTTCAGCTTCAACATGAAAGTTGTAGCTCTTTCGCTTAGCTTTCCAACGCATCTTCCCACGCCTCAATCCGATATTCGTAGCCCAAGTTATGGTCTGCACAATGAGAAGGTGTCAAATTACTGTTTATTACGAAAATAAATAGCAAAACATAAATAATAGCAAAACTAGACTCTAAACACAAAACATGATAAAAATACCAAATTAGCAGGAGAAGTCATAAAATTGCCATAGCACAGAGTGATTAAAAAGTGCATTAAAATGCACTGATCAGAGGGCATGCTAGCACCTCAAAGACATGTGCCAAGATCTTACAAGCAGGTTTCTTTTGGCCTACCCTATGGAAAGACGTTCGAATCGCTATTAAAAATTGTGACCGATGCCAACGCACCGGCAACATCTCTAAACGCGAGGAAATGCCAGAAAAAGGCATTTTAGAGGTAGAAATCTTTGATGTGTGGGGAATAGATTTTATGGGACCTTTCCCATCTTCTGGTGGAAATAAATATATACTTGTTGCTGTCGACTACGTTTCTAAATGGATTGAGGCCATAGCCTCGCCAACTAATGACACACAAGTAGTGATCAAAATGTTTAAAAATATAATCTTCCCTAGATTCGGTACACCCCGTCTCGTCATTAGCGATGGTGGTTCTCATTTCATATCTAAAATCTTTGAAAAATTATTAATCAAATATGGAATCAAACACCGAATAGCAACCCCATATCACCCACAAACTAGTGGGCAAGTAGAAGTTTCGAATAGAGAAATTAAATTTTTTTTAGAAAAAACAGTTGCTACTAGGAAAGATTGGTCACATAAGCTTCCCGAAGCTTTGTGGGCCTATAGGACAGCCTTTAAAACCCCTATAGGAACTACACCGTATAATCTAGTTTATGGAAAATCATGCCATCTACCAATAGAACTCGAACATAAAGCTTTTTGGGCTATCAAGGCACTAAACTTGGATTATCAAGCCGCGAGAGAGAAAATAATTCTCGATCTTCACGAACTTGAAGAACTACGAATGAGCGCTAACGAAAATGCTAAAATCTATAAAGAGAGAACTAAAAAGTGGCATAACAAGCACATACTTAAAAGAGAATTCAAAATAGGAGAATTAGTGCTTCTTTTTAATTCCAGATTAAAATTTTTCCAGGAAAACTCCGTTCCCGATGGTCCGGACCTTTTGAAATAACTAAAGGTTTCCAAAATGGCGCTTTTGAAATAAAGAACAAATTAAATGAAATTTTTACCGTTAATGGACAGCGTCTAAAGCACTATTTTTGTCCTAATGACTCAGATTATTATTCTAAGATGAAATTACATGAAACAAATCCTATTACTTAGAATTTTTAATCTCGAATAGTCGAGCTACCGACGTTAAACAAAGCGCTGCATGGGAGGCAACCCACGATTTCTTTTTACGCTTTTTACTTTTTGCTATTCACTATTTACTTTTTATGTTACTTTATTTACATTTCATGACTTTGACTAACCCGTTTGACCATTTATCTTTGAACTAATTGATGTTATATTTATTTTTCTAAAAAGAAATGGTATATCGTGATAATTACTTCGTTAAATTTGGGAGTGAGAGTCAGAGAATCCGCTTCGAGAGACTATTCGAGAAAGAAATGTCGTTCCAGATCTATCCTGAAAATCGCACAATGACGGCACTAGGAATCTCCGAGAGTGTGAAATACATGATTAACCAGTTGGGATGGAGCAACCTGAATCTGCACAGTCTCCCTTCCTATCGTAAGCTGACCTTTGAATTCTTGAGCTCTTTCAAATACGACCCTGACTATGGATATTCTATCCATAAGGGCCATGCTCGTTTTAGGCTTTTTGGTGTTCCCTACAGCTATTGTCATAGAGAGATAGCCGAGCTTATGAATGTACCCAATGGCCATGACGCTGCAATTAAACTACAAGAAGATGAATTCATGGACTACGAGCTTCGCAACTTTTGGGGGAGCATCTCTGGAAATCCAAACGATGAACCTGAAGACCGATCCAACACTCAGATCCATAACCCAGCTATCCGCTACTTTCACATGATCCTCTCACATACTATCTTCGGAAAACCAATAAATAACATTTCTGTTAGCAAAGAGGAACTATTTATCATGTTCTGTGCCTCCCAAGGGCGTCCAGTTAACATAGCAACTTTCATTTTGGCAAACTTTAACAAGATACTTGAGAGCACGAACCACCACATCTGCATCGGTGGTTTCGTTACCTTACTAGCTAGAGCCATAGGTCTCCACACTAATTTAGATCAACTTATAACTTTTGGAGCACCTTTATCCAGTGGTTTCCGATATTTGGACATTACTTTCTGCTTTAACCATAGCCTTATCGGTAACCTAGGACCACCACCATATCAGCTAGTTATAAATCACTCTCCAGTCCACCTTATTACTTTACCAAATCCTGAAAAGACAAGCATCCATGACAAAAACAATTGGCTTTATGATTTGGAAGGACAAGATGAAAGTGATCCTGAAACACCTATGTTTTACTACATACTTGGACCCTTATCACCTATTCAACCTGCTGAATCTTCAAACCAACTACCCTTTCAGGTTGATCATGCTGCTGCTATAGCCAATTTGGAGACACAGATAGCAACACTTCGCGATGATTTTCAAAGCTTTATGGATCTCGTCATCCAACAATTCGACAAATGCTCAGTGGAGGTTGCTAATCTTGCAAAGATTCTCGCCAACAAACGTGGCTAGGAGTCATGAATATTTTACCGCATTTTTCTTCTTCTTCGCCCAAACATTAACAACAATGCTTTAAATAAGTTTAGGGGAGAAGAAGAATATTTTCTATTTTTCTATATTATTATGTTTTAAACTATTTCTATTTGCATTAGCAATATTCAAAAACAAAAATAAAAATTATTATTATTATTATTATTATTATTATTATTATTATTATTATTAGTACTTCTACGTTTATTTCGTATTTTTATTTTTACGTTATTTTTACCTTTCCGTTATTTTTATGTTCACAATTTATTAGTCTATCAGTTTCACATACATGCATTCACAGATATTAATTTTTATGATCAAAACGTATACAAATGTGCATCTAGTTCAAATAAAGTTAATTCTAAGGAAATGTTATACATGTTTGCTGCCCTTAGAGGAATTAGAGTCAACACTGTCCCGTTCTTATTTTCTCATATGCATTCATTAGTTTGTGCAAAACGCGGGGCAATAATTTTTGGTAGCTTAATCACAACCTTAGCCAAGGCCATGGGACTAGGATGACGTTTGATACACCAACCACATGTTCCACACAGCCTAATTAATGAATCAGTGGTTAGGACTATGAAATTGGTACGAAAACGAGACGACGGTAGATATGATTTAATGATTAACAACCGTGTCTTTAATGGAATTATTCTTCCTAACCCCGAACGAACAGATGTGCGAAATACTAAAAATTTCTGTTATGTTATTGATCCTGAAACTGATAGAGCTCCCACGCACATTTCTCAAAATGTCGCTGCTGGTGGGGGCGCCACTCATTTTACACCTATACACAATACACATTTTTCTAACTTTTTTGCAGGTAGTTCCTCCTCATCGAGACAGAGTACCATCGACGATATACTTTATGAAGTACGTGCTAGAAACGCTATAGATGAAGAACGCGATGGACTCATTTACGCTATGCATCAACAACAAGAGGAGATAATTGACGAAATTCATTTCGTCCGAGCCCAACAATCAGAAATTCTGCATAACCAACATGAGATGCAGGGCTATTACCAACAATGGGAGAATTCAGAGGCAAACCGTCAGCAACAGCTAGACAATGTCATACAAGAATTAGGCGGTTTGAGGCTTCAGTTCAACAATTTTCAATACTATCAACAGCCTCCACCATGATTCTCCTACACTTCAGTTCCACTCTTATGTCGCAACAGTGAGGACACTGTTGGATTTAAGTTTAGGGGAGTATTCTACTACTTTTACTTATTTTATTTTCTGCAATTTCAATTTTAATTAGTTATTTTCCCTTTCGCATAATAAAATATAGCACTTTCTTGGTATTTTAAATTTTTCTTTTCTTGAGCCAAATTAAAATTTTTTCTAAAGATTTAGGATAATAGCTCACTTTGAAAGTATATAAGTTAAGGAGTGACGAGAGGCTGAGTTAAGGACATTAGGGAATTTTTCAAGCAAAACCGGTATTTTTCCAACACCCAGAAGTCTCCCTAGTATAGATATCAATTTGAATACCCATTGTGCAATAATCTCTTGATTTAAATTTGAGGAATCCTTTAGTAGTTTATCTACCAGTCGGACACCATCTATAAAAAGTCACACATTAAGTAGGTCAGTCGATGAATATAAGCGAAAAATCATCTAATGCTAGCAAATGAGGTCATACTGTGGTAATACGGTTAAACCTTAAAAATTGTGATAAATAGAAAAATTCTATGAACAATGTTTGTCAAGTTAAATGCAAAAATTCGCATCATCAAGCTTAAATTGCAAAGCAAAAAGTGAACAATAGACGCTAACCGACTTTTTTACCATGTTTGTGACATAGATAAAGGGTCTTAATGTGATTGTCTAGAATGAAAAAGGATGAGACAAAGGAGAAGATTTAGATTTTAGTACAAAGCCATGGTCCAAATTCGGTATTTATAAGATGGAGAACTTTGTGTGTCGTTTTAATACCCTTCTTGAGTGGATTTGCACCTAGTTAATTAATCACAGCCGATTTGAACTTCTGACCACGTATGAGTATTTGTGATGTTGTTTTTCTCTGAATCTGTGTGTGTGAGTTGCTTAGCATTTCAAAAAGTTTTCTACATGCAAGCTAAATTGCTTGAGGACAAGCAATGGTTCAAGTTTAGGGGAGTTTGATACACCTAAAAATGTGCTATTTATTTAGTTAAATTACTATTATATTTCAATTATTTTTATTTCAATTTCGAACTTTTATATTATGAATCGTTACTAAATGCTCATATTTTATAAACACAGATGAAAATTTATTAAAGTGAAGAAAGGAGCGAAAACGGACCAAAAAGACACAAAAAGGGGTTGCATATAGCAACCCCACTACAAAACAAAACAAGCCCAGCACTACAAAGTAGCCTGGCGTCCGCCAGGCCTACCCAAAGCGCCCGCCAGCCAATCACAATGAAAGTGGCAGATTGCCACGTTATTCTTGGAAGCGAAGAAATGATCCTGGCGCACGCCAGGATCCAATGGTCCATATTTTCAGCCGCTAAGTCCCACATCGGGCAATTGTAACTTTTGGTTTTCAATATTTTAGTATAAATAGGTCCCTTTTTCTCCTATTTCAACACACAACTTTGAACAGCTGACTTGTAAAACGAGCACACCACTCGTATAGTCGGTTGGAGAAGGAGTACTCAAGCCTTTGCGGGAACTCCTTCTCATAAGTTGTAGTAGTTTAAAGTTATTATTTTGTACCGGCATTATAATCGGAGTTTATCCAGGTTCTTATTTCTTTTTATTTTCTTGTTTTATTTTCTTTATTGCTTTTATTTATTTATGCTTTATTTATTTATTTGCTTTATGTTTTTACTTTCTGCTTATTTATTTATTTTGTCTTTAGTTTTAGTTTTAGTTATGTCTAGCTAATTTAATATTGCTAGGATGCATAATTAAGAGTTAGTAGGAGTTCGATTGTTAGTTCGCGCGCCGCTTTTTAACGAGTTTTCCAAAAGCAGTTTTTATTTTAATGACTATAATTTGTCACGAGAGTGAAAATTAATTAAAGTAGGATCGAAACGGCGAGAGCATGAGATTTCTACTAGATAGTAAAAACTGAACATTGATTCTGATTCGGAAGCACACCACTTAGGATTAGAGTTAATTAAATTATAATTGGTTTTCAAAAAGTACTTTATTAGCGGATGCGGTGACGAGAGTCAAGCATCACCTTTATAATCTACAACACTAGTCAAGATTTGCGAGAGCTGAGATTGGTGTTTTTAAATCAATATAGTTTCAAAAACTATTCTTTTTATCAAAGCACGAATTAAGTATTGAACCCTACGAAGCGACTAAGAGCTCATCCTAGTAATACGCTTTATTAATCTTAAAACCCAAAAATACTTTCTTTTATTTTATTTAAAAAATCCAAAAATATAAACCCTCTTATTTACTATTTAGCCTTAGATTTACAACGTAACATTAGATAACGGTAGGTCGACTATTGGTCTCTGTGGGATCGATAATCTTTTATAGCTACACGCGACAAGGCTGTATACTTGCAGTCACGTACACGCGATCAGTTTCGATAGTTTTGGTTCATTAAACTGACGCATTTTGCACTAGTGAAGAAAAACATTATATCAACAGATTGCATAGAGGATCAACATATACATTCTATATATTGAGATAGAAGATTTTGCAAAAGAAATTTGTAATAATTCAATTTCTAGAGCGAGGCTTCGACAATTTCGGTTCATTAAATTGACGCATTTTGTACTGGTGAAGAAAAAATTCATAACAACAGATTGCATAGAGGCTCAACATATACATTCTATATATATTGAGATAGAAGCTTTTGCAAAAGAAATTTGTAATAATTCAATTTCTAGGGCGAGGTTTCGATAGTTTTGGTTCATTAAACTGACGCGTTTTGCACTGGTGAAGAAAAAAATTATATCAACAGATTGCATAGAGGATCAACATATACATTCTATATATTGAGATAGAAGATTTTGCAAAAGAAATTTGTAATAATTCAATTTCTAGGGCGAGGCTTCGATAGTTTTGGTTCATTAAACTGACGCATTTTGCACTGGTGAAGAAAAAACTTATATCAACAGATTGCATAGAGGATCAACATATACATTCTATATATTGAGATAGAAGATTTTGCAAAAGAAATTTGTAATAATTCAGTTTCTAGGGCGAGGCTTCGACAGTTTTGGTTCATTAAACTGATGTATTTTGCACTGGTGAAGAAAAATTTCATATCAACAGATTGCATAGAGGATCAACATATACATTCTATATGTTGAGATAGAAGATTTTGCAAAAGAAATTTGTAATAATTCAATATCTAGTGCGAGGTTTCGATTGTTTTGGTTCATTAAACTGACGCATTTTGCACTGGTGAAGAAAAAAATTATATCAACAGATTGCATAGAGGATCAATATATACATTCTATATATTGAGATAGAAGATTTTGCAAAAGAAATTTGTATTAATTCAATTTCTAGGGTGAGGTTTCGACAGTTTAGGTTCATTAAACTGACGCATTTTGCACTGGTGAAGAAAAAATTCATATCAACAAATTGCATAGAGGATCAACATATACGTTCTATTGATATAGAAGATTTTGCAATAGAAATTTGTAATAATTCAATTTCTAGGGAGAGGCTTCGACAATTTAGGTTCATTAAACTGACGCATTTTGCACTGGTGAAGAAAAAATTCATATCAACAGATTGCATAGATTATCTGTTGGAACAAAATGAGTTTTAATTATAAAACACCCTAAGTTTTGATGATAACAAAGTATTAAATGGACAATTGGTATTACTAATGAATGATCTAGTGTGCAGGAACAAAGTAAAAATCTCATCCACGTAGATCATCATTTGAGCATCTGAAGGACACAGTCTGAAGTGTTAAGGCTCTAAGAGGCAAGAAGCTTCAGAGCCTCTGAAGAAGTCCTCAGTGGCCAAAGAAAGAAACACAGTCTGAAGCTTGCGTACATGTTTAGAAGATCAAAGAAATGATATCATCAGATTCTGAAGAACACTCTCTGAAGGAAGACAACTCATAACTAATGAAATAGTACAACTGTCTTGTCAACAAAAAGAAGAGTGTATAACCAACGGTCCTTTCTCAACGTCTTTATACCTAGAGTATAAATAGAAGACATCCTGATAGAGAGAAGACTACTAGAAGATCATCTGAACTCAGAGAAAGATTCTAATTGTATTCAAGCTGTGAACTGTTGTTATTCTTTCTTGTGTAACCTTCTAAGTAAAATATCTTTTGATATTGTAGACTCTGAACTTAGTGTTTAGAGAGTCTTGCTTAGAACTTTCAGTCCTACTTAATTTGTGTATTAAGTTAGTTTGTAAAGTCTCTTATCTTGTGTGATTTGAGCAAGGAAGTCTCTTGTCTTGTGTGACTTGAGCAAGGAAGTCTTAAGCTTGTGTGCTTAAGCAAGGAAGTCTCTGATCTTGTGTGATTAGAGCAAGGAAGTCTCTTTGTCTTGTGTGACCTAGAGCAAGGAAGTCTCTTGCTTGTGTGCTTGAGCATTAGTTGTGTAATCTTTGTGATTATAGTAAAATCCCTTGGAAGTGCAAGGGGACTGGATTACGCTCGTTTTGTGAGAGGAACCAATATAAAATTTCTGTGTGTGCTTTCTCTCTCTCTCTCTCTCTCTCTCTCTCTCTCTCTCTCTCTCTCTCTCTCTCTCTCTCTCTCTCTCTCTCTCTCTCTCTCTCTCTCTCTCATTGTCTTATTTGCGCTTTGTGTTTTGTCTAGTTTCTTATATCCGCTGCATTTCAATCTACTTTCAAGTAAAAGAGTTAATTTTTCAAAACACAATTCAACCCCCCTTCTTGTGTTTTTCACCTTCAATTGGTATCAAGAGCTCCGGTTCTGTTTTTTAATCACTTCACAGTGAGATAGTAAAAGATCTTTTGAAAAACACTGTATGTCTGGGGAAGCCACATCTATACCTACATCTACTGCTTCAGATCTATCTCAAGTTCAATACACCTACGACAACATGACTTCTACCTCTTCAACATCTAATCATGATTCCAGCAATAAAAAGGTTCCAATCTTTAGTGGTGATGCTCTAAGATTTGAATGGTGGAAAGATAGCATTTACCACTATGTAAATGGAATTGATGATGAGCTTTGGGACCTGATAGAAGAAGGAGTACCTATTAATGGAATAGGTCCTGATGGTAAGATTACTATAGCTCAGAAAAGAGCTCTATCTGCTGAAAACAAGAAGATATTTTCTAAACACAACAAAGTCAAACAAATCATGATGTCAGCAATATCTCATGATGAATATACCAAAATAATGGATAGATCTACAGCTAAAGCCATGTATGACTCTCTCTGCTCAAACTATGATGGTAATAGGCAAGTTCAGAATGCCAAAGCAAGACTACTGGTTCAGCAGTATGAGCTTTTTACCATGAAACCTGATGAAGACATTGAGACCATGTTTTCTAGATTTTAGACTCTAGTGTCTAATCTCAGGATTCTAAAGAAAAGTTATACAACCTCTGATCATGTATGGAAGATTCTGAACAGCTTGACTGACAAATGGAGACCTAAGGTCACAGCTATTGAGGAAGCTAAGGATCTTGAGAAAATCTCTCTTGAATCACTCATCAGCAATCTAAAGAGCCATGAGATGGTATTGAATGCTGATGCAGTGAAGAAGAAGGAAAGATCAGTAGCCTTAACTTCAACCAAGAAATCCTCAAAAGCTTTCAAGGCTAAAACTCTGGAGGTTGAGGAGGATTCTTCTTCAGATGATCAAGAAGAAGAAGAAGATGAAGAATTCACCATGTTCACCAGAAACTTTCAAAAATGGGCAAGGATGAGCAAGAGTCAAAAAGGAAATAGTTCAAGGAATACTCCTAGTAGAGAAGAGAATAATTGCTTCAAATGTAACAAACCAGGACATTACATTGCTGAATGTCCTGAAGCATCATCAAAGGACAAGAACAAGAAGTTCAGTAGCAAGAGAGAGAGCTACAAGATGAGATTCCAGAAGAGCTTAATGGCAACGTTTGAAGACCTGGAAACATCCTCAGACAGTGATGATGAAGAAGCAAATGTGGCTCTGATGGCTACAGCTGATGGAGACTCTGAAGGATCAGACTCTGATGAATCTGAACAGGTATTTTTAAATTATTCTAAAGAACAACTCTTAACCTATCTTGGTATGTCTCTAAGCAAGTTTGCTGAATCATCCTCTAAACTAAAACTTTTAAAAACACAAAAGGATGAGTTAGCAAAGAAAGCTGAACATTTTCAAGCTCTATACAAAAACTCTTTAATCAAAATTGAAGAACTTGAAAATGGGTGCACAAGATGTAACAAACCTACTGATGAGCATGAGGTTGCTCTTCAGGAGTTTGTTCATCAGAACGTCAACAAAAGCAAAATGGCGTCTATGATTTATAACATTTGTAAAAATGTAGGTGAAGGAATTGGTTACTCATATGGGAAACAAAATCCTTATATTTGTTTAAATAATATTCCTGATAATCTTTATTCAACCTTTGTGCCTGAGAAAAATAAAGGCAAAGCTATGGCTGTTTCAGACTCTGAAGGTATCTCTGGGGTCTGCAAGACAAGCTCTGAAGTTACATCAGAGGCTGTTTCTCAGAACCTCAAAGAGAGCAACTCAGGAACTAAGTATTCAGAACCTGAGACTATCAAGTCTAAGACTCTGAAAACTTTGGGACTCAGAAGCTCATCCAATCAGACTCTAAAACAAACCAAGCTGATGATAAATAATCAGCATAAGACTCTGGTAAGCAAAACTAATCCTAGATTAGAAAAGCAACCTAGGTCCTATAGTGATTATCAATCAAAGCCTAGATTTCAAAATCAATGGACTAAGAGGGTCAATTTTCAAAGGAAATTTTTTAAGAGTCCACAAAACTTTTCACAGAGGCAAGGAAGAACTAAAGGTTATAGAACTAACCAAACTGGACCCAGAAAACAATGGGTACCAAAGTGTAGAATTGTCTACTATTCAGATTTTCATTGTAGGAAAAACTATTTCAAATCAGATGAATGGAAGCAAGTGATCAGCTGTGGAAGAAAAGCTTATGTTCCAAAACATTACTTTACTTCCAAAGCTGCTGAAGTGGACAAAGCAAATGATTATTGGAGAGAACTTCACAATGAATGTGGAGGATATTATTACAATGATTGACCTTGTTTATTCTACAGCTATCCAGACTGAAAGAAAATGGTAATCAATCATGGTATCTGGATAGTGGATGTTCAAGGCACATGACCGGTAATAAGAAATTGTTCACATCATTAAAACTTGAAGATGGTGGAACAGTTGGCTTTGGAGGAAACCAGAAAGGCAAGATCAAAGGTACAGGTATTCTAGGTAACTCCTCCCTTTTAATTAATAATGTTTGGTTTGTAGATGGACTTAAACTCAACCTATTTAGCATCAGTCAATTTTGTGACAATGGGCTTGTGGTCAACTTTGATAAAGGACTTTGTATTGTAATTAGAGAATCTGACAAGTCCATAGTGTTCAAAGGCAAGAGAATAGGCAATGTATTTAAAGTAAACCTTTCTGATTTGGCAGACCAAGAAGTAAAATGTTTGCTAACTCTGAGTGAAGATAAATGGGTATGACATAATAGGTTAGGCCATGCTAACTGGAGGTTAATCTCTAAGCATAGCAAACTTGACCTTGTCAGAGGCCTACCTAAGCTACACTATCACTCAGATGCTCTTTGTGGATCCTGCCAAATAGGAAAGAGTGTGAAAACTTCTTTTAAACCTAAACATGTTGTCTCTACCTCTAGGCCCTTAGAGCTGCTTCACATTGATTTGTTTGGTCCTGTAAGTACAGCCTCAATCAATGGGAGGAAATATGGACTAGTCATTGTTGATGATTACAGTAGATGGACTTGGGTTAAATTCCTCAGAAATAAAGATGATGCATATGATGTCTTTAGCAGTTTCTGTACACAGATACAAAAAGAAAAAGGTTTACATATTTTAAAAGTTAGAAGTGATCATGGTGGTGAAAATTTTTGTGAAAAATATGGCATATTACATGAGTTTTCTTCTCCTAGAACTCCACAGCAAAATGGAGTTGTAGAAACAAAGAATAGAACTCTACAAGAAATGGCCAGAACCATGATGCATGAGACTAACACTGCTAAGTATTTGTGGGCAGAGGCTGTAAACACAGCATGTTATGTTCAAAATAGAATTTATATTAGACCTATTTTGAATAAGACAACATATGAACTATTTAAGGGAAAGAAACCTAGTGTATCCTATTTTCATCAATTTGGTTGTACATGTTACATTCTGAATACAAAAGTTCAGCTGAAGAAATTTGATGCTAAAGCTTATAAAGCTATCTTTATTGGATATTCTGAACGCTCAAAAGCATACATAGTGTATAATTCTGAAACTCATACAGTGGACGAAAGTATGCACATAAAATTTGATGACAAGCAGCCTGACAAATTGTCAGAGCTAGTTGAGAACTTTGCAGATATACAACTATCAGATGATGAAGAATCAGAACCTGAAGAAATATCAGGACCATCTCAACCAACCTCTGAAGAAACAAATTCAACTCCTGAAACCTTGGACTCTGAAGATCACCCAGCATTAGAACTTATCAGAAGCAGTCCAAGCAGAGTTGAACAATCAAAACATTCTTTCAAATACAAATCCTCTCATCCAGAAGAGCTAATCTTGGGAAACAAGGACAGTCCAAGGAAAACCAGATCAAGCTTCAGAAATGAAGACTCATTAATTGGATTGATCTCCTTAGTGGAACCAAGTTCAACTGATGAAGCACTAGCTGATGATGCATGGATTGTAGCAATGCATGAAGAGCTAAACCAGTTTGAAAGAAATGAAGTATGGAGCTTAGTACCCAAACCTTCTAAGAAGAACATCATTGGAACAAAATGGGTCTACAGAAACAAGTTAAATGAACAAGGAGAAGTTGTTCGTAATAAGGCAAGACTAGTAGCTCAAGGGTATAGTCAACAAGAGGGGATTGACTACACTGAAACATTTGCTCCAGTTGCTAGACTTGAAGCTATTAGATTACTTCTTTCTTATGCTACTCATCATAATATTGTTTTGTATCAAATGGATGTTAAAAGTGCATTCTTAAATGGGTACATCTCTGAAGAAGTATATGTCAGACAACCTCCTGGTTTTGAGGATGCTTCACATCCTGACCATGTTTTTAAATTAAAGAAATCTCTTTATGGTCTGAAACAAGCTCCCAGAGCTTGGTATGAAAGACTAAGCAATTTCTTAGTTGAAAACGGTTTTCAAAAAGGACAAGTTGACAATACTCTCTTTAGTAAAACATTTAAGAATGACATTCTAATTATTCAAATTTATGTTGATGATATTATTTTTGGATCTACTAATCCATCTTTGTGCAAAGAATTTTCTAAGATTATGCAGGAAGAATTTGAAATGAGCATGATGGGAGAGCTGAAATTCTTTCTGGGAATTCAAATCAACCAAACCAAAGATGGAACCTACATTCATCAGACCAAATATACAAAGGAGCTGCTGAAGAAATTCAACATGGAGGATTGCAAGCCAATGACAACACCAATGCATCTAACAAGTAGTCTCAGCAAAGATGATTCAGAAGGCAAAGTAGATCAGAAGCTATACAGAGGTATGATAGGTTCTTTACTTTACCTAACCGCATCAAGGCCTGATATTTTATTTAGTGTATGTTTGTGTGCTAGATTCCAATCAGATCCTAGAGAATCTCATTTTACTGCTGTAAAGAGAATCTTTAGATATCTGATGGGAACCACAAATCTTGGATTATTTTATAAGAAAACATATGATTATAAGTTGATAGGATTATGTGATGCTGACTTTGCTGGAGACAAGATAGAGAGGAAATCCACAAGTGGCAATTGTCAATTTGTGGGAGAAAATCTCATATCTTGGGCTAGCAAAAGACAAACTACTATAGCTTTGTCTACAGCAGAAGCAGAATACATATCAGCAGCCAAGTGTTGCACTCAACTACTCTTGATGAGATATCAGTTAGAGGATTACAAATTAAGTTAATAGCCACAATATTCCACTTTTCTGTGATAACACTGCAACTATTCAACTTTCTAAAAACCCAATTTTGCATTCAAGAGCTAAACATATTGAAATTAAACATCAATTTTATAAGACACCTTGTTCAGAAGGGTAGTGTAAATATTCAATACATTGAAACTGAAAGACAATGGGCTGATATATTTACAAAACCCTTAGCAGTTGAAAGATTAGACTTTATCAAAAGGCATCTGAACATGACTTTGGTCTCTGAAGACATCAAGCTCTGAATAACAAATTGTAGATTCAGCCTCTGAACTCTGAAAGGTCTTCAGACGCTGAAAAATTTTAAACTCTGAAGTGTTTAACCATGTGGAGTACACGTGTCAATTACTTTGTCTTTACTCTCAGTCTGTGATTGGTTAGAGTAAAGGCAGTTTATGACGAAATTCTTTATTGCAACGAATGTACTCCCTCATCATTGTTTTTACAAGAATTTTTCAAAATCACTTTACTCATTTTCGCACAAGTTCACTGTCACATCCCACACTTTTCTTCTAAAACCCATAACACTTTCTTCCTCCCTCCTATTAGCAAAACCCTAACATTGGCAAGTTCATCTTCTGTACCAAGATTCCCAGAGGACATTCCAATAAACATCTACGCTCAGGATTTCTATCTTAAAGATGCCACTATGGATCTTAGTTTTGAAGAAAGTAAATTGGTTATGGAAAGACCAATAGACTTTGAGGCTTAAAAGTAAATGGACGTGACTACAAGGAATTCCTCACTGAACAAGGTTGGGGGCACTACTTGGATATGCTTAATGGACCTATCTACTCCAATTTAGTGTTTGACTAAGAGTGAGGTTGTGACTTTGGTAGATGCTCATGCTGAACTTCAAAGAGTAATTGATCAGAACGCAAGTGAAAATAAAGGGAAATCAAGGGAGGAATTGGGTCTGAGGAAATTTACTGGAACAGAGATTCGCTCTAGTGTTGGAGGCTTCCCAGTCATTTTGACAAGAAGCAATTTGGCCAAGATGATGAATCTTCCCAACACTGGAATGATAAGGCTCTATACTGCAGCTTCTGGAAGAAAGTCAATGTACCTCAATGATATGGCCAGACTTTGTTTCAAGGATCAGAAGTTGTCAAATAAAGTTAGTCATCTGAATGATCACGAAAAGGTTCTTGCTAAGATTATATTCTCTTCATTTCTCCTAAGGGATACTGGCAGTGACTCTCTGAATTGGGATTAGAGACACTTCATCTACTTCCTCTCAACAAAAAGGAAAATGAATCTACCTGCATACATCTTTCACCATCTATGTGAGACAATTTGTGAGGCTCAGAAGTTTGATAGTCCTTCCAAGTTGATCTCTCATCCAAGGCTCTTAAGCTTCATCTTTGAGCAACTTGGTCTTCCTGATAGATTCATGCTTGCTGGGGTGTCTAAAGACCTTGAACAAGTGAGAGCACCCATTCTTGATGCAAAAGTCTTGGTGAGTCTGCGTTTAAGAAAATCAGGCAACCTTATTTATCCTCAAAAGCCTCTTCTGATAAATAAGACAAAATTCAAGCCTATGAGTGACGCCTTCATATTTGATAATGAACCTCCTGAAGTCATTTTGGAATTATGAGATTAATGAAGGAAAGAGGAACTACAGTTACTCATAAGGACATTGGACGAGGTGATGGTCCATCATTTGCACAAATAATGAGAGCAGTTAAGGAAGAGGTATTCAGTGACTATGAGGAAGATATAATGGTTGAGGAACCACAAATGGAAGAAGCTCCAGTTAAGAGGTCAGAGGATGTTGATCCAGAAGTGAGAGCTCCTATGGCTGAAGAGAGTGGTGTTGATGAAGAGCATGTGGCTGCAGAAGCTACTGTCAAAGACTTGCTAAGTGCAAAAATTCTCAAACGATCTCGCACAAAGCACTGCACCACTAGGGGAAAGAAGAGACAAAGATCAGATGCAGGTATTAATCATTCTTTTAATTATTGCAATACAATATCTGAAGCATCTATCCTTGAAAATGTCCAACCTCTAAATATCATCTACCCCACAAACTCTGAACCTGAATGCATAAATGTTTCATCATCATCGTCTGAATCAGCCTCATCTGACTCATTATATAATGAAATCATGGCTGATTTGGCACGACATAAAGCCAAAGCTAAGCATATTCCTGAGGAGGAAATAGCTCAGCCATCCAATGTTGAAATCCCTCAACCATCACCCAAAATTCTTACTGAAGAAGAGATTCTGAAAGAGACATCTTTAGAGTTTCTTCAATCCATGAAACCTCTGAACCACCAAATGACATATCATCTGAACAACCCAAATCAATTCCTTCAGACTCACAAATCTTCATCACCTGAGATGCTTTTAGATACTGCAATTGCAATAAATGATAGAATTGATGTACCAGATGATCATGTGACTCGTTCACCTAGTGGTCCAAGTCAACCAGTCTCTGCACCACGTGTAGAACAGCAAGAAGAAGAACGTTCAGATTTGACAGGAAGGGTTCTACACATAATAAAACATGCGCTTGATGAACAAGAGGATAAGCTTCTAGAGCTGGTAGCATACTCAGGGGCATCTAAAAGAAAGGCTCGGCAGCTTCTCACTCTCGACTTGTCCAAACACCCTTAGGATTCTTGTTTTTCACCTTTTGTTTTTCACTGATTATTTAAAACTTTTTGCTGATAACAAAAGGGGGAGTATTATTTAGTTGTACAATTGTGTTAGTAGTGTATTTTTTTTTAATATCTACTCATATAAGAATCTGAAACTGTCTCAAATAAGAATCTGATCTTTTTCTTATGTTGCTAAATATTCATAAACTTAATTGATAAGGAGAGCAAATTAATAAACATAATTGTGTTTGCATAGATGAAGGTAGTTAAGATTGTGCTCTTAATCATTTTTATCAGACTCAGGAGTTGAGCTTGCAAACCTCACACTCTGAGAGTTAAGTATGTAGATACAATTAAGTTTATCAAATTGTTCTTATACTGATTCAACTTAATTATGGATAAAACTTAGGGGGAGCTTGCAAACCTAACCCTAATGGTTTATCAGACTCAGGGGGAGCTAACAAACCTCAACAACCTGATGTTCACATAATTAATTTAATCAACAAACAATTGTATTTAATACTTATGTTTGTCATCATCAGAAAGGGGGAGATTGTTGGAACAAAATGAGTTTTAATTATAAAACACCCTAAGTTTTGATGATAACAAAGTATTAAATGGACAATTGGTTTTACTAATGAATGATCTAGTGTGCAGGAACAAAGTAAAAATCTCATCCACGTAGATCATCATTTGAGCATCTGGAGGACACAGTCTGAAGTGTTAAGGCTCTGAGAAGCAAGAAGCTTCAGAGCCTCTGAAGAAGTCCTCAGAGGCCAAAGAAAGAAACACAGTCTGAAGCCTGCGTACATCTTCAGAAGATCAAAGAAATGATATCATCAGATTCTGAAGAACACTCTCTGAAGGAAGACAGCTCATAACTAATGAAATAGTACAACGGTCTTGTCAACAAAAAGAAGAGTGTACAACCAACGGTCCTTTCTCAACGTCTTTATACCTAGAGTATAAATTGAAGACATCCTGTTAGAGAGAAGACTACTAGAAGATCATCTGAACTCAGAGAAAGATTCAAATTGTATTCAAGCTGTGAACTGTTGTTATTCTTTCTTGTGTAACCTTCTAAGTAAAATATCTTTTGATATTGTAGACTCTGAACTTAGTGTTTAGAGAGTCTTGCTTAGAACTTTCAGTCCTACTTAATCTGTGTAGTTAGTTTGTAAAGTCTCTTATCTTGTGTGATTTGAGCAAGGAAGTCTCTTGTCTCGTGTGACTTGAGCAAGGAAGTCTTAAGCTTGTGTGCTTAAGAAAGGAAGTCTCTGATCTTGTGTGATTAGAGCAAGGAAGTCTCTTTGTCTTATGTGACCTAGAGCAAGGAAGTCTCTTGCTTGTGTGCTTGAGCATTACTTGTGTAATTTTTGTGATTATAGTAAAATCCCTTGGAAGTGCAAGGGGACTGGACTACTCTCATTTTGTGAGAGGAACCAGTATAAAATTTCTGTGTGTGCTTTCTCTCTCTCTCTCTCTCTCTCTCTCTCTCTCTCTCTCTCTCTCTCTCTCTCTCTCTCTCTCTCTCTCTCTCATTGTCTTATTTGCGCTTTGTGTTTTGTCTAGTTTCTTATATCCGCTGCATTTCAATCTACTTTCAAGTAAAAGAGTTAATTTTTCAAAACACAATTCAACCCCCCTTCTTGTGTTTTTCACCTTCAGGATCAACATATACATTCTATATGTTGAGATAGAAGATTTTGCAAAAGAAATTTGTAATAATTCAATTTCTAGGGCAATGTTTCGATAGTTTTGGTTCATTAAAATGACACATTTTGCACTGGTGAAGAAAAAATTCATATCAACAGATTGCATAGAGGATCAACATATACATTCTATATATTGAGATAGAAGATTTTTCAAAAGAAATTTGTAATAATTCAATTTAGAGGGCGAGGCTTCAACAATTTTGGTTCACTAAACTGACGCATTTTGCATTGGTGAAGAAAAAATTCATATCAACAGATTGAATAGAGGATCAACATATACATTCTATATATTGAGATAGAAGATTTTGAAAAAGAAATTTGAAATAATTCAATTTCTAGGGCGAGGTTTCGACAGTTTAGGTTCATTAAACTGACGCATTTTGCACTGGTGAAGAAAAAATTCATATCAACAGATTGCTTAGAGGATCAACATATACATTCTATATATTGAGATAGAAGATTTTGCAAAAGAAATTTGTAACAATTCAATTTCTAGGGCGAGGTTTCGATAGTTTTGGTTCATTAAACTGACACATTTTGCACTGGTGAAGAAAAAATTCATAACAACAGATTGCATAGAGGATCAACATATACATTCTATATATTGAGATAGAAGATTTTGCAAAAGAAATTTGTAATAATTCAATTTCTAGGGCGAGGCTTCGACAGTTTTGGTTCACTAAACTGACGCATTTTGCACTTGTGAAGAAAAAAATCATAACAACAGATTGCATAGAGGATCAACATATACATTCTATATATTGAGATAGAAGATTTTGCAAAAGAAATTTGTAATAATTCAATTTCTAGGGTGAGGCTTCGACAGTTTTGGTTCATTAAACTGACGCATTTAGCACTGGTGAAGAAAAAATTCATATCAACAGATTGCATTTGAGGATCAACATATACATTCTATATGTTGAGATAGAAGATTTTGCAAAAGAAATTTATAATAATTCGATTTCTAGGGCGAGGCTTCGACAGTTTAGGTTCATTAAACTGACGCATTTTGCACTTAGTTTTTATATATTAAATATATAATATTTAATCATAGATTAATAAGTTTGTCGTCATTAAAACATTAATATATATTAATAATTAAAATAAAATATTTGAATTTCTACAAAAAGGAGGGTGAGAAAAGCAATAGCAATATCTGCACGTACTAACAAAAAGATGGAGTCAATAATAACCCACTCCAAATTATAAAACAAATAAATCCACCTAATCCCAAATACTAGTTTTTTTTAGCAAATCCGATTGTAATAGTAGAGAGAGAAGCGGCGACAACGCAGCAACACATGTAGGTATTGAGCTCTTGAATTGAATCTTATTATAATATCTATTAAGCAATTTCATGTTGTGTGGTGTTTATGTGTGTTGTATTGGTGGTATGACATAGGGTTTTGTTTCAACAGGAGAAAATTTCATACAATTTTTTGATATTGAAAGAAAGATGGAGGCGGAGGATGAAAATTGTAAGCATCTCTTTAAACATAGCAACATTATCTCCTTTTGATACTCATATTTATCGTCGTCTCTCTCTCTCAGATTTTTTTGATGATTTCTTAGTTCTTTTGTCCTGGATTGTTGAGTTTAGAAGTAGATATAAAATAGAGATTGATATTATTTAAAAGTGTATTTGAGAATAAATTGATTTAGGTTTAAGGAATAAGGCGATGAACTTATGAAGATGATGATGTTGAATGTATGAAGAAAAAGATGATTTTTCTTGGTTTTATTATTTTAAATAAATAAATTGTTTTAAAAAATAAAATAATTCCATTTAGCAGTATTTTATATTAAAAAATAAAAAGTTTTGTTATTATTAAATGTTTTCAGCTGGGACTTGGGTTGACCCATGTTTCCTTTGAGGGATCAAATATTCGGCGCCGCTTGAAACCCCAAAACAACTCTTCTCCACCATTCTTATCCCCTCGCCACCGCCGAAATCAAATCATTGTTCTCAACATGGAGTCGGAGGAAGTTGCAGCCCTGAATCATCATCACATTAGAACTTTCATTAAGCAGCATTATCTTAGTTTTATGGATCATAGGAGTAACGAAGACGAGGACAATGAGTTTCTTGAAATAATGTATTTGGATGAAGAAGAAGATATTCGTCCCGGTCTAGATTCATTATCTCGCACCATTGATATCGGAGACTCATGCTGGTAAGTGCCGTTTATATTTTCTTAATTTTGATGTGTTTTTTTCCTCCTCATCCATGTGTCACTTGCACATTTGCAGTACTTACAAATATTTTAAAAAAGGGACAAAGTTGGAAATGTCCTTTGAACTTGATGAGAGTGAGCTGGCAACAATCGCTGATGTTCTAGTTACAGCAGTTAACCAAGAGGATTCTTCAAAATTGCTTGTCTTAAGTAAAGATGTTACTGAAGGTGGTATTATTAAATGTAATCATCCACAAGTTTGTCAAACTAAAAATGGATTTATGAATGATGTTGGGGTTGTTTCCATCCGGTTTCAGATTCAGTTCAAACCGTAAGTTGAGATATAATTTTGACATATCACTAGCAGTAAATGTTTTTATTCCGTGTTTTCTTATGATTGATCTTTTATTTATTTACAGCTATACGTCTACTATTCATTCTTTCCATCGACATTTTAGATTGCAATTATACTGGTTTAAGAAGAACAAGATTGACCATGTATTTTCTGATGTGATAAACTCTACAATCACCACACATGACAAGTACAAGAATGGTGTATCTGATTCTAGCTGGGAAAGGTATCTAATATATTTATACTTTTATGAATATTTTTGAACTGTCTATCTTTAGTTTGACTTGTTGGGTTCTAGAGTGTGTGAGAGAGAGAGAGTTTTTAAGAAAATCTCAAGGGAGGTGAATGTTTGTGTGAGTCATGTTTTTTAATTGTGTGTGGGTCATGCTGAAATAACTGTGTTATGTGCAGATATTTGGTAAAGGCTAGTAAGGGCTTTTCCCTGAACAAAGATATATTCTGGAAGGACTTACTGGATCGTTGTAAAGGGGACCATTTTCTGGTAGACATTGTTAATTATGGTTCTAAACTGTTATTCGACGAAAAAACCCCACAGCTACCTTTAATCAAAGCTGGTGAAAATGATTTTCTCTTAATTGGTAGTTTTGGTAATTTGCTAAGTCACGCTTTAAAACTGGCCTACTTGCCTATACACCAGTTAGATGCTAAGAATTTAACCCTTGAATGTGTAAAGGAATTTGAGGAGCATCTGTTAAAGAATGGGAGCATTGTTTTCCAATATTTTTTCATCAAGAGTATATTCAAGCAAAGAAGCTTTCTGCAGTGTGGGGAACAAACTAGTCCTGATCTAAAAATGGATGATAAAGGTAAAAAAAATATTTCTGTTGGTGATGAAAAAGGTGGTATTCTACTGAAGAGCAACCAGCTGGCACTGATTATGATCATTCAAAACCGAGTGATACTAAACAAGATGAATTCAGTAAATCTGTCCAGGCAATAAAGACCACGTACCAAGAATGTTTAAAACCTGTCAAGGTTGCTGGAGTTAAATATAGAGAGAGTATGAAGAAGATTCATGCAGAATATCCGGTTGAGGAATTCAGTTGTGAACTAGAAAAGATGATCTCTGAATGGCATGTTTTGGCACAAGAAGATGCTTATCATCAATTTAGAGAGGAGAAGAAGATCATTGATGATGATTATATTGCTGACAAGGAAAGAAGAAAGTTTGTTTCACGGCCTACTGTAAGCACTCATTCTGTTGAGATTACAATTTTAGTCTTTTTGAAAAATCTTATTTTATTTTGTTGTTGTTGTTGTTGTTGTAGGCCAGAGAAAGAAAAGCAATAAAATCCCAAGAGGAAGCTAGAAAAATTGGGAAAATGGGTGAGGAGCATGCACACAAATATTTCACCACCAAATACAAAGGTCAAGATCTCGTAGTTCGTTGGATGAATGAATTTAGTGAAGCTGGGCACCCTTACGATTTGTGCGTTTATGAGGAAAAAACACCCAAGATTTTTATTGAAGTGAAGTGCACCTCTGTGTTAGGAAAAAATTGGTTTTATTTGACACCCAGCGAGTATGAATATGCTAAAAAGAAAGGGGTGAATTACATCATTGCACATGTTCATATAAATGAAAATGAGCAAGATGAAACAAAGAAATACACTTTGACTGAATATGTTAATCCTCTTCAAGACGGTGAGCTAAAATTGTCCATGACATGCCACCACAAGGAATGATCTCTTTCAGGTATGTTGATATCCTATTCGGCATCATGTTTTACATATAGTAACATTATACTCTCAAGAATGTTGTTTTTAAAATTTCAATCTTGGCTGTTGAAAAACTTAAGATACACGTGTCACACATCCAAAGAAAGCACTAGATAAATAAGAAACTGGAGAAACTGGAGCAGATCTCACAAGGCTGTTGTATTCTTTCATTAGAGACTACTAGAATGTCTGGTTTATACTCATTTATTTTTCCTTCTTAAGTCTCTAGATTTCTTGTAATTATTCCTTTGTTATGAAGTCAGCATGTTAGATGCCATTATCACTTCTATTTAGTGATAAACCAAACCATAAACAAAGATCTGATGCAAAGTTTGTAACGGCAGTACCTTCTCTTTTATTGCAGGAACCTTCTCAGCCCATGCAAAATGTGATTTTTGTGAGTACCAATCCCAAAAGTAGCCCTAAATAATAGAACCAGTCTGCCCGGCAATGCGGAGATAACAGCAGAGCATAGAGCCCGTATGGAAGCAAATAGGTTGAAGGCACTAGAAAGGTGTGCAGCCCGAGCCAACATACCACAGTATTCCTAGCTTTGATATTCATTGTAAATGAAAATATTATCATTCTCTCTACTTGTTTAGTTTACTCTAAATCTCGTGATTTAATAGTTGACTGAAGGTGATCTAGCAGATATGAGTATTTTATGTGATACATTGCGATCTTGAAGATTGGCATGTTTCGAAAGTAAGTTGGTTGGTGTTAGTTGATTAGCTTCATTTTATGAGTTGAAATATGCCTTATTTGATCACTTGTTCGAGCACTTTTATCCAAATATGGCTTATTTAGATGGCATGATAGTGAAAGTGTCAACCACTTGAAGTTGAATGAAAACTGAGGGAACCATAAGCCATACTGCACCTACATTACACATTACATAATAATACAAACAGTTGACCCTCCACTTAATGCATCAAAGAACTATAAATCATGTCTGGTTATTTAAGTGGTGTTGATGCTGGCAACGTTTTTTAGATATTTTGTTTAATAATCCTCTAGAAGTGTTCCTAATAGTTCAACCAAAAAATATTTTACATTGTTCAAAGAAGAGTATTAAATATTTTAATTATTAGTATATTTTCAGTTTTAAACATCAAATATACCTTCTTATTCATATCAAATTCAATTATGTGGAGGGAAAATCATATTGCTTGAACAGTTTTATTTTTAAATTCCCAGAGTTTCCTCAAGTTAGAATTTCTTTGGGATGAAATTTTATTATCTGGTTTAATTTTTTGCCAAAAAAAAAATTTGTAACCGGTGCTTGATATAATAATTATATCCACACCAAAATTATATAGGTCATGGATTTATTAGATGAGACGACACCCTAGAACAAAAACAAAACATCCCATTTTTTATGGCAACATAGATGCGTTGTTTTGGAATCATTGTCGGAACATGTTGCGAATTGAACTCTGAAGCGAGTCACTTCAGGTAGGTATACTGTCCCTTGGGATAAATGTTTTGGTGGGTTCAGATCCTCTCCATTTCCACTAGAAATGGGTTCGCTGGTCCCAACGCCACTTTGCTTCCCAGACATCTCTCACCACCGTTGCCAATAACTTCTCCGACTTATTGAATTGATTTGTTTTTGTAGTTTCATTAAGCATTTTTCAATTCGAAATAGACTAATCTGTCCCCTTTACATAAGTAATTTTCTATCAGCTTTTCCAAAATTGTAATGAAAAGAGTTCCAATGACTAATAAATTGAAATGAAAATAACTCTTGTACTCTTGTCGGTAGAATTTGAGTTTTTCTTAAAGGTATGATAAGGCTCCTTCTAGCATGCACAAGGCTCCTAGGTAGGGGTGTAATTGGACCGGTTTGGATCGGTTTTGAGTGAATTCGATGTCCAAACCAATGAACTCTCGATTGGTTCGGTTTTTAGTGTTTTTCAAAAATGAATCCGAACCAAACTCATCGGTTTGGTTCGGATACTTTAATCGGTTTTATACCACATTTTTTTCCGATGTATTTCATGCTATTATTTTTTTTTCCGATAAATTTTTTTCCTATAAGTTCATCAAATAAGTTCATAAAATACAAAATACAATTCATTAAATAATTTCTTCATATGCAAAATACAATTCTTTTCCCATAAATTCATCAAATACATAGTACAATCATATTGAAATTAAGTTCATAAGTTTTCCAAATAATAAAGTACAACAAAAATAAAACTTCAAGTTAACTTCATCACTAGTGAGACGTATTCCGGCAACGCTTGACATGAGAGGTTACTGTTTTATGAGAGTTTGAGATAAAATATATGAGAGCAGAACAACGTGAGAGTGTTGTGTTGTTTGCGCAATATTGAGAGATGAGAACTGAGATCAGTGTGAGGTCTTTTGCAGCTGTGACTGTGAGATCAGTAGTTAAGATTTGTATTGTGATGTGAGTATGCGAGATATTTTTTTTATAAGTAGTTGTGGCTGTTTTATTTTTGGGAATGTGCTAACTTGGGATATGAAGGGACAAAAGAAACACCATTGGAGAGAACAACAAATATGGGAATGAAAGATATGCCATGTTTTTTTTAATGGGGGTGGGAGGGGTAGCACAACTGGTTGACCCAGTTGAGCTAAGGGTTAAAGGAGTTGGAGGTTCAAGGCTCAAGTCTTGGCAACGAGAAAAACAAACATATAACGTAATATACTAACAACTAACAATTTGTCATTCAGAAAAAAAAAAAAGAAGCTTTTTTAACAATTTGGATTGGTTTGGTACCCTTTTTTGAACAAATAGAAGATTTATAAAGGTCTAAATATAGTTTTTAACCTATTAGGAGAAAGATAATCGTATCTTTAGACCAATGGAAACTTTGGTCAAACAAGCTTGACCAAGTTTGACCAAAGTTTAATAGACTAGTATAAAGGTCAAAAATTTGATGCGAATGGAAATCTACCATTTTTTGAACCAATAGAAAGTTTATAAAGGTCTAAATATATTTTTTAACCTATTAGGAAAAAGATAATCACATCTTTAAACCAATGGAAACTTTGCTAAAACAAGATTGACCAAAGTTTAATAGACTAGTATAAAGGTCAAAAACCCGATTCAAATGGAAATCTACCCTTTTTTGAACCAATAGAAGGTTTATAAAAGTCTAAATATAGTTTTTAATCTATTAGGAAAAAGATAATCGCATCATTAAACCAATGGAAACTTTGGTGAAACAAGCTTGACCAAGTTTGACCAAAGTTTAATAGACTAGTATAAAGGTCTAAAAACCGATTCGAATGGAAATCTACCCTTTTTTGAACAAATAGAAGGTTTACAAAGGTCTAAATATAGTTTTTAACCTATTAGGAGAAATATAATCGCATTTTTAAACCAATGGAAACTTTGGTCAAACAAGCTTGACAAAGTTTGACCAAAGTTTAATAGACTAGTATAAAGGTCTCAAACCTGATTCGAATGGAAATCTACCCTTTTTTGAACAAATAGATGGTTTATAAAGGTCTAAATATAGTTTTTAACCTATTAGGAGAAAGATAATCGCATCTTTAAACCAATGGAAACATTGGTCAAACAAGCTTGACCAAGGTTGACCAAGGTTTAATAGACTAGTATAAAGGTCTCAAATCCGATTCGAATGGAAATCTACCCTTTTTTGAACAAATAGAAGGTTTATAAAGGTCTAAATATAGTTATTAACATATTAGTAGAAAGATAATCGCATCTTTAGACCAATGGAAACATTGATCAAACAAGCTTGACCGAGTTTGATCACAGTTTAATAGACTAGTATAAAGGTCTAAGACCCGATTCGAATTGAAATCTACCCTTTTTTGAACAAATAGAAGGTTTATAAAGGTGTAAATATAGTTATTAACCTATTAAGAGAAAGATAATCGCATCTTTAGACCAATGGAAACTTTGGTCAAACAAGCTTGACCGAGTTTGACAAAAGTATAATAGACTAGTATAAATGTCTAAGACCCGATTCGAATGGAAATCTACCCTTTTCTGAACAAATAGAAAGTTTACAAAGGTCTAAATACATTTATTAACCTATAAGGAGAAATATAATCGCATCTTTAGACCAATGGAAACTTTGGTCAAACAAGCTTGACCGAGTTTGACCAAAGTTTAATAGACTAGTATAATGGTCTAAGACCCGATTCGAATGGTTATCTACCCTTTTTTGAACAAATAGAAGGTTTATAAAGGTCTAAATATTTTTTATAACCTATTTGGTGAAAGATAATCTCATCTTTAAACCAATGGAAACTTTGGTCAAACAAGCTTGACCAAGGTTGACCAAAGTTTAATAGACTAGTATAAAGGTCTCAAATCCGATTCGAATGGAAATCTACCCTTTTTTGAACAAATAGAAGGTTTATAAAGGTCTAAATATAGTTTTTGACCTATTAGATGAAAGATAATCGCATCTTTAAACCAATGGAAACTTTGGTCAAACAAGCTTGACCAAGTTTGACCAAAGTTTAATAGACTAGTATAAAGGTCTCAAACCTGATTCGAATGGAAATCTACCCTTTTTTGAACAAATAGAAGGTTTACAAAGGTCAAAATATAGTTTTTAACCTATTAGGAGAAAGATAATCGCATCTTTAAACCAATGGAAACTTTGGTCAAACAAGCTTGACCAAGGTTGACCAAAGTTTAAAAGACTAGTATAAATGTCTAAAATCCGATTCGAATGGAAATCTACCCTTTTTTGAACAAATAGAAGGTTTATAAATGTCTAAATATAATTTTTAACCTATTAGGAGAAAGATAATTGTATCTTTAGACCAATGGAAACTTTGGTCAAATCAGATTGACCAAAGTTTAATAGACTAGTATAAAGGTCAAAAACCTGATTCGAATGGAAATCTACCCTTTTTTGAACTAATAGAAGGCTTATAAAGTTCTAAATATAGTTTTTAAACTATTAGGAGAAATATAATCGCATCTTTAAACAATTGAACACTTTGGTAAAACATGCTTGACAAAGTTTGACCAAAGTTTAATAGACTAGTATAAAGGTCTAAAACCCGATTCGAATGGAAATCTACCATTTTTTGAACAAATAGAAGGTTTATAAAGGTCTAAATATAGTTTTTAACCAATTAGGAGAAAGATAATCGCATCTTTAAACCAATGGAAACTTTGGTGAAACAAGCTTGACCAAGGTTGACCAAAGTTTAAAAGACTAGTATAAAGGTCTAAGACCCGAGTCGAATGGTAATCTACCCTTTTTTGAACAAATAGAAGGTTTACAAAGGTCTAAATACATTTATTAACCTATTAGGAGAAAGATAATCGCATCTTTAGACCAATGGAAACTTTGTTCAAACAAGCTTGACCAGGTTTGACCAAAGTATAATAGACTAGTATAAAGGTCTAAGACCCGAGTCGAATGGAAATCTACCCTTTTTTAAACAAATAGAAGGTTTACAAAGGTCTAAATACATTTATTAATCTATTAGGAGAAAGATAATCGCATCTATAGACCAATGGAAACTTTGGTCAAACAAGCTTGACCGAGTTTGACCAAAGTTTAATTGACTAGTATAAAGGTCTAAGACCCAATTCGAATGGAAATCTACCCTTTTTTGACAAAGAGAAGATTTATAAATGTCTATATATAATTTTTAACCTATTAGGAGAAAGATAATTGTATCTTTAGACCAATGGAAACTTTGGTCAAACAAGCTTGGCCAAGTTTGACCAAAGTTTAATAGACTAGTATAAAGGTCAAAAACCTGATTCGAATGGAAATCTTCCCAACCCATAGAAGGCTTATAAAGGTCTAAATATAGTTTTTAAACAATTAGGAGAAATATAATCGCATCTTTAAACCAATGGAAACTTTGGTAAAACAAGCTTGACCAAGTTTGACCAAAGTTTAATAGACTAGTATAAAGGTCTAAAACCCGATTCGAATGGAAATCTAACCTTTTTTGAACCAATAGAAGGTTTATAAAGGTCTAAATATAGTTTTTAACCTATTAGGTGAAAGATAATCGCATCTTTAAACCAATGGAAACTTTGGTCAAACAAGCTTGAGCAAGTTTGACCAAAGTTTAATACCCTAGTAAAAAGGTCTCAAACCTGATTCGAATGGAAATCTACCCGTTTTTGAACAAATAGAAGGTTTATAAAGGTCTAAATATAGTTTTTAACCTATTTAGAGAAAGATAATCGCATCTTTAAACCAATGGAAACTTTGGTCAAACAAGCTTGACCAAGGTTGACCAAAGTTTAATAGACAAGTATAAAGGTCGCAAATCCGATTCGAATGGAAATCTACCATTTTTTGAACAAATAGAAGGTTTATAAAGGTCTAAATATAATTTTTAATCTATTAGGAGAAAGATAATTGTATCTTTAGACCAATGGAAACTTTGGTCAAAGAAGCTTGACCAAAGTTTAATAGACTAGTATAAAGGTCAAAAACCTGATTCGAATGGAAATCTACCCTTTTTCGAACTAATAGAAGGCTTGTAAAGTTCTAAATATAGTTTTTAAACTATTAGGAGAAATATAATCGCATCTTTAAACAAATGGAAACTTTGGTAAAACAAGCTTGACCAAGTTTGACCAAAGTTTAATAGATTAGTATAAAGGTCTAAAACCTATTAGGAAAAAGATAATCGCATCTTTAAACCAATGGAAACTTTGGTGAAACAAGCTTGACCAAGTTTGACCAAAGTTTAATAGACTAGTATAACGGTCTAAAAACTGATTCGAATGAAAATCTACCCTTTTTTGAACAAATAGAAGGTTTATAAAGGTCTAAATATAGTTTTTAACCTATTAGGTGAAAGATAATCGCATGTTTTAACCAATGGAAACTTTGGTCAAACAAGCTTGACCAAGTTTGACCAAAGTTTAATAGACTAGTATAAAGGTCTCAAACCTGATTCGAATGGAAATCTACCCTTTTTTGAACAAATAGAAGGTTTATAAAGGTCTAAATATAGTTTTTAACCTATTAGGAGAAAGATAATCGTATCATTAAACAGATGGAAACTTTGGTCAAACAAGCTTGATCAAGGTTGACCAAAGTTTAATAGACTAGTATAAAGGTCTCAAATCCGATTTGAATGGAAATCTACCCTTTTTTAAACAAATAGAAGGTTTATAAAGGTCTAAATATAGTTTTTAAATTATTAGGAGAAAGGTAATCGCATGTTTATACCAATGGAAACTTTGGTCAACCAAGCTTGACCAAGTTTGACCAAAGTTTAATAGATAAGTATAAAGGTCTAAGACCCGATACGAATTGAAATCTACCCTTTTTTGAACAAATAGAAGGTTTATAAAGGTCTAAATATAATTATTAACCTATTAGGAGAAAGATAATCGCATCTTTAGACCAATGGAAACTTTGGTCAAACAAGCTTGACCGAGTTTGACCAAAGTTTAATAGACTTGTATAAAGGTCTAAGACCCGATTCGAATGGAAATCTACCCTTTTTTGAACAAATAGAAGGTTTATAAAGGTCTAAATATTGTTTATAACCTATTAGGTGAAAGATAATCTCATCTTTAAACCAATGGAAACTTTGGTCAAACAAGTTTGACCAAGTTTGACCAAAGTTTAATAGACTAGTATAAAGGTCTAAAAACCGATTCGAATGGAAATCTACCCTTTTTTGAACAAATAGAAGGTTTATAAAGGTCTAAATATAGTTTTTAACCTATTAGGTGAAAGATAATCGCATCTTTAAACCAATGGAATCTTTGGTAAAACTAGCTTGACCAAGTTTGACCAAAGTTTAATAGACTAGTATAAAGGTCTCAAACCTGATTCGAATGGAAATCTACCCTTTTTGAACAAATAGAAGGTTTATAAAGGTCTAAATATAGTTTTTAACCTATTAGGAGAAAGATAATCGCATCTTTAGACCAATGGAAACTTTGGTCAAACAAGCTTGACCGAGTTTGACCAAAGTTTAATAGACTAGTATAAAGTTCTAAGACCCGATTCAAATTGAAATCTACCCTTTTTTGAACAAATAGACGGTTTATAAAGGTCTAAATATAGTTATTAACATATTAGTAGAAAGATAATCGCATGTTTAGACCAATGGAAACTTTGATCAAACAAGCTTGACCGAGTTTGATCAAAGTTTAATATACTAGTATAAAGGTCTAAGACCGGATTCGAATGGAAATCTACCCTTTTTTGAACAAAAAGAAGGTTTATAAAGGCCTAAATATTGTATTTAACCCATCAGGAGAAAGATAATCGTATCTTTAAACCTATGCAAACTTTGGTAAAACAAGCTTGACCAAGTTTGACCAATGTTTAATAGACTAGTATAAAGGTCTAAGACCGGATTCGAATGGTAATCTACCCTTTTTTGAACAAATAGAAGGTTTATAAAGGTCTAAATATAGTTTTTAACCTATTAGAAGAAATATAATCGCATCATTAAACCAATTGAAACTTTGGTCAGACAAACTTGACCAAGTTTGACCAAAGTTTAATAGAGTAGTATAAAGGTCTAAGACCCGATTCGAATGGAAATGTACCCTTTTTTGAACAAATAGAAGGTTTACAAAGGTCTAAATACATTTATTAACCTATTAGGAGAAAGATAATCGCATCTTTAGACCAATGGAAACTTTGGTTAAACAAGCTTGACCGAATTTGACCAAAGTTTAATAGACTAGTATAAAGGTCTAAGACCCGATTCAAATTGAAATCTACCCTTTTTTGAACAAATAGACGGTTTATAAAGGTCTAAATATAGTTATTAACATATTAGTAGAAAGATAATCGCATCTTTAGACCAATGGAAACTTTGAAAAAACAAGCGTGACCGAGTTTGATCAAAGTTTAATATACTAGTATAAAGGTCTAAGACCCGATTCGAATGGAAATCTACCCTTTTTTGAACAAATCGAAGGTTTACAAAGGTCTAAATACATTTATTAACCTATTAGGAGAAAGATAAACGCATCTTTAGACTAATGTAAACTTTGGTCAAACAAGCTTGACCGAGTTTGACCAAAGTTTAATAGACTAGTATAAAGGTCTAAGACCCGATTCGAATGGAAATCTACCCTTTTTTGAACAAAGAGAAGGTTTATATACGTCTAAATATAATTTTTAACCTATTAGGAGAAAGATAATTGTATCTTTAGACCAATGGAAACTTTGGTCAAACAAGCTTGACCAAGTTTGACCAAAGTTTAATAGACTAGTATAACGGTCAAAAACCTGATTCGAATGGAAATCTTCCCTTTTTTGAACCAATAGAAGGCTTCTAATGGTATAAATATAGTTTTTAAACTATTAGGAGAAATATAATCGCATCTTTAAACCAATGGAAACTTTGGTAAAACAAGCTTGACCAAGTTTGACCAAAGTTTAATAGACTAGTATAAAGGTCTAAAACCCGAATCGAATGGAAATCTACCCTTTTTTGAACCAATAGAAGGTTTATAAAGGTCTAAATATAGTTTTTAACCTATTAGGTGAAAGATAATCGCATCTTTAAACCGATGGAAACTTTGGTCAAACAAGCTTGACCAAGTTTGACCAAAGTTTAATAGAGTAGTATAAAGGTCTCAAACCTGATTCGAATGGAAATCTACCCTTTTTTGAAAAAATAGAAGGTTTATAAAGGTCTAAATATAGTTTTTAACTTATTAGGAGAAAGATAATCGCATCTTTAAACCAATGGAAACTTTGGTCAAACAAGCTTGACCAAGGTTGACCAAAGTTTAATAGACTAGTATAAAGGTCTCAAATCCGATTCGAATGTAAATCTACCCTTTTTTGAACAAATAGAAGGTTTATAAAGGTCTAAATATAATTTTTAACCTATTAGGAGAAAGATAATTGTATCTTTAGACCAATGGAAACTTTGGTCAAACAAGCTTGACCGAGTTTGACCAAAGTTTAATAGACTAGTATAAAGGTCTCAAACTTGATTCGAATAGAAATCTACCCTTTTTTAAACAAATAGAAGGTTTATAAAGGTCTAAATATAGTTTTTAACCTATTAGGAGAAAGATAATCGCATCTTTAAAACCAATGAAAACTTTGGTCAAACAACCTTAACCAAGGTTGAACAAAGTTTAATAGACTAGTATAAAGGTCTCAAAACCGATTCGAATGGAAATCTACGCTTTTTTTAACAAATAGAAGGTTTATAATGGTCTAAATATAGTTTTTAACCTATTAGGAGAAAGATAATCGCATGTTTAGTCCAATGGAAACTTTGGTAAAACAAGCTTGACCAAGTTTGACCAATGTTTAATAGACTAGTATAAAGGTCTAAGACCGGATTCGAATGGAAATCTACCCTTTTTTGAACAAAAAGAAGGTTTATAAAGGCCTAAATATTGTATTTAACCCATCAGGAGAAAGATAATCGTATCTTTAAACCAATGGAAACTTTGGTAAAACAAGCTTGACCAAGTTTGACCAATGTTTAATAGACTAGTATAAAGGTCTAAGACCGGATTCGAATGGAAATCTACCCTTTTTTGAACAAATAGAAGGTTTATAATGGTCTAAATATAGTTTTTAACCTATTAGGAGAAAGATAATCGCATGTTTAGTCCAATGGAAACTTTGGTAAAACAAGCTTGACCAAGTTTGACCAAAGTTTAATAGAGTAGTATAAAGGTCTAAGACCCGATTCGAATGGAAATGTACCCTTTTTTGAACAAATAGAAGGTTTACAAAGGTCTAAATACATTTATTAACCTATTAGGAGAAAGATAATCGCATCTTTAGACCAATGGAAACTTTGGTTAAACAAGCTTGACCGAGTTTGACCAAAGTTTAATAGACTAGTATAAAGGTCTAAGGCCCGATTCAAATTGAAATCTACCCTTTTTTGAACAAATAGACGGCAAGCGTGACCGAGTTTGATCAAAGTTTAATATACTAGTATAAAGGTCTAAGACCCGATTCGAATGGATATCTACCCTTTTTTCAACAAATAGAAGGTTTATAAAGGTCTAAATATAGTTTTTAACCTATTAGGAGAAATATAATCGCATCATTAAACCAATGGAAACTTTGGTCAGACAAACTTGACCAAGTTTGACCAAAGTTTAATAGAGTAGTATAAAGGTCTAAGACCCGATTTGAATGGAAATGTACCCTTTTTTGAACAAATAGAAGGTTTACAAAGGTCTAAATACATTTATTAACCTATTAGGAGAAAGATAATCGCATCTTTAGACCAATGGAAACTTTGGTTAAACAAGCTTGACCAAGTTTGACCAAAGTTTAATAGACTAGTATAAAGGTCTAAGACCCGATTCAAATTGAAATCTACCCTTTTTTGAACAAATAGACGGTTTATAAAGGTCTAAATATAGTTATTAACATATTAGTAGAAAGATAATCGCATCTTTAGACCAATGGAAACTTTGATCAAACAAGCGTGACCGAGTTTGATCAAAGTTTAATATACTAGTATAAAGGTCTAAGACCCGATTCGAATGCAAATCTAACCTTTTTTGAACAAATAGAAGGTTTATAAAGGTCTAAATATTGTTTTTAACCTATTAGGTGAAAGATAATATCATCTTTAAACCAATGGAAACTTTGGTCAAAAAGTTTGACCGAGTTTTACCAAAGTTTAATAGACTAGTATAAAGGTTTAAGACCCGATTCGAATGGAAATCTACCCATTTTTGAACAAATAGAAGGTTTACAAAGGTCTAAATACATTTATTAACCTATTAGGAGAAAGATAATCGCATCTTTAGACCAATGTAAACTTTGGTCAAACAAGCTTGACCGAGTTTGACCAAAGTTTAATAGACTAGTATAAAGGTCTAAGACCCGATTTGAATGGAAATCTACCCTTTTTTGAACAAAGAGAAGGTTTATATAGGTCTAATATAATTTTTAACCTATTAGGAGAAAGATAATTGTATCTTTAGACCAATGGAAACTTTGGTCAAACAAGCTTGACCAAGTTTGACCAAAGTTTAATAGACTAGTATAAAGGTCAAAAACCTGATTCGAATGGAAATCTTCCCTTTTTTGAACCAATAGAAGGCTTCTAATGGTATAAATATAGTTTTTAAACTATTAGGAGAAATATAATCGCATCTTTAAACCAATGGAAACTTTGGTAAAACAAGCTTGACCAAGTTTGACCAAAGTTTAATAGAGTAGTATAAAGGTCTAAGACCCGATTCGAATGGAAATGTACCCTTTTTTGAACAAATAGAGGGTTTACAAAGGTCTAAATATAGTTTTTAACCTATTAGGAGAAAGATAATCGCATCTTTAAACCAATGGAAACTTTGGTCAAACAAGCTTGACCAAGTTTGACCAAAGTTTAATAGACTAGTATAAAGGTCTCAAATCCGATTCGAATGTAAATCTACCCTTTTTTGAACAAATAGAAGGTTTATAAAGGTCTAAATATAATTTTTAACCTATTAGGTGAAAGATAATCGCATCTTTAAACCAATGGAAACTTTGGTCAAACAAGCTTGACCAAGGGTGACCAAAGTTTAATAGACTAGTATAAAGGTCTCAAATCCGATTCGGATGGAAATCTACCCTTTTTTGAACAAATAGAAGGTTTATAAAGGTCTAAATATAGTTTTTAACCTATTAGCAGAAAGATAATCGCATGTTTACACCAATGGAAACTTTGGTAAAACAAGCTTGACCAAGTTTGACCAAAGTTTAATAGAGTAGTATAAAGGTCTAAGACCCGATTCGAATGGAAATGTACCCTTTTTTGAACAAATAGAGGGTTTACAAAGGTCTAAATACATTTATTAACCTATTAGGAGAAAGATAATCGCATCTTTAGACCAATGTAAACTTTGGTCAAACAATCTTGACCGAGTTTGACCAAAGTTTAATAGACTAGTATAAAGGTCTAAGACCCGATTCGAATGCAAATCTAACCTTTTTTGAACAAATATAAGGTTTATAAAGGTCTAAATATTGTTTTTAACCTATTAGGTGAAAGATAATATCATCTTTAAACCAATGGAAACTTTGGTCAAAAAGTTTGACCGAGTTTTACCAAAGTTTAATAGACTAGTATAAAGGTCTAAGACCCGATTCGAATGGAAATCTACCCTTTTTTGAACAAATAGAAGGTTTACAAAGGTCTAAATACATTTATTAACCTATTAGGAGAAAGATAATCGCATCTTTAGACCAATGTAAACTTTGGTCAAACAAGCTTGACCGAGTTTGACCAAAGTTTAATAGACTAGTATAAAGGTCTAAGACCCGATTTGAATGGAAATCTACCCTTTTTTGAACAAAGAGAAGGTTTATATAGGTCTAATATAATTTTTAACCTATTAGGAGAAAGATAATTGTATCTTTAGACCAATGGAAACTTTGGTCAAACAAGCTTGACCAAGTTTGACCAAAGTTTAATAGACTAGTATAAAGGTCAAAAACCTGATTCGAATGGAAATCTTCCCTTTTTTGAACCAATAGAAGGCTTCTAATGGTATAAATATAGTTTTTAAACTATTAGGAGAAATATAATCGCATCTTTAAACCAATGGAAACTTTGGTAAAACAAGCTTGACCAAGTTTGACCAAAGTTTAATAGACTAGTATAAAGGTCTAAAACCCGAATCGAATGGAAATCTACCCTTTTTTGAACCAATAGAAGGTTTATAAAGGTCTAAATATAGTTTTTAACCTATTAGCAGAAAGATAATCGCATGTTTACACCAATGGAAACTTTGGTAAAACAAGCTTGACCAAGTTTGACCAAAGTTTAATAGAGTAGTATAAAGGTCTAAGACCCGATTCGAATGGAAATGTACCCTTTTTTGAACAAATAGAGGGTTTACAAAGGTCTAAATATAGTTTTTAACCTATTAGGAGAAAGATAATCGCATCTTTAAACCAATGGAAACTTTGGTCAAACAAGCTTGACCAAGGTTGACCAAAGTTTAATAGACTAGTATAAAGGTCTCAAATCCGATTCGAATGTAAATCTACCCTTTTTTGAACAAATAGAAGGTTTATAAAGGTCTAAATATAATTTTTAACCTATTAGGTGAAAGATAATCGCATCTTTAAACCAATGGAAACTTTGGTCAAACAAGCTTGACCAAGGGTGACCAAAGTTTAATAGACTAGTATAAAGGTCTCAAATCCGATTCGGATGGAAATCTACCCTTTTTTGAACAAATAGAAGGTTTATAAAGGTCTAAATATAGTTTTTAACCTATTAGCAGAAAGATAATCGCATGTTTACACCAATGGAAACTTTGGTAAAACAAGCTTGACCAAGTTTGACCAAAGTTTAATAGAGTAGTATAAAGGTCTAAGACCCGATTCGAATGGAAATGTACCATTTTTTGAACAAATAGAGGGTTTACAAAGGTCTAAATACATTTATTAACCTATTAGGAGAAAGATAATCGCATCTTTAGACCAATGTAAACTTTGGTCAAACAATCTTGACCGAGTTTGACCAAAGTTTAATAGACTAGTATAAAGGTCTAAGACCCGATTCGAATGCAAATCTAACCTTTTTTGAACAAATATAAGGTTTATAAAGGTCTAAATATTGTTTTTAACCTATTAGGTGAAAGATAATATCATCTTTAAACCAATGGAAACTTTGGTCAAAAAGTTTGACCGAGTTTTACCAAAGTTTAATAGACTAGTATAAAGGTCTAAGACCCGATTCGAATGGAAATCTACCCTTTTTTGAACAAATAGAAGGTTTACAAAGGTCTAAATACATTTATTAACCTATTAGGAGAAAGATAATCGCATCTTTAGACCAATGTAAACTTTGGTCAAACAAGCTTGACCGAGTTTGACCAAAGTTTAATAGACTAGTATAAAGGTCTAAGACCCGATTTGAATGGAAATCTACCCTTTTTTGAACAAAGAGAAGGTTTATATAGGTCTAATATAATTTTTAACCTATTAGGAGAAAGATAATTGTATCTTTAGACCAATGGAAACTTTGGTCAAACAAGCTTGACCAAGTTTGACCAAAGTTTAATAGACTAGTATAAAGGTCAAAAACCTGATTCGAATGGAAATCTTCCCTTTTTTGAACCAATAGAAGGCTTCTAATGGTATAAATATAGTTTTTAAACTATTAGGAGAAATATAATCGCATCTTTAAACCAATGGAAACTTTGGTAAAACAAGCTTGACCAAGTTTGACCAAAGTTTAATAGACTAGTATAAAGGTCTAAAACTCGAATCGAATGGAAATCTACCCTTTTTTGAACCAATAGAAGGTTTATAAAGGTCTAAATATAGTTTTTAACCTATTAGCAGAAAGATAATCGCATGTTTACACCAATGGAAACTTTGGTAAAACAAGCTTGACCAAGTTTGACCAAAGTTTAATAGAGTAGTATAAAGGTCTAAGACCCGATTCGAATGGAAATGTACCGTTTTTTGAACAAATAGAGGGTTTACAAAGGTCTAAATATAGTTTTTAACCTATTAGGAGAAAGATAATCGCATCTTTAAACCAATGGAAACTTTGGTCAAACAAGCTTGACCAAGGTTGACCAAAGTTTAATAGACTAGTATAAAGGTCTCAAATCCGATTCGAATGTAAATCTACCCTTTTTTGAACAAATAGAAGGTTTATAAAGGTCTAAATATAATTTTTAACCTATTAGGTGAAAGATAATCGCATCTTTAAACCAATGGAAACTTTGGTCAAACAAGCTTGACCAAGGGTGACCAAAGTTTAATAGACTAGTATAAAGGTCTCAAATCCGATTCGGATGGAAATCTACCCTTTTTTGAACAAATAGAAGGTTTATAAAGGTCTAAATATAGTTTTTAACCTATTAGCAGAAAGATAATCGCATGTTTACACCAATGGAAACTTTGGTAAAACAAGCTTGACCAAGTTTGACCAAAGTTTAATAGAGTAGTATAAAGGTCTAAGACCCGATTCGAATGGAAATGTACCCTTTTTTGAACAAATAGAGGGTTTACAAAGGTCTAAATACATTTATTAACCTATTAGGAGAAAGATAATCGCATCTTTAGACCAATGTAAACTTTGGTCAAACAATCTTGACCGAGTTTGACCAAAGTTTAATAGACTAGTATAAAGGTCAAAAACTTGATTCGAATGGAAATCTTCCCTTTTTTGAACCAATAGAAAGCTTATAAAGGTCTAAATATAGTTTTTAAACTATTAGGAGAAATGTAATCGCATCTTTAAACCAATGGAAACTTTGGTAAAACAAGCTTGACCAAGTTTGACCAAAGTTTAATAGACTAGTATAAAGGTCTAAAACCCGATTCGAATGGAACTCTATCCTTTTTTGAACCAATACAAGGTTTATAAAGGTCTAAATATAGTTTTTAACCTATTAGGTGAATGATAATCGCATCTTTAAACCGATGGAAACTTTGGTAAAACAAGCTTGACCAAGTTTGACCAAAGTTTAATAGACTAGTATAAAGGTCTAGAACCCGATTCGAATGGAAATCTATCCTTTTTTGAACCAATAGAAGGTTTATAAAGGTCTAAATATAGTTTTTCACCTATTAGTTGAAAGATAATCGCATGTTTAGACCAATGAAAACTTTGGTCAAACAAGCTTGACCAAGTTTGACCAAAGTTTAATAGATAAGTATAAAGGTCTAAAACCCGATTCGAATGGAAATCTACCCTTTTTTGAACAAATAGAAGGTTTATAAAGGCCTAAATATTGTATTTAACCTATCAGGAGAAAGATAATCGTATCTTTAAACCAATGGAAACTTTGGTAAAACAAGCTTGACCATGTTTGACCAAAGTTTAATAGACTAGTATAAAGGTCTAAAACCCGATTCGAATGGAAATCTTCCCTTTTTTTAACAAAGAGAAGGTTTATAAAGGTCTAAATATTGTTTTTAACCTATTAGGAGAAATATAATCGCAGCTTTAAACCAATTGAAACTTTGCTCAAACAAGCTTGACCAAGTTTGACAAAAGTTTAATAGACTAGTATAAAGGTCAAAATCCTGATTCGAATGGAAATCTTCCCTTTTTTAAACCAATAGAAGGCTTATAAAGGTCAAAATATAGTTTTTAAACTATTAGGAGAAATATAATTGCATCTTTAAACCAATGGAAACTTTGGTTAAACAAGCTTGACCAAGTTTGACCAAAGTTTAATAGACTAGTATAAAGGTCTCAAATCCGATTCGAATGGAAATCTACCCTTTTTTGAACAAATAGAAGGTTTATAAAGGTCTAAATATATTTTTTAACCTATTAGAAGAAAGATAATCGCATGTTTAGACGAATGGAAACTTTGGTCAAACAAGCTTGACCAAGTTTGACCAAAGTTTAATAGATAAGTATAAAGGTCTAAAACCCGATTCGAATGGAAATCTACCCTTTTTTGAACAAATAGAAGGTTTATAAAGGCCTAAATATTGTATTTAACCTATCAGGAGAAAGATAATCGTATCTTTAAACCAATGGAAACTTTGGTAAAACAAGCTTGACCATGTTTGACCAAAGTTTAATAGACTAGTATAAAGGTCTAAAACCCGATTCGAATGGAAATCTACCCTTTTTTGAACCAATAGAAGGTTTATAAAGGTCTAAATATAGTTTTTAACCTATTAGGTGAAAGATAATCGCACCTTTAAACCGATGGAAACTTTGGTCAAACAAGCTTGACCAAGTTTGGCCAAAGTTTAATAGAATAGTATAAAGGTCTCAAACCTGATTCGAATGGAAATCTACCCTTTTTTGAAAAAATAGAAGGTTTATAAAGGTCTAAATATAGTTTTTAACCTATTAGTAGAAAGATAATCGCATGTTTAAACCAATGGAAACTTTGGTCAAACAAGCTTGACCAAGGGTGACCAAAGTTTAATAGACTAGTATAAAGGTCTCAAATCCGATTCGGATGGAAATCTACCCTTTTTTGAACAAATAGAAGGTTTATAAAGGTCTAAATATAGTTTTTAACCTATTAGGAGAAAGATAATCGCATGTTTACACCAATGGAAACTTTGGTAAAACAAGCTTGACCAAGTTTGACCAAAGTTTAATAGAGTAGTATAAAGGTCTAAGACCCGATTCGAATGGAAATGTACCCTTTTTTGAACAAATAGAAGGTTTACAAAGGTCTAAATACATTTATTAACCTATTAGGAGAAAGATAATCGCATCTTTAGACCAATGTAAACTTTGGTCAAACAATCTTGACCGAGTTTGACCAAAGTTTAATAGACTAGTATAAAGGTCTAAGACCCGATTCGAATGGAAATCTACCATTTTTTGAATAAATAGAAGGTTTATAAAGGTCTAAATATTGTTTTTAACCTATTAGGTGAAATATAATCTCTTCTTTAAACCAATGGAAACTTTGGTCAAACAAGTTTGACCAAGTTTGACCAAAGTTTAATAGACTAGTATAAAGGTCTAAAACCCGATTCGAATGGAAATCTACCCTTTTTTGAACAAAGAGAAGGTTTATAAAGGTCTAAATATAATTTTTAACCTATTAGGAGAAAGATAATTGTATCTTTAGACCAATGGAAACTTTGGTCAAACAAGCTTGACCAAGTTTGACCAAAGTTTAATAGACTAGTATAAAGGTCAAAAACCTGATTCGAATGGAAATCTTCCCGTTTTTGAACCAATAGAAGGCTTATAAAGGTCTAAATATAGTTTTTAAACTATTAGGAGAAATGTAATCGCATCTTTAAACCAATGGAAACTTTGGTAAAACAAGCTTGACCAAGTTTGACCAAAGTTTAATAGACTAGTATAAAGGTCTAAAACCCGATTCGAATGGAACTCTATCCTTTTTTGAACCAATAGAAGGTTTATAAAGGTCTAAATATAGTTTTTAACCTATTAGGTGAAAGATAATCGCATCTTTAAACCGATGGAAACTTTGGTAAAACAAGCTTGACCAAGTTTGACCAAAGTTTAATTGACTAGTATAAAGGTCTAGAACCCGATTCAAATGGAAATCTATCCTTTTTTGAACCAATAGAAGGTTTATAAAGGTCTAAATATAGTTTTTAACCTATTAGTTGAAAGATAATCGCATGTTTAGACCAATGAAAACTTTGGTCAAACAAGCTTGACCAAGTTTGACCAAAGTTTAATAGATAAGTATAAAGGTCTAAAACCCGATTCGAATGGAAATCTACCCTTTTTTGAACAAATAGAAGGTTTATAAAGGCCTAAATATTGTATTTAACCTATCAGGAGAAAGATAATCGTATCTTTAAACCAATGGAAACTTTGGTAAAACAAGCTTGACCATGTTTGACCAAAGTTTAATAGACTAGTATAAAGGTCTAAAACCCGATTCGAATGGAAATCTTCCCTTTTTTTTAACAAAGAGAAGGTTTATAAAGGTCTAAATATTGTTTTTAACCTATTAGGAGAAATATAATCGCAGCTTTAAACCAATTGAAACTTTGCTCAAACAAGCTTGACCAAGTTTGACCAAAGTTTAATAGACTAGTACAAAGGTCAAAATCCTGATTCGAATGGAAATCTACCCTTTTTTGAACCAATAGAAGGCTTATAAAGGTCTAAATATAGTTTTTAAACTATTAGGAGAAATATAATTGCATCTTTAAACCAATGGAAACTTTGGTAAAACAAGCTTGACCAAGTTTGACCAAAGTTTAATAGACTAGTATAAAGGTCTAAAACCCGATTCGAATGGAAATCTACCCTTTTTTGAACCAATAGAAGGTTTATAAAGGTCTAAATATAGTTTTTAACCTATTAGGTGAAAGATAATCGCACCTTTAAACCGATGGAAACTTTGGTCAAACAAGCTTGACCAAGTTTGACCAAAGTTTAATAGACTAGTATAAAGGTCTCAAACCTGATTCGAATGGAAATCTACCCTTTTTTGAAAAAATAGAAGGTTTATAAATGTCTAAATATAGTTTTTAACCTATTAGGAGAAAGATAATCGCATCATTAAACCAATGGAAACTTTGGTCAAAAAAGCTTGACCAAGGTTGACCAAAGTTTAATAGACTAGTATAAAGGTCTCAAATCCGATTGGAATGTAAATCTACCCTTTTTTGAACAAATAGAAGGTTTATAAAGGTCTAAATATAGTTTTTAACCTATTAGGTGAAAGATAATCGCATCTTTAAACCAATGGAAACTTTGGTCAAACAAGCTTGACCAAGTTGGACCAAAGTTTAATAGACTAGCATAAAGATCTCAAACCTGATTCGAATGGAAATTTACCCTTTTTTAAACAAATAGAAGGTTTATAAAGGTCTAAATATAGTTTTTAACCTATTAGGAGAAAGATAATCGCATGTTTACACCAATGGAAACTTTGGTAAAACAAGCTTGACCAAGTTTGACCAAAGTTTAATAGAGTAGTATAAAGGTCTAAGACCCGATTCGAATGGAAATGTACCCTTTTTTGAACAAATAGAAGGTTTACAAAGGTCTAAATACATTTATTAACCTATTAGGAGAAAGATAATTGTATCTTTAGACCAATGGAAACTTTGGTCAAACAAGCTTGACCAAGTTTGACCAAAGTTTAATAGACTAGTATAAAGGTCAAAAACCTGATTCGAATGGAAATCTTCCCTTTTTTGAACCAATAGAAGGCTTATAAAGGTCTAAATATAGTTTTTAAACTATTAGGAGAAATGTAATCGCATCTTTAAACCAATGGAAACTTTGGTAAAACAAGCTTGACCAAGTTTGACAAAAGTTTAATAGACTAGTATAAAGGTCTAAAACCCGATTCGAATGGAAACCTATCCTTTTTTGAACCAATAGAAGGTTTATAAAGGTCTAAATATAGTTTTTAACCTATTAGGTGAAAGATAATCGCATCTTTAAACCGATGGAAACTTTCGTAAAACAAGCTTGACCAAGTTTGACCAAAGTTTAATAGACTAGTATAAAGGTCTAAAACCCGATTCGAATGGAAATCTACCCTTTTTTGAACCAATAGAAGGTTTATAAAGGTCTAAATATAGTTTTTAACCTATTAGGTGAAAGATAATCGCACCTTTAAACCGATGGAAACTTTGGTCAAACAAGCTTGACCAAGTTTGACCAAAGTTTAATAGACTAGTATAAAGGTCTCAAACCTGATTCGAATGGAAATCTACCCTTTTTTGAAAAAATAGAAGGTTTATAAATGTCTAAATATAGTTTTTAACCTATTAGGAGAAAGATAATCGCATCTTTAAACCAATGGAAACTTTGGTCAAAAAAGCTTGACCAAGGTTGACCAAAGTTTAATAGACTAGTATAAAGGTCTCAAATCCGATTGGAATGTAAATCTACCCTTTTTTGAACAAATAGAAGGTTTATAAAGGTCTAAATATAGTTTTTAACCTATTAGGTGAAAGATAATCGCATCTTTAAACCAATGGAAACTTTGGTCAAACAAGCTTGACCAAGTTGGACCAAAGTTTAATAGACTAGCATAAAGATCTCAAACCTGATTCGAATGGAAATTTACCCTTTTTTAAACAAATAGAAGGTTTATAAAGGTCTAAATATAGTTTTTAACCTATTAGGAGAAAGATAATCGCATGTTTACACCAATGGAAACTTTGGTAAAACAAGCTTGACCAAGTTTGACCAAAGTTTAATAGAGTAGTATAAAGGTCTAAGACCCGATTCGAATGGAAATGTACCCTTTTTTGAACAAATAGAAGGTTTACAAAGGTCTAAATACATTTATTAACCTATTAGGAGAAAGATAATTGTATCTTTAGACCAATGGAAACTTTGGTCAAACAAGCTTGACCAAGTTTGACCAAAGTTTAATAGACTAGTATAAAGGTCAAAAACCTGATTCGAATGGAAATCTTCCCTTTTTTGAACCAATAGAAGGCTTATAAAGGTCTAAATATAGTTTTTAAACTATTAGGAGAAATGTAATCGCATCTTTAAACCAATGGAAACTTTGGTAAAACAAGCTTGACCAAGTTTGACAAAAGTTTAATAGACTAGTATAAAGGTCTAAAACCCGATTCGAATGGAAACCTATCCTTTTTTGAACCAATAGAAGGTTTATAAAGGTCTAAATATAGTTTTTAACCTATTAGGTGAAAGATAATCGCATCTTTAAACCGATGGAAACTTTCGTAAAACAAGCTTGACCAAGTTTGACCAAAGTTTAATAGACTAGTATAAAGGTCTAAAACCCGATTCGAATGGAAATCTATCCTTTTTTGAACCAATAGAAGGTTTATAAAGGTCTAAATATAGTTTTTAACCTATTAGTTGAAAGATAATCGCATGTTTAGACCAATGAAAACTTTGGTCAAACAAGCTTGACCAAGTTTGACCAAAGTTTAATAGATAAGTATAAAGGTCTAAAACCCGATTCGAATGGAAATCTACCCTTTTTTGAACAAATAGAAGGTTTATAAAGGCCTAAATATTGTATTTAACCTATCAGGAGAAAGATAATCGTATCTTTAAACCAATGGAAACTTTGGTAAAACAAGCTTGACCAAGTTTGACCAAAGTTTAATAGACTAGTATAAAGGTCTAAAACCCGATTCGAATGGAAATCTTCCCTTTTTTGAACAAAGAGAAGGTTTATAAAGGTCTAAATATTGTTTTTAACCTATTAGGAGAAATATAATCGCAGCTTTAAACCAATTGAAACTTTGCTCAAACAAGCTTGACCAAGTTTGACCAAAGTTTAATAGACTAGTATAAAGGTCAAAATCCTGATTCGAATGGAAATCTACCCTTTTTTGAACCAATAGAAGGCTTATAAAGGTCTAAATATAGTTTTTAAACTATTAGGAGAAATATAATTGCATCTTTAAACCAATGGAAACTTTGGTAAAACAAGCTTGACCAAGTTTGACCAAAGTTTAATAGACTAGTATAAAGGTCTAAAACCCGATTCGAATGGAAATCTACCCTTTTTTGAACCAATAGAAGGTTTATAAAGGTCTAAATATAGTTTTTAACCTATTAGGTGAAAGATAATCGCACCTTTAAACCGATGGAAACTTTGGTCAAACAAGCTTGACCAAGTTTGACCAAAGTTTAATAGACTAGTATAAAGGTCTCAAACCTGAATCGAATGGAAATCTACCCTTTTTTGAAAAAATAGAATGTTTATAAAGGTCTAAATATAGTTTTTAACCTATTAGGAGAAAGATAATCGTATCTTTAAACCAATGGAATCTTTGGTGAAACAAGCTTGACCAAGGTTGACCAAAGTTTAATAGACTAGTATAAAGGTCTCAAATCCGATTCGAATGGAAATCTACCCTTTTTTGAACAAATAGAAGGTTTATAAAGGTCTAAATATATTTTTTAACCTATTAGAAGAAAGATAATCGCATGTTTAGACGAATGGAAACTTTGGTCAAACAAGCTTGACCAAGTTTGACCAAAGTTTAATAGATAAGTATAAAGGTCTAAAACCCGATTCGAATGGAAATCTACCCTTTTTTGAACAAATAGAAGGTTTATAAAGGCCTAAATATTGTATTTAACCTATCAGGAGAAAGATAATCGTATCTTTAAACCAATGGAAACTTTGGTAAAACAAGCTTGACCAAGTTTGACCAAAGTTTAATAGACTAGTATAAAGGTCTAAAACCCGATTCGAATGGAAATCTTCCCTTTTTTGAACAAAGAGAAGGTTTATAAAGGTCTAAATATTGTTTTTAACCTATTAGGAGAAATATAATCGCAGCTTTAAACCAATTGAAACTTTGCTCAAACAAGCTTGACCAAGTTTGACCAAAGTTTAATAGACTAGTATAAAGGTCAAAATCCTGATTCGAATGGAAATCTACCCTTTTTTGAACCAATAGAAGGCTTATAAAGGTCTAAATATAGTTTTTAAACTATTAGGAGAAATATAATTGCATCTTTAAACCAATGGAAACTTTGGTAAAACAAGCTTGACCAAGTTTGACCAAAGTTTAATAGACTAGTATAAAGGTCTAAAACCCGATTCGAATGGAAATCTACCCTTTTTTGAACCAATAGAAGGTTTATAAAGGTCTAAATATAGTTTTTAACCTATTAGGTGAAAGATAATCGCACCTTTAAACCGATGGAAACTTTGGTCAAACAAGCTTGACCAAGTTTGACCAAAGTTTAATAGACTAGTATAAAGGTCTCAAACCTGAATCGAATGGAAATCTACCCTTTTTGGAAAAAATAGAATGTTTATAAAGGTCTAAATATAGTTTTTAACCTATTAGGAGAAAGATAATCGTATCTTTAAACCAATGGAATCTTTGGTGAAACAAGCTTGACCAAGGTTGACCAAAGTTTAATAGACTAGTATAAAGGTCTCAAATCCGATTCGAATGGAAATCTACCCTTTTTTGAACAAATAGAAGGTTTATAAAGGTCTAAATATATTTTTTAACCTATTAGGAGAAAGATAATCGCATGTTTAGACGAATGGAAACTTTGGTCAAACAAGCTTGACCAAGTTTGACCAAAGTTTAATAGATAAGTATAAAGGTCTAAAACCCGATTCGAATGGAAATCTACCCTTTTTTGAACAAATAGAAGGTTTATAAAGGCCTAAATATTGTATTTAACCTATCAGGAGAAAGATAATCGTATCTTTAAACCAATGGAAACTTTGGTAAAACAAGCTTGACCAAGTTTGACCAAAGTTTAATAGACTAGTATAAAGGTCTAAAACCCGATTCGAATGGAAATCTTCCCTTTTTTGAACAAAGAGAAGGTTTATAAAGGTCTAAATATTGTTTTTAACCTATTAGGAGAAATATAATCGCAGCTTTAAACCAATTGAAACTTTGCTCAAACAAGCTTGACCAAGTTTGACCAAAGTTTAATAGACTAGTATAAAGGTCAAAATCCTGATTCGAATGGAAATCTACCCTTTTTTGAACCAATAGAAGGCTTATAAAGGTCTAAATATAGTTTTTAAACTATTAGGAGAAATATAATTGCATCTTTAAACCAATGGAAACTTTGGTAAAACAAGCTTGACCAAGTTTGACCAAAGTTTAATAGACTAGTATAAAGGTCTAAAACCCGATTCGAATGGAAATCTACCCTTTTTTGAACCAATAGAAGGTTTATAAAGGTCTAAATATAGTTTTTAACCTATTAGGTGAAAGATAATCGCACCTTTAAACCGATGGAAACTTTGGTCAAACAAGCTTGACCAAGTTTGACCAAAGTTTAATAGACTAGTATAAAGGTCTCAAACCTGAATCGAATGGAAATCTACCCTTTTTGGAAAAAATAGAATGTTTATAAAGGTCTAAATATAGTTTTTAACCTATTAGGAGAAAGATAATCGTATCTTTAAACCAATGGAATCTTTGGTGAAACAAGCTTGACCAAGGTTGACCAAAGTTTAATAGACTAGTATAAAGGTCTCAAATCCGATTCGAATGGAAATCTACCCTTTTTTGAACAAATAGAAGGTTTATAAAGGTCTAAATATATTTTTTAACCTATTAGGAGAAAGATAATCGCATGTTTAGACGAATGGAAACTTTGGTCAAACAAGCTTGACCAAGTTTGACCAAAGTTTAATAGATAAGTATAAAGGTCTAAAACCCGATTCGAATGGAAATCTACCCTTTTTTGAACAAATAGAAGGTTTATAAAGGCCTAAATATTGTATTTAACCTATCAGGAGAAAGATAATCGTATCTTTAAACCAATGGAAACTTTGGTAAAACAAGCTTGACCATGTTTGACCAAAGTTTAATAGACTAGTATAAAGGTCTAAAACCCGATTCGAATGGAAATCCTCCCTTTTTTGAACAAAGAGAAGGTTTATAAAGGTCTAAATATTGTTTTTAACCTATTAGGAGAAATATAATCGCAGCTTTAAACCAATTGAAACTTTGCTCAAACAAGCTTGACCAAGTTTGACCAAAGTTTAATAGACTAGTATAAAGGTCAAAATCCTGATTCGAATGGAAATCTACCCTTTTTTGAACCAATAGAAGGCTTATAAAGGTCTAAATATAGTTTTTAAACTATTAGGAGAAATATAATTGCATCTTTAAACCAATGGAAACTTTGGTAAAACAAGCTTGACCATGTTTGACCAAAGTTTAATAGACTAGTATAAAGGTCTAAAACCCGATTCGAATGGCAATCTACCCTTTTTTGAACCAATAGAAGGTTTATAAAGGTCTAAATATAGTTTTTAACCTATTAGGTGAAAGATAATCGCACCTTTAAACCGATGGAAACTTTGGTCACACAAGCTTGACCAAGTTTGACCAAAGTTTAATAGACTAGTATAAAGGTCTCAAACCTGAATCGAATGGAAATCTACCCTTTTTTGAAAAAATAGAATGTTTATAAAGGTCTAAATATAGTTTTTAACCTATTAGGAGAAAGATAATCGTATCTTTAAACCAATGGAATCTTTGGTGAAACAAGCTTGACCAAGGTTGACCAAAGTTTAATAGACTAGTATAAAGGTCTCAAATCCGATTCGAATGGAAATCTACCCTTTTTTGAACAAATAGAAGGTTTATAAAGGTCTAAATATATTTTTTAACCTATTAGAAGAAAGATAATCGCATGTTTAGACGAATGGAAACTTTGGTCAAACAAGCTTGACCAAGTTTGACCAAAGTTTAATAGAGTAGTATAAAGGTCTAAAACCCGATTCGAATGGAAATCTACCCTTTTTTGAACAAATAGAAGGTTTATAAAGGCCTAAATATTGTATTTAACCTATCAGGAGAAAGATAATCGTATCTTTAAACCAATGGAAACTTTGGTAAAACAAGCTTGACCATGTTTGACCAATGTTTAATAGACTAGTATAAAGGTCTAAAACCCGATTCGAATGGAAATCCTCCCTTTTTTGAACAAAGAGAAGGTTTATAAAGGTCTAAATATTGTTTTTAACCAATTAGGAGAAATATAATCGCAGCTTTAAACCAATTGAAACTTTGCTCAAACAAGCTTGACCAAGTTTGACCAAAGTTTAATAGACTAGTATAAAGGTCAAAATCCTGATTCGAATGGAAATCTACCCTTTTTTGAACCAATAGAAGGCTTATAAAGGTCTAAATATAGTTTTTAAACTATTAGGAGAAATATAATTGCATCTTTAAACCAATGGAAACTTTGGTAAAACAAGCTTGACCAAGTTTGACCAAAGTTTAATAGACTAGTATAAAGGTCTAAAACCCGATTCGAATGGAAATCTACCCTTTTTTGAACCAATAGAAGGTTTATAAAGGTCTAAATATAGTTTTTAACCTATTAGGTGAAAGATAATCGCACCTTTAAACCGATGGAAACTTTGGTCAAACAAGCTTGACCAAGTTTGACCAAAGTTTAATAGACTAGTATAAAGGTCTCAAACCTGAATCGAATGGAAATCTACCCTTTTTTGAAAAAATAGAATGTTTATAAAGGTCTAAATATAGTTTTTAACCTATTAGGAGAAAGATAATCGTATCTTTAAACCAATGGAATCTTTGGTGAAACAAGCTTGACCAAGGTTGACCAAAGTTTAATAGACTAGTATAAAGGTCTCAAATCCGATTCGAATGGAAATCTACCCTTTTTTGAACAAATAGAAGGTTTATAAAGGTCTAAATATATTTTTTAACCTATTAGAAGAAAGATAATCGCATGTTTAGACGAATGGAAACTTTGGTCAAACAAGCTTGACCAAGTTTGACCAAAGTTTAATAGATAAGTATAAAGGTCTAAAACCCGATTCGAATGGAAATCTACCCTTTTTTGAACAAATAGAAGGTTTATAAAGGCCTAAATATTGTATTTAACCTATCAGGAGAAAGATAATCGTATCTTTAAACCAATGGAAACTTTGGTAAAACAAGCTTGACCATGTTTGACCAAAGTTTAATAGACTAGTATAAAGGTCTAAAACCCGATTCGAATGGAAATCCTCCCTTTTTTGAACAAAGAGAAGGTTTATAAAGGTCTAAATATTGTTTTTAACCTATTAGGAGAAATATAATCGCAGCTTTAAACCAATTGAAACTTTGCTCAAACAAGCTTGACCAAGTTTGACCAAAGTTTAATAGACTAGTATAAAGGTCAAAATCCTGATTCGAATGGAAATCTACCCTTTTTTGAACCAATAGAAGGCTTATAAAGGTCTAAATATAGTTTTTAAACTATTAGGAGAAATATAATTGCATCTTTAAACCAATGGAAACTTTGGTAAAACAAGCTTGACCAAGTTTGACCAAAGTTTAATAGACTAGTATAAAGGTCTAAAACCCGATTCGAATGGAAATCTACCCTTTTTTGAAAAAATAGAATGTTTATAAAGGTCTAAATATAGTTTTTAACCTATTAGGAGAAAGATAATCGTATCTTTAAACCAATGGAATCTTTGGTGAAACAAGCTTGACCAAGGTTGACCAAAGTTTAATAGACTAGTATAAAGGTCTCAAATCCGATTCGAATGGAAATCTACCCTTTTTTGAACAAATAGAAGGTTTATAAAGGTCTAAATATATTTTTTAACCTATTAGAAGAAAGATAATCGCATGTTTAGACGAATGGAAACTTTGGTCAAACAAGCTTGACCAAGTTTGACCAAAGTTTAATAGATAAGTATAAAGGTCTAAAACCCGATTCGAATGGAAATCTACCCTTTTTTGAACAAATAGAAGGTTTATAAAGGCCTAAATATTGTATTTAACCTATCAGGAGAAAGATAATCGTATCTTTAAACAAATGGAAACTTTGGTAAAACAAGCTTGACCATGTTTGACCAAAGTTTAATAGACTAGTATAAAGGTCTAAAACCCGATTCGAATGGAAATCTTCCCTTTTTTGAACAAAGAGAAGGTTTATAAAGGTCTAAATATTGTTTTTAACCTATTAGGAGAAATATAATCGCAGCTTTAAACCAATTGAAACTTTGCTTAAACAAGCTTGACCAAGTTTGACCAAAGTTTAATAGACTAGTATAAAGGTCTAAAACCCGATTCGAATGGAAATCTACCCTTTTTTGAACCAATAGAAGGTTTATAAAGGTCTAAATATAGTTTTTAACCTATTAGGTGAAAGATAATCGCACCTTTAAACCGATGGAAACTTTGGTCAAACAAGCTTGACCAAGTTTGACCAAAGTTTAATAGACTAGTATAAAGGTCTAAAACCCGATTCGAATGGAAATCTACCCTTTTTTGAACCAATAGAAGGTTTATAAAGGTCTAAATATAGTTTTTAACCTATTAGGTGAAAGATAATCGCACCTTTAAACCGATGGAAACTTTGGTCAAACAAGCTTGACCAAGTTTGACCAAAGTTTAATAGACTAGTATAAAGGTCTCAAACCTGAATCGAATGGAAATCTACCCTTTTTTGAAAAAATAGAATGTTTATAAAGGTCTAAATATAGTTTTTAACCTATTAGGAGAAAGATAATCGTATCTTTAAACCAATGGAATCTTTGGTGAAACAAGCTTGACCAAGGTTGACCAAAGTTTAATAGACTAGTATAAAGCTCTCAAATCCGATTCGAATGGAAATCTACCCTTTTTTGAACAAATAGAAGGTTTATAAAGGTCTAAATATATTTTTTAACCTATTAGAAGAAAGATAATCGCATGTTTAGACGAATGGAAACTTTGGTCAAACAAGCTTGACCAAGTTTTACCAAAGATTAATAGACTAGTATAAAGGTCTAAAACCCGATTCGAATGGAAATCAACTCTTTTTTGAACAAATAGAAGGTTTACAAAGGTTTAAATACATTTATTAACCTATTAGGAGAAAGATAATCGCATCTTTAGACCAATGGAAACTTTGGTCAAACAAGCTTGACCATGTTTGACCAAAGTTCAATAGACTAGTATAAAGGTCTAAGACCCGATTCGAATGGAAATCTACCCTTTTTTGAACAAATAGAAGGTTTATAAAGGTAGAAATATTGTTTTTAACCTATTAGGTGAAAGATAATCTCATCTTTAAACCAATGGAAACTTTGGTCAAAAAAGTTTGACCAAGTTTGACCAAAGTTTAATAGACTAGTATAAAGGTATAAAACCCGATTCGAATGGAAATCCACCCTTTTTTGAACAAAGAGAGGGTTTATAAAGGTCTAAATATAATTTTTAACCTATTAGGAGAAAGATAATTGTATCTTTAGACCAATGGAAACTTTGGTCAAACAAGCTTGAACAAGTTTGACCAAAGTTTAATAGACTAGTATAAAGGTCAAAAACCTGATTCGAATGGAAATCTTCCCTTTTTTGAACCAATTGAAGGCTTATAAAGGTCTAAATATAGTTTTTAAACTATTAGGAGAAATATAATCGCATATTTAAACCAATGGAAACTTTGTTAAAACAAGCTTGACCAAGTTTGACCAAAGTTTAATAGACTAGTATAAAGGTCTAAAACCCGATTCGAATGGAAATCTACCATTTTTTGAATAAATAGAAGGTTTATAAAGGTCTAAATATTGTTTTTAACCTAGTAAGTGAAAGATAATCTCATCTTTAAACCAATGGAAACTTTGGTCAAACAAGTTTGACCAAAGCTTAATAGCCTAGTATAAAGGTCTAAAACCCGATTCGAATGGAAATCTTCCCTTTTTTGAACCAATAGAAGGCTTATAAAGGTCTAAATATAGTTTTTAAACTATTAGGAGAAATATAATCGCATCTTTAAACCAATGGAAACTTTGGTAAAACAAGCTTGACCAAGTTTGACCAAAGTTTAATAGACTAGTATAAAGGTCTAAAACCCGATTCGAATGGAAATCTACCCTTTTTTGAACCAATAGAAGGTTTATAAAGGTCTAAATATAGTTTTTAACCTATTAGGTGAAAGATAATCGCATCTTTAAACCGATGGAAACTTTGGTCAAACAAGCTTGACCAAGTTTGACCAAAGTTTAATAGACTAGTATAAAGGTCTCAAACCTGATTCGAATGGAAATCTACCCTTTTTTGAACCAATAGAAGGTTTATAAAGGTCTAAATATAGTTTTTAACCTATTAGGTGAAAGATAATCGCACCTTTAAACCGATGGAAACTTTGGTAAAACAAGCTTGACTAAGTTTGACCAAAGTTTAATAGACTAGTATAAAGGTCTAAAACCCGATTCGAATGGAAATCTACCCTTTTTTGAACCAATAGAAGGTTTATAAAGGTCTAAATATAGTTTTTAACCTATTAGGTGAAAGATAATCGCACCTTTAAACCGATGGAAACTTTGGTCAAACAAGCTTGACCAAGTTTGACCAAAGTTTAATAGACAAGTATAAAGGTCTCAAACCTTAATCGAATGGAAATCTACCCTTTTTTGAAAAAATAGAATGTTTATAAAGGTCTAAATATAGTTTTTAACCTATTAGGAGAAAGATAATCGTATCTTTAAACCAATGGAATCTTTGGTGAAACAAGCTTGACCAAGGTTGACCAAAGTTTAATAGACTAGTATAAATGTCTCAAATCCGATTCGAATGGAAATCTACACTTTTTTGAACAAATAGAAGGTTTATAAAGGTCTAAATATATTTTTTAACCTATTAGAAGAAAGATAATCGCATGTTTAGACGAATGCAAACTTTGGTCAAACAAGCTTGACCAAGTTTTACCAAAGATTAATAGACTAGTATAAAGGTCTAAAACCCGATTCGAATGGAAATCAACGCTTTTTTGAACAAATATAAGGTTTACAAAGGTTTAAATACATTTATTAACCTATTAGGAGAAAGATAATCGCATCTTTAGACCAATGGAAACTTTGGTCAAACAAGCTTGACCATGTTTGACCAAAGTTCAATAGACTAGTATAAAGGTCTAAGACCCGATTCGAATGGAAATCTACCCTTTTTTGAACAAATAGAAGGTTTATAAAGGTAGAAATATTGTTTTTAACCTATTAGGTGAAAGATAATCTCATCTTTAAACCAATGGAAACTTTGGTAAAACAAGCTTGATCAAGTTTGACCAAAGTTTAATAGACTAGTATAAAGGTCTAAAACCCGATTCGAATGGAAATCTTCCCTTTTTTGAACCAATAGAAGGCTTATAAAGGTCTAAATATAGTTTTTAAACTATTAGGAGAAATATAATCGCATCTTTAAACCAATGGAAACTTTGGTAAAACAAGCTTGATCAAGTTTGACCAAAGTTTAATAGACTAGTATAAAGGTCTAAAACCCGATTCCAATGGAAATCTACCCTTTTTTGAACCAATAGAAGGTTTATAAAGGTCTAAATATAGTTTTTAACCTATTAGGTGAAAGATAATCGCATCTTTAAACCGATGGAAACTTTGGTCAAACAAGCTTGACCAAGTTTGACCAAAGTTTAATAGACTAGTATAAAGGTCTCAAACCTGATTCGAATGGAAATCTACCCTTTTTTGAAAAAATAGAAGGTTTATAAAGGTCTAAATATAGTTTTTAACCTATTAGGAGAAAGATAATCGCATCTTTAAACCAATGGAAACTTTGGTCAAACAAGCTTGACCAAGGTTGACCAAAGTTTAATAGACTAGTATAAAGGTCTCAAATCCGATTCGAATGGAAATCTACCCTTTTTTGAACAAATGGAAGGTTTATAAAGGTCTAAATATAGTTTTTAACCTATTAGGAGATAGATAATCGCATGTTTAGACGAATGGAAATTTTGGTCAAACAAGCTTGACCAAGTTTTACCAAAGTTTAATAGACTAGTATAAAGGTCTAAAACCCGATTCGAATGGAAATCTACCCTTTTTTGAACAAATAGAAGGTTTACAAAGGTCTAAATACATTTGTTAACCTATTAGGAGAAAGATAATCGCATCTTTAGACCAATGGAAACTTTGGTCAAACAAGCTTGACCAAGTTTGACCAAAGTTTAATAGAATAGTATAAAGGTCTAAGACCCGATTCGAATGGAAATGTACCCTTTTTTGAACAAATAGAAGGTTTACAAAGGTCTAAATACATTTATTAACCTATTAGGAGAAAGATAATCGCATCTTTAGACCAATGTAAACTTTGGTCAAACAATCTTGACCGAGTTTGACAAAAGTTTAATAGACTAGTATAAAGGTCTAAGACCCGATTCGAATGGAAATCTACCCTTTTTTGAACAAATAGAAGGTTTATAAAGGTCTAAATATAGTTTTTAACCTATTAGGTGAAAGATAATCGCATCTTTAAACCGATGGAAACTTTGGTCAAACAAGCTTGACCAAGTTTGACCAAAGTTTAATAGACTAGTATAAAGGTCTCAAACTTGATTCGAATGGAAATCTACCCTTTTTTGAAAAAATAGAAGGTTTATAAAGGTCTAAATATAGTTTTTAACCTATTAGGAGAAAGATAATCGCATCTTTAAACCAATGGAAACTTTGGTCAAACAAGCTTGACCAAGGTTGACCAAAGTTTAATAGACTAGTATAAAGGTCTCAAATCCGATTCGAATGGAAATCTACCCTTTTTTGAACAAATAGAAGGTTTATAAAGGTCTAAATATAGTTTTTAACCTATTAGGAGATAGATAATCGCATGTTTAGACGAATGGAAATTTTGGTCAAACAAGCTTGACCAAGTTTTACCAAAGTTTAATAGACTAGTATAAAGGTCTAAAACCCGATTCGAATGGAAATCTACCCTTTTTTGAACAAATAGAAGGTTTACAAAGGTCTAAATACATTTGTTAACCTATTAGGAGAAAGATAATCGCATCTTTAGACCAATGGAAACTTTGGTCAAACAAGCTTGACCAAATTTGACCAAAGTTTAATAGAATAGTATAAAGGTCTAAGACCCGATTCGAATGGAAATGTACCCTTTTTTGAACAAATAGAAGGTTTACAAAGGTCTAAATACATTTATTAACCTATTAGGAGAAAGATAATCGCATCTTTAGACCAATGTAAACTTTGGTCAAACAATCTTGACCGAGTTTGACAAAAGTTTAATAGACTAGTATAAAGGTCTAAGACCCGATTCGAATGGAAATCTACCCTTTTTTGAACAAATAGAAGGTTTATAAAGGTCTAAATATAATTTTTAACCTATTAGGTGAAAGATAATCGCATCTTTAAACCGATGGAAACTTTGGTCAAACAAGCTTGACCAAGTTTGACCAAAGTTTAATAGACTAGTATAAAGGTCTCAAACCTGATTCGAATGGAAATCTACCCTTTTTTGAAAAAATAGAAGGTTTATAAAGGTCTAAATATAGTTTTTAACCTATTAGGAGAAAGATAATCGCATCTTTAAACCAATGGAAACTTTGGTCAAACAAGCTTGACCAAGGTTGACCAAAGTTTAATAGACTACTATAAAGGTCTCAAATCCGATTCGAATGGAAATCTACCCTTTTTTGAACAAATAGAAGGTTTATAAAGGTCTAAATATAGTTTTTAACGTATTAGGAGATAGATAATCGCATGTTTAGACGAATGGAAATTTTGGTCAAACAAGCTTGACCAAGTTTTACCAAAGTTTAATAGACTAGTATAAAGGTCTAAAACCCGATTCGAATGGAAATCTACCCTTTTTTGAACAAATAGAAGGTTTACAAAGGTCTAAATACATTTGTTAACCTATTAGGAGAAAGATAATCGCATCTTTAGACCAATGGAAACTTTGGTCAAACAAGCTTGACCAAGTTTGACCAAAGTTTAATAGAATAGTATAAAGGTCTAAGACCCGATTCGAATGGAAATGTACCCTTTTTTGAACAAATAGAAGGTTTACAAAGGTCTAAATACATTTATTAACCTATTAGGAGAAAGATAATCGCATCTTTAGACCAATGTAAACTTTGGTCAAACAATCTTGACCGAGTTTGACAAAAGTTTAATAGACTAGTATAAAGGTCTAAGACCCGATTCGAATGGAAATCTACCCTTTTTTGAACAAATAGAAGGTTTATAAAGGTCTAAATATTGTTTTTAACCTATTAGGTGAAATATAATCTCATCTTTAAACCAATGGAAACTTTGGTCAAACAAGTTTGACCAAGTTTGACCAAAGTTTAATAGACTAGTATAAAGGTCTAAAACCCGATCCGAATGGAAATCTACCCTTTTTTGAACAAAGAGAAGGTTTATAAAGGTCTAAATATAATTTTTAACCTATTAGGAGAAAGATAATTGTATCTTTAGACCAATGGAAACTTTAGTAAAACAAGCTTGAACAAGTTTGACCAAAGTTTAATAGACTAGTATAAAGGTCTAAAACCCGATTCGAATGGAAATCTACCGTTTTTTTAACCAATAGAAGGTTTATAAAGGTCTAAATATAGTTTTTAACCTATGAGGAGAAAGATAATCGCATGTTTACACCAATGGAAACTTTGGTAAAACAAGCTTGACCAAGTTTGACCAAAGTTTAATAGAGTAGTATAAAGGTCTAAGACCCGATTCGAATGGAAATGTACCCTTTTTTGAACAAATAGAAGGTTTACAAAGGTCTAAATACATTTATTAACCTATTAGGAGAAAGATAATTGTATCTTTAGACCAATGGAAACTTTGGTCAAACAAGCTTGACCAAGTTTGACCAAAGTTTAATAGACTAGTATAAAGGTCAAAAACCTGATTCGAATGGAAATCTTCCCTTTTTTGAACCAATAGAAGGCTTATAAAGGTCTAAATATAGTTTTTAAACTATTAGGAGAAATGTAATCGCATCTTTAAACCAATGGAAACTTTGGTAAAACAAGCTTGACCAAGTTTGACAAAAGTTTAATAGACTAGTATAAAGGTCTAAAACCCGATTCGAATGGAAATCTATCCTTTTTTGAACCAATAGAAGGTTTATAAAGGTCTAAATATAGTTTTTAACCTATTAGGAGAAAGATAATCGCATCTTTAAACCAATGGAAACTTTGGTCAAAAAAGCTTGACCAAGATTGACTAAAGTTTAATAGACTAGTATAAAGGTCTCAAATCCGATTGGAATGTAAATCTACCCTTTTTTGAACAAATAGAAGGTTTATAAAGGTCTAAATATAGTTTTTAACCTATTAGGTGAAAGATAATCGCATCTTTAAACCAATGGAAACTTTGGTCAAACAAGCTTGACCAAGTTTGACCAAAGTTTAATAGACTAGCATAAAGGTCTCAAACCTGATTCGAATGGAAATCTACCCTTTTTTAAACAAATAGAAGGTTTATAAAGGTCTAAATATAGTTTTTAACCTATTAGGAGAAAGATAATCGCATGTTTACACCAATGGAAACTTTGGTAAAACAAGCTTGACCAAGTTTTACCAAAGTTTAATAGAGTAGTATAAAGGTCTAAGACCCGATTCGAATGGAAATGTACCCTTATTTGAATAAATAGAAGGTTTACAAAGGTCTAAATACATTTATTAACCTATTAGGAGAAAGATAATCGCATCTTTAGACCAATGTAAACTTTGGTCAAACAAGCTTGACCGAGTTTGACCAAAGTTAAATACACTAGTATAAAGGTCTAAGACCCGATTCGAATGGAAATCTACCCTTTTTTGAACAAATATAAGGTTTATAAAGGTCTAAATATTGTTTTTATCCTATTAGGTGAAAGATAATCTCATCTTTAAATCAATGGAAACTTTGGTCAAACAAGTTTGACCAAGTTTGACCAAAGTTTAATAGACTAGTATAAAGGTCTAACACCCGATTCGAATGGAAATCTACCCTTTTTTGAACAAAGAGAAGGTTTATAAAGGTCTAAATATAATTTTTAACCTATTAGGAGAAAGATAATTGTATCTTTAGACCAATGGAAACTTTGGTCAAACAAGCTTGACCAAGTTTCACCAAAGTTTAATAGACTAGTATAAAGGTCAGAAACCTGATTCGAATGGAAATCTTCCCTTTTTTGAACGAATAGAAGGCTTATAAAGGTCTAAATATAGTTTTTAAACTATTAGGAGAAATATAATCGCATCTTTAAACCAATGGAAACTTTGGTAAAACAAGCTTGACCAAGTTTGACCAAAGTTTAATAGACTAGTATAAAGGTCTAAAACCCGATTCGAATTTAAATCTACCCTTTTTTGAACCAATAGAAGGTTTATAAAGGTCTACATATAGTTTTTAACCTATTAGGTGAAAGATAATCGCATCTTTAAACCGATGGAAACTTTGGTCAAACAAGCTTGACCAAGTTTGACCAAAGTTTAATAGAATAGTATAAAGGTCTCAAACCTGATTCGAATGGAAATCTACCCTTTTTTGAAAAAATAGAAGGTTTATAAAGGTCTAAATATAGTTTTTCACCTATTAGTAGAAAGATAATCGCATCTTTAAACCAATGGAAACTTTGGTCAAACAAGCTTGACCAAGGGTGACCAAAGTTTAATAGACTAGTATAAAGGTCTCAAATCCGATTCGGATGGAAATCTACCCTTTTTTGAACAAATAGAAGGTTTATAAAGGTCTAAATATAGTTTTTAACCTATGAGGAGAAAGATAATCGCATGTTTACACCAATGGAAACTTTGGTAAAACAAGCTTGACCAAGTTTGACCAAAGTTTAATAGAGTAGTATAAAGGTCTAAGACCCGATTCGAATGGAAATGTACCCTTTTTTGAACAAATAGAAGGTTTACAAAGGTCTAAATACATTTATTAACCTATTAGGAGAAAGATAATTGTATCTTTAGACCAATGGAAACTTTGGTCAAACAAGCTTGACCAAGTTTGACCAAAGTTTAATAGACTAGTATAAAGGTCAAAAACCTGATTCGAATGGAAATCTTCCCTTTTTTGAACCAATAGAAGGCTTATAAAGGTCTAAATATAGTTTTTAAACTATTAGGAGAAATGTAATCGCATCTTTAAACCAATGGAAACTTTGGTAAAACAAGCTTGACCAAGTTTGACAAAAGTTTAATAGACTAGTATAAAGGTCTAAAACCCGATTCGAATGGAAATCTATCCTTTTTTGAACCAATAGAAGGTTTATAAAGGTCTAAATATAGTTTTTAACCTATTAGGTGAAAGATAATCGCATCTTTAAACCGATGGAAACTTTGGTAAAACAAGCTTGACCAAGTTTGACCAAAGTTTAATAGACTAGTATAAAGGTCTAAAACCCGATTCGAATGGAAATCTATCCTTTTTTGAACCAATAGAAGGTTTATAAAGGTCTAAATATAGTTTTTAACCTATTAGTTGAAAGATAATCGCATGTTTAGACCAATGAAAACTTTGGTCAAACAAGCTTGACCAAGTTTGACCAAAGTTTAATAGATAAGTATAAAGGTCTAAAACCCGATTCGAATGGAAATCTACCCTTTTTTGAACAAATAGAAGGTTTATAAAGGCCTAAATATTGTATTTAACCTATCAGTAGAAAGATAATCGTATCTTTAAACCAATGGAAACTTTGGTAAAACAAGCTTGACCAAGTTTGACCAAAGTTTAATAGACTAGTATAAAGGTCTAAAACCCGATTCGAATGGAAATCTTCCCTTTTTTGAACAAAGAGAAGGTTTATAAAGGTCTAAATATTGTTTTTAACCTATTAGGAGAAATATAATCGCAGCTTTAAACCAATTGAAACTTTGCTTAAACAAGCTTGACCAAGTTTGACCAAAGTTTAATAGACTAGTATAAAGGTCAAAATCCTGATTCGAATGGAAATCTACCCTTTTTTGAACAAATAGAAGGCTTATAAAGGTCTAAATATAGTTTTTAAACTATTAGGAGAAATATAATTGCATCTTTAAACCAATGGAAACTTTGGTAAAACAAGCTTGACCAAGTTTGACCAAAGTTTAATAGACTAGTATAAAGGTCTAAAACCCGATTCGAATGGAAATCTACCCTTTTTTGAACCAATAGAAGGTTTATAAAGGTCTAAATATAGTTTTTAACCTATTAGGTGAAAGATAATCGCACCTTTAAACCGATGGAAACTTTGGTCAAACAAGCTTGACCAAGTTTGACCAAAGTTTAATAGACTAGTATAAAGGTCTCAAATCCGATTCGAATGGAAATCTACCCTTTTTTGAACAAGTAGAAGGTTTATAAAGGTCTAAATATAGTTTTTCACCTATTAGTAGAAAGATAATCGCATCTTTAAACCAATGGAAACTTTGGTCAAACAAGCTTGACCAAGGGTGACCAAAGTTTAATAGACTAGCATAAAGGTCTCAAACCTGATTCGAATGGAAATCTACCCTTTTTTAAACAAATAGAAGGTTTATAAAGGTCTAAATATAGTTTTTAACCTATTAGGAGAAAGATAATCGCATGTTTACACCAATGGAAACTTTGGTAAAACAAGCTTGACCAAGTTTGACCAAAGTTTAATAGAGTAGTATAAAGGTCTAAGACCCGATTCGAATGGAAATGTACCCTTATTTGAATAAATAGAAGGTTTACAAAGGTCTAAATACATTTATTAACCTATTAGGAGAAAGATAATCGCATCTTTAGACCAATGTAAACTTTGGTCAAACAAGCTTGACCGAGTTTGACCAAAGTTAAATACACTAGTATAAAGGTCTAAGACCCGATTCGAATGGAAATCTACCCTTTTTTGAACAAATATAAGGTTTATAAAGGTCTAAATATTGTTTTTATCCTATTAGGTGAAAGATAATATCATCTTTAAATCAATGGAAACTTTGGTCAAACAAGTTTGACCAAGTTTGACCAAAGTTTAATAGACTAGTATAAAGGTCTAACACCCGATTCGAATGGAAATCTACCCTTTTTTGAACAAAGAGAAGGTTTATAAAGGTCTAAATATAATTTTTAACCTATTAGGAGAAAGATAATTGTATCTTTAGACCAATGGAAACTTTGGTCAAACAATCTTGACCAAGTTTCACCAAAGTTTAATAGACTAGTATAAAGGTCAGAAACCTGATTCGAATGGAAATCTTCCCTTTTTTGAACCAATAGAAGGCTTATAAAGGTCTAAATATAGTTTTTAAACTATTAGGAGAAATATAATCGCATCTTTAAACCAATGGAAACTTTGGTAAAACAAGCTTGACCATGTTTGACCAAAGTTTAATAGACTAGTATAAAGGTCTAAAACCCGATTCGAATTTAAATCTACCCTTTTTTGAACCAATAGAAGGTTTATAAAGGTCTAAATATAGTTTTTAACCTATTAGGTGAAAGATAATCGCATCTTTAAACCAATGGAAACTTTGGTCAAACAAGCTTGACCAAGGTTGACCAAAGTTTAATAGACTAGTATAAAGGTCTCAAATCCGATTCGAATGGAAATCTACCCTTTTTTGAACAAATAGAAGGTTTACAAAGGTCTAAATACATTTATTAACCAATTAGGAGAAAGATAATCGCATCTTTAGACCAATGTAAACTTTGGTCAAACAATCTTGACCGAGTTTGACAAAAGTTTAATAGACTAGTATAAAGGTTTAAGACCCGATTCGAATGGAAATCTACCCTTTTTTGAACAAATAGAAGGTTTATAAAGGTCTAAATATTGTATTTAACCTATTAGGTGAAATATAATCTCATCTTTAAACCAATGGAAACTTTGGTCAAACAAGTTTGACCAAGTTTGACCAAAGTTTAATAGACTAGTATAAAGGTCTAAAACCCGATCCGAATGGAAATCTACCCTTTTTTGAACAAAGAGAAGGTTTATAAAGGTCTAAATATAATTTTTAACCTATTAGGAGAAAGATAATTGTATCTTTAGACCAATGGAAACTTTGGTCAAACAAGCTTGACCAAGTTTGAGCAAAGTTTAATAGACTAGTATAAAGGTCAAAAACCTGATTCGAATGGAAATCTTCCCTTTTTTGAACCAATTGAAGGCTTATAAAGGTCTAAATATAGTTTTTAAACTATTAGGAGAAATATAATCGCATATTTAAACCAATGGAAACTTTGTTAAAACAAGCTTGACCAAGTTTGACCAAAGTTTAATAGACTAGTATAAAGGTCTAAAACCCGATTCGAATGGAAATCTACCATTTTTTGAATAAATAGAAGGTTTATAAAGGTCTAAATATTGTTTTTAACCTATTAAGTGAAAGATAATCTCATCTTTAAACCAATGGAAACTTTGGTCAAACAAGTTTGACCAAAGTTTAATAGCCTAGTATAAAGGTCTAAAACCCGATTCGAATGGAAATCTTCCCTTTTTTGAACCAATAGAAGGCTTATAAAGGTCTAAATATAGTTTTTAAACTATTAGGAGAAATATAATCGCATCTTTAAACCAATGGAAACTTTGGTAAAACAAGCTTGACCAAGTTTGACCAAAGTTTAATAGACTAGTATAAAGGTCTAAAACCCGATTCGAATGGAAATCTACCCTTTTTTTAACCAATAGAAGGTTTATAAAGGTCTAAATATAGTTTTTAACCTATTAGGTGAAAGATAATCGCATCTTTAAACCGATGGAAACTTTGGTCAAACAAGCTTGACCAAGTTTGACCAAAGTTTAATAGACTAGTATAAAGGTCTCAAACCTGATTCGAATGGAAATCTACCCTTTTTTGAAAAAATAGAAGGTTTATAAAGGTCTAAATATAGTTTTTAACCTATTAGGAGAAAGATAATCGCATCTTTAAACCAATGGAAACTTTGGTCAAACAAGCTTGACCAAGGTTGACCAAAGTTTAATAGACTAGTATAAAGGTCTCAAATCCGATTCGAATGGAAATCTACCCTTTTTTGAACAAATAGAAGGTTTACAAAGGTCTAAATACATTTATTAACCTATTAGGAGAAAGATAATCGCATCTTTAGACCAATGTAAACTTTGGTCAAACAATCTTGACCGAGTTTGACAAAAGTTTAATAGACTAGTATAAAGGTCTAAGACCCGATTCGAATGGAAATCTACCCTTTTTTGAACAAATAGAAGGTTTATAAAGGTCTAAATATTGTTTTTAACCTATTAGGTGAAATATAATCTCATCTTTAAACCAATGGAAACTTTGGTCAAACAAGTTTGACCAAGTTTGACCAAAGTTTAATAGACTAGTATAAAGGTCTAAAACCCGATCCGAATGGAAATCTACCCTTTTTTGAACAAAGAGAAGGTTTATAAAGGTCTAAATATAATTTTTAACCTATTAGGAGAAAGATAATTGTATCTTTAGACCAATGGAAACTTTGGTCAAACAAGCTTGACCAAGTTTGAGCAAAGTTTAATAGACTAGTATAAAGGTCAAAAACCTGATTCGAATGGAAATCTTCCCTTTTTTGAACCAATTGAAGGCTTATAAAGGTCTAAATATAGTTTTTAAACTATTAGGAGAAATATAATCGCATATTTAAACCAATGGAAACTTTGTTAAAACAAGCTTGACCAAGTTTGACCAAAGTTTAATAGACTAGTATAAAGGTCTAAAACCCGATTCGAATGGAAATCTACCATTTTTTGAATAAATAGAAGGTTTATAAAGGTCTAAATATTGTTTTTAACCTATTAAGTGAAAGATAATCTCATCTTTAAACCAATGGAAACTTTGGTCAAACAAGTTTGACCAAAGTTTAATAGCCTAGTATAAAGGTCTAAAATCCGATTCGAATGGAAATCTTCCCTTTTTTGAACCAATAGAAGGCTTATAAAGGTCTAAATATAGTTTTTAAACTATTAGGAGAAATATAATCGCATCTTTAAACCAATGGAAACTTTGGTAAAACAAGCTTGACCAAGTTTGACCAAAGTTTAATAGACTAGTATAAAGGTCTAAAACCCGATTCGAATGGAAATCTACCCTTTTTTTAACCAATAGAAGGTTTATAAAGGTCTAAATATAGTTTTTAACCTATTAGGTGAAAGATAATCGCATCTTTAAACCGATGGAAACTTTGGTCAAACAAGCTTGACCAAGTTTGACCAAAGTTTAATAGACTAGTATAAAGGTCTAAAACCTGATTCGAATGGAAATCTACCCTTTTTTGAAAAAATAGAAGGTTTATAAAGGTCTAAATATAGTTTTTAACCTATTAGGAGAAAGATAATCGCATCTTTAAACCAATGGAAACTTTGGTCAAACAAGCTTGACCAAGGTTGACCAAAGTTTAATAGACTAGTATAAAGGTCTCAAATCCGATTCGAATGGAAATCTACCCTTTTTTGAACAAATAGAAGGTTTACAAAGGTCTAAATACATTTATTAACCTATTAGGAGAAAGATAATCGCATCTTTAGACCAATGTAAACTTTGGTCAAACAATCTTGACCGAGTTTGACAAAAGTTTAATAGACTAGTATAAAGGTCTAAGACCCGATTCGAATGGAAATCTACCCTTTTTTGAACAAATAGAAGGTTTATAAAGGTCTAAATATTGTGATTAACCTATTAGGTGAAATATAATCTCATCTTTAAACCAATGGAAACTTTGGTCAAACAAGTTTGACCAAGTTTGACCAAAGTTTAATAGACTAGTATAAAGGTCTAAAACCCGATCCGAATGGAAATCTACCCTTTTTTGAACAAAGAGAAGGTTTATAAAGGTCTAAATATAATTTTTAACCTATTAGGAGAAAGATAATTGTATCTTTAGACCAATGGAAACTTTGGTCAAACAAGCTTGACCAAGTTTGAGCAAAGTTTAATAGACTAGTATAAAGGTCAAAAACCTGATTCGAATGGAAATCTTCCCTTTTTTGAACCAATTGAAGGCTTATAAAGGTCTAAATATAGTTTTTAAACTATTAGGAGAAATATAATCGCATATTTAAACCAATGGAAACTTTGTTAAAACAAGCTTGACCAAGTTTGACCAAAGTTTAATAGACTAGTATAAAGGTCTAAAACCCGATTCGAATGGAAATCTACCATTTTTTGAATAAATAGAAGGTTTATAAAGGTCTAAATATTGTTTTTAACCTATTAAGTGAAAGATAATCTCATCTTTAAACCAATGGAAACTTTGGTCAAACAAGTTTGTCCAAAGTTTAATAGCCTAGTATAAAGGTCTAAAACCCGATTCGAATGGAAATCTTCCCTTTTTTGAACCAATAGAAGGCTTATAAAGGTCTAAATATAGTTTTTAAACTATTAGGAGAAATATAATCGCATCTTTAAACCAATGGAAACTTTGGTAAAACAAGCTTGACCAAGTTTGACCAAAGTTTAATAGACTAGTATAAAGGTCTAAAACCCGATTCGAATGGAAATCTACCCTTTTTTTAACCAATAGAAGGTTTATAAAGGTCTAAATATAGTTTTTAACCTATTAGGTGAAAGATAATCGCATCTTTAAACCGATGGAAACTTTGGTCAAACAAGCTTGACCAAGTTTGACCAAAGTTTAATAGACTAGTATAAAGGTCTCAAACCTGATTCGAATGGAAATCTACCCTTTTTTGAAAAAATAGAAGGTTTATAAAGGTCTAAATATAGTTTTTAACCTATTAGGAGGAAGATAATCGCATCTTTAAACCAATGGAAACTTTGGTCAAACAAGCTTGACCAAGGTTGACCAAAGTTTAATAGACTAGTATAAAGGTCTCAAATCCGATTCGAATGGAAATCTACCCTTTTTTGAACAAATAGAAGGTTTACAAAGGTCTAAATACATTTATTAACCTATTAGGAGAAAGATAATCGCATCTTTAGACCAATGTAAACTTTGGTCAAACAATCTTGACCGAGTTTGACAAAAGTTTAATAGACTAGTATAAAGGTCTAAGACCCGATTCGAATGGAAATCTACCCTTTTTGGAACAAATAGAAGGTTTATAAAGGTCTAAATATTGTTTTTAACCTATTAGGTGAAATATAATCTCATCTTTAAACCAATGGAAACTTTGGTCAAACAAGTTTGACCAAGTTTGACCAAAGTTTAATAGACTAGTATAAAGGTCTAAAACCCGATCCGAATGGAAATCTACCCTTTTTTGAACAAAGAGAAGGTTTATAAAGGTCTAAATATAATTTTTAACCTATTAGGAGAAAGATAATTGTATCTTTAGACCAATGGAAACTTTGGTCAAACAAGCTTGACCAAGTTTGAGCAAAGTTTAATAGACTAGTATAAAGGTCAAAAACCTGATTCGAATGGAAATCTTCCCTTTTTTGAACCAATTGAAGGCTTGTAAAGGTCTAAATATAGTTTTTAAACTATTAGGAGAAATATAATCGCATATTTAAACCAATGGAAACTTTGTTAAAACAAGCTTGACCAAGTTTGACCAAAGTTTAATAGACTAGTATAAAGGTCTAAAACCCGATTCGAATGGAAATCTACCATTTTTTGAATAAATAGAAGGTTTATAAAGGTCTAAATATTGTTTTTAACCTATTAAGTGAAAGATAATCTCATCTTTAAACCAATGGAAACTTTGGTCAAACAAGTTTGTCCAAAGTTTAATAGCCTAGTATAAAGGTCTAAAACCCGATTCGAATGGAAATCTTCCCTTTTTTGAACCAATAGAAGGCTTATAAAGGTCTAAATATAGTTTTTAAACTATTAGGAGAAATATAATCGCATCTTTAAACCAATGGAAACTTTGGTAAAACAAGCTTGACCAAGTTTGACCAAAGTTTAATAGACTAGTATAAAGGTCTAAAACCCGATTCGAATGGAAATCTACCCTTTTTTTAACCAATAGAAGGTTTATAAAGGTCTAAATATAGTTTTTAACCTATTAGGTGAAAGATAATCGCATCTTTAAACCGATGGAAACTTTGGTCAAACAAGCTTGACCAAGTTTGACCAAAGTTTAATAGACTAGTATAAAGGTCTCAAACCTGATTCGAATGGAAATCTACCCTTTTTTGAAAAAATAGAAGGTTTATAAAGGTCTAAATATAGTTTTTAACCTATTAGGAGAAAGATAATCGCATCTTTAAACCAATGGAAACTTTGGTCAAACAAGCTTGACCAAGGTTGACCAAAGTTTAATAGACTAGTATAAAGGTCTCAAATCCGATTCGAATGGAAATCTACCCTTTTTTGAACAAATAGAAGGTTTACAAAGGTCTAAATACATTTATTAACCTATTAGGAGAAAGATAATCGCATCTTTAGACCAATGTAAACTTTGGTCAAACAATCTTGACCGAGTTTGACAAAAGTTTAATAGACTAGTATAAAGGTCTAAGACCCGATTCGAATGGAAATCTACCCTTTTTTGAACAAATAGAAGGTTTATAAAGGTCTAAATATTGTTTTTAACCTATTAGGTGAAATATAATCTCATCTTTAAACCAATGGAAACTTTGGTCAAACAAGTTTGACCAAGTTTGACCAAAGTTTAATAGACTAGTATAAAGGTCTAAAACCCGATCCGAATGGAAATCTACCCTTTTTTGAACAAAGAGAAGGTTTATAAAGGTCTAAATATAATTTTTAACCTATTAGGAGAAAGATAATTGTATCTTTAGACCAATGGAAACTTTGGTCAAACAAGCTTGACCAAGTTTGAGCAAAGTTTAATAGACTAGTATAAAGGTCAAAAACCTGATTCGAATGGAAATCTTCCCTTTTTTGAACCAATTGAAGGCTTATAAAGGTCTAAATATAGTTTTTAAACTATTAGGAGAAATATAATCGCATATTTAAACCAATGGAAACTTTGTTAAAACAAGCTTGACCAAGTTTGACCAAAGTTTAATAGACTAGTATAAAGGTCTAAAACCCGATTCGAATGGAAATCTACCATTTTTTGAATAAATAGAAGGTTTATAAAGGTCTAAATATTGTTTTTAACCTATTAAGTGAAAGATAATCTCATCTTTAAACCAATGGAAACTTTGGTCAAACAAGTTTGACCAAAGTTTAATAGCCTAGTATAAAGGTCTAAAACCCGATTCGAATGGAAATCTTCCCTTTTTTGAACCAAGAGAAGGCTTATAAAGGTCTAAATATAGTTTTTAAACTATTAGGAGAAATATAATCGCATCTTTAAACCAATGGAAACTTTGGTAAAACAAGCTTGACCAAGTTTGACCAAAGTTTAATAGACTAGTATAAAGGTCTAAAACCCGATTCGAATGGAAATCTACCCTTTTTTTAACCAATAGAAGGTTTATAAAGGTCTAAATATAGTTTTTAACCTATTAGGTGAAAGATAATCGCATCTTTAAACCGATGGAAACTTTGGTCAAACAAGCTTGACTAAGTTTGACCAAAGTTTAATAGACTAGTATAAAGGTCTCAAACCTGATTCGAATGGAAATCTACCCTTTTATGAAAAAATAGAAGGTTTATAAAGGTCTAAATATAGTTTTTAACCTATTAGGAGAAAGATAATCGCATCTTTAAACCAATGGAAACTTTGGTCAAACAAGCTTGACCAAGGTTGACCAAAGTTTAATAGACTAGTATAAAGGTCTCAAATCCGATTCGAATGGAAATCTACCCTTTTTTGAACAAATAGAAGGTTTACAAAGGTCTAAATACATTTATTAACCTATTAGGAGAAAGATAATCGCATCTTTAGATCAATGTAAACTTTGGTCAAACAATCTTGACCGAGTTTGACCAAAGTTTAATAGACTAGTATAAAGGTCTAAGACCCGATTCGAATGGAAATCCACCCTTTTTTGAACAAAGAGAGGGTTTATAAAGGTCTAAATATAATTTTTAACCTATTAGGAGAAAGATAATTGTATCTTTAGACCAATGGAAACTTTGTTAAAACAAGCTTGAACAAGTTTGACCAAAGTTTAATAGACTAGTATAAAGGTCTAAAACCCGATTCGAATGGAAATCTTCCCTTTTTTGAACCAATAGAAGGCTTATAAAGGTCTAAATATAGTTGTTAAACTATTAGGAGAAATATAATCGCATCTTTAAACCAATGGAAACTTTGGTAAAACAAGCTTGACCAAGTTTGACCAAAGTTTAATAGACTAGTATAAAGGTCTAAAACCCGATTCGAATGGAAATCTACCCTTTTTTGAATAAATAGAAGGTTTATAAAGGTCTAAATATTGTTTTTAACCTATTAAGTGTAAGATAATCTCATCTTTAAACCAATGGAAACTTTGGTCAAACAAGTTTGACCAAGTTTTACCAAAGTTTAATAGCCTAGTATAAAGGTCTAAAACCCGATTCGAATGGAAATCTTCCCTTTTTTGAACCAATAGAAGGCTTATAAAGGTCTAAATATAGTTGTTAAACTATTAGGAGAAATATAATCGCATCTTTAAACCAATGGAAACTTTGGTAAAACAAGCTTGACCAAGTTTGACCAAAGTTTAATAGACTAGTATAAAGGTCTAAAACCCGATTCGAATGGAAATCTACCCTTTTTTTAACCAATAGAAGGTTTATAAAGGTCTAAATATAGTTTTTAACCTATTAGGTGAAAGATAATCGCATCTTTAAACCGATGGAAACTTTGGTCAAACAAGCTTGACCAAGTTTGACCAAAGTTTAATAGACTAGTATAAAGGTCTCAAACCTGATTCGAATGGAAATCTACCCTTTTTTGAAAAAATAGAAGGTTTATAAAGGTCTAAATATAGTTTTTAACCTATTAGGAGGAAGATAATCGCATCTTTAAACCAATGGAAACTTTGGTCAAACAAGCTTGACCAAGGTTGACCAAAGTTTAATAGACTAGTATAAAGGTCTCAAATCCGATTCGAATGGAAATCTACCCTTTTTTGAACAAATAGAAGGTTTACAAAGGTCTAAATACATTTATTAACCTATTAGGAGAAAGATAATCGCATCTTTAGACCAATGTAAACTTTGGTCAAACAATCTTGACCGAGTTTGACAAAAGTTTAATAGACTAGTATAAAGGTCTAAGACCCGATTCGAATGGAAATCTACCCTTTTTGGAACAAATAGAAGGTTTATAAAGGTCTAAATATTGTTTTTAACCTATTAGGTGAAATATAATCTCATCTTTAAACCAATGGAAACTTTGGTCAAACAAGTTTGACCAAGTTTGACCAAAGTTTAATAGACTAGTATAAAGGTCTAAAACCCGATCCGAATGGAAATCTACCCTTTTTTGAACAAAGAGAAGGTTTATAAAGGTCTAAATATAATTTTTAACCTATTAGGAGAAAGATAATTGTATCTTTAGACCAATGGAAACTTTGGTCAAACAAGCTTGACCAAGTTTGAGCAAAGTTTAATAGACTAGTATAAAGGTCAAAAACCTGATTCGAATGGAAATCTTCCCTTTTTTGAACCAATTGAAGGCTTGTAAAGGTCTAAATATAGTTTTTAAACTATTAGGAGAAATATAATCGCATATTTAAACCAATGGAAACTTTGTTAAAACAAGCTTGACCAAGTTTGACCAAAGTTTAATAGACTAGTATAAAGGTCTAAAACCCGATTCGAATGGAAATCTACCATTTTTTGAATAAATAGAAGGTTTATAAAGGTCTAAATATTGTTTTTAACCTATTAAGTGAAAGATAATCTCATCTTTAAACCAATGGAAACTTTGGTCAAACAAGTTTGTCCAAAGTTTAATAGCCTAGTATAAAGGTCTAAAACCCGATTCGAATGGAAATCTTCCCTTTTTTGAACCAATAGAAGGCTTATAAAGGTCTAAATATAGTTTTTAAACTATTAGGAGAAATATAATCGCATCTTTAAACCAATGGAAACTTTGGTAAAACAAGCTTGACCAAGTTTGACCAAAGTTTAATAGACTAGTATAAAGGTCTAAAACCCGATTCGAATGGAAATCTACCCTTTTTTTAACCAATAGAAGGTTTATAAAGGTCTAAATATAGTTTTTAACCTATTAGGTGAAAGATAATCGCATCTTTAAACCGATGGAAACTTTGGTCAAACAAGCTTGACCAAGTTTGACCAAAGTTTAATAGACTAGTATAAAGGTCTCAAACCTGATTCGAATGGAAATCTACCCTTTTTTGAAAAAATAGAAGGTTTATAAAGGTCTAAATATAGTTTTTAACCTATTAGGAGAAAGATAATCGCATCTTTAAACCAATGGAAACTTTGGTCAAACAAGCTTGACCAAGGTTGACCAAAGTTTAATAGACTAGTATAAAGGTCTCAAATCCGATTCGAATGGAAATCTACCCTTTTTTGAACAAATAGAAGGTTTACAAAGGTCTAAATACATTTATTAACCTATTAGGAGAAAGATAATCGCATCTTTAGACCAATGTAAACTTTGGTCAAACAATCTTGACCGAGTTTGACAAAAGTTTAATAGACTAGTATAAAGGTCTAAGACCCGATTCGAATGGAAATCTACCCTTTTTTGAACAAATAGAAGGTTTATAAAGGTCTAAATATTGTTTTTAACCTATTAGGTGAAATATAATCTCATCTTTAAACCAATGGAAACTTTGGTCAAACAAGTTTGACCAAGTTTGACCAAAGTTTAATAGACTAGTATAAAGGTCTAAAACCCGATCCGAATGGAAATCTACCCTTTTTTGAACAAAGAGAAGGTTTATAAAGGTCTAAATATAATTTTTAACCTATTAGGAGAAAGATAATTGTATCTTTAGACCAATGGAAACTTTGGTCAAACAAGCTTGACCAAGTTTGAGCAAAGTTTAATAGACTAGTATAAAGGTCAAAAACCTGATTCGAATGGAAATCTTCCCTTTTTTGAACCAATTGAAGGCTTATAAAGGTCTAAATATAGTTTTTAAACTATTAGGAGAAATATAATCGCATATTTAAACCAATGGAAACTTTGTTAAAACAAGCTTGACCAAGTTTGACCAAAGTTTAATAGACTAGTATAAAGGTCTAAAACCCGATTCGAATGGAAATCTACCATTTTTTGAATAAATAGAAGGTTTATAAAGGTCTAAATATTGTTTTTAACCTATTAAGTGAAAGATAATCTCATCTTTAAACCAATGGAAACTTTGGTCAAACAAGTTTGACCAAAGTTTAATAGCCTAGTATAAAGGTCTAAAACCCGATTCGAATGGAAATCTTCCCTTTTTTGAACCAAGAGAAGGCTTATAAAGGTCTAAATATAGTTTTTAAACTATTAGGAGAAATATAATCGCATCTTTAAACCAATGGAAACTTTGGTAAAACAAGCTTGACCAAGTTTGACCAAAGTTTAATAGACTAGTATAAAGGTCTAAAACCCGATTCGAATGGAAATCTACCCTTTTTTTAACCAATAGAAGGTTTATAAAGGTCTAAATATAGTTTTTAACCTATTAGGTGAAAGATAATCGCATCTTTAAACCGATGGAAACTTTGGTCAAACAAGCTTGACTAAGTTTGACCAAAGTTTAATAGACTAGTATAAAGGTCTCAAATCTGATTCGAATGGAAATCTACCCTTTTATGAAAAAATAGAAGGTTTATAAAGGTCTAAATATAGTTTTTAACCTATTAGGAGAAAGATAATCGCATCATTAAACCAATGGAAACTTTGGTCAAACAAGCTTGACCAAGGTTGACCAAAGTTTAATAGACTAGTATAAAGGTCTCAAATCCGATTCGAATGGAAATCTACCCTTTTTTGAACAAATAGAAGGTTTACAAAGGTCTAAATACATTTATTAACCTATTAGGAGAAAGATAATCGCATCTTTAGATCAATGTAAACTTTGGTCAAACAATCTTGACCGAGTTTGACCAAAGTTTAATAGACTAGTATAAAGGTCTAAGACCCGATTCGAATGGAAATCCACCCTTTTTTGAACAAAGAGAGGGTTTATAAAGGTCTAAATATAATTTTTAACCTATTAGGAGAAAGATAATTGTATCTTTAGACCAATGGAAACTTTGTTAAAACAAGCTTGAACAAGTTTGACCAAAGTTTAATAGACTAGTATAAAGGTCTAAAACCCGATTCGAATGGAAATCTTCCCTTTTTTGAACCAATAGAAGGCTTATAAAGGTCTAAATATAGTTGTTAAACTATTAGGAGAAATATAATCGCATCTTTAAACCAATGGAAACTTTGGTAAAACAAGCTTGACCAAGTTTGACCAAAGTTTAATAGACTAGTATAAAGGTCTAAAACCCGATTCGAATGGAAATCTACCCTTTTTTGAATAAATAGAAGGTTTATAAAGGTCTAAATATTGTTTTTAACCTATTAAGTGTAAGATAATCTCATCTTTAAACCAATGGAAACTTTGGTCAAACAAGTTTGACCAAGTTTTACCAAAGTTTAATAGCCTAGTATAAAGGTCTAAAACCCGATTCGAATGGAAATCTTCCCTTTTTTGAACCAATAGAAGGCTTATAAAGGTCTAAATATAGTTGTTAAACTATTAGGAGAAATATAATCGCATCTTTAAACCAATGGAAACTTTGGTAAAACAAGCTTGACCAAGTTTGACCAAAGTTTAATAGACTAGTATAAAGGTCTAAAACCCGATTCGAATGGAAATCTACCCTTTTTTGAACCAATAGAAGGTTTATAAAGGTCTAAATATAGTTTTTAACCTATTAGGTGAAAGATAATCGCATCTTTAAACCGATGGAAACTTTGGTCAAACAAGCTTGACCAAGTTTGACCAAAGTTTAATAGACTAGTATAAAGGTCTCAAACCTGATTCGAATGGAAATCTACCCTTTTTTGAAAAAATAGAAGGTTTATAAAGGTCTAAATATAGTTTTTAACCTATTAGGAGAAAGATAATCGCATCTTTAAACCAATGGAAACTTTAGTCAAAGAAGCTTGACCAAGGTTGACCAAAGTTTAATAGACTAGTATAAAGGTCTCAAATCCGATTCGAATGGAAATCTACCCTTTTTTGAACAAATAGAAGGTTTATAAAGGTCTAAATATAGTATTTAACCTATTAGGAGAAAGATAATCGCATGTTTAGACGAATGGAAATTTTGGTCAAACAAGCTTGACCAAGTTTTACCAAAGTTTAATAGACTAGTATAAAGGTCTAAAACCCGATTCGAATGGAAATCTACCCTTTTTTGAACAAATAGAAGGTTTACAAAGGTCTAAATACATTTATTAACCTATTAGGAGAAAGATAATCGCATCTTTAGACCAATGGAAACTTTGGTCAAACAAGCTTGACCAAGTTTGACCAAAGTTTAATAGACTAGTATAAAGGTCTAAGACCCGATTCGAATGGAAATGTACCCTTTTTTGAACAAATAGAAGGTTTACAAAGGTCTAAATACATTTATTAACCTATTAGGAGAAAGATAATCGCATCTTTAGATCAATGTAAACTTTGGTCAAACAATCTTGACCAAGTTTGACCAAAGTTTAATAGACTAGTATAAAGGTCTAAGACCCGATTCGAATGGAAATCCACCCTTTTTTGAACAAAGAGAGGGTTTATAAAGGTCTAAATATAATTTTTAACCTATTAGGAGAAAGATAATTGTATCTTTAGACCAATGGAAACTTTGGTCAAACAAGCTTGAACAAGTTTGACCAAAGTTTAATAGACTAGTATAAAGGTCTAAAACCCGATTCGAATGGAAATCTACCCTTTTTTGAATAAATAGAAGGTTTATAAAGGTCTAAATATTGTTTTTAACCTATTAAGTGTAAGATAATCTCATCTTTAAACCAATGGAAACTTAGGTCAAACAAGTTTGACCAAGTTTGACCAAAGTTTAATAGCCTAGTATAAAGGTCTCAAATCCGATTCGAATGGAAATCTACCCTTTTTTTAACAAATAGAAGGTTTATAAAGGTCTAAATATAGTTTTTAACCTATTAGGAGAAAGATAATCGCATGTTTAGACGAATGGAAATTTTGGTCAAACAAGCTTGACCAAGTTTGACCAAAGTTTAATAGACTAGTTTAAAGGTCTAAAACCCGATCCGAATGGAAATCTACCCTTTTTTGAACAAAGAGAAGGTTTATAAAAGTCTAAATATAATTTTTAACCTATTAGGAGAAAGATAATTGTATCTTTAGACCAATGGAAACTTTGGTCAAACAAGGTTGACCAAGTTTGAGCAAAGTTTAATAGACTAGTATAAAGGTCAAAAACCTGATTCGAATGGAAATCTTCCCTTTTTTGAACCAATTGAAGGCTTATAAAGGTCTAAATATAGTTTTTAAACTATTAGGAGAAATATAATCGCATATTTAAACCAATGGAAACTATGTTAAAACAAGCTTGACCAAGTTTGACCAAAGTTTAAAAGACTAGTATAAAGGTCTAAAACCCGATTCGAATGGAAATCTACCCTTTTTTGAATAAATAGAAGGTTTATAAAGGTCTAAATATTGTTTTTAACCTATTAGGTGAAAGATAATCTCATCTTTAAACCATTGGAAACTTTGGTCAAACAAGTTTGACCAAGTTTGACCAAAGTTTAATAGACTAGTATAAAGGTCTAAAACCCGATTCGAATGGAAATCTACCCTTTTTTGAACCAATAGAAGGTTTATAAAGGTCTAAATATAGTTTTTAACCTATTAGGTGAAAGATAATCGCATCTTTAAACCGATGGAAACTTTGGTCAAACAAGCTTGACCAAGTTTGACCAAAGTTTAATAGACTAGTATAAAGGTCTCAAACCTGATTCGAATGGAAATCTACCCTTTTTTGAAAAAATAGAAGGTTTATAAAGGTCTAAATATAGTTTTTAACCTATTAGGAGAAAGATAATCGCATCTTTAAACCAATGGAAACATTGGTCAAACAAGCTTGACCAAGGTTGACCAAAGTTTAATAGACTAGTATAAAGGTCTCAAATCCGATTCGAATGGAAATCTACCCTTTTTTGAACAAATAGAAGGTTTATAAAGGTCTAAATATAGTTTTTAACCTATTAGGAGAAAGATAATCGCATGTTTAGACGAATGGAAATTTTGGTCAAACAAGCTTGACCAAGTTTTACCAAAGTTTAATAGACTAGTATAAAGGTCTAAAACCCGATTCGAATGGAAATCTACCCTTTTTTGAACAAATAGAAGGTTTACAAAGGTCTAAATACATTTATTAACCTATTAGGAGAAAGATAATCGCATCTTTAGACCAATGGAAACTTTGGTCAAACAAGCTTGACCAAGTTTGACCAAAGTTTAATAGAATAGTATAAAGGTCTAAGACCCGATTCGAATGGAAATGTACCCTTTTTTGAACAAATAGAAGGTTTACAAAGGTCTAAATACATTTATTAACCTATTAGGAGAAATATAATCGCATCTTTAGACCAATGTAAACTTTGGTCAAACAATCTTGACCGAGTTTGACCAAAGTTTAATAGACTAGTATAAAGGTCTAAGACCCGATTAGAATGGAAATCTACCCTTTTTTGAACAAATAGAAGGTTTATAAAGGTCTAAATATTGTTTTTAACCTATTAGGAGAAAGATAATCGCATCTTTAAACCAATGGAAACTTTGGTCAAACAAGCTTGACCAAGGTTGACCAAAGTTTAATAGACTAGTATAAAGGTCTCAAATCCGATTCGAATGGAAATCTACCCTTTTTTGAACAAATAGAAGGTTTATAAAGGTCTAAATATAGTTTTTAACCTATTAGGAGAAAGATAATCGCATGTTTAGACGAATGGAAATTTTGGTCAAACAAGCTTGACCAAGTTTTACCAAAGTTTAATAGACTAGTATAAAGGTCTAAAACCCGATTCGAATGGAAATCTACCCTTTTTTGAACAAATAGAAGGTTTACAAAGGTCTAAATACATTTATTAACCTATTAGGAGAAAGATAATCGCATCTTTAGACCAATGGAAACTTTGGTCAAACAAGCTTGACCAAGTTTGACCAAAGTTTAATAGAATAGTATAAAGGTCTAAGACCCGATTCGAATGGAAATGTACCCTTTTTTGAACAAATAGAAGGTTTATAAAGGTCTAAATACATTTATTAACCTATTAGGAGAAATATAATCGCATCTTTAGACCAATGTAAACTTTGGTCAAACAATCTTGACCGAGTTTGACCAAAGTTTAATAGACTAGTATAAAGGTCTAAAACCCGATCCGAATGGAAATCTACCCTTTTTTGAACAAAGAGAAGGTTTATAAAAGTCTAAATATAATTTTTAACCTATTAGGAGAAAGATAATTGTATCTTTAGACCAATGGAAACTTTGGTCAAACAAGCTTGACCAAGTTTGAGCAAAGTTTAATAGACTAGTATAAAGGTCAAAAACCTGATTCGAATGGAAATCTTCCCTTTTTTGAACCAATTGAAGGCTTATAAAGGTCTAAATATAGTTTTTAAACTATTAGGAGAAATATAATCGCATATTTAAACCAATGGAAACTATGTTAAAACAAGCTTGACCAAGTTTGACCAAAGTTTAATAGACTAGTATAAAGGTCTAAAACCCGATTCGAATGGAAATCTACCCTTTTTTTAACCAATAGAAGGTTTATAAAGGTCTAAATATAGTTTTTAACCTATTAGGTGAAAGATAATCGCATCTTTAAACCGATGGAAACTTTGGTCAAACAAGCTTGACCAAGTTTGACCAAAGTTTAATAGACTAGTATAAAGGTCTCAAACCTGATTCGAATGGAAATCTACCCTTTTATGAAAAAATAGAAGGTTTATAAAGGTCTAAATATAGTTTTTAACCTATTAGGAGAAAGATAATCGCATCTTTAAACCAATGGAAACTTTGGTCAAACAAGCTTGACCAAGGTTGACCAAAGTTTAATAGACTAGTATAAAGGTCTCAAATCCGATTCGAATGGAAATCTACCCTTTTTTGAACAAATAGAAGGTTTACAAAGGTCTAAATACATTTATTAACCTATTAGGAGAAAGATAATCGCATCTTTAGATCAATGTAAACTTTGGTCAAACAATCTTGACCGAGTTTGACCAAAGTTTAATAGACTAGTATAAAGGTCTAAGACCCGATTAGAATGGAAATCTACCCTTTTTTGAACAAATAGAAGGTTTATAAAGGTCTAAATATTTTTTTTAACCTATTAGGTGAAATATAATCTCATCTTTAAACCAATGGAAACTTTGGTCAAACAAGTTTGACCAAGTTTGACCAAAGTTTAATAGACTAGTATAAAGGTCTAAGACCCGATTCGAATGGAAATCCAGCCTTTTTTGAACAAAGAGAGGGTTTATAAAGGTCTAAATATAATTTTTAACCTATTAGGAGAAAGATAATTGTATCTTTAGACCAATGGAAACTTTGGTCAAACAAGCTTGAACAAGTTTGACCAAAGTTTAATAGACTAGTATAAAGGTCTAAAACCCGATTTGAATGGAAATCTACCCTTTTTTGAATAAATAGAAGGTTTATAAAGGTCTAAATATTGTTTTTAACCTATTAAGTGTAAGATAATCTCATCTTTAAACCAATGGAAACTTTGGTCAAACAACTTTGACCAAGTTTGACCAAAGTTTAATAGCCTAGTATAAAGGTCTAAAACCCGATTCGAATGGAAATCTTCCCTTTTTTGAACCAATAGAAGGCTTATAAAGGTCTAAATATAGTTGTTAAACTATTAGGAGAAATATAATCGCATCTTTAAACCAATGGAAACTTTGGTAAAACAAGCTTGACCAAGTTTGACCAAAGTTTAATAGACTAGTATAAAGGTCTAAAACCCGATTCGAATGGAAATCTACCCTTTTTTGAACCAATAGAAGGTTTATAAAGGTCTAAATATAGTTTTTAACCTATTAGGTGAAAGATAATCGCATCTTTAAACCGATGGAAACTTTGGTCAAACAAGCTTGACCAAGTTTGACCAAAGTTTAATAGACTAGTATAAAGGTCTCAAACCTGATTCGAATGGAAATCTACCCTTTTTTGAAAAAATAGAAGGTTTATAAAGGTCTAAATATAGTTTTTAACCTATTAGGAGAAAGATAATCGCATCTTTAAACCAATGGAAACTTTAGTCAAAGAAGCTTGACCAAGGTTGACCAAAGTTTAATAGACTAGTATAAAGGTCTCAAATCCGATTTGAATGGAAATCTACCCTTTTTTGAACAAATAGAAGGTTTATAAAGGTCTAAATATAGTATTTAACCTATTAGGAGAAAGATAATCGCATGTTTAGACGAATGGAAATTTTGGTCAAACAAGCTTGACCAAGTTTTACCAAAGTTTAATAGACTAGTATAAAGGTCTAAAACCCGATTCGAATGGAAATCTTCCCTTTTTTGAACAAATAGAAGGTTTACAAAGGTCTAAATACATTTATTAACCTATTAGGAGAAAGATAATCGCATCTTTAGACCAATGGAAACTTTGGTCAAACAAGCTTGACCAAGTTTGACCAAAGTTTAATAGAATAGTATAAAGGTCTAAGACCCGATTCGAATGGAAATGTACCCTTTTTTGAACAAATAGAAGGTTTACAAAGGTCTAAATACATTTATTAACCTATTAGGAGAAATATAATCGCATCTTTAGACCAATGTAAACTTTGGTCAAACAATCTTGACCGAGTTTGACCAAAGTTTAATAGACTAGTATAAAGGTCTAAGACCCGATTAGAATGGAAATCTACCCTTTTTTGAACAAATAGAAGGTTTATAAAGGTCTAAATATTTTTTTTAACCTATTAGGTGAAATATAATCTCATCTTTAAACCAATGGAAACTTTGGTCAAACAAGTTTGACCAAGTTTGACCAAAGTTTAATAGACTAGTATAAAGGTCTAAAATCCGATCCGAATGGAAATCTACCCTTTTTTGAACAAAGAGAAGGTTTATAAAGGTTTAAATATAATTTTTAACCTATTAGGAGAAAGATAATTGTATCTTTAGACCAATGGAAACTTTGGTCAAACAAGCTTGACTAAGTTTGACCAAAGTTTAATAGACTAGTATAAAGGTCAAAAACCTGATTCGAATGGAAATCTTCCCTTTTTTGAACCAATAGAAGGCTTATAAAGGTCTAAATATAGTTTTTAAACTATTAGGAGAAATGTAATCGCATCTTTAAACCAATGGAAACTTTGGTAAATCAAGCTTGAACAAGTTTGACCAAAGTTTGATAGACTAGTATAAAGGTCTAAAACCCGATTCGAATGGAAATCTATCCTTTTTTGAACCAATAGAAGGTTTATAAAGGTCTAAATATAGTTTTTAACCTATTAGGAGAAAGATAATCGCATCTTTAAACCGATGGAAACTTTGGTCAAACAAGCTTGACCAAGGTTGACCAAAGTTTAATAGACTAGTATAAAGGTCTAAAATCCGATTCGAATGGAAATCTACCCTTTTTTGAACAAATAGAAGGTTTATAAAGGTCTAAATATAGTTTTTAACCTATTAGGAGAAATATAATCGCAGCTTTAAACCAATTGAAACTTTGGTAAAACAAGCTTGACCAAGTTTGACCAAAGTTTAATAGACTAGTATAAAGGTCTAAAACCCGATTCGAATGGAAATCTTCCCTTTTTTGAACAAAGAGAAGGTTTATAAAGGTCTAAATATTGTTTTTAACTTATTAGGAGAAATATAATCGCAGCTTTAAACCAATTGAAACTTTGGTCAAACAAGCTTGACCAAGTTTGACCAAAGTTTAATAGACTAGTATACAGGTCAAAATCCTGATTCGAATGGAAATCTACCCTTTTTTGAACCAATAGAAGGCTTATAAAGGTATAAATATAGTTTTTAAACTATTAGGTGAAAGATAATCGCACCTTTAAACCGATGGAAACTTTGGTAAAACAAGCTTGACCAAGTTTGACCAAAGTTTAATAGACTAGTATAAAGGTCTAAAACCCGATTCGAATGGAAATCTACCCTTTTTTGAACCAATAGAAGGTTTATAATGGTCTAAATATAGTTTTTAACCTATTAGGTGAAAGATAATTGCACCTTTAAACCGATGGAAACTTTGGTCAAACAAGCTTGACCAAGTTTGACCAAAGTTTAATAGATAAGTATAAAGGTCTAAAACCCGATTCGAATGGAAATCTACCCTTTTTTGAACAAATAGAAGGTTTATAAAGGCCTAAATATTGTATTTAACCTATCAGGAGAAAGATAATCGTATCTTTAAACCAATGGAAACTTTGGTAAAACAAACTTGACCAAGTTTGACCAAAGTTTAATAGACTAGTATAAAGGTCTAAAACCCGATTCGAATGGAAATCTATCCTTTTTTGAACCAATAGAAGGTTTATAAAGGTCTAAATATAGTTTTTAACCTATTAGGTGAAAGATAATCGCATCTTTAAACCGATGGAAACTTTGGTCAAACAAGCTTGACCAAGGTTGACCAAAGTTTAATAGACTAGTATAAAGGTCTCAAATCCGATTCGAATGGAAATCTAACCTTTTTTGAACAAATAGAAGGTTTATAAAGGTCTAAATATAGTTTTTAACCTATTAGGTGAAAGATAATCGCATCTTTAAACCGATGGAAACTTTGGTCAAACAAGCTTGACCAAGGTTGACCAAAGTTTAATAGACTAGTATAAAGGTCTCAAATCCGATTCGAATGGAAATCTAACCTTTTTTGAACAAATAGAAGGTTTATAAAGGTCTAAATATAGTTTTTAACCTATTAGGTGAAAGATAATCGCATCTTTAAACCGATGGAAACTTTGGTCAAACAAGCTTGACCAAGGTTGACCAAAGTTTAATAGACTAGTATAAAGGTCTCAAATCCGATTTGAATGGAAATCTATCATTTTTTGAACCAATAGAAGGTTTATAAAGGTCTAAATATAGTTTTTAACCTATTAGGTGAAAGATAATCGCATCTTTAAACCGATGGAAACTTTGGTCAAACAAGCTTGACCAAGGTTGACCAAAGTTTAATAGACTAGTATAAAGGTCTCAAATCCGATTCGAATGGAAATCTAACCTTTTTTGAACAAATAGAAGGTTTATAAAGGTCTAAATATAGTTTTTAACCTATTAGGAGAAAGATAATCGCATGTTTAGACCAATGAAAACTTTGGTCAAACAAGCTTGACCAAGTTTGACCAAAGTTTAATAGATAAGTATAAAGGTCTAAAACCCGATTCGAATGGAAATCTACCCTTTTTTGAAAAAATAGAAGGTTTATAAAGGCCTAAATATTGTATTTAACCTATCAGGAGAAAGATAATCGTATCTTTAAACCAATGGAAACTTTGGTAAAACAAGCATGACCAAGTTTGACCAAAGTTTAATAGACTAGTATAAAGGTCTAAAACCCGATTCGAATGGAAATCTTCCCTTTTTTGAACAAAGAGAAGGTTTATAAAGGTCTAAATATTGTTTTTAACTTATTAGGAGAAATATAATCGCAGCTTTAAACCAATTGAAACTTTGGTCAAACAAGCTTGACCAAGTTTGACCAAAGTTTAATAGACTAGTATAAAGGTCAAAATCCTGATTCGAATGGAAATCTACCCTTTTTTGAACCAATAGAAGGCTTATAAAGGTAAAAATGTAGTTTTTAACCTATTAGGTGAAAGATAATCGCACCTTTAAACCGATGGAAACTTTGGTAAAACAAGCTTGACCAAGTTTGACCAAAGTTTAATAGACTAGTATAAAGGTCTAAAACCCGATTCGAATGCAAATCTACCCTTTTTTGAACCAATAGAAGGTTTATAAAGGTCTAAATATAGTTTTTAACCTATTAGGTGAAAGATAATCGCACCTTTAAACCGATGGAAACTTTGGTCAAACTAGCTTGACCAAGTTTGACCAAAGTTTAATAGATAAGTATAAAGGTCTAAAACCCGATTCGAATGGAAATCTACCCTTTTTTGAACAAATAGAAGGTTTATAAGGCCTAAATATTGTATTTAACCTATCAGGAGAAAGATAATCGTATCTTTAAACCAATGGAAACTTTGGTAAAACAAGCTTGACCAAGTTTGACCAAAGTTTAATAGACTAGTATAAAGGTCTAAAACACGATTCGAATGGAAATCTTCCCTTTTTTGAACAAAGAGAATGTTTATAAAGGTCTAAATATTGTTTTTAACTTATTAGGAGAAATATAATCGCAGCTTTAAACCAATTGAAACTTTGGTCAAACAAGCTTGACCAAGTTTGACCAAAGTTTAATAGACTAGTATAAAGGTCAAAATCCTGATTCGAATGGAAATCTACCCTTTTTTGAACCAATAGAAGGCTTATAAAGGTATAAATATAGTTTTTAACCTATTAGGTGAAAGATAATCGCACCTTTAAACCGATGGAAACTTTGGTAAAACAAGCTTGACCAAGTTTGACCAAAGTTTAATAGACTAGTATAAAGGTCTAAAACCCGATTTGAATGGAAATCTACCCTTTTTTGAACCAATAGAAGGTTTATAAAGGTCTAAATATAGTTTTTAACCTATTAGATGAAAGATAATTGCACCTTTAAACCGATGGAAACTTTGGTCAAACAAGCTTGACCAAGTTTGACCAAAGTTTAATAGATAAGTATAAAGGTCTAAAACCCGATTCGAATGGAAATCTACCCTTTTTTGAACAAATAGAAGGTTTATAAAGGCCTAAATATTGTATTTAACCTATTAGGAGAAAGATAATCGTATCTTTAAACCAATGGAAACTTTGGTAAAACAAACTTGACCAAGTTTGACCAAAGTTTAATAGACTAGTATAAAGGTCTAAAACCCGATTTGAATGGAAATCTATCCTTTTTTGAACCAATCGAAGGTTTATAAAGGTCTAAATATAGTTTTTAACCTATTAAGTGAAAGATAATCGCATCTTTAAACCGATGGAAACTTTGGTCAAACAAGCTTGACCAAGGTTGACCAAAGTTTAATAGACTAGTTTAAAGGTCTCAAATCCGATTCGAATGGAAATCTAACCTTTTTTGAACAAATAGAAGGTTTATAAAGGTCTAAATATAGTTTTTAACCTATTAGGAGAAAGATAATCGCATGTTTAGACCAATGAAAACTTTGGTCAAACAAGCTTGACCAAGTTTGACCAAAGTTTAATAGATAAGTATAAAGGTCTAAAACCCGATTCGAATGGAAATCTACCCTTTTTTGAACAAATAGAAGGTTTATAAAGGCCTAAATATTGTATTTAACCTATCAGGAGAATGATAATCGTATCTTTAAACCAATGGAAACATTGGTAAAACAAGCATGACCAAGTTTGACCAAAGTTTAATAGACTAGTATAAAGGTCTAAAACCCGATTCGAATGGAAATTTATCCTTTTTTGAACCAATAGAAGGTTTATAAAGGTCTAAATATAGTTTTTAACCTATTAGGTGAAAGATAATCGCATCTTTAAACCGATGGAAACTTTGGTCAAACAAGCTTGAACAAGGTTGACCAAAGTTTAATAGACTAGTATAAAGGTCTAAAACCCGATTCGAATGGAAATCTACCCTTTTTTGAACCAATAGAAGGTTTATAAAGGTCTAAATATAGTTTTTAACCTATTAGGTGAAAGATAATCGCATCTTTAAACCGATGGAAACTTTGGTCAAACAAGCTTGACCAAGGTTGACCAAAGTTTAATAGACTAGTATAAAGGTCTCAAATCCGATTCGAATGGAAATCTAACCTTTTATGAACAAATAGAAGGTTTATAAAGGTCTAAATATAGTTTTTAACCTATTAGGAGAAAGATAATCGCATGTTTAGACCAATGAAAACTTTGGTCAAACAAGCTTGACCAAGTTTGACCAAAGTTTAATAGATAAGTATAAAGGTCTAAAACCCGATTCGAATGGAAATCTACCCTTTTTTGAACAAATAGAAGGTTTATAAAGGCCTAAATATTGTATTTAACCTATCAGGAGAAAGATAATCGTATCTTTAAACCAATGGAAACTTTGGTAAAACAAGCGTGACCAAGTTTGACCAAAGTTTAATAGACTAGTATAAAGGTCTAAAACCCGATTCGAATGGAAATCTTCCCTTTTTTGAACAAAGAGAAGGTTTATAAAGGTCTAAATATTGTTTTTAACTTATTAGGAGAAAAATAATCGCAGCTTTAAACCAATTGAAACTTTGGTCAAACAAGCTTGACCAAGTTTGACCAAAGTTTAATAGACTAGTATAAAGGTCAAAATCCTGATTCGAATGGAAATCTACCCTTTTTTGAACCAATAGAAGGCTTATAAAGGTATAAATGTAGTGTTTAACTTATTAGGTGAAAGATAATCGCACCTTTAAACCGATGGAAACTTTGGTAAAACAAGCTTGACCAAGTTTGACCAAAGTTTAATAGACTAGTATAAAGGTCTAAAACCCGATTCGAATGGAAATCTACCCTTTTTTGAACCAATAGAAGGTTTATAAAGGTCTAAATATAGTTTTTAACCTATTAGGTGAAAGATAATCGCACCTTTAGACCGATGGAAACTTTGGTCAAACAAGCTTGACCAAGTTTGACCAAAGTTTAATAGATAAGTATAAAGGTCTAAAACCCGATTCGAATGGAAATCTACCCTTTTTTGAACAAATAGAAGGTTTATAAAGGCCTAAATATTGTATTTAACCTATCAGGAGAAAGATAATCGTATCTTTAAACCAATGGAAACTTTGGTAAAACAAGCTTGACCTAGTTTGACCAAAGTTTAATAGACTAGTATAAAGGTCTAAAACCCGATTCGAATGGAAATCTATCCTTTTTTGAACCAATAGAAGGTTTATAAAGGTCTAAATATAGTTTTTAACCTATTAGGTGAAAGATAATCGCATCTTTAAACCGATGGAAACTTTGGTCAAACAAGCTTGACCAAGGTTGACCAAAGTTTAATAGACTAGTATAAAGGTCTAAAACCCGATTCGAATGGAAATCTACCCTTTTTTGAACCAATAGAAGGTTTATAAAGGTCTAAATATAGTTTTTAACCTATTAGGTGAAAGATAATCGCATCTTTAAACCGATGGAAACTTTGGTCAAACAAGGTTGACCAAGGTTGACCAAAGTTTAATAGACTAGTATAAAGGTCTCAAATCCGATTCGAATGGAAATCTAACCTTTTATGAACAAATAGAAGGTTTATAAAGGTCTAAATATAGTTTTTAACCTATTAGGAGAAAGATAATCGCATGTTTAGACCAATGAAAACTTTGGTCAAACAAGCTTGACCAAGTTTGACCAAAGTTTAATAGATAAGTATAAAGGTCTAAAACCCGATTCGAATGGAAATCTACCCTTTTTTGAACAAATAGAAGGTTTATAAAGGCCTAAATATTGTATTTAACCTATCAGGAGAAAGATAATCGTATCTTTAAACCAATGGAAACTTTGGTAAAACAAGCGTGACCAAGTTTGACCAAAGTTTAATAGACTAGTATAAAGGTCTAAAACCCGATTCGAATGGAAATCTTCCCTTTTTTGAACAAAGAGAAGGTTTATAAAGGTCTAAATATTGTTTTTAACTTATTAGGAGAAAAATAATCGCAGCTTTAAACCAATTGAAACTTTGGTCAAACAAGCTTGACCAAGTTTGACCAAAGTTTAATAGACTAGTATAAAGGTCAAAATCCTGATTCGAATGGAAATCTACCCTTTTTTGAACCAATAGAAGGCTTATAAAGGTATAAATGTAGTTTTTAACTTATTAGGTGAAAGATAATCGCACCTTTAAACCGATGGAAACTTTGGTAAAACAAGCTTGACCAAGTTTGACCAAAGTTTAATAGACTAGTATAAAGGTCTAAAACCCGATTCGAATGGAAATCTACCCTTTTTTGAACCAATAGAAGGTTTATAAAGGTCTAAATATAGTTTTTAACCTATTAGGTGAAAGATAATCGCACCTTTAAACCGATGGAAACTTTGGTCAAACAAGCTTGACCAAGTTTGACCAAAGTTTAATAGATAAGTATAAAGGTCTAAAACCCGATTCGAATGGAAATCTACCCTTTTTTGAACAAATAGAAGGTTTATAAAGGCCTAAATATTGTATTTAACCTATCAGGAGAAAGATAATCGTATCTTTAAACCAATCGAAACTTTGGTAAAACAAGCTTGACCAAGTTTGACCAAAGTTTAATAGACTAGTATAAAGGTCTAAAACCCGATTCGAATGGAAATCTATCCTTTTTTGAACCAATAGAAGGTTTATAAAGGTCTAAATATAGTTTTTAACCTATTAGGTGAAAGATAATCGCATCTTTAAACCGATGGAAACTTTGGTCAAACAAGCTTGACCAAGGTTGACCAAAGTTTAATAGACTAGTATAAAGGTCTAAAACCCGATTCGAATGGAAATCTACCCTTTTTTGAACCAATAGAAGGTTTATAAAGGTCTAAATATAGTTTTTAACCTATTAGGTGAAAGATAATCGCATCTTTAAACCGATGGAAACTTTGGTCAAACAAGCTTGACCAAGGTTGACCAAAGTTAAATAGACTAGTATAAAGGTCTCAAATCCGATTCGAATGGAAATCTAACCTTTTTTGAACAAATTGAAGGTTTATAAAGGTCTAAATATAGTTTTTAACCTATTAGGAGAAAGATAATCGCATGTTTAGACCAATGAAAACTTTGGTCAAACAAGCTTGACCAAGTTTGACCAAAGTTTAATAGATAAGTATAAAGGTCTAAAACCCGATTCGAATGGAAATCTACCCTTTTTTGAACAAATAGAAGGTTTATAAAGGCCTAAATATTGTATTTAACCTATCAGGAGAAAGATAATCGTATCTTTAAACCAATGGAAACTTTGGTAAAACAAGCATGACCAAGTTTGACCAAAGTTTAATAGACTAGTATAAAGGTCTAAAACCCGATTCGAATGGAAATCTTCCCTTTTTTGAACAAAGAGAAGGTTTATAAAGGTCTAAATATTGTTTTTAACTTATTAGGAGAAAAATAATCGCAGCTTTAAACCAATTGAAACTTTGGTCAAACAAGCTTGACCAAGTTTGACCAAAGTTTAATAGACTAGTATAAAGGTCAAAATCCTGATTCGAATGGAAATCTACCCTTTTTTGAACCAATAGAAGGCTTATAAAGGTATAATGTAGTTTTTAACTTATTAGGGGAAAGATAATCGCACCTTTAAACCGATGGAAACTTTGGTAAAACAAGCTTGACCAAGTTTGACCAAAGTTTAATAGACTAGTATAAAGGTCTAAAACCCGATTCGAATGGAAATCTACCCTTTTTTGAACCAATAGAAGGTTTATAAAGGTCTAAATATAGTTTTTAACCTATTAGGTGAAAGATAATCGCACCTTTAAACCGATGGAAACTTTGGTTAAACAAGCTTGACCAAGTTTGACCAAAGTTTAATAGATAAGTATAAAGGTCTAAAACCCGATTCGAATGGAAATCTACCCTTTTTTGAACAAATAGAAGGTTTATAAAGGCCTAAATATTGTATTTAACCTATCAGGAGAAAGATAATCGTATCTTTAAACCAATGGAAACTTTGGTAAAACAAGCTTGACCAAGTTTGACCAAAGTTTAATAGACTAGTATAAAGGTCTAAAACCCGATTCGAATGGAAATCTATCCTTTTTTGAACCAATAGAAGGTTTATAAAGGTCTAAATATAGTTTTTAACCTATTAGGTGAAAGATAATCGCATCTTTAAACCGATGGAAACTTTGGTCAAACAAGCTTGACCAAGGTTGACCAAAGTTTAATAGACTAGTATAAAGGTCTCAAATCCGATTCGAATGGAAATCTACCCTTTTTTGAACAAATAGAAGGTTTATAAAGGTCTAAATATAGTTTTTAACCTATTAGGAGAAAGATAATCGCATGTTTAGACCAATGAAAACTTTGGTCAAACAAGCTTGACCAAGTTTGACCAAAGTTTAATAGATAAGCATAAAGGTCTAAAACCCGATTCGAATGGAAATCTACCCTTTTTTGAACAAATAGAAGGTTTATAAAGGCCTAAATATTGTATTTAACCTATCAGGAGAAAGATAATCGTATCTTTAAACCAATGGAAACTTTGGTAAAACAAGCTTTACCAAGTTTGACCAAAGTTTAATAGACTAGTATAAAGGTCTAAAACCCGATTCGAATGGAAATTTTCCCTTTTTTGAACAAAGAGAAGGTTTATAAAGGTCTAAATATTGTTTTTAACCTATTAGGAGAAATATAATCGCAGCTTTAAACCAATTGAAACTTTGCTCAAACAAGCTTGACCAAGTTTGACCAAAGTTTAATAGACTAGTATAAAGGTCAAAATCCTGATTCGAATGGAAATCTACCCTTTTTTGAACCAATAGAAGGCTTATAAAGGTCTAAATACAGTTTTTAAACTATTAGGAGAAATATAATTGCATCTTTAAACCAATGGGAACTATGGTAAAACAAGCTTGACCAAGTTTGACCAAAGTTTAATAGACTAGTATAAAGGTCTAAAACCCGATTCGAATGGAAATCCACCCTTTTTTGAACCAATAGATGGTTTATAGAGGTCTAAATATAGTTTTTAACCTATTAGGTGAAAGATAATCGCACCTTTAAACCGATGGAAACTTTGGTCAAACAAGCTTGACCAAGTTTGACCAAAGTTTAATAGACTAGTATAAAGGTCTAAAACCCGATTCGAATGGAAATCTTCCCTTTTTTGAACAAAGAGAAGGTTTATAAAGGTCTAAATATTGTTTTTAACTTATTAGGAGAAAAATAATCGCAGCTTTAAACCAATTGAAACTTTGGTCAAACAAGCTTGACCAAGTTTGACCAAAGTTTAATAGACTAGTATAAAGGTCAAAATCCTGATTCGAATGGAAATCTACCCTTTTTTGAACCAATAGAAGGCTTATAAAGGTATAATGTAGTTTTTAACTTATTAGGGGAAAGATAATCGCACCTTTAAACCGATGGAAACTTTGGTAAAACAAGCTTGACCAAGTTTGACCAAAGTTTAATAGACTAGTATAAAGGTCTAAAACCCGATTCGAATGGAAATCTACCCTTTTTTGAACAAATAGAAGGTTTATAAAGGTCTAAATATTGTTTTTAACCTATTAGGTGAAATATAATCTCATCTTTAAACCAATGGAAACTTTGGTCAAACAAGTTTGACCAAAGTTTAATAGACTAGTATAAAGGTCTAAAACCCGATTCGAATGGAAATCTACCCTTTTTTGAACAAATAGAAGGTTTATAAAGGCCTAAATATTGTATTTAACCTATCAGGAGAAAGATAATCGTATCTTTAAACCAATGGAAACTTTGGTAAAACAAGCAAGACCAAGTTTGACCAAAGTTTAATAGACTAGTATAAAGGTCTAAAACCCGATTCGAATGGAAATCTTCCCTTTTTTGAACAAAGAGAAGGTTTATAAAGGTCTAAATATTGTTTTTAACTTATTAGGAGAAAAATAATCGCAGCTTTAAACCAATTGAAACTTTGGTCAAACAAGCTTGACCAAGTTTGACCAAAGTTTAATAGACTAGTATAAAGGTCAAAATCCTGATTCGAATGGAAATCTACCCTTTTTTGAACCAATAGAAGGCTTATAAAGGTATAAATGTAGTTTTTAACTTATTAGGTGAAAGATAATCGCACCTTTAAACCGATGGAAACTTTGGTAAAACAAGCTTGACCAAGTTTGACCAAAGTTTAATAGACTAGTATAAAGGTCTAAAACCCGATTCGAATGGAAATCTATCCTTTTTTGAACCAATATAAGGTTTATAAAGGTCTAAATATAATTTTTAACCTATTAGGTGAAAGATAATCGCATCTTTAAACCGATGGAAACTTTGGTCAAACAAGCTTGACCAAGGTTGACCAAAGTTTAATAGACTAGTATAAAGGTCTCAAATCCGATTCGAATGGAAATCTAACCTTTTTTGAACAAATAGAAGGTTTATAAAGGTCTAAATATAGTTTTTAACCTATTAGGAGAAAGATAATCGCATGTTTAGACCAATGAAAACTTTGGTCAAACAAGCTTGACCAAGTTTGACCAAAGTTTAATAGATAAGTATAAAGGTCTAAAACCCGATTCGAATGGAAATCTACCCTTTTTTGAACAAATAGAAGGTTTATAAAGGCCTAAATATTGTATTTAACCTATCAGGAGAAATATAATCGTATCTTTAAACCAATGGAAACTTTGGTAAAACAAGCATGACCAAGTTTGACCAAAGTTTAATAGACTAGTATAAAGGTCTAAAACCCGATTCGAATGGAAATCTTCCCTTTTTTGAACAAAGAGAAGGTTTATAAAGGTCTAAATATTGTTTTTAACTTATTAGGAGAAATATAATCGCAGCTTTAAACCAATTGAAACTTTGGTCAAACAAGCTTGACCAAGTTTGACCAAAGTTTAATAGACTAGTATAAAGGTCAAAATCCTGATTCGAATGGAAATCTACCCTTTTTTGAACCAATAGAAGGCTTATAAAGGTATAAATGTAGTTTTTAACCTATTAGGTGAAAGATAATCGCACCTTTAAACCGATGGAAACTTTGGTAAAACAAGCTTGACCAAGTTTGACCAAAGTTTAATAGACTAGTATAAAGGTCTAAAACCCGATTCGAATGCAAATCTACCCTTTTTTGAACCAATAGAAGGTTTATAAAGGTCTAAATATAGTTTTTAACCTATTAGGTGAAAGATAATCGCACCTTTAAACCGATGGAAACTTTGGTCAAACAAGCTTGACCAAGTTTGACCAAAGTTTAATAGACTAGTATAAAGGTCTAAAACCCGATTCGAATGGAAATCTATCCTTTTTTGAACCAATAGAAGGTTTATAAAGGTCTAAATATAATTTTTAACCTATTAGGTGAAAGATAATCGCATCTTTAAACCGATGGAAACTTTGGTCAAACAAGCTTGACCAAGGTTGACCAAAGTTTAATAGACTAGTATAAAGGTCTCAAATCCGATTCGAATGGAAATCTAACCTTTTTTGAACAAATAGAAGGTTTATAAAGGTCTAAATATAGTTTTTAACCTATTAGGAGAAAGATAATCGCATGTTTAGACCAATGAAAACTTTGGTCAAACAAGCTTGACCAAGTTTGACCAAAGTTTAATAGATAAGTATAAAGGTCTAAAACTCGATTCGAATGGAAATCTACCCTTTTTTGAACAAATAGAAGGTTTATAAAGGCCTAAATATTGTATTTAACCTATCAGGAGAAATATAATCGTATCTTTAAACCAATGGAAACTTTGGTAAAACAAGCATGACCAAGTTTGACCAAAGTTTAATAGACTAGTATAAAGGTCTAAAACCCGATTCGAATGGAAATCTTCCCTTTTTTGAACAAAGAGAAGGTTTATAAAGGTCTAAATATTGTTTTTAACTTATTAGGAGAAATATAATCGCAGCTTTAAACCAATTGAAACTTTGGTCAAACAAGCTTGACCAAGTTTGACCAAAGTTTAATAGACTAGTATAAAGGTCAAAATCCTGATTCGAATGGAAATCTACCCTTTTTTGAACCAATAGAAGGCTTATAAAGGTATAAATGTAGTTTTTAACCTATTAGGTGAAAGATAATCGCACCTTTAAACCGATGGAAACTTTGGTAAAACAAGCTTGACCAAGTTTGACCAAAGTTTAATAGACTAGTATAAAGGTCTAAAACCCGATTCGAATGCAAATCTACCCTTTTTTGAACCAATAGAAGGTTTATAAAGGTCTAAATATAGTTTTTAACCTATTAGGTGAAAGATAATCGCACCTTTAAACCGATGGAAACTTTGGTCAAACAAGCTTGACCAAGTTTGACCAAAGTTTAATAGATAAGTATAAAGGTCTAAAACCCGATTCGAATGGAAATCTACCCTTTTTTGAACAAATAGAGGGTTTATAAGGCCTAAATATTGTATTTAACCTATCAGGAGAAAGATAATCGTATCTTTAAACCAATGGAAACTTTGGCAAAACAAGCTTGACCAAGTTTGACCAAAGTTTAATAGACTAGTATAAAGGTCTAAAACACGATTCGAATGGAAATCTTCCCTTTTTTGAACAAAGAGAATGTTTATAAAGGTCTAAATATTGTTTTTAACTTATTAGGAGAAATATAATCGCAGCTTTAAACCAATTGAAACTTTGGTCAAACAAGCTTGACCAAGTTTGACCAAAGTTTAATAGACTAGTATAAAGGTCAAAATCCTGATTCGAATGGAAATCTACCCTTTTTTGAACCAATAGAAGGCTTATAAAGGTATAAATATAGTTTTTAACCTATTAGGTGAAAGATAATCGCACCTTTAAACCGATGGAAACTTTGGTAAAACAAGCTTGACCAAGTTTGACCAAAGTTTAATAGACTAGTATAAAGGTCTAAAACCCGATTTGAATGGAAATCTACCCTTTTTTGAACCAATAGAAGGTTTATAAAGGTCTAAATATAGTTTTTAACCTATTAGATGAAAGATAATTGCACCTTTAAACCGATGGAAACTTTGGTCAAACAAGCTTGACCAAGTTTGACCAAAGTTTAATAGATAAGTATAAAGGTCTAAAACCCGATTCGAATGGAAATCTACCCTTTTTTGAACAAATAGAAGGTTTATAAAGGCCTAAATATTGTATTTAACCTATTAGGAGAAAGATAATCGTATCTTTAAACCAATGGAAACTTTGGTAAAACAAACTTGACCAAGTTTGACCAAAGTTTAATAGACTAGTATAAAGGTCTAAAACCCGATTTGAATGGAAATCTATCCTTTTTTGAACCAATCGAAGGTTTATAAAGGTCTAAATATAGTTTTTAACCTATTAAGTGAAAGATAATCGCATCTTTAAACCGATGGAAACTTTGGTCAAACAAGCTTGACCAAGGTTGACCAAAGTTTAATAGACTAGTATAAAGGTCTCAAATCCGATTCGAATGGAAATCTAACCTTTTTTGAACAAATAGAAGGTTTATAAAGGTCTAAATATAGTTTTTAACCTATTAGGAGAAAGATAATCGCATGTTTAGACCAATGAAAACTTTGGTCAAACAAGCTTGACCAAGTTTGACCAAAGTTTAATAGATAAGTATAAAGGTCTAAAACCCGATTCGAATGGAAATCTACCCTTTTTTGAACAAATAGAAGGTTTATAAAGGCCTAAATATTGTATTTAACCTATCAGGAGAAATATAATCGTATCTTTAAACCAATGGAAACTTTGGTAAAACAAGCATGACCAAGTTTGACCAAAGTTTAATAGACTAGTATAAAGGTCTAAAACCCGATTCGAATGGAAATCTTCCCTTTTTTGAACAAAGAGAAGGTTTATAAAGGTCTAAATATTGTTTTTAACTTATTAGGAGAAATATAATCGCAGCTTTAAACCAATTGAAACTTTGGTCAAACAAGCTTGACCAAGTTTGACCAAAGTTTAATAGACTAGTATAAAGGTCAAAATCCTGATTCGAATGGAAATCTACCCTTTTTTGAACCAATAGAAGGCTTATAAAGGTATAAATATAGTTTTTAACCTATTAGGTGAAAGATAATCGCACCTTTAAACCGATGGAAACTTTGGTAAAACAAGCTTGACCAAGTTTGACCAAAGTTTAATAGACTAGTATAAAGGTCTAAAACCCGATTTGAATGGAAATCTACCCTTTTTTGAACCAATAGAAGGTTTATAAAGGTCTAAATATAGTTTTTAACCTATTAGATGAAAGATAATTGCACCTTTAAACCGATGGAAACTTTGGTCAAACAAGCTTGACCAAGTTTGACCAAAGTTTAATAGATAAGTATAAAGGTCTAAAACCCGATTCGAATGGAAATCTACCCTTTTTTGAACAAATAGAAGGTTTATAAAGGCCTAAATATTGTATTTAACCTATTAGGAGAAAGATAATCGTATCTTTAAACCAATGGAAACTTTGGTAAAACAAACTTGACCAAGTTTGACCAAAGTTTAATAGACTAGTATAAAGGTCTAAAACCCGATTTGAATGGAAATCTATCCTTTTTTGAACCAATCGAAGGTTTATAAAGGTCTAAATATAGTTTTTAACCTATTAAGTGAAAGATAATCGCATCTTTAAACCGATGGAAACTTTGGTCAAACAAGCTTGACCAAGGTTGACCAAAGTTTAATAGACTAGTATAAAGGTCTCAAATCCGATTCGAATGGAAATCTAACCTTTTTTGAACAAATAGAAGGTTTATAAAGGTCTAAATATAGTTTTTAACCTATTAGGAGAAAGATAATCGCATGTTTAGACCAATGAAAACTTTGGTCAAACAAGCTTGACCAAGTTTGACCAAAGTTTAATAGATAAGTATAAAGGTCTAAAACCCGATTCGAATGGAAATCTACCCTTTTTTGAACAAATAGAAGGTTTATAAAGGCCTAAATATTGTATTTAACCTATCAGGAGAAATATAATCGTATCTTTAAACCAATGGAAACTTTGGTAAAACAAGCATGACCAAGTTTGACCAAAGTTTAATAGACTAGTATAAAGGTCTAAAACCCGATTCGAATGGAAATCTTCCCTTTTTTGAACAAAGAGAAGGTTTATAAAGGTCTAAATATTGTTTTTAACTTATTAGGAGAAATATAATCGCAGCTTTAAACCAATTGAAACTTTGGTCAAACAAGCTTGACCAAGTTTGACCAAAGTTTAATAGACTAGTATAAAGGTCAAAATCCTGATTCGAATGGAAATCTACCCTTTTTTGAACCAATAGAAGGCTTATAAAGGTATAAATGTAGTTTTTAACCTATTAGGTGAAAGATAATCGCACCTTTAAACCGATGGAAACTTTGGTAAAACAAGCTTGACCAAGTTTGACCAAAGTTTAATAGACTAGTATAAAGGTCTAAAACCCGATTCGAATGCAAATCTACCCTTTTTTGAACCAATAGAAGGTTTATAAAGGTCTAAATATAGTTTTTAACCTATTAGGTGAAAGATAATCGCACCTTTAAACCGATGGAAACTTTGGTCAAACAAGCTTGACCAAGTTTGACCAAAGTTTAATAGATAAGTATAAAGGTCTAAAACCCGATTCGAATGGAAATCTACCCTTTTTTGAACAAATAGAAGGTTTATAAGGCCTAAATATTGTATTTAACCTATCAGGAGAAAGATAATCGTATCTTTAAACCAATGGAAACTTTGGCAAAACAAGCTTGACCAAAGTTTAATAGACTAGTATAAAGGTCTAAAACACGATTCGAATGGAAATCTTCCCTTTTTTGAACAAAGAGAATGTTTATAAAGGTCTAAATATTGTTTTTAACTTATTAGGAGAAATATAATCGCAGCTTTAAACCAATTGAAACTTTGGTCAAACAAGCTTGACCAAGTTTGACCAAAGTTTAATAGACTAGTATAAAGGTCAAAATCCTGATTCGAATGGAAATCTACCCTTTTTTGAACCAATAGAAGGCTTATAAAGGTATAAATATAGTTTTTAACCTATTAGGTGAAAGATAATCGCACCTTTAAACCGATGGAAACTTTGGTAAAACAAGCTTGACCAAGTTTGACCAAAGTTTAATAGACTAGTATAAAGGTCTAAAACCCGATTTGAATGGAAATCTACCCTTTTTTGAACCAATAGAAGGTTTATAAAGGTCTAAATATAGTTTTTAACCTATTAGATGAAAGATAATTGCACCTTTAAACCGATGGAAACTTTGGTCAAACAAGCTTGACCAAGTTTGACCAAAGTTTAATAGATAAGTATAAAGGTCTAAAACCCGATTCGAATGGAAATCTACCCTTTTTTGAACAAATAGAAGGTTTATAAAGGCCTAAATATTGTATTTAACCTATTAGGAGAAAGATAATCTTATCTTTAAACCAATGGAAACTTTGGTAAAACAAACTTGACCAAGTTTGACCAAAGTTTAATAGACTAGTATAAAGGTCTAAAACCCGATTTGAATGGAAATCTATCCTTTTTTGAACCAATCGAAGGTTTATAAAGGTCTAAATATAGTTTTTAACCTATTAAGTGAAAGATAATCGCATCTTTAAACCGATGGAAACTTTGGTCAAACAAGCTTGACCAAGGTTGACCAAAGTTTAATAGACTAGTATAAAGGTCTCAAATCCGATTCGAATGGAAATCTAACCTTTTTTGAACAAATAGAAGGTTTATAAAGGTCTAAATATAGTTTTTAACCTATTAGGAGAAAGATAATCGCATGTTTAGACCAATGAAAACTTTGGTCAAACAAGCTTGACCAAGTTTGACCAAAGTTTAATAGATAAGTATAAAGGTCTAAAACCCGATTCGAATGGAAATCTACCCTTTTTTGAACAAATAGAAGGTTTATAAAGGCCTAAATATTGTATTTAACCTATCAGGAGAAAGATAATCGTATCTTTAAACCAATGGAAACTTTGGTAAAACAAGCATGACCAAGTTTGACCAAAGTTTAATAGACTAGTATAAAGGTCTAAAACCCGATTCGAATGGAAATCTTCCCTTTTTTCAACAAAGAGAAGGTTTATAAAGGTCTAAATATTGTTTTTAACTTATTAGGAGAAAAATAATCGCAGCTTTAAACCAATTGAAACTTTGGTCAAACAAGCTTGACCAAGTTTGACCAAAGTTTAATAGACTAGTATAAAGGTCCAAATCCTGATTCGAATGGAAATCTACCCTTTTTTGAACCAATAGAAGGCTTATAAAGGTATAAATGTAGTTTTTAACTTATTAGGTGAAAGATAATCGCACCTTTAAACCGATGGAAACTTTGGTAAAACAAGCTTGACCAAGTTTGACCAAAGTTTAATAGACTAGTATAAAGGTCTAAAACCCGATTTGAATGGAAATCTACCCTTTTTTGAACCAATAGAAGGTTTATAAAGGTCTAAATATAGTTTTTAACCTATTAGATGAAAGATAATTGCACCTTTAAACCGATGGAAACTTTGGTCAAACAAGCTTGACCAAGTTTGACCAAAGTTTAATAGATAAGTATAAAGGTCTAAAACCCGATTCGAATGGAAATCTACCCTTTTTTGTACAAATAGAAGGTTTATAAAGGCCTAAATATTGTATTTAACCTATTAGGAGAAAGATAATCGTATCTTTAAACCAATGGAAACTTTGGTAAAACAAACTTGACCAAGTTTGACCAAAGTTTAATAGACTAGTATAAAGGTCTAAAACCCGATTTGAATGGAAATCTATCCTTTTTTGAACCAATCGAAGGTTTATAAAGGTCTAAATATAGTTTTTAACCTATTAAGTGAAAGATAATCGCATCTTTAAACTGATGGAAACTTTGGTCAAACAAGCTTGACCAAGGTTGACCAAAGTTTAATAGACTAGTATAAAGGTCTCAAATCCGATTCGAATGGAAATCTAACCTTTTTTGAACAAATAGAAGGTTTATAAAGGTCTAAATATAGTTTTTAACCTATTAGGAGAAAGATAATCGCATGTTTAGACCAATGAAAACTTTGGTCAAACAAGCTTGACCAAGTTTGACCAAAGTTTAATAGATAAGTATAAAGGTCTAAAACCCGATTCGAATGGAAATCTACCCTTTTTTGAACAAATAGAAGGTTTATAAAGGCCTAAATATTGTATTTAACCTATCAGGAGAAAGATAATCGTATCTTTAAACCAATGGAAACTTTGGTAAAACAAGCATGACCAAGTTTGACCAAAGTTTAATAGACTAGTATAAAGCTCTAAAACCCGATTCGAATGGAAATCTTCCCTTTTTTGAACAAAGAGAAGGTTTATAAAGGTCTAAATATTGTTTTTAACTTATTAGGAGAAAAATAATCGCAGCTTTAAACCAATTGAAACTTTGGTCAAACAAGTTTGACCAAGTTTGACCAAAGTTTAATAGACTAGTATAAAGGTCAAAATCCTGATTCGAATGGAAATCTACCCTTTTTTGAACCAATAGAAGGCTTATAAAGGTATAAATGTAGTTTTTAACTTATTAGGTGAAAGATAATCGCACCTTTAAACCGATGGAAACTTTGGTAAAACAAGCTTGACCAAGTTTGACCAAAGTTTAATAGACTAGTATAAAGGTCTAAAACCCGATTCGAATGGAAATCTACCCTTTTTTGAACCAATAGAAGGTTTATAAAGGTCTAAATATAGTTTTTAACCTATTAGGTGAAAGATAATCGCACCTTTAAACCGATGGAAACTTTGGTCAAACAAGCTTGACCAAGTTTGACCAAAATTTAATAGATAAGTATAAAGGTCTAAAACCCGATTCGAATGGAAATCTACCCTTTTTTGAACAAATAGAAGGTTTATAAAGGCCTAAATATTGTATTTAACCTATTAGGAGAAAGATAATCGTATCTTTAAACCAATGGAAACTTTGGTAAAACAAACTTGACCAAGTTTGACCAAAGTTTAATAGACAAGTATAAAGGTCTAAAACCCGATTTGAATGGAAATCTATCCTTTTTTGAACCAATCGAAGGTTTATAAAGGTCTAAATATAGTTTTTAACCTATTAAGTGAAAGATAATCGCATCTTTAAACCGATGGAAACTTTGGTCAAACAAGCTTGACCAAGGTTGACCAAAGTTAAATAGACTAGTATAAAGGTCTCAAATCCGATTCGAATGGAAATCTAACCTTTTTTGAACAAATTGAAGGTTTATAAAGGTCTAAATATAGTTTTTAACCTATTAGGAGAAAGATAATCGCATGTTTAGACCAATGAAAACTTTGGTCAAACAAGCTTGACCAAGTTTGACCAAAGTTTAATAGATAAGTATAAAGGTCTAAAACCCGATTCGAATGGAAATCTACCCTTTTTTGAACAAATAGAAGGTTTATAAAGGCCTAAATATTGTATTTAACCTATCAGGAGAAAGATAATCGTATCTTTAAACCAATGGAAACTTTGGTAAAACAAGCATGACCAAGTTTGACCAAAGTTTAATAGACTAGTATAAAGGTCTAAAACCCGATTCGAATGGAAATCTTCCCTTTTTTGAACAAAGAGAAGGTTTATAAAGGTCTAAATATTGTTTTTAACTTATTAGGAGAAAAATAATCGCAGCTTTAAACCAATTGAAACTTTGGTCAAACAAGCTTGACCAAGTTTGACCAAAGTTTAATAGACTAGTATAAAGGTCAAAATCCTGATTCGAATGGAAATCTACCCTTTTTTGAACCAATAGAAGGCTTATAAAGGTATAAATGTAGTTTTTAACTTATTAGGTGAAAGATAATCGCACCTTTAAACCGATGGAAACTTTGGTAAAACAAGCTTGACCAAGTTTGACCAAAGTTTAATAGACTAGTATAAAGGTCTAAAACCCGATTCGAATGGAAATCTACCCTTTTTTGAACCAATAGAAGGTTTATAAAGGTCTAAATATAGTTTTTAACCTATTAGGTGAAAGATAATCGCACCTTTAAACCGATGGAAACTTTGGTTAAACAAGCTTGACCAAGTTTGACCAAAGTTTAATAGATAAGTATAAAGGTCTAAAACCCGATTCGAATGGAAATCTACCCTTTTTTGAACAAATAGAAGGTTTATAAAGGCCTAAATATTGTATTTAACCTATCAGGAGAAAGATAATCGTATCTTTAAACCAATGGAAACTTTGGTAAAACAAGCTTGACCAAGTTTGACCAAAGTTTAATAGACTAGTATAAAGGTCTAAAACCCGATTCGAATGGAAATCTATCCTTTTTTGAACCAATAGAAGGTTTATAAAGGTCTAAATATAGTTTTTAACCTATTAGGTGAAAGATAATCGCATCTTTAAACCGATGGAAACTTTGGTCAAACAAGCTTGACCAAGGTTGACCAAAGTTTAATAGACTAGTATAAAGGTCTCAAATCCGATTCGAATGGAAATCTACCCTTTTTTGAACAAATAGAAGGTTTATAAAGGTCTAAATATAGTTTTTAACCTATTAGGAGAAAGATAATCGCATGTTTAGACCAATGAAAACTTTGGTCAAACAAGCTTGACCAAGTTTGACCAAAGTTTAATAGATAAGTATAAAGGTCTAAAACCCGATTCGAATGGAAATCTACCCTTTTTTGAACAAATAGAAGGTTTATAAAGGCCTAAATATTGTATTTAACCTATCAGGAGAAACATAATCGTATCTTTAAACCAATGGAAACTTTGGTAAAACAAGCTTTACCAAGTTTGACCAAAGTTTAATAGACTAGTATAAAGGTCTAAAACCCGATTCGAATGGAAATTTTCCCTTTTTTGAACAAAGAGAAGGTTTATAAAGGTCTAAATATTGTTTTTAACCTATTAGGAAAAATATAATCGCAGCTTTAAACCAATTGAAACTTTGCTCAAACAAGCTTGACCAAGTTTGACCAAAGTTTAATAGACTAGTATAAAGGTCAAAATCCTGATTCGAATGGAAATCTACCCTTTTTTGAACCAATAGAAGGCTTATAAAGGTCTAAATATAGTTTTTAAACTATTAGGAGAAATATAATTGCATCTTTAAACCAATGGGAACTATGGTAAAACAAGCTTGACCAAGTTTGACCAAAGTTTAATAGACTAGTATAAAGGTCTAAAACCCGATTCGAATGGAAATCCACCCTTTTTTGAACCAATAGATGGTTTATAGAGGTCTAAATATAGTTTTTAACCTATTAGGTGAAAGATAATCGGACCTTTAAACCGATGGAAACTTTGGTCAAACAAGCTTGACCAAGTTTGACCAAAGTTTAATAGACTAGTATAAAGGTCTAAGACCCGATTCGAATGGGAATCTTCCCTTTTTTGAACAAATAGAAGGTTTATAAAGGTCTAAATATTGTTTTTAACCTATTAGGTGAAATATAATCTCATCTTTAAACCAACGGAAACTTTGGTCAAACAAGTTTGACCAAAGTTTAATAGACTAGTATAAAGGTCTAAAACCCGATTCGAATGGAAATCTACCCTTTTTTGAACAAATAGAAGGTTTATAAAGGCCTAAATATTGTATTTAACCTATCAGGAGAAAGATAATCGTATCTTTAAACCAATGGAAACTTTGGTAAAACAAGCATGACCAAGTTTGACCAAAGTTTAATAGACTAGTATAAAGGTCTAAAACCCGATTCGAATGGAAATCTTCCCTTTTTTGAACAAAGAGAAGGTTTATAAAGGTCTAAATATTGTTTTTAACTTATTAGGAGAAAAATAATCGCAGCTTTAAACCAATTGAAACTTTGGTCAAGCAAGCTTGACCAAGTTTGACCAAAGTTTAAAAGACTAGTATAAAGGTCAAAATCCTGATTCGAATGGAAATCTACCCTTTTTTGAACCAATAGAAGGCTTATAAAGGTATAAATGTAGTTTTTAACTTATTAGGTGAAAGATAATCGCACCTTTAAACCGATGGAAACTTTGGTAAAACAAGCTTGACCAAGTTTGACCAAAGTTTAATAGACTAGTATAAAGGTCTAAAACCCGATTCGAATGGAAATCTACCCTTTTTTGAACAAAGAGAAGGTTTATAAAGGTCTAAATATAATTTTTAACCTATTAGGAGAAAGATAATTGTATCTTTAGACCAATGGAAACTTTGGTCCAACAAGCTTGACCAAGTTTGACCAAAGTTTAATAGACTAGTATAAAGGTCAAAAACCTGATTCGAATGGAAATCTTCCCTTTTTTGAACCAATAGAAGGCTTATAAAGGTCTAAATATAGTTTTTAAACTATTAGGAGAAATGTAATCTTATCTTTAAACCAATGGAAACTTTGGTAAAACAAGCTTGAACAAGTTTGACCAAAGTTTAATAGACTAGTATAAAGGTCTAAAACCCGATTCGAATGGAAATCTATCCTTTTTTGAACCAATAGAAGGTTTATAAAGGTCTAAGTATAATTTTTAACCTATTAGGTGAAAGATAATCGCATCTTTAAACCGATGGAAACTTTGATCAAACAAGCTTGACCAAGGTTGACCAAAGTTTAATAGACTAGTATAAAGGTCTCAAATCCGATTTGAATGGAAATCTACCCTTTTTTGAACAAATAGAAGGTTTATAAAGGTCTAAATATAGTTTTTAACCTATTAGGAGAAAGATAATCGCATGTTTAGACCAATGAAAACTTTGGTCAAACAAGCTTGACCAAGTTTGACCAAAGTTTAATAGATAAGTATAAAGGTCTAAAACCCGATTCGAATGGAAATCTATCCTTTTTTGAACAAATAGAAGGTTTATAAAGGCCTAAATATTGTATTTAACCTATCAGGAGAAAGATAATCGTATCTTTAAACCAATGGAAACTTTTGTAAAACAAGCTTGACCAAGTTTGACCAAAGTTTAATAGACTAGTATAAAGGTCTAAAACCCGATTCGAATGGAAATCTTCCCTTTTTTTAACAAAGAGAAGGTTTATAAAGGTCTAAATATTGTTTTTAACTTATTAGGAGAAATATAATCGCAGCTTTAAACCAATTGAAACTTTGGTCAAACAAGCTTGACCAAGTTTGACCAAAGTTTAATAGACTAGTATAAAGGTCAAAATCCTGATTCGAATGGAAATCTACCCTTTTTTGAACCAATAGAAGGCTTATAAAGGTATAAATATAGTTTTTAACCTATTAGGTGAAAGATAATCGCACCTTTAAACCGATGGAAACTTTGGTCAAACAAGCTTGACCAAGTTTGACCAAAGTTTAATAGATAAGTATAAAGGTCTAAAACCCGATTCGAATGGAAATCTACCCTTTTTTGAACAAATAGAAGGTTTATAAAGGCCTAAATATTGTATTTAACCTATCAGGAGAAAGATAATCGTATCTTTAAACCAATGGAAACTTTGGTAAAACAAGCTTGACCAAGTTTGACCAAAGTTTAATAGACTAGTATAAAGGTCTAAAACCCGATTCGAATGGAAATCTATCCTTTTTTGAACCAATAGAAGGTTTATAAAGGTCTAAATATAGTTTTTAACCTATTAGGTGAAAGATAATCGCATCTTTAAACCGATGGAAACTTTGGTCAAACAAGCTTGACCAAGGTTGACCAAAGTTTAATAGACTAGTATAAAGGTCTAAAACCCGATTCGAATGGAAATCTACCCTTTTTTGAACCAATAGAAGGTTTATACAGGTCTAAATATAGTTTTTAACCTATTAAGTGAAAGATAATTGCACCTTTAAACCGATGGAAACTTTGGTCAAACAAGCTTGACCAAGTTTGACCAAAGTTTAATAGATAAGTATAAAGGTCTAAAACCCGATTCGAATGGAAATCTACCCTTTTTTGAACAAATAGAAGGTTTATAAAGGCCTAAATATTGTATTTAACCTATTAGGAGAAAGATAATCGTATCTTTAAACCAATGGAAACTTTGGTAAAACAAACTTGACCAAGTTTGACCAAAGTTTAATAGACTAGTATAAAGGTCTAAAACCCGATTTGAATGGAAATCTATCCTTTTTTGAACCAATCGAAGGTTTATAAAGGTCTAAATATAGTTTTTAACCTATTAAGTGAAAGATAATCGCATCTTTAAACCGATGGAAACTTTGGTCAAACAAGCTTGACCAAGGTTGACCAAAGTTAAATAGACTAGTATAAAGGTCTCAAATCCGATTCGAATGGAAATCTAACCTTTTTTGAACAAATTGAAGGTTTATAAAGGTCTGAATATAGTTTTTAACCTATTAGGAGAAAGATAATCGCATGTTTAGACCAATGAAAACTTTGGTCAAACAAGCTTGACCAAGTTTGACCAAAGTTTAATAGATAAGTATAAAGGTCTAAAACCCGATTCGAATGGAAATTTACCCTTTTTTGAACAAATAGAAGGTTTATAAAGGCCTAAATATTGTATTTAACCTATCAGGAGAAAGATAATCGTACCTTTAAACCAATGGAAACTTTGGTAAAACAAGCATGACCAAGTTTGACCAAAGTTTAATAGACTAGTATAAAGGTCTAAAACCCGATTCGAATGGAAATCTTCCCTTTTTTGAACAAAGAGAAGGTTTATAAAGGTCTAAATATTGTTTTTAGCTTATTAGGAGAAAAATAATCGCAGCTTTAAACCAATTGAAACTTTGGTCAAACAAGCTTGACCAAGTTTGACCAAAGTTTAAAAGACTAGTATAAAGGTCAAAATCCTGATTCGAATGGAAATCTACCCTTTTTTGAACCAATAGAAGGCTTATAAAGGTATAAATGTAGTTTTTAACTTATTAGGTGAAAGATAATCGCACCTTTAAACCGATGGAAACTTTGGTAAAACAAGCTTGACCAAGTTTGACCAAAGTTTAATAGACTAGTATAAAGGTCTAAAACCCGATTCGAATGGAAATCTACCCTTTTTTGAACAAAGAGAAGGTTTATAAAGGTCTAAATATAATTTTTAACCTATTAGGAGAAAGATAATTGTATCTTTAGACCAATGGAAACTTTGGTCCAACAAGCTTGACCAAGTTTGACCAAAGTTTAATAGACTAGTATAAAGGTCAAAAACCTGATTCGAATGGAAATCTTCCCTTTTTTGAACCAATAGAAGGCTTATAAAGGTCTAAATATAGTTTTTAAACTATTAGGAGAAATGTAATCTTATCTTTAAACCAATGGAAACTTTGGTAAAACAAGCTTGAACAAGTTTGACCAAAGTTTAATAGACTAGTATAAAGGTCTAAAACCCGATTCGAATGGAAATCTATCCTTTTTTGAACCAATAGAAGGTTTATAAAGGTCTAAGTATAATTTTTAACCTATTAGGTGAAAGATAATCGCATCTTTAAACCGATGGAAACTTTGGTCAAACAAGCTTGACCAAGGTTGACCAAAGTTTAATAGACTAGTATAAAGGTCTCAAATCCGATTTGAATGGAAATCTACCCTTTTTTGAACAAATAGAAGGTTTATAAAGGTCTAAATATAGTTTTTAACCTATTAGGAGAAAGATAATCGCATGTTTAGACCAATGAAAACTTTGGTCAAACAAGCTTGACCAAGTTTGACCAAAGTTTAATAGATAAGTATAAAGGTCTAAAACCCGATTCGAATGGAAATCTATCCTTTTTTGAACAAATAGAAGGTTTATAAAGGCCTAAATATTGTATTTAACCTATCAGGAGAAAGATAATCGTATCTTTAAACCAATGGAAACTTTTGTAAAACAAGCTTGACCAAGTTTGACCAAAGTTTAATAGACTAGTATAAAGGTCTAAAACCCGATTCGAATGGAAATCTTCCCTTTTTTGAACAAAGAGAAGGTTTATAAAGGTCTAAATATTGTTTTTAACTTATTAGGAGAAAAATAATCGCAGCTTTAAACCAATTGAAACTTTGGTTAAACAAGCTTGACCAAGTTTGACCAAAGTTTAAAAGACTAGTATAAAGGTCAAAATCCTGATTCGAATGGAAATCTACCCTTTTTTGAACCAATAGAAGGCTTATAAAGGTATAAATGTAGTTTTTAACTTATTAGGTGAAAGATAATCGCACCTTTAAACCGATGGAAACTTTGGTAAAACAAGCTTGACCAAGTTTGACCAAAGTTTAATAGACTAGTATAAAGGTCTAAAACCCGATTCGAATGGAAATCTACCCTTTTTTGAACAAAGAGAAGGTTTATAAAGGTCTAAATATAATTTTTAACCTATTAGGAGAAAGATAATTGTATCTTTAGACCAATGGAAACTTTGGTCCAACAAGCTTGACCAAGTTTGACCAAAGTTTAATAGACTAGTATAAAGGTCAAAAACCTGATTCGAATGGAAATCTTCCCTTTTTTGAACCAATAGAAGGCTTATAAAGGTCTAAATATAGTTTTTAAACTATTAGGAGAAATGTAATCTTATCTTTAAACCAATGGAAACTTTGGTAAAACAAGCTTGAACAAGTTTGACCAAAGTTTAATAGACTAGTATAAAGGTCTAAAACCCGATTCGAATGGAAATCTATCCTTTTTTGAACCAATAGAAGGTTTATAAAGGTCTAAGTATAATTTTTAACCTATTAGGTGAAAGATAATCGCATCTTTAAACCGATGGAAACTTTGGTCAAACAAGCTTGACCAAGGTTGACCAAAGTTTAATAGACTAGTATAAAGGTCTCAAATCCGATTTGAATGGAAATCTACCCTTTTTTGAACAAATAGAAGGTTTATAAAGGTCTAAATATAGTTTTTAACCTATTAGGAGAAAGATAATCGCATGTTTAGACCAATGAAAACTTTGGTCAAACAAGCTTGACCAAGTTTGACCAAAGTTTAATAGATAAGTATAAAGGTCTAAAACCCGATTCGAATGGAAATCTATCCTTTTTTGAACAAATAGAAGGTTTATAAAGGCCTAAATATTGTATTTAACCTATCAGGAGAAAGATAATCGTATCTTTAAACCAATGGAAACTTTTGTAAAACAAGCTTGACCAAGTTTGACCAAAGTTTAATAGACTAGTATAAAGGTCTAAAACCCGATTCGAATGGAAATCTTCCCTTTTTTTAACAAAGAGAAGGTTTATAAAGGTCTAAATATTGTTTTTAACTTATTAGGAGAAATATAATCGCAGCTTTAAACCAATTGAAACTTTGGTCAAACAAGCTTGACCAAGTTTGACCAAAGTTTAATAGACTAGTATAAAGGTCAAAATCCTGATTCGAATGGAAATCTACCCTTTTTTGAACCAATAGAAGGCTTATAAAGGTATAAATATAGTTTTTAACCTATTAGGTGAAAGATAATCGCACCTTTAAACCGATGGAAACTTTGGTAAAACAAGCTTGACCAAGTTTGACCAAAGTTTAATAGACTAGTATAAAGGTCTAAAACCCGATTCGAATGGAAATCTACCCTTTTTTGAACCAATAGAAGGTTTATAAAGGTCTAAATATAGTTTTTAACCTATTAGGTGAAAGATAATCGCACCTTTAAACCGATGGAAACTTTGGTCAAACAAGCTTGACCAAGTTTGACCAAAGTTTAATAGATAAGTATAAAGGTCTAAAACCCGATTCGAATGGAAATCTACCCTTTTTTGAACAAATAGAAGGTTTATAAAGGCCTAAATATTGTATTTAACCTATCAGGAGAAAGATAATCGTATCTTTAAACCAATGGAAACTTTGGTAAAACAAGCTTTACCAAGTTTGACCAAAGTTTAATAGACTAGTATAAAGGTCTAAAACCCGATTCGAATGGAAATCTTCCATTTTTTGAACAAAGAGAAGGTTTATAAAGGTCTAAATATTGTTTTTAACCTATTAGGAGAAATATAATCACAGCTTTAAACCAATTGTAACTTTGCTCAAACAAGCTTGACCAAGTTTGACCAAAGTTTAATAGACTAGTATAAAGGTCAAAATCCTGATTCGAATGGAAATCTACCCTTTTTTGAACCAATAGAAGGCTTATAAAGGTCTAAATATTGTATTTAAACTATTAGGAGAAATATAATTGCATCTTTAAACCAATGGGAACTTTGGTGAAACAAGCTTGACCAAGTTTGACCAAAGTTTAATAGACTAGTATAAAGGTCTAAGACCCGATTCGAATGGAAATCTACCCTTTTTTGAACAAATAGAAGGTTTATAAAGGTCTAAATATTGTTTTTAACCTATTAGGTGAAATATAATCTCATCTTTAAACCAATGGAAACTTTGGTCAAACAAGTTTCACCAAAGTTTAATAGACTAGTATAAAGGTCTAAAACCCGATTCGAATGGAAATCTACCCTTTTTTGAACAAATAGAAGGTTTATAAAGGCCTAAATATTGTATTTAACCTATCAGGAGAAAGATAATCGTATCTTTAAACCAATGGAAACTTTGGTAAAACAAGCATGACCAAGTTTGACCAAAGTTTAATAGACTAGTATAAAGGTCTAAAACCCGATTCGAATGGAAATCGTCCCTTTTTTGAACAAAGAGAAGGTTTATAAAGGTCTAAATATTGTTTTTAACTTATTAGGAGAAAAATAATCGCAGCTTTAAACCAATTGAAACTTTGGTCAAACAAGCTTGACCAAGTTTGACCAAAGTTTAAAAGACTAGTATAAAGGTCAAAATCCTGATTCGAATGGAAATCTACCCTTTTTTGAACCAATAGAAGGCTTATAAAGGTATAAATGTAGTTTTTAACTTATTAGGTGAAAGATAATCGCACCTTTAAACCGATGGAAACTTTGGTAAAACAAGCTTGACCAAGTTTGACCAAAGTTTAATAGACTAGTATAAAGGTCTAAAACCCGATTCGAATGGAAATCTACCCTTTTTTGAACAAAGAGAAGGTTTATAAAGGTCTAAATATAATTTTTAACCTATTAGGAGAAAGATAATTGTATCTTTAGACCAATGGAAACTTTGGTCCAACAAGCTTGACCAAGTTTGACCAAAGTTTAATAGACTAGTATAAAGGTCAAAAACCTGATTCGAATGGAAATCTTCCCTTTTTTGAACCAATAGAAGGCTTATAAAGGTCTAAATATAGTTTTTAAACTATTAGGAGAAATGTAATCTTATCTTTAAACCAATGGAAACTTTGGTAAAACAAGCTTGAACAAGTTTGACCAAAGTTTAATAGACTAGTATAAAGGTCTAAAACCCGATTCGAATGGAAATCTATCCTTTTTTGAACCAATAGAAGGTTTATAAAGGTCTAAGTATAATTTTTAACCTATTAGGTGAAAGATAATCGCATCTTTAAACCGATGGAAACTTTGGTCAAACAAGCTTGACCAAGGGTGACCAAAGTTTAATAGACTAGTATAAAGGTCTCAAATCCGATTTGAATGGAAATCTACCCTTTTTTGAACAAATAGAAGGTTTATAAAGGTCTAAATATAGTTTTTAACCTATTAGGAGAAAGATAATCGCATGTTTAGACCAATGAAAACTTTGGTCAAACAAGCTTGACCAAGTTTGACCAAAGTTTAATAGATAAGTATAAAGGTCTAAAACCCGATTCGAATGGAAATCTATCCTTTTTTGAACAAATAGAAGGTTTATAAAGGCCTAAATATTGTATTTAACCTATCAGGAGAAAGATAATCGTATCTTTAAACCAATGGAAACTTTTGTAAAACAAGCTTGACCAAGTTTGACCAAAGTTTAATAGACTAGTATAAAGGTCTAAAACCCGATTCGAATGGAAATCTTCCCTTTTTTTAACAAAGAGAAGGTTTATAAAGGTCTAAATATTGTTTTTAACTTATTAGGAGAAATATAATCGCAGCTTTAAACCAATTGAAACTTTGGTCAAACAAGCTTGACCAAGTTTGACCAAAGTTTAATAGACTAGTATAAAGGTCAAAATCCTGATTCGAATGGAAATCTACCCTTTTTTGAACCAATAGAAGGCTTATAAAGGTATAAATATAGTTTTTAACCTATTAGGTGAAAGATAATCGCACCTTTAAACCGATGGAAACTTTGGTAAAACAAGCTTGACCAAGTTTGACCAAAGTTTAATAGACTAGTATAAAGGTCTAAAACCCGATTCGAATGGAAATCTACCCTTTTTTGAACCAATAGAAGGTTTATAAAGGTCTAAATATAGTTTTTAACCTATTAGGTGAAAGATAATCGCACCTTTAAACCGATGGAAACTTTGGTCAAACAAGCTTGACCAAGTTTGACCAAAGTTTATAAGATAAGTATAAAGGTCTAAAACCCGATTCGAATGGAAATCTACCCTTTTTTGAACAAATAGAAGGTTTATAAAGGCCTAAATATTGTATTTAACCTATCAGGAGAAAGATAATCGTATCTTTAAACCAATGGAAACTTTGGTAAAACAAGCTTTACCAAGTTTGACCAAAGTTTAATAGACTAGTATAAAGGTCTAAAACCCGATTCGAATGGAAATCTTCCATTTTTTGAACAAAGAGAAGGTTTATAAAGGTCTAAATATTGTTTTTAACCTATTAGGAGAAATATAATCACAGCTTTAAACCAATTGTAACTTTGCTCAAACAAGCTTGACCAAGTTTGACCAAAGTTTAATAGACTAGTATAAAGGTCAAAATCCTGATTCGAATGGAAATCTACCCTTTTTTGAACCAATAGAAGGCTTATAAAGGTCTAAATATTGTATTTAAACTATTAGGAGAAATATAATTGCATCTTTAAACCAATGGGAACTTTGGTGAAACAAGCTTGACCAAGTTTGACCAAAGTTAAATAGACTAGTATAAAGGTCTAAGACCCGATTCGAATGGAAATCTACCCTTTTTTGAACAAATAGAAGGTTTATAAAGGTCTAAATATTGTTTTTAACCTATTAGGTGAAATATAATCTCATCTTTAAACCAATGGAAACTTTGGTCAAACAAGTTTCACCAAAGTTTAATAGACTAGTATAAAGGTCTAAAACCCGATTCGAATGGAAATCTACCCTTTTTTGAACAAAGAGAAGGTTTATAAACGTCTAAATATAATTTTTAACCTATTAGGAGAAAGATAATTGTATCTTTAGACCAATGGAAACTTTGGTCCAACAAGCTTGACCAAGTTTGACCAAAGTTTAATAGACTAGTATAAAGGTCAAAAACCTGATTCGAATGGAAATCTTCCCTTTTTTGAACCAATAGAAGGCTTATAAAGGTCTAAATATAGTTTTTAAACTATTAGGAGAAATGTAATCTTATCTTTAAACCAATGGAAACTTCGGTAAAACAAGCTTGAACAAGTTTGACCAAAGTTTAATAGACTAGTATAAAGGTCTAAAACCCGATTCGAATGGAAATCTATCCTTTTTTGAACCAATAGAAGGTTTATAAAGGTCTAAGTATAATTTTTAACCTATTAGGTGAAAGATAATCGCATCTTTAAACCTATGGAAACTTTGGTCAAACAAGCTTGACCAAGGTTGACCAAAGTTTAATAGACTAGTATAAAGGTCTAAAACCCGATTCGAATGGAAATCTACCCTTTTTTGAACCAATAGAAGGTTTATAAAGGTCTAAATATAGTTTTTAACCTATTAGGTGAAAGATAATCGCACCTTTAAACCGATGGAAACTTTGGTCAAACAAGCTTGACCAAGTTTGACCAAAGTTTAATAGATAAGTATAAAGGTCTAAAACCCGATTCGAATGGAAATCTACCCTTTTTTGAACAAATAGAAGGTTTATAAAGGCCTAAATATTGTATTTAACCTATCAGGAGAAAGATAATCGTATCTTTAAACCAATGGAAACTTTGGTAAAACAAGCTTTACCAAGTTTGACCAAAGTTTAATAGACTAGTATAAAGGTCTAAAACCCGATTCGAATGGAAATCTTCCATTTTTTGAACAAAGAGAAGGTTTATAAAGGTCTAAATATTGTTTTTAACCTATTAGGAGAAATATAATCACAGCTTTAAACCAATTGTAACTTTGCTCAAAAAAGCTTGACCAAGTTTGACCAAAGTTTAATAGACTAGTATAAAGGTCAAAATCCTGATTCGAATGGAAATCTACCCTTTTTTGAACCAATAGAAGGCTTATAAAGGTCTAAATATTGTATTTAAACTATTAGGAGAAATATAATTGCATCTTTAAACCAATGGGAACTTTGGTGAAACAAGCTTGACCAAGTTTGACCAAAGTTTAATAGACTAGTATAAAGGTCTAAGACCCGATTCGAATGAAAATCTACCCTTTTTTGAACAAATAGAAGGTTTATAAAGGTCTAAATATTGTTTTTAACTTATTAGGTGAAATATAATCTCATCTTTAAACCAATGGAAACTTTGGTCAAACAAGTTTCACCAAAGTTTAATAGACTAGTATAAAGGTCTAAAACCCGATTCGAATGGAAATCTACCCTTTTTTGAACAAAGAGAAGGTTTATAAAGGTCTAAATATAATTTTTAACCTATTAGGAGAAAGATGATTGTATCTTTAGACCAATGGAAACTTTGGTCCAACAAGCTTGACCAAGTTTGACCAAAGTTTAATAGACTAGTATAAAGGTCAAAAACCTGATTCGAATGGAAATCTTCCCTTTTTTGAACAAATAGAAGGTTTATAAAGGTCTAAATATAGTTTTTAACCTATTAGGAGAAAGATAATCGTATCTTTAAACCAATGGAAACTTTGGTAAAACAAGCTTGACCAAGTTTGACCAAAGTTTAATAGACTAGTATAAAGGTCAAAATCCTGATTCGAATGGAAATCTACCCTTTTTTGAACCAATAGAAGGCTTATAAAGGTATAAATATAGTTTTTAACCTATTAGGTGAAAGATAATCGCACCTTTAAACCGATGGAAACTTTGGTAAAACAAGCTTGACCAAGTTTGACCAATGTTTAATAGACTAGTACAAAGGTCTAAAACCCGATTCGAATGGAAATCTACCCTTTTTTGAACCAATAGAAGGTATATAAAGGTCTAAATATATTTTTAACCTATTAGGTGAAAGATAATCGCACCTTTAAACCAATGGAATCTTTGGTCAAACAAGCTTGACCAAGGTTGACCAAAGTTTAATAGACTAGTATAAAGGTCTCAAATCCGATTCGAATGGAAATCTACCCTTTTTTGAACAAATAGAAGGTTTATAAAGGTCTAAATATATTTTTTAACCTATTAGGAGAAAGATAATCGCATGTTTAGACGAATGGAAACTTTGGTCAAACAAGCTTGACCAAGTTTTACCAAAGTTTAATAGACTAGTATAAAGGTCTAAAACCCGATTCGAATGGAAATCAACGCTTTTTTGAACAAATAGAAGGTTTACAAAGGTCTAAATACATTTATTAACCTATTAGGAGAAAGATAATCGCATCTTTAGACCAATGGAAACTTTGGTCAAACAAGCTTGACCAAGTTTGACCAAAGTTCAATAGAATAGTATAAAGGTCTAAGACGCAATTCGAATGGAAATCTACCCTTTTTTGAACAAATAGAAGGTTTATAAAGGTAGAAATATTGTTTTTAACCTATTAGGTGAAAGATAATCTCATCTTTAAACCAATGGAAACTTTGGTCAAACAAGCTTGACCAAGTTTGACCAAAGTTTAATAGACTAGTATAAAGGTCAAAAACCTGATTCGAATGGAAATCTTCCCTTTTTTGAACCAATAGAAGGCTTATAAAGGTCTAAATATAGTTTTTAAACTATTAGGAGAAATATAATCGCATATTTAAACCAATGGAAACTTTGTTAAAACAAGCTTGACCAAGTTTGACCAAAGTTTAATAGACTAGTATAAAGGTCTAAAACCCGATTCGAATGGAAATCTACTCTTTTTTGAAAAAATAGAAGGTTTATAAAGGTCTAAATATAGTTTTTAACCTATTAGGAGAAAGATAATTGTATCTTTAGACAATTGGAAACTTTGGTAAAACAAGCTTGGCCAAGTTTGACCAAAGTTTAATAGAGTAGTATAAAGGTCTAAGACCCGATTCGAATGGAAATGTACCCTTTTTTGAACAAATATATGGTTTACAAAGGTCTAATTACATTTATTAACCTATTAGGAGAAAGATAATCGCATCTTTAGACCAATGTAAACTTTTGTCAAACAAGCTTGACCGAGTTTGACCAAAGTTTAATAGACTAGTATAAAGGTCTAAGACCCGATTTGAATTGAAATCTACCCTTTTTTGAACAAATAGAAGGTTTATAAAGGTCTAAATATTGTTTTTAACCTATTAGGTGAAATATAATCTCATCTTTAAACCAATGGAAACTTTGGTCAAACAAGTTTGACCAAGATTTACCAAAGTTTAATAGACTAGTATAAAGGTCTAAAACCCGATTCGAATGGAAATCTACCCTTTTTTGAACAAAGAGAAGGTTTATAAAGGTCTAAATATAATTTTTAACCTATTAGGAGATAGATAATTGTATCTTTAGACCAATGGAAACTTTGGTCAAACAAGCTTGACCAAGTTTGACCAAAGTTTAATAGAGTAGTATAAAGGTCAAAAACCTGATTCGAATGGAAATCTTCCCTTTTTTGAACCAATAGAAGGCTTATAAAGGTCTAAATATAGTTTTTAAACTATTAGGAGAAATATAATCGCATCGTTAAACCAATGGAAAATTTGGTAAAACAAGTTTGACCAAGTTTGACCAAAGTTTAATAGACTAGTATAAAGGTCTAAAACCCGATTCCAATGGAAATCTACCCTTTTTTGAATAAATAGAAGGTTTATAAAGGTCTAAATATTGTTTTTAACCTATTAGGTGAAAGATAATCTCATCTTTAAAACAATGGAAACTTTGGTCAAACAAGTTTGACCAAAGTTTAATAGACTAGTATAAAGGTCTAAAACCCGATTCGAATGGAAATCTACCGTTTTTTAAATAAATAGAAGGTTTATAAAGGTCTAAATATTGTTTTTAACCTATTAGGTGAAAGATAATCTCATCTTTAAACCAATGGAAACTTTGGTCAAACAAGTTTGACCAAGATTTACCAATGTTTAATAGACTAGTATAAAGGTCTAAAACCCGATTCGAATGGAAATCTACCCTTTTTTGAACAAAGAGAAGGTTTATAAAGGTCTAAATATAATTTTTAACCTATTAGGAGATAGATAATTGTATCTTTAGACCAATGGAAACTTTGGTCAAACATGCTTGACCAAGTTTGACCAAAGTTTAATAGACTAGTATAAAGGTCAAAAACCTGATTCGAATGGAAATCTTCCCTTTTTTGAACCAATAGAAGGCTTATAAAGGTCTAAATATAGTTTTTAAACTATTAGGAGAAATATAATCGCATCTTTAAACCAATGGAAAATTTGGTAAAACAAGCTTGACCAAGTTTGACCAAAGTTTAATAGACTAGTATAAAGGTCTAAAACCCGATTCGAATGGAAATCTACCCTTTTTTGAATAAATAGAAGGTTTATAAATGTCTAAATATTGTTTTTAACCTATTAGGTGAAAGATAATCACATCTTTAAAACAATGGAAACTTTGGTCAAATAAGTTTGACCAAGTTTGACCAAAGTTTAATAGACTAGTATAAAGGTCTAAAACCCGATTCGAATGGAAATCTACCCTTTGTTGAACAAATAGAAGGTTAATAAAGGTCTAAATATAGTTCTTAACCTATGATAATCGCATCAATATACCAATGGAAACTTTGGTCAAACAAGCTTGACGAAGTTTGACCAAAGTTTAATCGACTAGTATAAAGGTCTAAAACCCGATTCGAATGGAAATCTACCCTTTGTTGAACAAATAGAAGGTTAATAAAGGTCTAAATATAGTTCTTAACCTATGATAATCGCATCAATATACCAATGGAAACTTTGGTCAAACAAGCTTGACGAAGTTTGACCAAAGTTTAATCGACTAGTATAAAGGTCTAAAACCCGATTCAAATGGAAATCTACCCTTTTTTGAACAAAGAGAAGGTTTATAAAGGTCTAAATATAATTTTTAACCTATTAGGAGATAGATAATTGTATCTTTAGACCAATGGAAACTTTGGTCAAACAAGCTTGACCAAGTTTGACCAAAGTTTAATAGACTAGTATAAAGGTCAAAAACCTGATTCGAATGGAAATCTTCCCTTTTTTGAACCAATAGAAGGCTTATAAAGGTCTAAATATAGTTTTTAAACTATTAGAAGAAATATAATCGCATCTTTAAACCAATGGAAAATTTGGTAAAACAAGTTTGACCAAGTTTGACCAAAGTTTAATAGACTAGTATAAAGGTCTAAAACCCGATTCGAATGGAAATCTACCCTTTTTTGAATAAATAGAAGGTTTATAAAGGTCTAAATATTGTTTTTAACCTATTAGGTGAAAGATAATCTCATCTTTAAAACAATGGAAACTTTGGTCAAACAAGTTTGACCAAAGTTTAATAGACTAGTATAAAGGTCTAAAACCCGATTCGAATGGAAATCTACCGTTTTTTAAATAAATAGAAGGTTTATAAAGGTCTAAATATTGTTTTTAACCTATTAGGTGAAAGATAATCTCATCTTTAAACCAATAGAAACTTTGGTCAAACAAGTTTGACCAAGTTTGACCAAAGTTTAATAGACTAGTATAAAGCTCTAAACCCGATTCGAATGGAAATCTACCCTTTTTTGAACAAAGAGAAGGTTTATATAGGTCAAAATATAATTTTTAACCTATTAGGAGAAAGATAATTGTATCTTTAGAGAATTGGAAACTTTGGTAAAACAAGCTTGACCAAGTTTGACCAAAGTTTAATAGAGTAGTATAAAGGTCTAAGACCCGATTCGAATGGAAATGTACCCTTTTTTGAACAAATATAAGGTTTACAAAGGTCTAAATACATTTACTAACCTATTAGGAGAAAGATAATCGCATCTTTAGACCAATGTAAACTTTGGTCAAACAAGCTTGACCGAGTTTGACCAAAGTTTAATAGACTAGTATAAAGGTCTAAGACCCAATTTGAATGGAAATCTACCCTTTTTTGAACAAATAGAAGGTTTATAAAGGTCTAAATATTGTTTTTAACCTATTAGGTGAAAGATAATCTCATCTTTAAACCAATGGAAACTTTGGTCAAACAAGTTTGACCAAGATTTACCAAAGTTTAATAGACTAGTATAAAGGTCTAAAACCCGATTCGAATGGAAATCTACCCTTTTTTGAACAAAGAGAAGGTTTATAAAGGTCTAAATATAATTTTTAACCTATTAGGAGATAGATAATTGTATCTTTAGACCAATGGAAACTTTGGTCAAACATGCTTGACCAAGTTTGACCAAAGTTTAATAGACTAGTATAAAGGTCAAAAACCTGATTCGAATGGAAATCTTCCCTTTTTTGAACCAATAGAAGGCTTATAAAGGTCTAAATATAGTTTTTAAACTATTAGGAGAAATATAATCGCATCTTTAAACCAATGGAAAATTTGGTAAAACAAGCTTGACCAAGTTTGACCAAAGTTTAATAGACTAGTACAAAGGTCTAAAACCCGATTCGAATGGAAATCTACCCTTTTTTGAATAAATAGAAGGTTTATAAAGGTCTAAATATTGTTTTTAACCTATTAGGTGAAAGATAATCTCATCTTTAAAACAATGGAAACTTTGGTCAAATAAGTTTGACCAAGTTTGACCAAAGTTTAATAGACTAGTATAAAGGTCTAAAACCCGATTCGAATGGAAATCTACCGTTTTTTAAATAAATAGAAGGTTTATAAAGGTCTAAATATTGTTTTTAACCTATTAGGTGAAAGATAATCTCATCTTTAAACCAATGGAAACTTTGGTCAAACAAGTTTGACCAAGTTTCACCAAAGTTTAATAGACTAGTATAAAGCTCTAAAACCCGATTCGAATGGAAATCTACCCTTTTTTGAACAAAGAGAAGGTTTATAAAGGTCTAAATATAATTTTTAACCTATTAGGAGATAGATAATTGTATCTTTAGACCAATGGAAACTTTGGTCAAACATGCTTGACCAAGTTTGACCAAAGTTTAATAGACTAGTATAAAGGTCAAAAACCTGATTCGAATGGAAATCTTCCCTTTTTTGAACCAATAGAAGGCTTATAAAGGTCTATATATAGTTTTTAAACTATTAGGAGAAATATAATCGCATCTTTAAACCAATGGAAAATTTGGTAAAACAAGCTTGACCAAGTTTGACCAAAGTTTAATAGACTAGTATAAAGGTCTAAAACCAGATTCGAATGGAAATCTACCCTTTTTGGATTAAATAGAAGGTTTATAAAGGTCTAAATATTGTTTTTAACCTATTCGGTGAAAGATAATCTCATCTTTAAAACAATGGAAACTTTGGTCAAATAAGTTTGACCAAGTTTGACCAAAGTTTAATAGACTAGTATAAAGGTCTAAAACCCGATTTGAATGGAAATCTACCGTTTTTTAAATAAATAGAAGGTTTATAAAGGTCTAAATATTATTTTTAACCTATTAGGTGAAAGATAATCCCATCTTTAAACCAATGGAAACTTTGGTCAAACAAGTTTGACCAAGTTTGACCAAAGTTTAATAGCCTAGTATAATGGTCTAAAACCCGATTCGAATGGAAATCTTCCCTTTTTTGAACCAATAGAAGGCTTATAAAGGTCTAAATATAGTGTTTAAACTATTAGGAGAAATATAATCGCATCTTTAAACCAATGGAAACTTTGGTAAAACAAGCTTGACCAAGTTTGACCAAAGTTTAATAGACTAATATAAAGGTCTAAAACCCGATTCGAATGGAAATCTACCCTTTTTTGAACCAATAGAAGGTTTATAAAGGTCTAAATATAGTTTTTAACCTATTAGGTGAAAGATAATCGCATCTTTAAACCGATGGAAACTTTGGTCAAACAACCTTGACCAAGTTTGACCAAAGTTTAATAGACTAGTATAAAGGTCTAAAAACCGATTCGAATGGAAATCTATCCTTTTTTGAACAAATAGAAGGTTTATAAAGGTCTAAATATAGTTTTTATCCTATTAGGTGAAAGATAATCGCATCTTTAAACCAATGGAAACTTTGGTCAAACAAGCTTGACCAAGTTTTACCAAAGTTTAATAGACTAGCATAAAGGTCTCAAACTTGATTCGAATGGAAATCTACCCTTTTTTAAACAAAAAGAAGGTTTATAAAGGTCTAAATATAGTTTTTAACATATTAGGAGAAAGATAATCGCATCTTTAAAACAATGGAAACTTTGGTAAAACAAGCTTGACCAAGTTTGACCAAAGTTTAATAGACTAGTATAAATGTCTAAAAACCGATTCGAATGGAAATCTACCCTATTTTGAACCAATAGAAGGTTTATAAAGGTCTAAATATAGTTTTTAACCTATTAGGTGAAAGATAATCGCATCTTTAAACCAATGGAAACTTTGGTCAAACAAGCTTGACCAAGTTTGACCAAAGTTTAATAGACTAGTATAAAGGTCTAAAAACCGATTCGAATGGAAATTTACCCTTTTTTGAACAAAAAGAAGGTTTATAAAGGTCTAAATATAGTTTTTAACCTATTAGGTGAAAGATAATCGCATCTTTAAACCAATGGAAACTTTGGTCAAAAAAGTTTGACCAAGTTTGACCAAAGTTTAATAGACTAGTATAAAGGTCTAAAACCCGATTCGAACGGAAATCTACCCTTTTTTGTACAAAGAGAAGGTTTATAAAGGTCTAAATATAATTTTTAACCTATTAGGAGAAAGATAATTGTATCCTTTGACCAATGGAAACTTTGGTCAAACAAGCTTGACCAAGTTTGACCAAAGATTAATAGACTAGTATAAAGGTCAAAAACCTGATTCGAATGGAAATCTTCCCTTTTTTAAACCAATAGAAGGCTTATAAAGGTCTAAATATAGTTTTTAAACTATTAGGAGAAATATAATCGCATCTTTAAACCAATGGAAACTTTGGTAAAACAAGCTTGACCAAGTTTGACCAAAGTTTAATAGACTAGTATAAAGGTCTAAAACCCGATTCGAATGGAAATCTACCCTTTTTTGAACCAATAGAAGGTTTATAAAGGTCTAAATATAGTTTTTAACCTATTAGGTGAAAGATAATCGCATCTTTAAACCGATGGAAACTTTGGTCAAACAACCTTGACCAAGTTTGACCAAAGTTTAATAGACTAGTATAAAGGTCTAAAAACCGATTCGAATGGAAATCTATCCTTTTTTGATCAAATAGAAGGTTTATAAAGGTCTAAATATAGTTTTTATCCTATTAGGTGAAAGATAATCGCATCTTTAAACCAATGGAATCTTTGGTCAAACAAGCTTGACCAAGTTTGACCAAAGTTTAATAGACTAGTATAAAGGTCTAAAAACCGATTCGAATGGAAATCTACCCTATTTTGAACAAATAGAAGGTTTATAAAGGTCCAAATATAGTTTTTAACCTATTAGGTGAAAGATAATCGCATCTTTAAACCAATGGAATCTTTGGTCAAACAAGCTTGACCAAGTTTGACCAAAGTTTAATAGACTAGTATAAAGGTCTAAAAACCGATTCGAATGGAAATCTACCCTTTTTTGAACAAATAGAAGGTTTATAAAGGTCTAAATATAGTTTTTAACCTATTAGGTGAAAGATAATCGCATCTTTAAACCAATGGAAACTTTGGTCAAACAAGCTTGACCAAGTTTGACCAAAGTTTAATAGACTAGTATAAAGGTCTTAAATCCGATTCGAATGAAATCTACCCTTTTTTGAACAATGAGAAGGTTTATAAAGGTCTAAATATAGTTTTTAACCTATTAGGAGAAAGATAATTGTATCTTTTGACCAATGGAAACTTTGGTCTAACAAGCTTGACCAAGTTTGACCAAAGTTTAATAGACTAGTATAAAGGTCTAAAAATCGATTCGAATGGAAATCTACCCTTTTTTGAACAAATAGAAGGTTTATAAAGATCTAAATATAGTTTTTAACCTATTAGGTGAAAGATAATCGCATCTTTAAACCGATGGAAACTTTGGTCAAACAACCTTGACTAAGTTTGACCAAAGTTTAATAGACTAGTATAAAAGTCTCAAACCTGATTCGAATGGAAATCTACACTTTTTTGAACCAATAGAAGGTTTATAAAGGTCTAAATATAGTTTTTAACCTATTAGGAGAAAGATAATCGCATCTTTAAACCAATGGAAACTTTGGTAAAACAAGCTTGACCAAGTTTGACCAAAGTTTAATAGACTAGTATAAAGGTCTAAAAACCGATTCGAATGGAAATCTACCCTTTTTTGAACAAATAGAATGTTTATAAAGGTCTAAATATAGTTTTTAACCTATAAGGTGAAAGATAATCGCATCTTTAAACCAATGGAAACTTTGGTCAAAAAAGTTAGACCAAGTTTGACCAAAGTTTAATAGACTAGTATAAAGGTCTAAAACCCGATTCGAACGGAAATCTACCCTTTTTTGTACAAAGAGAAGGTTTATAAAGGTCTAGATATAATTTTTAACCTATTAGGAGAAAGATAATTGTATCTTTTGACCAATGGAAACTTTGGTCAAACAAGCTTGACCAAGTTTGACCAAAGATTAATAGACTAGTATAAAGGTCAAAAACATGATTCGAATGGAAATCTTCCCTTTTTTAAACCAATAGAAGGCTTATAAAGGTCTAAATATAGTTTTTAAACTATTAGGAGAAATATAATCGCATCTTTAAACCAATGGAAACTTTGGTAAAACAAGCTTGACCAAGTTTGACCATAGTTTAATAGACTAGTATAAAGGTCTAAAACCCGATTCGAATGGAAATCTACCCTTTTTTGAACCAATAGAAGGTTTATAAAGGTCTAAATATAGTTTTTAACCTATTAGGAGAAAGATAATTGTATCTTTTGACCAATGGAAACTTTGGTCTAACAAGCTTGACCAAGTTTGACCAAAGTTTAATAGACTAGTATAAAGGTCTAAAAATCGATTCGAATGGAAATCTACCCTTTTTTGAACAAATAGAAGGTTTATAAAGATCTAAATATAGTTTTTAACCTATTAGGTGAAAGATAATCGCATCTTTAAACCGATGGAAACTTTGGTCAAACAACCTTGACTAAGTTTGACCAAAGTTTAATAGACTAGTATAAAAGTCTCAAACCTGATTCGAATGGAAATCTACACTTTTTTGAACCAATAGAAGGTTTATAAAGGTCTAAATATAGTTTTTAACCTATTAGGAGAAAAATAATCGCATCTTTAAACCAATGGAAACTTTGGTAAAACAAGCTTGACCAAGTTTGACCAAAGTTTAATAGACTAGTATAAAGGTCTAAAAACCGATTCGAATGGAAATCTACCCTTTTTTGAACAAATAGAAGGTTTATAAAGGTCTAAATATAGTTTTTAACCTATAAGGTGAAAGATAATCGCATCTTTAAACCAATGGAAACTTTGGTCAAAAAAGTTAGACCAAGTTTGACCAAAGTTTAATAGACTAGTATAAAGGTCTAAAACCCGATTCGAACGGAAATCTACCCTTTTTTGTACAAAGAGAAGGTTTATAAAGGTCTACATATAATTTTTAACCTATTAGGAGAAAGATAATTGTATCTTTTGACCAATGGAAACTTTGGTCAAACAAGCTTGACCAAGTTTGACCAAAGATTAATAGACTAGTATAAAGGTCAAAAACATGATTCGAATGGAAATCTTCCCTTTTTTAAACCAATAGAAGGCTTATAAAGGTCTAAATATAGTTTTTAAACTATTAGGAGAAATATAATCGCATCTTTAAACCAATGGAAACTTTGGTAAAACAAGCTTGACCAAGTTTGACCATTGTTTAATAGACTAGTATAAAGGTCTAAAACCCGATTCGAATGGAAATCTACCCTTTTTTGAACCAATAGAAGGTTTATAAAGGTCTAAATATAGTTTTTAACCTATTAGGTGAAAGATAATCGCATCTTTAAACCGATGGAAACTTTGGTCAAACAACCTTGACCAAGTTTGACCAAAGTTTAATAGACTAGTATAAAGGTCTAAAAACCGATTCGAATGGAAATCTACCCTATTTTGAACAAATAGAAGGTTTATAAAGGTCCAAATATAGTTTTTAACCTATTAGGTGAAAGATAATCGCATCTTTAAACCAATGGAATCTTTGGTCAAACAAGCTTGACCAAGTTTGACCAAAGTTTAATAGACTAGTATAAAGGTCTAAAAACCGATTCGAATGGAAATCTACCCTTTTTTGAACAAATAGAAGGTTTATAAAGGTCTAAATATAGTTTTTAACCTATTAGGTGAAAGATAATCGCATCTTTAAACCAATGGAAACTTTGGTCAAACAAGCTTGACCAAGTTTGACCAAAGATTAATAGACTAGTATAAAGGTCAAAAACATGATTCGAATGGAAATCTTCCCTTTTTTAAACCAATAGAAGCCTTATAAAGGTCTAAATATAGTTTTTAAACTATTAGGAGAAATATAATCGCATCTTTAAACCAATGGAAACTTTGGTAAAACAAGCTTGACCAAGTTTGACCATAGTTTAATAGACTAGTATAAAGGTCTAAAACCCGATTCGAATGGAAATCTACCCTTTTTTGAACCAATAGAAGGTTTATAAAGGTCTAAATATAGTTTTTAACCTATTAGGAGAAAGATAATTGTATCTTTTGACCAATGGAAACTTTGGTCTAACAAGCTTGACCAAGTTTGACCAAAGTTTAATAGACTAGTATAAAGGTCTAAAAATCGATTCGAATGGAAATCTACCCTTTTTTGAACAAATAGAAGGTTTATAAAGATCTAAATATAGTTTTTAACCTATTAGGTGAAAGATAATCGCATCTTTAAACCGATGGAAACTTTGGTCAAACAACCTTGACTAAGTTTGACCAAAGTTTAATAGACTAGTATAAAAGTCTCAAACCTGATTCGAATGGAAATCTACACTTTTTTGAACCAATAGAAGGTTTATAAAGGTCTAAATATAGTTTTTAACCTATTAGGAGAAAAATAATCGCATCTTTAAACCAATGGAAACATTGGTAAAACAAGCTTGACCAAGTTTGACCAAAGTTTAATAGACTAGTATAAAGGTCTAAAAACCGATTCGAATGGAAATCTACCCTTTTTTGAACAAATAGAAGGTTTATAAAGGTCTAAATATAGTTTTTAACCTATAAGGTGAAAGATAATCGCATCTTTAAACCAATGGAAACTTTGGTCAAAAAAGTTAGACCAAGTTTGACCAAAGTTTAATAGACTAGTATAAAGGTCTAAAACCCGATTCGAACGGAAATCTACCCTTTTTTGTACAAAGAGAAGGTTTATAAAGGTCTACATATAATTTTTAACCTATTAGGAGAAAGATAATTGTATCTTTTGACCAATGGAAACTTTGGTCAAACAAGCTTGACCAAGTTTGACCAAAGATTAATAGACTAGTATAAAGGTCAAAAACATGATTCGAATGGAAATCTTCCCTTTTTTAAACCAATAGAAGGCTTATAAAGGTCTAAATATAGTTTTTAAACTATTAGGAGAAATATAATCGCATCTTTAAACCAATGGAAACTTTGGTAAAACAAGCTTGACCAAGTTTGACCATAGTTTAATAGACTAGTATAAAGGTCTAAAACCCGATTCGAATGGAAATCTACCCTTTTTTGAACCAATAGAAGGTTTATAAAGGTCTAAATATAGTTTTTAACCTATTAGGTGAAAGATAATCGCATCTTTAAACCGATGGAAACTTTGGTCAAACAACCTTGACCAAGTTTGACCAAAGTTTAATAGACTAGTATAAAGGTCTAAAAACCGATTCGAATGGAAATCTACCCTATTTTGAACAAATAGAAGGTTTATAAAGGTCCAAATATAGTTTTTAACCTATTAGGTGAAAGATAATCGCATCTTTAAACCAATGGAATCTTTGGTCAAACAAGCTTGACCAAGTTTGACCAAAGTTTAATAGACTAGTATAAAGGTCTAAAAACCGATTCGAATGGAAATCTAACCTTTTTTGAACAAATAGAAGGTTTATAAAGGTCTAAATATAGTTTTTAACCTATTAGGTGAAAGATAATCGCATCTTTAAACCAATGGAAACTTTGGTCAAACAAGCTTGACCAAGTTTGACCAAAGATTAATAGACTAGTATAAAGGTCAAAAACATGATTCGAATGGAAATCTTCCCTTTTTTAAACCAATAGAAGCCTTATAAAGGTCTAAATATAGTTTTTAAACTATTAGGAGAAATATAATCGCATCTTTAAACCAATGGAAACTTTGGTAAAACAAGCTTGACCAAGTTTGACCAAAGTTTAATAGACTAGTATAAAGGTCTAAAACCCGATTCGAATGGAAATCTACCCTTTTTTGAACCAATAGAAGGTTTATAAAGGTCTAAATATAGTTTTTAACCTATTAGGTGAAAGATAATCGCATCTTTAAACCGATGGAAACTTTGGTCAAACAACCTTGACCAAGTTTGACCAAAGTTTAATAGACTAGTATAAAGGTCTAAAAACCGATTCGAATGGAAATCTATCCTTTTTTGATCAAATATAAGGTTTATAAAATTCTAAATATAGTTTTTATCCTATTAGGTGAAAGATAATCGCATCTTTAAACCAATGGAATCTTTGGTCAAACAAGCTTGACCAAGTTTGACCAAAGTTTAATAGACTAGTATAAAGGTCTAAAAACCGATTCGAATGGAAATCTACCCTATTTTGAACAAATAGAAGGTTTATAAAGGTCCAAATATAGTTTTTAACCTATTAGGTGAAAGATAATCGCATCTTTAAACCAATGGAATCTTTGGTCAAACAAGCTTGACCAAGTTTGACCAAAGTTTAATAGACTAGTATAAAGGTCTAAAAACCGATTCGAATGGAAATCTACCCTTTTTTGAACAAATAGAAGGTTTATAAAGGTCTAAATATAGTTTTTAACCTATTAGGTGAAAGATAATCGCATCTTTAAACCAATGGAAACTTTGGTCAAACAAGCTTGACCAAGTTTGACCAAAGTTTAATAGACTAGTATAAAGGTCTTAAATCCGTTTCGAATGAAATCTACCCTTTTTTGAACAATGAGAAGGTTTATAAAGGTCTAAATATAGTTTTTAACCTATTAGGAGAAAGATAATTGTATCTTTTGACCAATGGAAACTTTGGTCTAACAAGCTTGACCAAGTTTGACCAAAGTTTAATAGACTAGTATAAAGGTCTAAAAATCGATTCGAATGGAAATCTACCCTTTTTTGAACAAATAGAAGGTTTATAAAGATCTAAATATAGTTTTTAACCTATTAGGTGAAAGATAATCGCATCTTTAAACCGATGGAAACTTTGGTCAAACAACCTTGACTAAGTTTGACCAAAGTTTAATAGACTAGTATAAAAGTCTCAAACCTGATTCGAATGGAAATCTACACTTTTTTGAACCAATAGAAGGTTTATAAAGGTCTAAATATAGTTTTTAACCTATTAGGAGAAAGATAATCGCATCTTTAAACCAATGGAAACTTTGGTAAAACAAGCTTGACCAAGTTTGACCAAAGTTTAATAGACTAGTATAAAGGTCTAAAAACCGATTCGAATGGAAATCTACCCTTTTTTGAACAAATAGAAGGTTTATAAAGGTCTAAATATAGTTTTTAACCTATAAGGTGAAAGATAATCGCATCTTTAAACCAATGGAAACTTTGGTCAAAAAAGTTAGACCAAGTTTGACCAAAGTTTAATAGACTAGTATAAAAGTCTAAAACCCGATTCGAACGGAAATCTACCCTTTTTTGTACAAAGAGAAGGTTTATAAAGGTCTAGATATAATTTTTAACCTATTAGGAGAAAGATAATTGTATCTTTTGACCAATGGAAACTTTGGTCAAACAAGCTTGACCAAGTTTGACCAAAGATTAATAGACTAGTATAAAGGTCAAAAACATGATTCGAATGGAAATCTTCCCTTTTTTAAACCAATAGAAGGCTTATAAAGGTCTAAATATTGTTTTTAAACTATTAGGAGAAATATAATCGCATCTTTAAACCAATGGAAACTTTGGTAAAACAAGCTTGACCAAGTTTGACCATAGTTTAATAGACTAGTATAAAGGTCTAAAACCGATTCGAATGGAAATCTACCCTTTTTTGAACAAATAGAAGGTTTATAAAGGTCTAAATATAGTTTTTATCCTATTAGGTGAAAGATAATCGCATCATTAAACCAATGGAAACTTTGGTCAAACAAGCTTGACCAAGTATGACCAAAGTTTAATAGACTAGCATAAATGTCTCAAACTTGATTCGAATGGAAATCTACCCTTTTTTAAACAAAAAGAAGGTTTATAAAGGTCTAAATATAGTTTTTAACCTATTAGGAGAAAGATAATCGCATCTTTAAACCAATGGAAACTTAGGTAAAACAAGCTTGACCAAGTTTGACCAAAGTTTAATAGACTAGTATAAAGGTCTAAAAACCGATTCGAATGGAAATCTACCCTTTTTTGAACAAATAGAAGGTTTATAAAGGTCTAAATATAGTTTTTAACCTATTAGGTGAAAGATAATCGCATCTTTAAACCAATGGAAACTTTGGTCAAACAAGCTTGACCAAGTTTTACCAAAGTTTAATAGTCTAGTATAAAGGTGTAAAACCTGATTCGAATGGAAATCTTCCCTTTTTTGAACCAATAGAAGGTTTATAAAGGTCTAAATATAGTTTTTAACCTATTAGGTGAAAGATAATCGCATCTTTAAACCGATGGAAACTTTGGTCAAACAACCTTGACCAAGTTTGACCAAAGTTTAATAGACTAGTATAAAAGTCTCAAACCTGATTCGAATGGAAATCTACCCTTTTTTGAACCAATAGAAGGTTTATAAAGGTCTAAATATAGTTTTTAACCTATTAAGTGAAAGATAATCGCATCTTTAAACCGATGGAAACTTTGGTCAAACAACCTTGACCAAGTTTGACCAAAGTTTAATAAACTAGTATAAAAGTCTCAAACCTGATTTGAATGGAAATCTACCCTTTTTTGAACAAATAGAAGGTTTATCAAGGTCTAAATATAGTTTTTAATCTATTAGGAGAAAGATAATCGCATCTTTAAACCAATGGAAACTTTGGTCTAAAAAGCTTGACGAAGTTTGACCAAAGTTTAATAGACTAGTATAAAGGTCTAAAAACCGATTCGAATGGAAATCTACCCTTTTTTGAACAAATAGAAGGTTTATAAAGGTCTAAATATAGTTTTTAACTTATTAGGTGAAAGATAATCGCATCTTTAAACCAATGGAAACTTTGGTCAAACAAGCTTGACCAAGTTTGACCAAAGTTTAATAGACTAGCATAAAGGTCTCAAACTTGATTCGAATGGAAATCAACCCTTTTTTAAACAAAAAGAAGGTTTATAAAGGTTTAAATATAGTTTTTAACCTATTAGGAGAAAGATAATCGCATCTTTAAACCAATGGAAACTTTGGTAAAACAAGCTTGACCAAGTTTAACCAAAGTTTAATAGACTAGTATAAAGGTCTAAAAACCGATTCGAATGGAAATCTACCCTTTTTTGAACAAATAGAAGGTTTATAAAGGTCTAAATATAATTTTTAACCTATTAGGAGAAAGATAATTGTATCTTTTGACCAATGGAAACTTTGGTCAAACAAGCTTGACCAAGTTTGACCAAAGATTAATAGACTAGTATATAGGTCAAAAACCTGATTCGTATGGAAATCTTCCCTTTTTTGAACCAATAGAAGGCTTATAAAGGTCTAAATATAGTTTTTAAACTATTAGGAGAAATATAATCGCATCTTTAAACCAATGGAAACTTTGGTAAAACAAGCTTGACAAAGTTTGACCAAAGTTTAATAGACTAGTATAAAAGTCTCAAACCTGATTCGAATGGAAATCTACCCTTTTTTGAACAAATAGAAGGTTTATAAAGGTCTAAATATAGTTTTTAACCTATTAGGTGAAAGATAATCGCATCTTTAAACCAATGGAAACTTTGGTCAAACAAGCTTGACCAAGTTTGACCAAAGTTTAATAGACTAGTATAAAGGTCTTAAATCCGATTCGAATGAAATCTACCCTTTTTTGAACAAATAGAAGGTTTATAAAGGTCTAAATATAGTTTTTAACCTATTAGGAGAAAGATAATCGCATCTTTAAACCAATGGAAACTTTGGTCTAACAAGCTTGACCAAGTTTGACCAAAGTTTAATAGACTAGTATAAAGGTCTAAAAATCGAATCGAATGGAAATCTACCCTTTTTTGAACAAATAGAAGGTTTATAAAGATCTAAATATAGTTTTTAACCTATTAGGTGTAAGATAATCGCATCTTTAAACCGATGGAAACTTTGGTCAAACAACCTTGACTAAGTTTGACCAAAGTTTAATAGACTAGTATAAAAGTCTCAAACCTGATTCGAATGGAAATCTACACTTTTTTGAACCAATAGAAGGTTTATAAAGGTCTAAATATAGTTTTTAACCTATTAGGAGAAAGATAATCGCATCTTTAAACCAATGGAAACTTTGGTAAAACAAGCTTGACCAAGTTTGACCAAAGTTTAATAGACTAGTATAAAGGTCTAAAAACCGATTCGAATGGAAATCTACCCTTTTTTGAACAAATAGAAGGTTTATAAAGGTCTAAATATAGTTTTTAACCTATTAGGTGAAAGATAATCGCATCTTTAAACCAATGGAAACTTTGGTCAAAAAAGTTAGACCAAGTTTGACCAAAGTTTAATAGACTAGTATAAAGGTCTAAAACCCGATTCGAACGGAAATCTACCCTTTTTTGTACAAAGAGAAGGTTTATAAAGGTCTAAATATAATTTTTAACCTATTAGGAGAAAGATAATTGTATCTTTTGACCAATGGAAACTTCTGTCAAACAAGCTTGACCAAGTTTGACCAAAGATTAATAGACTAGTATAAAGGTCAAAAACATGATTCGAATGGAAATCAACCCTTTTTTAAACAAAAAGAAGGTTTATAAAGGTTTAAATATAGTTTTTAACCTATTAGGAGAAAGATAATCGCATCTTTAAACCAATGGAAACTTTGGTAAAACAAGCTTGACCAAGTTTAACCAAAGTTTAATAGACTAGTATAAAGGTCTAAAAACCGATTCGAATGGAAATCTACCCTTTTTTGAACAAATAGAAGGTTTATAAAGGTCTAAATATAGTTTTTAAACTATTAGGAGAAATATAATCGCATCTTTAAACCAATGGAAACTTTGGTAAAACAAGCTTGACCAAGTTTGACCAAAGTTTAATAGACTAGTATAAAGTCTCAAACCTGATTCGAATGGAAATCTACCCTTTTTTGAACAAAGAGAAGGTTTATAAAGGTCTAAATATAGTTTTTAACCTATTAGGTGAAAAATAATCGCATCTTTAAACCAATGGAAACTTTGGTCAAACAAGCTTGACCAAGTTTGACCAAAGTTTAATAGACTAGCATAAAGGTCTCAAACTTGATTCGAATGGAAATCTAACCTTTTTTGAACAAAAAGAAGGTTTATAAAGGTCTAAATATAGTATTTAACCTATTAGGAAAAAGATAATCGCATCTTTAAACCAATGGAAACTTTGGTAAAACAAGCTTGACCAAGTTTGACCAAAGTTTAATAGACTAGTATAGAGGTCTAAAAACCGATTCGAATGGAAATCTACCCTTTTTTGAACAAATAGAAGGTTTATAAAGGTCTAAATATAGTTTTTAACCTATTAGGTGAAAGATAATCGCATCTTTAAACCAATGGAAACTTTGGTCAAAAAAGTTTGACCAAGTTTTACCAAAGTTTAATAGACTAGTATAAAGTTCTAAAACCCGATTCGAATGGAAATCTACCCTTTTTTGAACAAAGAGAAGGTTTATAAAGGTCTAAATATAATTTTTAACCTATTAGGAGAAAGATAATTGTATCTTTTGACCAATGGAAACATTGGTCAAACAAGCTTGACCAAGTTTGACCAAAGATTAGTACACTAGTATAAAGGTCAAAAACCTGATTCGAATGGAAATCTTCCCTTTTTTGAACCAATAGAAGGCTTATAAAGGTCTAAATATAGTTTTTAAACTATTAGGAGAAATATAATCGCATCTTTAAACCAATGGAAACTTTGGTAAAACAAGCTTGACCAAGTTTGACCAAATTTTAATAGACTAGTCTAAAAGTCTCAAACCTGATTCGAATGGAAATCTACCCTTTTTTGAACCAATAGAAGGTTTATAAAGGTCTAAATATAGTTTTTAACCTATTAGGAGAAAGATAATCGCATCTTTAAACCAATGGAAACTTTGGTCTAAGAAGCTTGACCAAGTTTGACCAAAGTTTAATAGACTAGTATAAAGGTCTAAAAACCGATTCGAATGGAAATCTACCCTTTTTTGAACAAATAGAAGGTTTATAAAGGTCTAAATATAGTTTTTAACCTATTAGGTGAAAGATAATCGCATGTTTAAACCAATGGAAACTTTGGTCAAACAAGCTTGACCAAGTTTGACCAAAGTTTAATAGACTAGCATAAAGGTCTAAAAACCGATTCGAATGGAAATCTTCCCTTTTTGAACCAATAGAAGGCTTATAAAGGTCTAAATATAGTTATTAAACTATTAGGAGAAATATAATCGCATCTTTAAACCAATGGAAACTTTGGTAAAACAAGCTTGACCAAGTTTGACCAAAGTTTAATAGACTAGTATAAAGTCTCAAACCTGATTCGAATGGAAATCTACCCTTTTTTGAACAAAGAGAAGGTTTATAAAGGTGTAAATATAGTTTTTAACCTATTAGGTGAAAGATAATCGCATCTTTAAACCAATGGAAACTTTGGTCAAACAAGCTTGACCAAGTTTGACCAAAGTTTAATAGACTAGCATAAAGGTCTCAAACTTGATTCGAATGGAAATCTAACCTTTTTTGAACAAAAAGAAGGTTTATAAAGGTCTAAATATAGTTTTTAACCTATTAGGAAAAAGATAATCGCATCTTTAAACCAATGGAAACTTTGGTAAAACAAGCTTGACCAAGTTTGACCAATGTTTAATAGACTAGTATAGAGGTCTAAAAACCGATTCGAATGGAAATCTACCCTTTTTTGAACAAATAGAAGGTTTATAAAGGTCTAAATATAGTTTTTAACCTATTAGGTGAAAGATAATCGCATCTTTAAACCAATGGAAACTTTGGTCAAAAAAGTTTGACCAAGTTTTACCACAGTTTAATAGACTAGTATAAAGTTCTAAAACCCGATTCGAACGGAAATCTACCCTTTTTTGAACAAAGAGAAGGTTTATAAAGGTCTAAATATAATTTTTAACCTATTAGGAGAAAGATAATTGTATCTTTTGACCAATGGAAACTTTGGTCAAACAAGCTTAACCAAGTTTGACCAAAGATTAATAGACTAGTATATAGGTCAAAAACCTGATTCGAATGGAAATCTTCGCTTTTTTGAACTAATAGAAGACTTATAAAGGTCTAAATATAGTTTTTAAACTATTAGGAGAAATATAATCGCATCTTTAAACCAATGGAAACTTTGGTAAAACAAGCTTGACAAAGTTTGACCAAAGTTTAATAGACTAGTATAAAGGTCTGAAATCCGATTCGAATGGAAATCTACCCTTTTTTGAACAAATAGAAGGTTTATAAAGGTCTAAATATAGTTTTTAACCTATTAGGAGAAAGATAATCGCATCTTTAAACCAATGGAAACTTTGGTCTAACAAGCTTGACCAAGTTTGGCCAAAGTTTAATAGAATAGTATAAAGGTCTAAAAACCGATTCGAATGGAAATCTACCCTTTTTTGAACAAATAGAAGGTTTATAAAGGTCTAAATATAGTTTTTAACCTATTAGGTGAAAGATAATCGCATCTTTAATCCGATGGAAACTTTGGTCAAACAACCTTGACTAAGTTTGACCAAAGTTTAATAGACTAGTATAAAAGTCTCAAACCTGATTCGAATGGAAATCTACACTTTTTTGAACCAATAGAAGGTTTATAAAGGTCTAAATATAGTTTTTAACCTATTAGGAGAAAGATAATCGCATCTTTAAACCAATGGAAACTTTGGTAAAACAAGCTTGACCAAGTTTGACCAAAGTTTAATAGACTAGTATAAAGGTCTAAAAACCGATTCGAATGGCAATCTACCCTTTTTTGAACAAATAGAAGGTTTATAAAGTTCTAAATATAGTTTTTAACCTATTAGGTGAAAGATAATCGCATCTTTAAACCAATGGAAACTTTGGTCAAAAAGTTTGACAAAGTTTGACCAAAGTTTAATAGACTAGTATAAAGGTCTAAAACCCGATTCGAACGGAAATCTACCCTTTTTTGTACAAAGAGAAGGTTTATAAAGGTCTAAATATAATTTTTAACCTATTAGGAGAAAGATAATTGTATCTTTTGACCAATGGAAACTTTGGTCAAACAAGCTTGACCAAGTTTGACCAAAGATTAATAGACTAGTATAAAGGTCAAAAACCTGATTCGAATGGAAATCTTCCCTTTTTTAAACCAATAGAAGGCTTATAAAGGTGTAAATATAGTTTTTAACCTATTAGGTGAAAGATAATCGCATCTTTAAACCAATGGAAACTTTGGTCAAACAAGCTTGACCAAGTTTGACCAAAGTTTAATAGACTAGCATAAAGGTCTCAAACTTGATTCGAATGGAAATCTAACCTTTTTTGAACAAAAAGAAGGTTTATAAAGGTCTAAATATAGTTTTTAACCTATTAGGAAAAAGATAATCGCATCTTTAAACCAATGGAAACTTTGGTAAAACAAGCTTGACCAAGTTTGACCAAAGTTTAATAGACTAGTATAGAGGTCTAAAAACCGATTCGAATGGAAATCTACCCTTTTTTGAACAAATAGAAGGTTTATAAAGGTCTAAATATAGTTTTTAACCTATTAGGTGAAAGATAATCGCATCTTTAAACCAATGGAAACTTTGGTCAAAAAAGTTTGACCAAGTTTTACCACAGTTTAATAGACTAGTATAAAGTTCTAAAACCCGATTCGAACGGAAATCTACCCTTTTTTGAACAAAGAGAAGGTTTATAAAGGTCTAAATATAATTTTTAACCTATTAGGAGAAAGATAATTGTATCTTTTGACCAATGGAAACATTGGTCAAACAAGCTTGACCAAGTTTGACCAAAGATTAGTACACTAGTATAAAGGTCAAAAACCTGATTCGAATGGAAATCTTCCCTTTTTTGAACCAATAGAAGGCTTATAAAGGTCTAAATATAGTTTTTAAACTATTAGGAGAAATATAATCGCATCTTTAAACCAATGGAAACTTTGGTAAAACAAGCTTGACCAAGTTTGACCAAATTTTAATAGACTAGTCTAAAAGTCTCAAACCTGATTCGAATGGAAATCTACCCTTTTTTGAACCAATAGAAGGTTTATAAAGGTCTAAATATAGTTTTTAACCTATTAGGAGAAAGATAATCGCATCTTTAAACCAATGGAAACTTTGGTCTAAGAAGCTTGACCAAGTTTGACCAAAGTTTAATAGACTAGTATAAAGGTCTAAAAACCGATTCGAATGGAAATCTACCCTTTTTTGAACAAATAGAAGGTTTATAAAGGTCTAAATATAGTTTTTAACCTATTAGGTGAAAGATAATCGCATGTTTAAACCAATGGAAACTTTGGTCAAACAAGCTTGACCAAGTTTGACCAAAGTTTAATAGACTAGCATAAAGGTCTAAAAACCGATTCGAATGGAAATCTACGCTTTTTTGAACAAATAGAAGGTTTATAAAGGTCTAAATATAGTTTTTAACCTATTAGGTGAAAGATAATCGCATGTTTAAACCAATGGAAACTTTGGTAAAACAAGCTTGACCAAGTTTGACCAAAGTTTAATAGACTAGTATAAAGGTCTAAAAACTGATTCGAATGGAAATCTACCCTTTTTTGAACAAATAGAAGGTTTATAAAGGTCTAAATATAGTTTTTAACCTATTAGGTGAAAGATAATCGCATCTTTAAACCAATGGAAACTTTGGTCAAAAAGGTTTGACCAAGTTTTACCAAAGTTTAATAGACTAGTATAAAGGTCTAAAACCCGATTCGAATGGAAATCTACCCTTTTTTGAACAATGAGAAGGTTTATAAAGGTCTAAATATAATTTTTAACCTATTAGGAGAAAGATAATTGTATCTTTTGACCAATGGAAACTTTGGTCAAACAAGCTTAACCAAGTTTGACCAAAGATTAATAGACTAGTATATAGGTCAAAAACCTGATTCGAATGGAAATCTTCGCTTTTTTGAACTAATAGAAGACTTATAAAGGTCTAAATATAGTTTTTAAACTATTAGGAGAAATATAATCGCATCTTTAAACCAATGGAAACTTTGGTAAAACAAGCTTGACAAAGTTTGACCAAAGTTTAATAGACTAGTATAAAGGTCTGAAATCCGATTCGAATGGAAATCTACCCTTTTTTGAACAAATAGAAGGTTTATAAAGGTCTAAATATAGTTTTTAACCTATTAGGAGAAAGATAATCGCATCTTTAAACCAATGGAAACTTTGGTCTAACAAGCTTGACCAAGTTTGGCCAAAGTTTAATAGAATAGTATAAAGGTCTAAAAACCGATTCGAATGGAAATCTACCCTTTTTTGAACAAATAGAAGGTTTATAAAGGTCTAAATATAGTTTTTAACCTATTAGGTGAAAGATAATCGCATCTTTAATCCGATGGAAACTTTGGTCAAACAACCTTGACTAAGTTTGACCAAAGTTTAATAGACTAGTATAAAAGTCTCAAACCTGATTCGAATGGAAATCTACACTTTTTTGAACCAATAGAAGGTTTATAAAGGTCTAAATATAGTTTTTAACCTATTAGGAGAAAGATAATCGCATCTTTAAACCAATGGAAACTTTGGTAAAACAAGCTTGACCAAGTTTGACCAAAGTTTAATAGACTAGTATAAAGGTCTAAAAACCGATTCGAATGGCAATCTACCCTTTTTTGAACAAATAGAAGGTTTATAAAGGTCTAAATATAGTTTTTAACCTATTAGGTGAAAGATAATCGCATCTTTAAACCAATGGAAACTTTGGTCAAAAAGTTTGACAAAGTTTGACCAAAGTTTAATAGACTAGTATAAAGGTCTAAAACCCGATTCGAACGGAAATCTACCCTTTTTTGTACAAAGAGAAGGTTTATAAAGGTCTAAATATAATTTTTAACCTATTAGGAGAAAGATAATTGTATCTTTTGACCAATGGAAACTTTGGTCAAACAAGCTTGACCAAGTTTGACCAAAGATTAATAGACTAGTATAAAGGTCAAAAACCTGATTCGAATGGAAATCTTCCCTTTTTTAAACCAATAGAAGGCTTATAAAGGTCTAAATATAGTTTTGAAACTATTAGGAGAAATATAATCGCATCTTTAAACCAATGGAAACTTTGGTAAAACAAGCTTGACCAAGTTTGACCAAAGTTTAATAGACAAGTATAATGGTCTAAAAACCGATTCGAATGGAAATCTACCCTTTTTTGAACAAATAGAAGGTTTATAAAGGTCTAAATATTGTTTTTAACCTATTAGGTGAAAGATAATCGCATCTTTAAACCAATGGAAACTTTGGTCAAACAAGCTTGACCAAGTTTTACCAAATTTAATAGTCTAGTATAAAGGTGTAAAACCTGATTCGAATGGAAATCTTCCCTTTTTTGAACCAATAGAAGGTTTATAAAGGTCTAAATATAGTTTTTAACCTATTAGGTGAAAGATAATCGCATCTTTAAACCGATGGAAACTTTGGTCAAACAACCTTGACCAAGTTTGACCAAAGTTTAATAAACTAGTATAAAAGTCTCAAACCTGATTTGAATGGAAATCTACCCTTTTTTGAACAAATAGAAGGTTTATCAAGGTCTAAATATAGTTTTTAATCTATTAGGAGAAAGATAATCGCATCTTTAAACCAATGGAAACTTTGGCCTAACAAGCTTGACGAAGTTTGACCAATGTTTAATAGACTAGTATAAAGGTCTAAAAACCGATTCGAATGGAAATCTACCCTTTTTTGAACAAATAGAAGGTTTATAAAGGTCTAAATATAGTTTTTAACCTATTAGGTGAAAGATAATCGCATCTTTAAACCAATGGAAACTTTGGTCAAACAAGCTTGACCAAGTTTGACCAAAGTTTAATAGACTAGCATAAAGGTCTCAAACTTGATTCGAATGGAAATCTACCCTTTTTTAAACAAAAAGAAGGTTTATAAAGGTTTAAATATAGTTTTTAACCTATTAGGAGAAAGATAATCGCATCTTTAAACCAATGGAAACTTTGGTAAAACAAGCTTGACCAAGTTTGACCAAAGTTTAATAGACTAGTATAAAGGTCTAAAAACCGATTCGAATGCAAATCTACCCTTTTTTGAACAAATAGAAGGTTTATAAAGGTCTAAATATAGTTTTTAACCTATTAGGTGAAAGATAATCGCATCTTTAAACCAATGGAAACTTTGGTCAAAAAAGTTTGACCAAGTTTTACCAAAGTTTAATAGACTAGTATAAAGGTCTAAAACTCGATTCGAATGGAAATCTACCCTTTTTTGAACAAAGAGAAGGTTTATAAAGGTCTAAATATAATTTTTAACCTATTAGGAGAAAGATAATTGTATCTTTTGACCAATGGAAACTTTGGTCAAACAAGCTTAACCAAGTTTGACCAAAGATTAATAGACAAGTATATAGGTCAAAAACCTGATTCGAATGGAAATCTTCCCTTTTTTGAACCAATAGAAGGCTTATAAAGGTCTAAATATAGTTTTTAAACTATTAGGAAAAATATAATCGCATCTTTAAACCAATGGAAACTTTGGTAAAACAAGCTTGACCAAGTTTGACCAAAGTTTAATAGACTAGTATAAAAGTCTCAAACCTGATTCGAATTGAAATCTACCCTTTTTTGAACAAAGAAAAGGTTTATAAAGGTCTAAATATAGTTTTTAACCTATTAGGTGAAAGATAATCGCATCTTTAAACCAAGGGAAACTTTGGTCAAACAAGCTTGACCAAGTTTGACCAAAGTTTAATAGACTAGCATAAAGGTCTCAAACTTGATTCGAATGGAAATCTACCCTTTTTTGAACAAAAAGAAGGTTTATAAAGGTCTAAATATAGTTTTTAACCTATTAGGAGAAAGATAATCGCATCTTTAAACCAATGGAAACATTGGTAAAACAAGCTTGACCAAGTTTGACCAAAGTTTAATAGACTAGTATAAAGGTCTAAAAACCGATTCGAATGGAAATCTACCCTTTTTTGAACAAATAGAAGGTTTATAAAGGTCTAAATATAGTTTTTAACCTATTAGGTGAAAGATAATCGCATCTTTAAACCAATGGAAACTTTGGTAAAAAAAGTTTGACCAAGTTTTACCAAAGTTTAATAGACTAGTATAAAGGTCTAAAACCCGATTCGAATGGAAATCTACCCTTTTTTGAACAAAGAGAAGGTTTATAAAGGTCTAAATATAATTTTTAACCTATTAGGAGAAAGATAATTGTATCTTTTGACCAATGGAAACATTGGTCAAACAAGCTTGACCAAGTTTGACCAAAGATTAATAGACTAGTATAAAGGTCAAAAACCTGATTCGAATGGAAATCTTCCCTTTTTTGAACCAATAGAAGGCTTATAAAGGTCTAAATATAGTTTTTAAACTATTAGGAGAAATATAATCGCATCTTTAAACCAATGGAAACTTTGGTAAAACAAGCTTGACCAAGTTTGACCAAAGTTTAATAGACTAGTATAAAAGTCTCAAACCTGATTCGAATGGAAATCTACCCTTTTTTGAACCAATAGAAGGTTTATAAAGGTCTAAATATAGTTTTTAACCTATTAGGAGAAAGATAATCGCATCTTTAAACCAATGGAAACTTTGGTCTAAGAAGCTTGACCAAGTTTGACTAAAGTTTAATAGACTAGTATAAAGGTCTAAAAACCGATTCGAATGGAAATCTACCCTTTTTTGAACAAATAGAAGGTTTATAAAGGTCTAAATATAGTTTTTAACCTATTAGGTGAAAGATAATCGCATCTTTAAACCAATGGAAACTTTGGTCAAAAAAGTTTGACCAAGTTTTACCAAAGTTTAATAGACTAGTATAAAGGTCTAAAACCCGATTCGAATGGAAATCTACCCTTTTTTGAACAAAGAGAAGGTTTATAAAGGTCTAAATATAATTTTTAACCTATTAGGAGAAAGATAATTGTATCTTTTGACCAATGGAAACATTGGTCAAACAAGCTTGACCAAGTTTGACCAAAGATTAATAGACTAGTATAAAGGTCAAAAACCTGATTCGAATGGAAATCTTCCCTTTTTTGAACCAATAGAAGGCTTATAAAGGTCTAAATATAGTTTTTAAACTATTAGGAGAAATATAATCGCATCTTTAAACCAATGGAAACTTTGGTAAAACAAGCTTGACCAAGTTTGACCAAAGTTTAATAGACTAGTATAAAAGTCTCAAACCTGATTCGAATGGAAATCTACCCTTTTTTGAACCAATAGAAGGTTTATAAAGGTCTAAATATAGTTTTTAACCTATTAGGAGAAAGATAATCGCATCTTTAAACCAATGGAAACTTTGGTCTAAGAAGCTTGACCAAGTTTGACCAAAGTTTAATAGACTAGTATAAAGGTCTAAAAACCGATTCGAATGGAAATCTACCCTTTTTTTAACAAATAGAAGGTTTATAAAGGTCTAAATATAGTTTTTAACCTATTAGGTGAAAGATAATCGCATGTTTAAACCAATGGAAACTTTGGTCAAACAAGCTTGACCAAGTTTGACCAAAGTTTAATAGACTAGCATAAAGGTCTAAAAACCGATTCGAATGGAAATCTACCCTTTTTTGAACAAATAGAAGGTTTATAAAGGTCTAAATATAGTTTTTAACCTATTAGGTGAAAGATAATCGCATGTTTAAACCAATGGAAACTTTGGTAAAACAAGCTTGACCAAGTTTGACCAAAGTTTAATAGACTAGTATAAAGGTCTAAAAACCGATTCGAATGGAAATCTACCCTTTTTTCAACAAATAGAAGGTTTAGAAAGGTCTAAATATAGTTTTTAACCTATTAGGTGAAAGATAATCGCATCTTTAAACCAATGGAAACGTTGGTCAAAAAAGTTTGACCAAGTTTGACCAAAGTTTAATAGACTAGTATAAAGGTCTAAAACCCGATTCGAATGGAAATCTAACCTTTTTTGAACAAATAGAAGGTTTATAAAGGTCTAAATATAGTTTTTAACCTATTAGGTGAAAGATAATCGCATCTTTAAACCGATGGAAACTTTGGTCAAACAACCTTGACCAAGTTTGACCAAAGTTTAATAGACTAGTATAAAAGTCTCAAACCTGATTCGAATGGAAATCTACCCTTTTTTGAACCAATAGAAGGTTTATAAAGGTCTAAATATAGTTTTTAACCTATTAGGTGAAAGATAATCGCATGTTTAAACCAATGGAAACTTTGGTAAAACAAGCTTGACCAAGTTTGACCAAAGTTTAATAGACTAGTATAAAGGTCTAAAAACCGATTCGAATGGAAATCTACCCTTTTTTCAACAAATAGAAGGTTTATAAAGGTCTAAATATAGTTTTTAACCTATTAGGTGAAAGATAATCGCATCTTTAAACCAATGGAAACTTTGGTCAAAAAAGTTTGACCAAGTTTTACCAAAGTTTAATAGACTAGTATAAAGGTCTAAAACCCGATTCGAATGGAAATCTAACCTTTTTTGAACAAATAGAAGGTTTATAAAGGTCTAAATATAGTTTTTAACCTATTAGGTGAAAGATAATCGCATCTTTAAACCAATGGAAACTTTGGTCAAACAAGCTTGACCAAGTTTGACCAAAGTTTAATAGACTAGCATAAAGGTCTCAAACTTGATTCGAATGGAAATCTACCCTTTTTTAAACAAAAAGAAGGTTTATAAAGGTTTAAATATAGTTTTTAACCTATTAGGAGAAAGATAATCGCATCTTTAAACCAATGGAAACTTTGGTAAAACAAGCTTGACCAAGTTTGACCAAAGTTTAATAGACTAGTATAAAGGTCTAAAAACCGATTCGAATGGAAATCTACCCTTTTTTCAACAAATAGAAGGTTTATAAAGGTCTAAATATAGTTTTTAACCTATTAGGTGAAAGATAATCGCATGTTTAAACCAATGGAAACTTTGGTAAAACAAGCTTGACCAAGTTTGACCAAAGTTTAATAGACTAGTATAAAGGTCTAAAAACCGATTCGAATGGAAATCTACCCTTTTTTGAACCAATAGAAGGTTTATAAAGGTCTAAATATAGTTTTTAACCTATTAGGAGAAAGATAATCGCATCTTTAAACCAATGGAAACTTTGGTCTAAGAAGCTTGACCAAGTTTGACCAAAGTTTAATAGACTAGTATAAAGGTCTAAAAACCGATTCGAATGGAAATCTATCCTTTTTTTAACAAATAGAAGGTTTATAAAGGTCTAAATATAGTTTTTAACCTATTAGGTGAAAGATAATCGCATGTTTAAACCAATGGAAACTTTGGTCAAACAAGCTTGACCAAGTTTGACCAAAGTTTAATAGACTAGCATAAAGGTCTAAAAACCGATTCGAATGGAAATCTACCCTTTTTTGAACAAATAGAAGGTTTATAAAGGTCTAAATATAGTTTTTAACCTATTAGGTGAAAGATAATCGCATGTTTAAACCAATGGAAACTTTGGTAAAACAAGCTTGACCAAGTTTGACCAAAGTTTAATAGACTAGTATAAAGGTCTAAAAACCGATTCGAATGGAAATCTACCCTTTTTTCAACAAATAGAAGGTTTATAAAGGTCTAAATATAGTTTTTAACCTATTAGGTGAAAGATAATCGCATCTTTAAACCAATGGAAACTTTGGTCAAAAAAGTTTGACCAAGTTTTACCAAAGTTTAATAGACTAGTATAAAGGTCTAAAACCCGATTCGAATGGAAATCTAACCTTTTTTGAACAAATAGAAGGTTTATAAAGGTCTAAATATAGTTTTTAACCTATTAGGTGAAAGATAATCGCATCTTTAAACCGATGGAAACTTTGGTCAAACAACCTTGACCAAGTTTGACCAAAGTTTAATAGACTAGTATAAAAGTCTCAAACCTGATTCGAATGGAAATCTACCCTTTTTTGAACCAATAGAAGGTTTATAAAGGTCTAAATATAGTTTTTAACCTATTAGGTGAAAGATAATCGCATGTTTAAACCAATGGAAACTTTGGTAAAACAAGCTTGACCAAGTTTGACCAAAGTTTAATAGACTAGTATAAAGGTCTAAAAACCGATTCGAATGGAAATCTACCCTTTTTTCAACAAATAGAAGGTTTATAAAGGTCTAAATATAGTTTTTAACCTATTAGGTGAAAGATAATCGCATCTTTAAACCAATGGAAACTTTGGTCAAAAAAGTTTGACCAAGTTTTACCAAAGTTTAATAGACTAGTATAAAGGTCTAAAACCCGATTCGAATGGAAATCTAACCTTTTTTGAACAAATAGAAGGTTTATAAAGGTCTAAATATAGTTTTTAACCTATTAGGTGAAAGATAATCGCATCTTTAAACCAATGGAAACTTTGGTCAAACAAGCTTGACCAAGTTTGACCAAAGTTTAATAGACTAGCATAAAGGTCTCAAACTTGATTCGAATGGAAATCTACCCTTTGTTAAACAAAAAGAAGGTTTATAAAGGTTTAAATATAGTTTTTAACCTATTAGGAGAAAGATAATCGCATCTTTAAACCAATGGAAACTTTGGTAAAACAAGCTTGACCAAGTTTGACCAAAGTTTAATAGACTAGTATAAAGGTCTAAAAACCGATTCGAATGGAAATCTACCCTTTTTTCATCAAATAGAAGGTTTATAAAGGTCTAAATATAGTTTTTAACCTATTAGGTGAAAGATAATCGCATCTTTAAACCAATTGAAACTTTGGTCAAAAAAGTTTGACCAAGTTTGACCAAAGTTTAATAGACTAGTATAAAGGTCTAAAACCCGATTCGAATGGAAATCTAACCTTTTTTGAACAAAGAGAAGGTTTATAAAGGTCTAAATATAATTTTTAACCTATTAGGAGAAAGATAATTGTATCTTTTGACCAATGGAAATTTTGGTCAAACAAGCTTGACCAAGTTTTACCAAATTTAATAGTCTAGTATAAAGGTGTAAAACCTGATTCGAATGGAAATCTACCCTTTTTTGAACCAATAAAAGGTTTATAAAGGTCTACATATAGTTTTTAACCTATTAGGTGAAAGATAATCGCATCTTTAAACCAATGGAAACTTTGGTCAAAAAAGTTTGACCAAGTTTTACCAAAGTTTAATAGACTAGTATAAAGGTCTAAAACCCGATTCGAATGGAAATCTACCCTTTTTTGAACAAAGAGAAGGTTTATAAAGGTCTAAATATAATTTTTAACCTATTAGGAGAAAGATAATTGTATCTTTTGACCAATGGAAACTTTGGTCAAATAAGCTTAACCAAGTTTGACCAAAGATTAATAGACAAGTATATAGGTCAAAAACCTGATTCGAATAGAAATCTTCCCTTTTTTGAACCAATAGAAGGCTTATAAAGGTCTAAATATAGTTTTTAAACTATTAGGAGAAATATAATCGCATCTTTAAACCAATGGAAACTTTGGTCAAACAAGCTTGACCAAGTTTGACCAAAGTTTAATAGACTAGTATAAAAGTCTCAAACCTGATTCGAATGGAAATCTACCCTTTTTTGAACAAAGAGAAGGTTTATAAAGGTCTAAATATAGTTTTTAACCTATTAGGTGAAAGATAATCGCATCTTTAAACCAATGGAAACTTTGGTCAAACAAGCTTGACCAAGTTTGACCAAAGTTTAATAGACTAGCATAAAGGTCTCAAACTTGATTCGAACGGAAATCTACCCTTTTTTTAACAAAAAGAAGGTTTATAAAGGTCTAAATATTGTTTTTAACCTATTAGGAGAAAGATAATCGCATCTTTAAACCAATGGAAACTTTGGTAAAACAAGCTTGACCAAGTTTGACCAAAGTTTAATAGACTAGTATAAAGGTCTAAAAACCGATTCGAATGGAAATCTACCCTTTTTTGAACAAATAGAAGGTTTATAAAGGTCTAAATATAGTTTTTAACCTATTAGGTGAAAGATAATCGCATCTTTAAACCAATGGAAACTTTGGTCAAAAAAGTTTGACCAAGTTTTACCAAAGTTTAATAGACTAGTATAAAGGTCTAAAACCCGATTCGAATGGAAATCTACCCTTTTTTGTACAAAGAGAAGGTTTATAAAGGTCTAAATATAATTTTTAACCTATTAGGAGAAAGATAATTGTATCTTTTGACCAATGGAAACATTGGTCAAACAAGCTTGACCAAGTTTGACCACAGATTAATAGACTAGTATAAAGGTCAAAAACATGATTCGAATGGAAATCTTCCCTTTTTTGAACCAATAGAAGGCTTATAAAGGTCTAAATATAGTTTTTAAACTATTAGGAGAAATATAATCGCATCTTTAAACCAATGGAAACTTTGGTCAAACAAGCTTGACCAAGTTTGACCAAAGTTTAATAGACTAGTATAAAAGTCTCAAACCTGATTCGAATGGAAATCTACCCTTTTTTGAACCAATAGAAGGTTTATAAAGGTCTAAATATAGTTTTTAACCTATTAGGAGAAAGATAATCGCATCTTTAAACCAATGGAAACGTTGGTCAAAAAAGTTTGACCAAGTTTGACCAAAGTTTAATAGACTAGTATAAAGGTCTAAAACCCGATTCGAATGGAAATCTAACCTTTTTTGAACAAATAGAAGGTTTATAAAGGTCTAAATATAGTTTTTAACCTATTAGGTGAAAGATAATCGCATCTTTAAACCGATGGAAACTTTGGTCAAACAACCTTGACCAAGTTTGACCAAAGTTTAATAGACTAGTATAAAAGTCTCAAACCTGATTCGAATGGAAATCTACCCTTTTTTGAACCAATAGAAGGTTTATAAAGGTCTAAATATAGTTTTTAACCTATTAGGTGAAAGATAATCGCATGTTTAAACCAATGGAAACTTTGGTAAAACAAGCTTGACCAAGTTTGACCAAAGTTTAATAGACTAGTATAAAGGTCTAAAAACCGATTCGAATGGAAATCTACCCTTTTTTCAACAAATAGAAGGTTTATAAAGGTCTAAATATAGTTTTTAACCTATTAGGTGAAAGATAATCGCATCTTTAAACCAATGGAAACTTTGGTCAAAAAAGTTTGACCAAGTTTTACCAAAGTTTAATAGACTAGTATAAAGGTCTAAAACCCGATTCGAATGGAAATCTAACCTTTTTTGAACAAATAGAAGGTTTATAAAGGTCTAAATATAGTTTTTAACCTATTAGGTGAAAGATAATCGCATCTTTAAACCAATGGAAACTTTGGTCAAACAAGCTTGACCAAGTTTGACCAAAGTTTAATAGACTAGCATAAAGGTCTCAAACTTGATTCGAATGGAAATCTACCCTTTTTTAAACAAAAAGAAGGTTTATAAAGGTTTAAATATAGTTTTTAACCTATTAGGAGAAAGATAATCGCATCTTTAAACCAATGGAAACTTTGGTAAAACAAGCTTGACCAAGTTTGACCAAAGTTTAATAGACTAGTATAAAGGTCTAAAAACCGATTCGAATGGAAATCTACCCTTTTTTCAACAAATAGAAGGTTTATAAAGGTCTAAATATAGTTTTTAACCTATTAGGTGAAAGATAATCGCATGTTTAAACCAATGGAAACTTTGGTAAAACAAGCTTGACCAAGTTTGACCAAAGTTTAATAGACTAGTATAAAGGTCTAAAAACCGATTCGAATGGAAATCTACCCTTTTTTGAACCAATAGAAGGTTTATAAAGGTCTAAATATAGTTTTTAACCTATTAGGAGAAAGATAATCGCATCTTTAAACCAATGGAAACTTTGGTCTAAGAAGCTTGACCAAGTTTGACCAAAGTTTAATAGACTAGTATAAAGGTCTAAAAACCGATTCGAATGGAAATCTACCCTTTTTTTAACAAATAGAAGGTTTATAAAGGTCTAAATATAGTTTTTAACCTATTAGGTGAAAGATAATCGCATGTTTAAACCAATGGAAACTTTGGTCAAACAAGCTTGACCAAGTTTGACCAAAGTTTAATAGACTAGCATAAAGGTCTAAAAACCGATTCGAATGGAAATCTACCCTTTTTTGAACAAATAGAAGGTTTATAAAGGTCTAAATATAGTTTTTAACCTATTAGGTGAAAGATAATCGCATGTTTAAACCAATGGAAACTTTGGTAAAACAAGCTTGACCAAGTTTGACCAAAGTTTAATAGACTAGTATAAAGGTCTAAAAACCGATTCGAATGGAAATCTACCCTTTTTTCAACAAATAGAAGGTTTATAAAGGTCTAAATATAGTTTTTAACCTATTAGGTGAAAGATAATCGCATCTTTAAACCAATGGAAACTTTGGTCAAAAAAGTTTGACCAAGTTTTACCAAAGTTTAATAGACTAGTATAAAGGTCTAAAACCCGATTCGAATGGAAATCTAACCTTTTTTGAACAAATAGAAGGTTTATAAAGGTCTAAATATAGTTTTTAACCTATTAGGTGAAAGATAATCGCATCTTTAAACCGATGGAAACTTTGGTCAAACAACCTTGACCAAGTTTGACCAAAGTTTAATAGACTAGTATAAAAGTCTCAAACCTGATTCGAATGGAAATCTACCCTTTTTTGAACCAATAGAAGGTTTATAAAGGTCTAAATATAGTTTTTAACCTATTAGGTGAAAGATAATCGCATGTTTAAACCAATGGAAACTTTGGTAAAACAAGCTTGACCAAGTTTGACCAAAGTTTAATAGACTAGTATAAAGGTCTAAAAACCGATTCGAATGGAAATCTACCCTTTTTTCAACAAATAGAAGGTTTATAAAGGTCTAAATATAGTTTTTAACCTATTAGGTGAAAGATAATCGCATCTTTAAACCAATGGAAACTTTGGTCAAAAAAGTTTGACCAAGTTTTACCAAAGTTTAATAGACTAGTATAAAGGTCTAAAACCCGATTCGAATGGAAATCTAACCTTTTTTGAACAAATAGAAGGTTTATAAAGGTCTAAATATAGTTTTTAACCTATTAGGTGAAAGATAATCGCATCTTTAAACCAATGGAAACTTTGGTCAAACAAGCTTGACCAAGTTTGACCAAAGTTTAATAGACTAGCATAAAGGTCTCAAACTTGATTCGAATGGAAATCTACCCTTTGTTAAACAAAAAGAAGGTTTATAAAGGTTTAAATATAGTTTTTAACCTATTAGGAGAAAGATAATCGCATCTTTAAACCAATGGAAACTTTGGTAAAACAAGCTTGACCAAGTTTGACCAAAGTTTAATAGACTAGTATAAAGGTCTAAAAACCGATTCGAATGGAAATCTACCCTTTTTTCATCAAATAGAAGGTTTATAAAGGTCTAAATATAGTTTTTAACCTATTAGGTGAAAGATAATCGCATCTTTAAACCAATTGAAACTTTGGTCAAAAAAGTTTGACCAAGTTTGACCAAAGTTTAATAGACTAGTATAAAGGTCTAAAACCCGATTCGAATGGAAATCTAACCTTTTTTGAACAAAGAGAAGGTTTATAAAGGTCTAAATATAATTTTTAACCTATTAGGAGAAAGATAATTGTATCTTTTGACCAATGGAAATTTTGGTCAAACAAGCTTGACCAAGTTTTACCAAATTTAATAGTCTAGTATAAAGGTGTAAAACCTGATTCGAATGGAAATCTACCCTTTTTTGAACCAATAAAAGGTTTATAAAGGTCTACATATAGTTTTTAACCTATTAGGTGAAAGATAATCGCATCTTTAAACCAATGGAAACTTTGGTCAAAAAAGTTTGACCAAGTTTTACCAAAGTTTAATAGACTAGTATAAAGGTCTAAAACCCGATTCGAATGGAAATCTACCCTTTTTTGAACAAAGAGAAGGTTTATAAAGGTCTAAATATAATTTTTAACCTATTAGGAGAAAGATAATTGTATCTTTTGACCAATGGAAACTTTGGTCAAATAAGCTTAACCAAGTTTGACCAAAGATTAATAGACAAGTATATAGGTCAAAAACCTGATTCGAATAGAAATCTTCCCTTTTTTGAACCAATAGAAGGCTTATAAAGGTCTAAATATAGTTTTTAAACTATTAGGAGAAATATAATCGCATCTTTAAACCAATGGAAACTTTGGTCAAACAAGCTTGACCAAGTTTGACCAAAGTTTAATAGACTAGTATAAAAGTCTCAAACCTGATTCGAATGGAAATCTACCCTTTTTTGAACAAAGAGAAGGTTTATAAAGGTCTAAATATAGTTTTTAACCTATTAGGTGAAAGATAATCGCATCTTTAAACCAATGGAAACTTTGGTCAAACAAGCTTGACCAAGTTTGACCAAAGTTTAATAGACTAGCATAAAGGTCTCAAACTTGATTCGAACGGAAATCTACCCTTTTTTTAACAAAAAGAAGGTTTATAAAGGTCTAAATATTGTTTTTAACCTATTAGGAGAAAGATAATCGCATCTTTAAACCAATGGAAACTTTGGTAAAACAAGCTTGACCAAGTTTGACCAAAGTTTAATAGACTAGTATAAAGGTCTAAAAACCGATTCGAATGGAAATCTACCCTTTTTTGAACAAATAGAAGGTTTATAAAGGTCTAAATATAGTTTTTAACCTATTAGGTGAAAGATAATCGCATCTTTAAACCAATGGAAACTTTGGTCAAAAAAGTTTGACCAAGTTTTACCAAAGTTTAATAGACTAGTATAAAGGTCTAAAACCCGATTCGAATGGAAATCTACCCTTTTTTGTACAAAGAGAAGGTTTATAAAGGTCTAAATATAATTTTTAACCTATTAGGAGAAAGATAATTGTATCTTTTGACCAATGGAAACATTGGTCAAACAAGCTTGACCAAGTTTGACCACAGATTAATAGACTAGTATAAAGGTCAAAAACATGATTCGAATGGAAATCTTCCCTTTTTTGAACCAATAGAAGGCTTATAAAGGTCTAAATATAGTTTTTAAACTATTAGGAGAAATATAATCGCATCTTTAAACCAATGGAAACTTTGGTCAAACAAGCTTGACCAAGTTTGACCAAAGTTTAATAGACTAGTATAAAAGTCTCAAACCTGATTCGAATGGAAATCTACCCTTTTTTGAACCAATAGAAGGTTTATAAAGGTCTAAATATAGTTTTTAACCTATTAGGAGAAAGATAATCGCATCTTTAAACCAATGGAAACGTTGGTCAAAAAAGTTTGACCAAGTTTGACCAAAGTTTAATAGACTAGTATAAAGGTCTAAAACCCGATTCGAATGGAAATCTAACCTTTTTTGAACAAATAGAAGGTTTATAAAGGTCTAAATATAGTTTTTAACCTATTAGGTGAAAGATAATCGCATCTTTAAACCGATGGAAACTTTGGTCAAACAACCTTGACCAAGTTTGACCAAAGTTTAATAGACTAGTATAAAAGTCTCAAACCTGATTCGAATGGAAATCTACCCTTTTTTGAACCAATAGAAGGTTTATAAAGGTCTAAATATAGTTTTTAACCTATTAGGTGAAAGATAATCGCATGTTTAAACCAATGGAAACTTTGGTAAAACAAGCTTGACCAAGTTTGACCAAAGTTTAATAGACTAGTATAAAGGTCTAAAAACCGATTCGAATGGAAATCTACCCTTTTTTCAACAAATAGAAGGTTTATAAAGGTCTAAATATAGTTTTTAACCTATTAGGTGAAAGATAATCGCATCTTTAAACCAATGGAAACTTTGGTCAAAAAAGTTTGACCAAGTTTTACCAAAGTTTAATAGACTAGTATAAAGGTCTAAAACCCGATTCGAATGGAAATCTAACCTTTTTTGAACAAATAGAAGGTTTATAAAGGTCTAAATATAGTTTTTAACCTATTAGGTGAAAGATAATCGCATCTTTAAACCAATGGAAACTTTGGTCAAACAAGCTTGACCAAGTTTGACCAAAGTTTAATAGACTAGCATAAAGGTCTCAAACTTGATTCGAATGGAAATCTACCCTTTTTTAAACAAAAAGAAGGTTTATAAAGGTTTAAATATAGTTTTTAACCTATTAGGAGAAAGATAATCGCATCTTTAAACCAATGGAAACATTGGTAAAACAAGCTTGACCAAGTTTGACCAAAGTTTAATAGACTAGTATAAAGGTCTAAAAACCGATTCGAATGGAAATCTACCCTTTTTTCAACAAATAGAAGGTTTATAAAGGTCTAAATATAGTTTTTAACCTATTAGGTGAAAGATAATCGCATGTTTAAACCAATGGAAACTTTGGTAAAACAAGCTTGACCAAGTTTGACCAAAGTTTAATAGACTAGTATAAAGGTCTAAAAACCGATTCGAATGGAAATCTACCCTTTTTTGAACCAATAGAAGGTTTATAAAGGTCTAAATATAGTTTTTAACCTATTAGGAGAAAGATAATCGCATCTTTAAACCAATGGAAACTTTGGTCTAAGAAGCTTGACCAAGTTTGACCAAAGTTTAATAGACTAGTATAAAGGTCTAAAAACCGATTCGAATGGAAATCTACCCTTTTTTTAACAAATAGAAGGTTTATAAAGGTCTAAATATAGTTTTTAACCTATTAGGTGAAAGATAATCGCATGTTTAAACCAATGGAAACTTTGGTCAAACAAGCTTGACCAAGTTTGACCAAAGTTTAATAGACTAGCATAAAGGTCTAAAAACCGATTCGAATGGAAATCTACCCTTTTTTGAACAAATAGAAGGTTTATAAAGGTCTAAATATAGTTTTTAACCTATTAGGTGAAAGATAATCGCATGTTTAAACCAATGGAAACTTTGGTAAAACAAGCTTGACCAAGTTTGACCAAAGTTTAATAGACTAGTATAAAGGTCTAAAAACCGATTCGAATGGAAATCTACCCTTTTTTCAACAAATAGAAGGTTTATAAAGGTCTAAATATAGTTTTTAACCTATTAGGTGAAAGATAATCGCATCTTTAAACCAATGGAAACTTTGGTCAAAAAAGTTTGACCAAGTTTTACCAAAGTTTAATAGACTAGTATAAAGGTCTAAAACCCGATTCGAATGGAAATCTAACCTTTTTTGAACAAATAGAAGGTTTATAAAGGTCTAAATATAGTTTTTAACCTATTAGGTGAAAGATAATCGCATCTTTAAACCGATGGAAACTTTGGTCAAACAACCTTGACCAAGTTTGACCAAAGTTTAATAGACTAGTATAAAAGTCTCAAACCTGATTCGAATGGAAATCTACCCTTTTTTGAACCAATAGAAGGTTTATAAAGGTCTAAATATAGTTTTTAACCTATTAGGTGAAAGATAATCGCATGTTTAAACCAATGGAAACTTTGGTAAAACAAGCTTGACCAAGTTTGACCAAAGTTTAATAGACTAGTATAAAGGTCTAAAAACCGATTCGAATGGAAATCTACCCTTTTTTCAACAAATAGAAGGTTTATAAAGGTCTAAATATAGTTTTTAACCTATTAGGTGAAAGATAATCGCATCTTTAAACCAATGGAAACTTTGGTCAAAAAAGTTTGACCAAGTTTTACCAAAGTTTAATAGACTAGTATAAAGGTCTAAAACCCGATTCGAATGGAAATCTAACCTTTTTTGAACAAATAGAAGGTTTATAAAGGTCTAAATATAGTTTTTAACCTATTAGGTGAAAGATAATCGCATCTTTAAACCAATGGAAACTTTGGTCAAACAAGCTTGACCAAGTTTGACCAAAGTTTAATAGACTAGCATAAAGGTCTCAAACTTGATTCGAATGGAAATCTACCCTTTGTTAAACAAAAAGAAGGTTTATAAAGGTTTAAATATAGTTTTTAACCTATTAGGAGAAAGATAATCGCATCTTTAAACCAATGGAAACTTTGGTAAAACAAGCTTGACCAAGTTTGACCAAAGTTTAATAGACTAGTATAAAGGTCTAAAAACCGATTCGAATGGAAATCTACCCTTTTTTCATCAAATAGAAGGTTTATAAAGGTCTAAATATAGTTTTTAACCTATTAGGTGAAAGATAATCGCATCTTTAAACCAATTGAAACTTTGGTCAAAAAAGTTTGACCAAGTTTGACCAAAGTTTAATAGACTAGTATAAAGGTCTAAAACCCGATTCGAATGGAAATCTAACCTTTTTTGAACAAAGAGAAGGTTTATAAAGGTCTAAATATAATTTTTAACCTATTAGGAGAAAGATAATTGTATCTTTTGACCAATGGAAATTTTGGTCAAACAAGCTTGACCAAGTTTTACCAAATTTAATAGTCTAGTATAAAGGTGTAAAACCTGATTCGAATGGAAATCTACCCTTTTTTGAACCAATAAAAGGTTTATAAAGGTCTACATATAGTTTTTAACCTATTAGGTGAAAGATAATCGCATCTTTAAACCAATGGAAACTTTGGTCAAAAAAGTTTGACCAAGTTTTACCAAAGTTTAATAGACTAGTATAAAGGTCTAAAACCCGATTCGAATGGAAATCTACCCTTTTTTGAACAAAGAGAAGGTTTATAAAGGTCTAAATATAATTTTTAACCTATTAGGAGAAAGATAATTGTATCTTTTGACCAATGGAAACTTTGGTCAAATAAGCTTAACCAAGTTTGACCAAAGATTAATAGACAAGTATATAGGTCAAAAACCTGATTCGAATAGAAATCTTCCCTTTTTTGAACCAATAGAAGGCTTATAAAGGTCTAAATATAGTTTTTAAACTATTAGGAGAAATATAATCGCATCTTTAAACCAATGGAAACTTTGGTCAAACAAGCTTGACCAAGTTTGACCAAAGTTTAATAGACTAGTATAAAAGTCTCAAACCTGATTCGAATGGAAATCTACCCTTTTTTGAACAAAGAGAAGGTTTATAAAGGTCTAAATATAGTTTTTAACCTATTAGGTGAAAGATAATCGCATCTTTAAACCAATGGAAACTTTGGTCAAACAAGCTTGACCAAGTTTGACCAAAGTTTAATAGACTAGCATAAAGGTCTCAAACTTGATTCGAACGGAAATCTACCCTTTTTTTAACAAAAAGAAGGTTTATAAAGGTCTAAATATTGTTTTTAACCTATTAGGAGAAAGATAATCGCATCTTTAAACCAATGGAAACTTTGGTAAAACAAGCTTGACCAAGTTTGACCAAAGTTTAATAGACTAGTATAAAGGTCTAAAAACCGATTCGAATGGAAATCTACCCTTTTTTGAACAAATAGAAGGTTTATAAAGGTCTAAATATAGTTTTTAACCTATTAGGTGAAAGATAATCGCATCTTTAAACCCATGGAAACTTTGGTCAAAAAAGTTTGACCAAGTTTTACCAAAGTTTAATAGACTAGTATAAAGGTCTAAAACCCGATTCGAATGGAAATCTACCCTTTTTTGTACAAAGAGAAGGTTTATAAAGGTCTAAATATAATTTTTAACCTATTAGGAGAAAGATAATTGTATCTTTTGACCAATGGAAACATTGGTCAAACAAGCTTGACCAAGTTTGACCACAGATTAATAGACTAGTATAAAGGTCAAAAACATGATTCGAATGGAAATCTTCCCTTTTTTGAACCAATAGAAGGCTTATAAAGGTCTAAATATAGTTTTTAAACTATTAGGAGAAATATAATCGCATCTTTAAACCAATGGAAACTTTGGTCAAACAAGCTTGACCAAGTTTGACCAAAGTTTAATAGACTAGTATAAAAGTCTCAAACCTGATTCGAATGGAAATCTACCCTTTTTTGAACCAATAGAAGGTTTATAAAGGTCTAAATATAGTTTTTAACCTATTAGGAGAAAGATAATCGCATCTTTAAACCAATGGAAACTTTGGTCTAAGAAGCTTGACCAAGTTTGACCAAAGTTTAATAGACTAGTATAAAGGTCTAAAAACCGATTCGAATGGAAATCTACCCTTTTTTGAACAAATAGAAGGTTTATAAAGGTCTAAATATAGTTTTTAACCTATTAGGTGAAAGATAATCGCATCTTTAAACCAATGGAAACTTTGGTCAAAAAAGTTTGACCAAGTTTTACCAAAGTTTAATAGACTAGTATAAAGGTCTAAAACCCGATTCGAATGGAAATCTACCCTTTTTTGTACAAAGAGAAGGTTTATAAAGGTCTAAATATAATTTTTAACCTATTAGGAGAAAGATAATTGTATCTTTTGACCAATGGAAACATTGGTCAAACAAGCTTGACCAAGTTTGACCACAGATTAATAGACTAGTATAAAGGTCAAAAACATGATTCGAATGGAAATCTTCCCTTTTTTGAACCAATAGAAGGCTTATAAAGGTCTAAATATAGTTTTTAAACTATTAGGAGAAATATAATCGCATCTTTAAACCAATGGAAACTTTGGTAAAACAAGCTTGACCAAGTGTGACCAAAGTTTAATAGACTAGTATAAAAGTCTCAAACCTGATTCGAATGGAAATCTACCCTTTTTTGAACAAATAGAAGGTTTATCAAGGTCTAAATATTGTTTTTAATCTATTAGGAGAAAGATAATCGCATCTTTAAACCAATGGAAACTTTGGTCTAACAAGCTTGACGATGTTTGACCAAAGTTTAATAGACTAGTATAAAGGTCTAAATACCGATTCGAATGGAAATCTACCCTTTTTTGAACAAATAGAAGGTTTATAAAGGTCTAAATATAGTTTTTAACCTATTAAGTGAAAGATAATCGCATCTTTAAACCAATGGAAACTTTGGTCAAACAAGCTTGACCAAGTTTGACCAAAGTTTAATAGACTAGCATAAAGGTCTCAAACTTGATTCGAATGGAAATCTACCCTTTTTTAAACAAAAAGAAGGTTTATAAAGGTTTAATTATAATTTTTAACCTATTAGGAGAAAGATAATCGCATCTTTAAACCAATGAAAACTTTGGTAAAACAAGCTTGACCAAGTTTGATCAAAGTTTAATAGACTAGTATAAAGGTCTAAAAACCGATTCGAATGGAAATCTACCCTTTTTTCAACAAATAGAAGGTTTATAAAGGTCTAAATATAGTTTTTAACCTATTAGGTGAAAGATAATCGCATCTTTAAACCAATGGAAACTTTGGTCAAAAAAGTTTGACCAAGTTTTACCAAAGTTTAATAGACTAGTATAAAGGTCTAAAACCCGATTCGAATGGAAATCCAACCTTTTTTGAACAAAGAGAAGGTTTATAAAGGTCTAAATATAATTTTTAACCTATTAGGAGAAAGATAATTGTATCTTTTGACCAATGGAAACTTTGGTCAAACAAGCTTGACCAAGTTTTACCAAATTTAATAGTCTAGTATAAAGGTGTAAAACCTGATTCGAATGGAAATCTACCCTTTTTTGAACCAATAGAAGGTTTATAAAGGTCTACATATAGTTTTTAACCTATTAGGTGAAAGATAATCGCATCTTTAAACCAATGGAAACTTTGGTCAAAAAAGTTTGACCAAGTTTTACCAAAGTTTAATAGACTAGTATAAAGGTCTAAAACCCGATTCGAATGGAAATCTACCCGTTTTTGAACAAAGAGAAGGTTTATAAAGGTCTAAATATAATTTTTAACCTATTAGGTGAAAGATAATTGTATCTTTTGACCAATGGAAACTTTGGTCAAATAAGCTTAACCAAGTTTGACCAAAGATTAATAGACAAGTATATAGGTCAAAAACCTGATTCGAATGGAAATCTTCCCTTTTTTGAACCAATAGAAGGCTTATAAAGGTCTAAATATAGTTTTTAAACTATTAGGAGAAATATAATCGCATCTTTAAACCAATGGAAACTTTGGTAAAACAAGCTTGACCAAGTTTGACCAAAGTTTAATAGACTAGTATAAAAGTCTCAACCCTGATTCGAATGGAAATCTACCCTTTTTTGAACAAAGAGAAGGTTTATAAAGGTCTAAATATAGTTTTTAACCTATTAGGTGAAAGATAATCGCATCTTTAAACCAATGGAAACTTTGGTCAAACAAGCTTGACCAAGTTTGACCAAAGTTTAATAGACTAGCATAAAGGTCTCAAACTTGATTCGAATGGAAATCTACCCTTTTTTGAACAAAAAGAAGGTTTATAAAGGTCTAAATATTGTTTTTAACCTATTAGGAGAAAGATAATCGCATCTTTAAACCAATGGAAACTTTGGTAAAACAAGCTTGACCAAGTTTGACCAAAGTTTAATAGACTAGTATAAAGGTCTAAAAACCGATTCGAATGGAAATCTACCCTTTTTTGAACCAATAGAAGGTTTATAAAGGTCTAAATATAGTTTTTAACCTATTAGGAGAAAGATAATCGCATCTTTAAACCAATGGAAACTTTGGTCTAAGAAGCTTGACCAAGTTTGACCAAAATTTAATAGACTAGTATAAAGGTCTAAAAACGATTCGAATGGAAATCTACCCTTTTTTGAACAAATAGAAGGTTTATAAAGGTCTAAATATAGTTTTTAACCTATTAGGTGAAAGATAATCGCATGTTTAAACCAATGGAAACTTTGGTCAAACAAGCTTGACCAAGTTTGACCAAAGTTTAATAGACTAGCATAAAGGTCTAAAAACCGATTCGAATGGAAATCTACCCTTTTTTGAACAAATAGAAGGTTTATAAAGGTCTAAATATAGTTTTTAACCTATTAGGTGAAAGATAATCGCATGTTTAAACCAATGGAAACTTTGGTAAAACAAGCTTGACCAAGTTTGACCAAAGTTTAATAGACTAGCATAAAGGTCTCAAACCTGATTCGAATGGAAATCTACCCTTTTTTGAACAAATAGAAGGTTTATCAAGGTCTAAATATAGTTTTTAATCTATTAGGAGAAAGATAATCGCATCTTTAAACCAATGGAAACTTTGGTCTAACAAGCTTGACCAAGTTTGACCAAAGTTTAATAGACTAGTATAAAGGTCTAAAAACCGATTCGAATGGAAATCTACCCTTTTTTGAACAAATAGAAGGTTTATAAAGGTCTAAATATAGTTTTTAACCTATTAGGTGAAAGATAATTGCATCTTTAAACCAATGGAAACTTTGGTCAAACAAGCTTGACCAAGTTTGACCAAAGATTAATAGACTACTATAAAGGTCAAAAACCTGATTCGAATGGAAATCTTCCCTTTTTTGAACCAATAGAAGGCTTATAAAGGTCTAAATATAGTTTTTAAACTATTAGGAGAAATATAATCGCATCTTTAAACCAATGGAAACTTTGGTAAAACAAGCTTGACCAAGTTTGACCAAAGTTTAATAGACTAGTATAAAAGTCTCAAACCTGATTCGAATGGAAATCTACCCTTTTTTGAACCAATAGAAGGTTTATAAAGGTCTAAATATAGTTTTTAACCTATTAGGAGAAAGATAATCGCATCTTTAAACCAATGGAAACTTTGGTCTAAGAAGCTTGACCAAGTTTGACCAAAGTTTAATAGACTAGTATAAAGGTCTAAAAACCGATTCGAATGGAAATCTACCCTTTTTTGAACAAATAGAAGGTTTATAAAGGTCTAAATATAGTTTTTAACCTATTAGGTGAAAGATAATCGCATGTTTAAACCAATGGAAACTTTGGTCAAACAAGCTTGACCAAGTTTGACCAAAGTTTAATAGACTAGCATAAAGGTCTCAAACTAGATTCGAATGGAAATCTACCCTTTTTTAAACAAAAAGAAGGTTTATAAAGGTCTAAATATAGTTTTTAACCTATTAGGAGAAAGATAATCGAATCTTTAAACCAATGGAAACTTTGGTAAAACAAGCTTGACCAAGTTTGACCAAAGTTTAATAGACTAGTATAAAGGTCTAAAAACCGATTCGAATGGAAATCTACCCTTTTTTCAACAAATAGATGGTTTATAATGGTCTAAATATAGTTTTTAACCTATTAGGTGAAAGATAATCGCATCTTTAAACCAATGGAAACTTTGGTCAAAAAAGTTTGACCAAGTTTGACCAAAGTTTAATAGACTTGTATAAAGGTCTAAAGCCCGATTCGAATGGAAATCTACCCTTTTTTGAACAAAGAGAAGGTTTATAAAGGTCTAAATATAATTTTTAACCTATTAGGAGAAAGATAATTGTATCCTTTGACCAATGGAAACTTTGGTCAAACAAGCTTGACCAAGTTTGACCAAAGATTAATAGACTAGTATAAAGGTCAAAAACCTGATTCGAATGGAAATCTTCCCTTTTTTGAACCAATAGAAGGCTAATAAAGGTCTAAATATAGTTTTTAAACTATTAGGAGAAATATAATCGCATCTTTAAACCAATGGAAACTTTGGTAAAACAAGCTTGACCAAGTTTGACCAAAGTTTAATAGACTAGTATAAAAGTCTCAAACCTGATTCGAATGGAAATCTACCCTTTTTTGAACAAATAGAAGGTTTATAAAGGTCTAAATATAGTTTTTATCCTATTAGGTGAAAGATAATCGCATCTTTAAACCAATGGAAACTTTGGTCAAACAAGATTGACCAAGTTTGACCAAAGTTTAATAGACTAGCATAAAGGTCTCAAACTTGATTCGAATGGAAATCTACCCTTTTTTGAACAAATAGAAGGTTTATAAAGGTCTAAATATAGTTTTTAACCTATTAGGTGAAAGATAATTGCATCTTTAAACCAATGGAAACTTTGGTCAAACAAGGTTGACCAAGTTTGACCAAAGATTAATAGAGTAGTATAAAGGTCAAAAACCTGATTCGAATGGAAATCTTCCCTTTTTTGAACCAATTGAAGGCTTATAAAGGTCTAAATATAGTTTTTAAACTATTAGGAGAAATATAATCGCATCTTTAAACCAATGGAAACTTTGGTAAAACAAGCTTGACCAAGTTTGACCAAAGTTTAATAGACTAGTATAAAAGTCTCAAACCTGATTCGAATGGAAATCTACCCTTTTTTGAACCAATAGAAGGTTTATAAAGGTCTAAATATAGTTTTTAACCTATTAGGAGAAAGATAATCGCATCTTTAAACCAATGGAAACTTTGGTCTAAGAAGCTTGACCAAGTTTGACCAAAGTTTAATAGACTAGTATAAAGGTCTAAAAACCGATTCGAATGGAAATCTACCGTTTTTTGAACAAATAGAAGGTTTATAAAGGTCTAAATATAGTTTTTAACCTATTAGGTGAAAGATAATCGCATGTTTAAACCAATGGAAACTTTGGTCAAACAAGCTTGACCAAGTTTGACCAAAGTTTAATAGACTAGCATAAAGGTCTCAAACTTGATTCGAATGGAAATCTACCCTTTTTTATACAAAAAGAAGGTTTATAAAGGTCTAAATATAGTTTTTAACCTATTAGGAGAATGATAATCGAATCTTTAAACCAATGTAAACTTTGGTAAAACAAGCTTGACCAAGTTTGACCAAAGTTTAATAGACTAGTATAAAGGTCTAAAAACCGATTCGAATGGAAATCTACCCTTTTTTCAACAAATAGAAGGTTTATAATGGTCTAAATATAGTTTTTAACCTATTAGGTGAAAGATAATCGCATCTTTAAACCAATGGAAACTTTGGTCAAAAAAGTTTGACCAAGTTTGACCAAAGTTTAATAGACTAGTATAAAGGTCTAAAACCCGATTCGAATGGAAATCTACCCTTTTTTGAACAAAGAGAAGGTTTATAAAGGTCTAAATATAATTTTTAACCTATTAGGTGAAAGATAATCGCATCTTTAAACCAATGGAAACTTTGGTCAAAAAAGTTTGACCAAGTTTTACCAAAGTTTAATAGACTAGTATAAAGGTCTAAAACCCGATTCGAATGGAAATCTACCCTTTTTTGAACAAAGAGAAGGTTTATAAAGGTCTAAATATAATTTTTAACCTATTAGGAGAAACATAATTGTATCTTTTGACCAATGGAAACATTGGTCAAACAAGCTTGACCAAGTTTGACCAAAGATTAATAGACTAGTATAAAGGTCAAAAACCTGATTCGAAAGGAAATCTTCCCTTTCTTGAACCAATAGAAGGCTTATAAAGGTCTAAATATAGTTTTTAAACTATTAGGAGAAATATAATCGCATCTTTAAACCAATGGAAACTTTGGTAAAACAAGCTTGACCAAGTTTGACCAAAGTTTAATAGACTAGTATAAAAGTCTCAAACCTGATTCGAATGGAAATCTACCCTTTTTTGAACCAATAGAAGGTTTATAAAGGTCTAAATATAGTTTTTAACCTATTAGGAGAAAGATAATCGCATCTTTAAACCAATGGAAACTTTGGTCTAAGAAGCTTGACCAAGTTTGACCAAAGTTTAATAGACTAGTATAAAGGTCTAAAAACCGATTCGAATGGAAATCTACCCTTTTTTGAACAAATAGAAGGTTTATAAAGGTCTAAATATAGTTTTTAACCTATTAGGTGAAAGATAATCGCATGTTTAAACCAATGGAAACTTTGGTAAAACAAGCTTGACCAAGTTTGACCAAAGTTTAATAGACTAGTATAAAGGTCTAAAACCCGATTCGAATGGAAATCTACCCTTTTTTGAACAAAGAGAAGGTTTATAAAGGTCTAAATATAATTTTTAACCTATTAGGTGAAAGATAATCGCATCTTTAAACCCATGGAAACTTTGGTCAAAAAAGTTTGACCAAGTTTTACCAAAGTTTAATAGACTAGTATAAAGGTCTAAAACCCGATTCGAATGGAAATCTACCCTTTTTTGAACAAAGAGAAGGTTTATAAAGGTCTAAATATAATTTTTAACCTATTAGGAGAAAGATAATTGTATCTTTTGACCAATGGAAACATTGGTCAAACAAGCTTGACCAAGTTTGACCAAAGATTAATAGACTAGTATAAAGGTCAAAAACCTGATTCGAAAGGAAATCTTCCCTTTCTTGAACCAATAGAAGGCTTATAAAGGTCTAAATATAGTTTTTAAACTATTAGGAGAAATATAATCGCATCTTTAAACCAATGGAAACTTTGGTAAAACAAGCTTGACCAAGTTTGACCAAAGTTTAATAGACTAGTATAAAAGTCTCAAACCTGATTCGAATGGAAATCTACCCTTTTTTGAACAAATAGAAGGTTTATAAAGGTCTAAATATAGTTTTTATCCTATTAGGTGAAAGATAATCGCATCTTTAAACCAATGGAAACTTTGGTCAAACAAGATTGACCAAGTTTGACCAAAGTTTAATAGACTAGCATAAAGGTCTCAAACTTGATTCGAATGGAAATCTACCCTTTTTTGAACAAATAGAAGGTTTATAAAGGTCTAAATATAGTTTTTAACCTATTAGGTGAAAGATAATTGCATCTTTAAACCAATGGAAACTTTGGTCAAACAAGGTTGACCAAGTTTGACCAAAGATTAATAGACTAGTATAAAGGTCAAAAACCTGATTCGAATGGAAATCTTCCCTTTTTTGAACCAATTGAAGGCTTATAAAGGTCTAAATATAGTTTTTAAACTATTAGGAGAAATATAATCGCATCTTTAAACCAATGGAAACTTTGGTAAAACAAGCTTGACCAAGTTTGACCAAAGTTTAATAGACTAGTATAAAAGTCTCAAACCTGATTCGAATGGAAATCTACCCTTTTTTGAACCAATAGAAGGTTTATAAAGGTCTAAATATAGTTTTTAACCTATTAGGAGAAAGATAATCGCATCTTTAAACCAATGGAAACTTTGGTCTAAGAAGCTTGACCAAGTTTGACCAAAGTTTAATAGACTAGTATAAAGGTCTAAAAACCGATTCGAATGGAAATCTACCGTTTTTTGAACAAATAGAAGGTTTATAAAGGTCTAAATATAGTTTTTAACCTATTAGGTGAAAGATAATCGCATGTTTAAACCAATGGAAACTTTGGTAAAACAAGCTTGACCAAGTTTGACCAAAGTTTAATAGACTAGTATAAAGGTCTAAAACCCGATTCGAATGGAAATCTACCCTTTTTTGAACAAAGAGAAGGTTTATAAAGGTCTAAATATAATTTTTAACCTATTAGGTGAAAGATAATCGCATCTTTAAACCCATGGAAACTTTGGTCAAAAAAGTTTGACCAAGTTTTACCAAAGTTTAATAGACTAGTATAAAGGTCTAAAACCCGATTCGAATGGAAATCTACCCTTTTTTGAACAAAGAGAAGGTTTATAAAGGTCGAAATATAATTTTTAACCTATTAGGAGAAAGATAATTGTATCTTTTGACCAATGGAAACATTGGTCAAACAAGCTTGACCAAGTTTGACCAAAGATTAATAGACTAGTATAAAGGTCAAAAACCTGATTCGAAAGGAAATCTTCCCTTTCTTGAACCAATAGAAGGCTTATAAAGGTCTAAATATAGTTTTTAAACTATTAGGAGAAATATAATCGCGTCTTTAAACCAATGGAAACTTTGGAAAAACAAGCTTGACCAAGTTTGACCAAAGTTTAATAGACTAGTATAAAAGTCTCAAACCTGATTCGAATGGAAATCTACCCTTTTTTGAACCAATAGAAAGTTTATAAAGGTCTAAATATAGTTTTTAACCTATTAGGAGAAAGATAATCGCATCTTTAAACCAATGGAAACTTTGGTCTAAGAAGCTTGACCAAGTTTGACCAAAGTTTAATAGACTAGTATAAAGGTCTAAAAACCGATTCGAATGGAAATCTACCCTTTTTTGAACAAATAGAAGGTTTATAAAGGTCTAAATATAGTTTTTAACCTATTAGGTGAAAGATAATCGCATGTTTAAACCAATGGAAACTTTGGTCAAACAAGCTTGACCAAGTTTGACCAAAGTTTAATAGACTAGCATAAAGGTCTAAAAACCGATTCGAATGGAAATCTACCCTTTTTTGAACAAATAGAAGGTTTATAAAGGTCTAAATATAGTTTTTAACCTATTAGGTGAAAGATAATCGCATGTTTAAACCAATGGAAACTTAGGTAAAACAAGCTTGACCAAGTTTGACCAAAGTTTAATAGACTAGTATAAAGGTCTAAAAACCGATTCGAATGGAAATCTACCCTTTTTTCAACAAATAGAAGGTTTATAAAGGTCTAAATATAGTTTTTAACCTATTAGGTGAAAGATAATCGCATCTTTAAACCCATGGAAACTTTGGTCAAAAAAGTTTGACCAAGTTTTACCAAAGTTTAATAGACTAGTATAAAGGTCTAAAACCCGATTCGAATGGAAATCTACCCTTTTTTGAACAAAGAGAAGGTTTATAAAGGTCTAAATATAATTTTTAACCTATTAGGAGAAAGATAATTGTATCTTTTGACCAATGGAAACATTGGTCAAACAAGCTTGACCAAGTTTGACCAAAGATTAATAGACTAGTATAAAGGTCAAAAACCTGATTCGAAAGGAAATCTTCCCTTTCTTGAACCAATAGAAGGCTTATAAAGGTCTAAATATAGTTTTTAAACTATTAGGAGAAATATAATCGCATCTTTAAACCAATGGAAACTTTGGTAAAACAAGCTTGACCAAGTTTGACCAAAGTTTAATAGACTAGTATAAAAGTCTCAAACCTGATTCGAATGGAAATCTACCCTTTTTTGAACCAATAGAAGGTTTATAAAGGTCTAAATATAGTTTTTAACCTATTAGGAGAAAGATAATCGCATCTTTAAACCAATGGAAACTTTGGTCTAAGAAGCTTGACCAAGTTTGACCAAAGTTTAATAGACTAGTATAAAGGTCTAAAAACCGATTCGAATGGAAATCTACCCTTTTTTGAACAAATAGAAGGTTTATAAAGGTCTAAATATAGTTTTTAACTTATTAGGTGAAAGTTAATCGCATGTTTAAACCAATGGAAACTTTGGTCAAACAAGCTTGACCAAGTTTGACCAAAGTTTAATAGACTAGCATAAAGGTCTAAAAACCGATTCGAATGGAAATCTACCCTTGTTTGAACAAATAAAAGGTTTATAAAGGTCTAAATATAGTTTTTAACCTATTAGGTGAAAGATAATCGCATGTTTAAACCAATGGAAACTTTGGTAAAACAAGCTTGACCAAGTTTGACCAAAGTTTAATAGACTAGTATAAAGGTCTAAAAACCGATTCGAATGGAAATCTACCCTTTTTTCAACAAATAGAAGATTTATAAAGGTCTAAATATAGTTTTTAACCTATTAGGTGAAAGATAATCGCATCTTTAAACCAATGGAAACTTTGGTCAAACAAGTTTGACCAAGTTTTACCAAAGTTTAATAGACTAGTATAAAGGTCTAAAACCCGATTCGAATGGAAATCTAACCTTTTTTGAACAAAGAGAAGGTTTATAAAGGTCTAAATATAATTTTTAACCTATTAGGAGAAAGATAATTGTATCTTTTGACCAATGGAAACTTTGGTCAAACAAGCTTGACCAAGTTTGACCAAAGATTAATAGACTAGTATAAAGGTCAAAAACCTGATTCGAATGGAAATCTTCCCTTTTTTGAACCAATAGAAGGCTTATAAAGGTCTAAATATAGTTTTTAAACTATTAGGAGAAATATAATCGCATCTTTAAACCAATGGAAACTTTGGTAAAACAAGCTTGACCATGTTTGACCAAAGTTTAATAGAGTAGTATAAAGGTCTAAACCCCAATTCGAATGGAAATCTACCCTTTTTTGAACCAATAGAAGGTTTATAAAGGTCTAAATATAGTTTTTAACCTATTAGGAGAAAGATAATCGCATCTTTAAACCAATGGAAACTTTGGTCAAACAAGCTTGACCAAGTTTGACCAAAGTTTAATAGACTAGTATAAATGTCTTAAATCCGATTCGAATGGAAATCTACCCTTTTTTGAACAAATAGAAGGTTTATAAAGGTCTAAATATAGTTTTTAACCTATTAGGTGAAAGATAATCGCATGTTTAAACCAATGGAAACTTTGGTCAAACAAGCTTGACCAAGTTTGACCAAAGTTTAATAGACTAGCATAAAGGTCTCAAACTTTATTCGAATGGAAATCTACCCTTTTTTAAACAAAAAGAAGGTTTATAAAGGTCTAAATATAGTTTTTAACCTATTAGGAGAAAGATAATCGCATCTTTAAACCAATGGAAACTTTGGTCTAAGAAGCTTGACCAAGTTTGACCAAAGTTTAATAGACTAGTATAAAGGTCTAAAAACCGATTCGAATGGAAATCTACCCTTTTTTGAACAAATAGAAGGTTTATAAAGGTCTAAATATAGTTTTTAACCTATTAGGTGAAAGATAATCGCATGTTTAAACCAATGGAAACTTTGGTCAAACAAGCTTGACCAAGTTTGACCAAAGTTTAATAGACTAGCATAAAGGTCTCAAACTTTATTCGAATGGAAATCTACCCTTTTTTAAACAAAAAGAAGGTTTATAAAGGTCTAAATATAGTTTTTAACCTATTAGGAGAAAGATAATCGCATCTTTAAACCAATGGAAACTTTGGTCAAAAAAGTTTGACCAAGTTTTACCAAAGTTTAATAGACTAGTATAAAGGTCTAAAACCCGATTCGAATGGAAATCTACCCTTTTTTGAACAAAGAGAAGGTTTATAAAGGTCTAAATATAATTTTTAACCTATTAGGAGAAAGATAATTGTATCTTTTGACCAATGGAAACATTGGTCAAACAAGCTTGACCAAGTTTGACCAAAGATTAATAGACTAGTATAAAGGTCAAAAACCTGATTCGAAAGGAAATCTTCCCTTTCTTGAACCAATAGAAGGCTTATAAAGGTCTAAATATAGTTTTTAAACTATTAGGAGAAATATAATCGCATCTTTAAACCAATGGAAACTTTGGTAAAACAAGCTTGACCAAGTTTGACCAAAGTTTAATAGACTAGTATAAAAGTCTCAAACCTGATTCGAATGGAAATCTACCCTTTTTTGAACCAATAGAAGGTTTATAAAGGTCTAAATATAGTTTTTAACCTATTAGGAGAAAGATAATCGCATCTTTAAACCAATGGAAACTTTGGTCTAAGAAGCTTGACCAAGTTTGACCAAAGTTTAATAGACTAGTATAAAGGTCTAAAAACCGATTCGAATGGAAATCTACTCTTTTTTGAACAAATAGAAGGTTTATAAAGGTCTAAATATAGTTTTTAACCTATTAGGTGAAAGATAATCGCATGTTTAAACCAATGGAAACTTTGGTGAAACAAGCTTGACCAAGTTTGACCAAAGTTTAATAGACTAGTATAAAGGTCTAAAACCCGATTCGAATTGAAATCTACCCTTTTTTGAACAAAGAGAAGGTTTATAAAGGTCTAAATATAATTTTTAACCTATTAGGTGAAAGATAATCGCATCTTTAAACCCATGGAAACTTTGGTCAAAAAAGTTTGACCAAGTTTTACCAAAGTTTAATAGACTAGTATAAAGGTCTAAAACCCGATTCGAATGGAAATCTACCCTTTTTTGAACAAAGAGAAGGTTTATAAAGGTCTAAATATAATTTTTAACCTATTAGGAGAAAGATAATTGTATCTTTTGACCAATGGAAACATTGGTCAAACAAGCTTGACCAAGTTTGACCAAAGATTAATAGACTAGTATAAAGGTCAAAAACCTGATTCGAAAGGAAATCTTCCCTTTCTTGAACCAATAGAAGGCTTATAAAGGTCTAAATATAGTTTTTAAACTATTAGGAGAAATATAATCGCATCTTTAAACCAATGGAAACTTTGGTAAAACAAGCTTGACCAAGTTTGACCAAAGTTTAATAGACTAGTATAAAAGTCTCAAACCTGATTCGAATGGAAATCTACCCTTTTTTGAACCAATAGAAGGTTTATAAAGGTCTAAATATAGTTTTTAACCTATTAGGAGAAAGATAATCGCATCTTTAAACCAATGGAAACTTTGGTCTAAGAAGCTTGACCAAGTTTGACCAAAGTTTAATAGACTAGTATAAAGGTCTAAAAACCGATTCGAATGGAAATCTACCCTTTTTTGAACAAATAGAAGGTTTATAAAGGTCTAAATATAGTTTTTAACCTATTAGGTGAAAGATAATCGCATGTTTAAACCAATGGAAACTTTGGTCAAACAAGCTTGACCAAGTTTGACCAAAGTTTAATAGACTAGCATAAAGGTCTAAAAACCGATTCGAATGGAAATCTACCCTTTTTTGAACAAATAGAAGGTTTATAAAGGTCTAAATATAGTTTTTAACCAATTAGGTGAAAGATAATCGCATGTTTAAACCAATGGAAACTTTGGTAAAACAAGCTTGACCAAGTTTGACCAAAGTTTAATAGACTAGTATAAAGGTCTAAAAACCGATTCGAATGGAAATCTACCCTTTTTTCAACAAATAGAAGGTTTATAAAGGTCTAAATATAGTTTTTAACCTATTAGGTGAAAGATAATCGCATCTTTAAACCCATGGAAACTTTGGTCAAAAAAGTTTGACCAAGTTTTACCAAAGTTTAATAGACTAGTATAAAGGTCTAAAACCCGATTCGAATGGAAATCTACCCTTTTTTGAACAAAGAGAAGGTTTATAAAGGTCTAAATATAATTTTTAACCTATTAGGAGAAAGATAATTGTATCTTTTGACCAATGGAAACATTGGTCAAACAAGCTTGACCAAGTTTGACCAAAGATTAATAGACTAGTATAAAGGTCAAAAACCTGATTCGAAAGGAAATCTTCCCTTTCTTGAACCAATAGAAGGCTTATAAAGGTCTAAATATAGTTTTTAAACTATTAGGAGAAATATAATCGCATCTTTAAACCAATGGAAACTTTGGTAAAACAAGCTTGACCAAGTTTGACCAAAGTTTAATAGACTAGTATAAAAGTCTCAAACCTGATTCGAATGGAAATCTACCCTTTTTTGAACCAATAGAAGGTTTATAAAGGTCTAAATATAGTTTTTAACCTATTAGGAGAAAGATAATCGCATCTTTAAACCAATGGAAACTTTGGTCTAAGAAGCTTGACCAAGTTTGACCAAAGTTTAATAGACTAGTATAAAGGTCTAAAAACCGATTCGAATGGAAATCTACCCTTTTTTGAACAAATAGAAGGTTTATAAAGGTCTAAATATAGTTTTTAACCTATTAGGTGAAAGATAATCGCATGTTTAAACCAATGGAAACTTTGGTCAAACAAGCTTGACCAAGTTTGACCAAAGTTTAATAGACTAGTATAAAGGTCTAAAAACCGATTCGAATGGAAATCTACCCTTTTTTCAACAAATAGAAGGTTTATAAAGGTCTAAATATAGTTTTTAACCTATTAGGTGAAAGATAATCGCATCTTTAAACCCATGGAAACTTTGGTCAAAAAAGTTTGACCAAGTTTTACCAAAGTTTAATAGACTAGTATAAAGGTCTAAAACCCGATTCGAATGGAAATCTACCCTTTTTTGAACAAAGAGAAGGTTTATAAAGGTCTAAATATAATTTTTAACCTATTAGGAGAAAGATAATTGTATCTTTTGACCAATGGAAACATTGGTCAAACAAGCTTGACCAAGTTTGACCAAAGATTAATAGACTAGTATAAAGGTCAAAAACCTGATTCGAAAGGAAATCTTCCCTTTCTTGAACCAATAGAAGGCTTATAAAGGTCTAAATATAGTTTTTAAACTATTAGGAGAAATATAATCGCATCTTTAAACCAATGGAAACTTTGGTAAAACAAGCTTGACCAAGTTTGACCAAAGTTTAATAGACTAGTATAAAAGTCTCAAACCTGATTCGAATGGAAATCTACCCTTTTTTGAACCAATAGAAGGTTTATAAAGGTCTAAATATAGTTTTTAACCTATTAGGAGAAAGATAATCGCATCTTTAAACCAATGGAAACTTTGGTCTAAGAAGCTTGACCAAGTTTGACCAAAGTTTAATAGACTAGTATAAAGGTCTAAAAACCGATTCGAATGGAAATCTACCCTTTTTTGAACAAATAGAAGGTTTATAAAGGTCTAAATATAGTTTTTAACCTATTAGGTGAAAGATAATCGCATGTTTAAACCAATGGAAACTTTGGTCAAACAAGCTTGACCAAGTTTGACCAAAGTTTAATAGACTAGCATAAAGGTCTAAAAACCGATTCGAATGGAAATCTACCCTTTTTTCAACAAATAGAAGGTTTATAAAGGTCTAAATATAGTTTTTAACCTATTAGGTGAAAGATAATCGCATCTTTAAACCCATGGAAACTTTGGTCAAAAAAGTTTGACCAAGTTTTACCAAAGTTTAATAGACTAGTATAAAGGTCTAAAACCCGATTCGAATGGAAATCTACCCTTTTTTGAACAAAGAGAAGGTTTATAAAGGTCTAAATATAATTTTTAACCTATTAGGAGAAAGATAATTGTATCTTTTGACCAATGGAAACATTGGTCAAACAAGCTTGACCAAGTTTGACCAAAGATTAATAGACTAGTATAAAGGTCAAAAACCTGATTCGAAAGGAAATCTTCCCTTTCTTGAACCAATAGAAGGCTTATAAAGGTCTAAATATAGTTTTTAAACTATTAGGAGAAATATAATCGCATCTTTAAACCAATGGAAACTTTGGTAAAACAAGCTTGACCAAGTTTGACCAAAGTTTAATAGACTAGTATAAAAGTCTCAAACCTGATTCGAATGGAAATCTACCCTTTTTTGAACCAATAGAAGGTTTATAAAGGTCTAAATATAGTTTTTAACCTATTAGGAGAAAGATAATCGCATCTTTAAACCAATGGAAACTTTGGTCTAAGAAGCTTGACCAAGTTTGACCAAAGTTTAATAGACTAGTATAAAGGTCTAAAAACCGATTCGAATGGAAATCTACCCTTTTTTGAACAAATAGAAGGTTTATAAAGGTCTAAATATAGTTTTTAACCTATTAGGTGAAAGATAATCGCATGTTTAAACCAATGGAAACTTTGGTCAAACAAGCTTGACCAAGTTTGACCAAAGTTTAATAGACTAGCATAAAGGTCTAAAAACCGATTCGAATGGAAATCTACCCTTTTTTGAACAAATAGAAGGTTTATAAAGGTCTAAATATAGTTTTTAACCAATTAGGTGAAAGATAATCGCATGTTTAAACCAATGGAAACTTTGGTAAAACAAGCTTGACCAAGTTTGACCAAAGTTTAATAGACTAGTATAAAGGTCTAAAAACCGATTCGAATGGAAATCTACCCTTTTTTCAACAAATAGAAGGTTTATAAAGGTCTAAATATAGTTTTTAACCTATTAGGTGAAAGATAATCGCATCTTTAAACCCATGGAAACTTTGGTCAAAAAAGTTTGACCAAGTTTTACCAAAGTTTAATAGACTAGTATAAAGGTCTAAAACCCGATTCGAATGGAAATCTACCCTTTTTTGAACAAAGAGAAGGTTTATAAAGGTCTAAATATAATTTTTAACCTATTAGGAGAAAGATAATTGTATCTTTTGACCAATGGAAACATTGGTCAAACAAGCTTGACCAAGTTTGACCAAAGATTAATAGACTAGTATAAAGGTCAAAAACCTGATTCGAAAGGAAATCTTCCCTTTCTTGAACCAATAGAAGGCTTATAAAGGTCTAAATATAGTTTTTAAACTATTAGGAGAAATATAATCGCATCTTTAAACCAATGGAAACTTTGGTAAAACAAGCTTGACCAAGTTTGACCAAAGTTTAATAGACTAGTATAAAAGTCTCAAACCTGATTCGAATGGAAATCTACCCTTTTTTGAACCAATAGAAGGTTTATAAAGGTCTAAATATAGTTTTTAACCTATTAGGAGAAAGATAATCGCATCTTTAAACCAATGGAAACTTTGGTCTAAGAAGCTTGACCAAGTTTGACCAAAGTTTAATAGACTAGTATAAAGGTCTAAAAACCGATTCGAATGGAAATCTACCCTTTTTTGAACAAATAGAAGGTTTATAAAGGTCTAAATATAGTTTTTAACCTATTAGGTGAAAGATAATCGCATGTTTAAACCAATGGAAACTTTGGTCAAACAAGCTTGACCAAGTTTGACCAAAGTTTAATAGACTAGCATAAAGGTCTAAAAACCGATTCGAATGGAAATCTACCCTTTTTTCAACAAATAGAAGGTTTATAAAGGTCTAAATATAGTTTTTAACCTATTAGGTGAAAGATAATCGCATCTTTAAACCCATGGAAACTTTGGTCAAAAAAGTTTGACCAAGTTTTACCAAAGTTTAATAGACTAGTATAAAGGTCTAAAACCCGATTCGAATGGAAATCTACCCTTTTTTGAACAAAGAGAAGGTTTATAAAGGTCTAAATATAATTTTTAACCTATTAGGAGAAAGATAATTGTATCTTTTGACCAATGGAAACATTGGTCAAACAAGCTTGACCAAGTTTGACCAAAGATTAATAGACTAGTATAAAGGTCAAAAACCTGATTCGAAAGGAAATCTTCCCTTTCTTGAACCAATAGAAGGCTTATAAAGGTCTAAATATAGTTTTTAAACTATTAGGAGAAATATAATCGCATCTTTAAACCAATGGAAACTTTGGTAAAACAAGCTTGACCAAGTTTGACCAAAGTTTAATAGACTAGTATAAAAGTCTCAAACCTGATTCGAATGGAAATCTACCCTTTTTTGAACCAATAGAAGGTTTATAAAGGTCTAAATATAGTTTTTAACCTATTAGGAGAAAGATAATCGCATCTTTAAACCAATGGAAACTTTGGTCTAAGAAGCTTGACCAAGTTTGACCAAAGTTTAATAGACTAGTATAAAGGTCTAAAAACCGATTCGAATGGAAATCTACCCTTTTTTGAACAAATAGAAGGTTTATAAAGGTCTAAATATAGTTTTTAACCTATTAGGTGAAAGATAATCGCATGTTTAAACCAATGGAAACTTTGGTCAAACAAGCTTGACCAAGTTTGACCAAAGTTTAATAGACTAGCATAAAGGTCTAAAAACCGATTCGAATGGAAATCTACCCTTTTTTGAACAAATAGAAGGTTTATAAAGGTCTAAATATAGTTTTTAACCAATTAGGTGAAAGATAATCGCATGTTTAAACCAATGGAAACTTTGGTAAAACAAGCTTGACCAAGTTTGACCAAAGTTTAATAGACTAGTATAAAGGTCTAAAAACCGATTCGAATGGAAATCTACCCTTTTTTCAACAAATAGAAGGTTTATAAAGGTCTAAATATAGTTTTTAACCTATTAGGTGAAAGATAATCGCATCTTTAAACCCATGGAAACTTTGGTCAAAAAAGTTTGACCAAGTTTTACCAAAGTTTAATAGACTAGTATAAAGGTCTAAAACCCGATTCGAATGGAAATCTACCCTTTTTTGAACAAAGAGAAGGTTTATAAAGGTCTAAATATAATTTTTAACCTATTAGGAGAAAGATAATTGTATCTTTTGACCAATGGAAACATTGGTCAAACAAGCTTGACCAAGTTTGACCAAAGATTAATAGACTAGTATAAAGGTCAAAAACCTGATTCGAAAGGAAATCTTCCCTTTCTTGAACCAATAGAAGGCTTATAAAGGTCTAAATATAGTTTTTAAACTATTAGGAGAAATATAATCGCATCTTTAAACCAATGGAAACTTTGGTAAAACAAGCTTGACCAAGTTTGACCAAAGTTTAATAGACTAGTATAAAAGTCTCAAACCTGATTCGAATGGAAATCTACCCTTTTTTGAACCAATAGAAGGTTTATAAAGGTCTAAATATAGTTTTTAACCTATTAGGAGAAAGATAATCGCATCTTTAAACCAATGGAAACTTTGGTCTAAGAAGCTTGACCAAGTTTGACCAAAGTTTAATAGACTAGTATAAAGGTCTAAAAACCGATTCGAATGGAAATCTACCCTTTTTTGAACAAATAGAAGGTTTATAAAGGTCTAAATATAGTTTTTAACCTATTAGGTGAAAGATAATCGCATGTTTAAACCAATGGAAACTTTGGTCAAACAAGCTTGACCAAGTTTGACCAAAGTTTAATAGACTAGTATAAAGGTCTAAAAACCGATTCGAATGGAAATCTACCCTTTTTTCAACAAATAGAAGGTTTATAAAGGTCTAAATATAGTTTTTAACCTATTAGGTGAAAGATAATCGCATCTTTAAACCCATGGAAACTTTGGTCAAAAAAGTTTGACCAAGTTTTACCAAAGTTTAATAGACTAGTATAAAGGTCTAAAACCCGATTCGAATGGAAATCTACCCTTTTTTGAACAAAGAGAAGGTTTATAAAGGTCTAAATATAATTTTTAACCTATTAGGAGAAAGATAATTGTATCTTTTGACCAATGGAAACATTGGTCAAACAAGCTTGACCAAGTTTGACCAAAGATTAATAGACTAGTATAAAGGTCAAAAACCTGATTCGAAAGGAAATCTTCCCTTTCTTGAACCAATAGAAAGCTTATAAAGGTCTAAATATAGTTTTTAAACTATTAGGAGAAATATAATCGCATCTTTAAACCAATGGAAACTTTGGTAAAACAAGCTTGACCAAGTTTGACCAAAGTTTAATAGACTAGTATAAAAGTCTCAAACCTGATTCGAATGGAAATCTACCCTTTTTTGAACCAATAGAAGGTTTATAAAGGTCTAAATATAGTTTTTAACCTATTAGGAGAAAGATAATCGCATCTTTAAACCAATGGAAACTTTGGTCTAAGAAGCTTGACCAAGTTTGACCAAAGTTTAATAGACTAGTATAAAGGTCTAAAAACCGATTCGAATGGAAATCTACCCTTTTTTGAACAAATAGAAGGTTTATAAAGGTCTAAATATAGTTTTTAACCTATTAGGTGAAAGATAATCGCATGTTTAAACCAATGGAAACTTTGGTCAAACAAGCTTGACCAAGTTTGACCAAAGTTTAATAGACTAGCATAAAGGTCTAAAAACCGATTCGAATGGAAATCTACCCTTTTTTCAACAAATAGAAGGTTTATAAAGGTCTAAATATAGTTTTTAACCTATTAGGTGAAAGATAATCGCATCTTTAAACCCATGGAAACTTTGGTCAAAAAAGTTTGACCAAGTTTTACCAAAGTTTAATAGACTAGTATAAAGGTCTAAAACCCGATTCGAATGGAAATCTACCCTTTTTTGAACAAAGAGAAGGTTTATAAAGGTCTAAATATAATTTGTAACCTATTAGGAGAAAGATAATTGTATCTTTTGACCAATGGAAACATTGGTCAAACAAGCTTGACCAAGTTTGACCAAAGATTAATAGACTATTATAAAGGTCAAAAACCTGATTCGAAAGGAAATCTTCCCTTTCTTGAACCAATAGCAGGCTTATAAAGGTCTAAATATAGTTTTTAAACTATTAGGAGAAATATAATCGCATCTTTAAACCAATGGAAACTTTGGTAAAACAAGCTTGACCAAGTTTGACCAAAGTTTAATAGACTAGTATAAAAGTCTCAAACCTGATTCGAATGGAAATCTACCCTTTTTTGAACCAATAGAAGGTTTATAAAGGTCTAAATATAGTTTTTAACCTATTAGGAGAAAGATAATCGCATCTTTAAACCAATGGAAACTTTGGTCTAAGAAGCTTGACCAAGTTTGACCAAAGTTTAATAGACTAGTATAAAGGTCTAAAAACCGATTCGAATGGAAATCTACCCTTTTTTGAACAAATAGAAGGTTTATAAAGGTCTAAATATAGTTTTTAACCTATTAGGTGAAAGATAATCGCATGTTTAAACCAATGGAAACTTTGGTCAAACAAGCTTGACCAAGTTTGACCAAAGTTTAATAGACTAGTATAAAGGTCTAAAAACCGATTCGAATGGAAATCTACCCTTTTTTCAACAAATAGAAGGTTTATAAAGGTCTAAATATAGTTTTTAACCTATTAGGTGAAAGATAATCGCATCTTTAAACCCATGGAAACTTTGGTCAAAAAAGTTTGACCAAGTTTTACCAAAGTTTAATAGACTAGTATAAAGGTCTAAAACCCGATTCGAATGGAAATCTACCCTTTTTTGAACAAAGAGAAGGTTTATAAAGGTCTAAATATAATTTTTAACCTATTAGGAGAAAGATAATTGTATCTTTTGACCAATGGAAACATTGGTCAAACAAGCTTGACCAAGTTTGACCAAAGATTAATAGACTAGTATAAAGGTCAAAAACCTGATTCGAAAGGAAATCTTCCCTTTCTTGAACCAATAGAAGGCTTATAAAGGTCTAAATATAGTTTTTAAACTATTAGGAGAAATATAATCGCATCTTTAAACCAATGGAAACTTTGGTAAAACAAGCTTGACCAAGTTTGACCAAAGTTTAATAGACTAGTATAAAAGTCTCAAACCTGATTCGAATGGAAATCTACCCTTTTTTGAACCAATAGAAGGTTTATAAAGGTCTAAATATAGTTTTTAACCTATTAGGAGAAAGATAATCGCATCTTTAAACCAATGGAAACTTTGGTCTAAGAAGCTTGACCAAGTTTGACCAAAGTTTAATAGACTAGTATAAAGGTCTAAAAACCGATTCGAATGGAAATCTACCCTTTTTTGAACAAATAGAAGGTTTATAAAGGTCTAAATATAGTTTTTAACCTATTAGGTGAAAGATAATCGCATGTTTAAACCAATGGAAACTTTGGTGAAACAAGCTTGACCAAGTTTGACCAAAGTTTAATAGACTAGCATAAAGGTCTAAAAACCGATTCGAATGGAAATCTACCCTTTTTTCAACAAATAGAAGGTTTATAAAGGTCTAAATATAGTTTTTAACCTATTAGGTGAAAGATAATCGCATCTTTAAACCCATGGAAACTTTGGTCAAAAAAGTTTGACCAAGTTTTACCAAAGTTTAATAGACTAGTATAAAGGTCTAAAACCCGATTCGAATGGAAATCTACCCTTTTTTGAACAAAGAGAAGGTTTATAAAGGTCTAAATATAATTTTTAACCTATTAGGAGAAAGATAATTGTATCTTTTGACCAATGGAAACATTGGTCAAACAAGCTTGACCAAGTTTGACCAAAGATTAATAGACTAGTATAAAGGTCAAAAACCTGATTCGAAAGGAAATCTTCCCTTTCTTGAACCAATAGAAGGCTTATAAAGGTCTAAATATAGTTTTTAAACTATTAGGAGAAATATAATCGCATCTTTAAACCAATGGAAACTTTGGTAAAACAAGCTTGACCAAGTTTGACCAAAGTTTAATAGACTAGTATAAAAGTCTCAAACCTGATTCGAATGGAAATCTACCCTTTTTTGAACCAATAGAAGGTTTATAAAGGTCTAAATATAGTTTTTAACCTATTAGGAGAAAGATAATCGCATCTTTAAACCAATGGAAACTTTGGTCTAAGAAGCTTGACCAAGTTTGACGAAAGTTTAATAGACTAGTATAAAGGTCTAAAAACCGATTCGAATGGAAATCTACCCTTTTTTGAACCAATAGAAGGTTTATAAAGGTCTAAATATAGTTTTTAACCTATTAGGAGAAAGATAATCGCATCTTTAAACCAATGGAAACTTTGGTCTAAGAAGCTTGACCAAGTTTGACCAAAGTTTAATAGACTAGCATAAAGGTCTAAAAACCGATTCGAATGGAAATCTACCCTTTTTTGAACAAATAGAAGGTTTATAAAGGTCTAAATATAGTTTTTAACCTATTAGGTGAAAGATAATCGCATGTTTAAACCAATGGAAACTTTGGTCAAACAAGCTTGACCAAGTTTGACCAAAGTTTAATAGACTAGCATAAAGGTCTAAAAACCGATTCGAATGGAAATCTACCCTTTTTTCAACAAATAGAAGGTTTATAAAGGTCTAAATATAGTTTTTAACCTATTAGGTGAAAGATAATCGCATCTTTAAACCCATGGAAACTTTGGTCAAAAAAGTTTGACCAAGTTTTACCAAAGTTTAATAGACTAGTATAAAGGTCTAAAACCCGATTCGAATGGAAATCTACCCTTTTTTGAACAAAGAGAAGGTTTATAAAGGTCTAAATATAATTTGTAACCTATTAGGAGAAAGATAATTGTATCTTTTGACCAATGGAAACATTGGTCAAACAAGCTTGACCAAGTTTGAACAAAGATTAATAGACTAGTATAAAGGTCAAAAACCTGATTCGAAAGGAAATCTTCCCTTTCTTGAACCAATAGAAGGCTTATAAAGGTCTAAATATAGTTTTTAAACTATTAGGAGAAATATAATCGCATCTTTAAACCAATGGAAACTTTGGTAAAACAAGCTTGACCAAGTTTGACCAAAGTTTAATAGACTAGTATAAAAGTCTCAAACCTGATTCGAATGGAAATCTACCCTTTTTTGAACCAATAGAAGGTTTATAAAGGTCTAAATATAGTTTTTAACCTATTAGGAGAAAGATAATCGCATCTTTAAACCAATGGAAACTTTGGTCTAAGAAGCTTGACCAAGTTTGACCAAAGTTTAATAGACTAGTATAAAGGTCTAAAAACCGATTCGAATGGAAATCTACCCTTTTTTGAACAAATAGAAGGTTTATAAAGGTCTAAATATAGTTTTTAACCTATTAGGTGAAAGATAATCGCATGTTTAAACCAATGGAAACTTTGGTCAAACAAGCTTGACCAAGTTTGACCAAAGTTTAATAGACTAGCATAAAGGTCTAAAAACCGATTCGAATGGAAATCTACCCTTTTTTGAACAAATAGAAGGTTTATAAAGGTCTAAATATAGTTTTTAACCTATTAGGTGAAAGATAATCGCATGTTTAAACCAATGGAAACTTTGGTAAAACAAGCTTGACCAAGTTTGACCAAAGTTTAATAGACTAGTATAAAGGTCTAAAAACCGATTCGAATGGAAATCTACCCTTTTTTCAACAAATAGAAGGTTTATAAAGGTCTAAATATAGTTTTTAACCTATTAGGTGAAAGATAATCGCATCTTTAAACCCATGGAAACTTTGGTCAAAAAAGTTTGACCAAGTTTTACCAAAGTTTAATAGACTAGTATAAAGGTCTAAAACCCGATTCGAATGGAAATCTACCCTTTTTTGAACAAAGAGAAGGTTTATAAAGGTCTAAATATAATTTTTAACCTATTAGGAGAAAGATAATTGTATCTTTTGACCAATGGAAATATTGGTCAAACAAGCTTGACCAAGTTTGACCAAAGATTAATAGACTAGTATAAAGGTCAAAAACCTGATTCGAAAGGAAATCTTCCCTTTCTTGAACCAATAGAAGGCTTATAAAGGTCTAAATATAGTTTTTAAACTATTAGGAGAAATATAATCGCATCTTTAAACCAATGGAAACTTTGGTAAAACAAGCTTGACCAAGTTTGACCAAAGTTTAATAGACTAGTATAAACGTCTCAAACCTGATTCGAATGGAAATCTACCCTTTTTTGAACCAATAGAAGGTTTATAAAGGTCTAAATATAGTTTTTAACCTATTAGGAGAAAGATAATCGCATCTTTAAACCAATGGAAACTTTGGTCTAAGAAGCTTGACCAAGTTTGACCAAAGTTTAATAGACTAGTATAAAGGTCTAAAAACCGATTCGAATGGAAATCTACCCTTTTTTGAACAAATAGAAGGTTTATAAAGGTCTAAATATAGTTTTTAACCTATTAGGTGAAAGATAATCGCATGTTTAAACCAATGGAAACTTTGGTCAAACAAGCTTGACCAAGTTTGACCAAAGTTTAATAGACTAGCATAAAGGTCTAAAAACCGATTCGAATGGAAATCTACCCTTGTTTGAACAAATAGAAGGTTTATAAAGGTCTAAATATAGTTTTTAACCTATTAGGTGAAAGATAATCGCATGTTTAAACCAATGGAAACTTTGGTAAAACAAGCTTGACCAAGTTTGACCAAAGTTTAATAGACTAGTATAAAGGTCTAAAAACCGATTCGAATGGAAATCTACCCTTTTTTCAACAAATAGAAGGTTTATAAAGGTCTAAATATAGTTTTTAACCTATTAGGTGAAAGATAATCGCATCTTTAAACCAATGGAAACTTTGGTCAAACAAGTTTGACCAAGTTTTACCAAAGTTTAATAGACTAGTATAAAGGTCTAAAACCCGATTCGAATGGAAATCTAACCTTTTTTGAACAAAGAGAAGGTTTATAAAGGTCTAAATATAATTTTTAACCTATTAGGAGAAAGATAATTGTATCTTTTGACCAATGGAAACTTTGGTCAAACAAGCTTGACCAAGTTTGACCAAAGATTAATAGACTAGTATAAAGGTCAAAAACCTGATTCGAATGGAAATCTTCCCTTTTTTGAACCAATAGAAGGCTTATAAAGGTCTAAATATAGTTTTTAAACTATTAGGAGAAATATAATCGCATCTTTAAACCAATGGAAACTTTGGTAAAACAAGCTTGACCATGTTTGACCAAAGTTTAATAGAGTAGTATAAAGGTCTAAACCCCAATTCGAATGGAAATCTACCCTTTTTTGAACCAATAGAAGGTTTATAAAGGTCTAAATATAGTTTTTAACCTATTAGGAGAAAGATAATCGCATCTTTAAACCAATGGAAACTTTGGTCAAACAAGCTTGACCAAGTTTGACCAAAGTTTAATAGACTAGTATAAATGTCTTAAATCCGATTCGAATGGAAATCTACCCTTTTTTGAACAAATAGAAGGTTTATAAAGGTCTAAATATAGTTTTTAACCTATTAGGAGAAAGATAATCGCATGTTTAGACGAATGGAAACTTTGGTCAAACAAACTTGACCAAGTTTTACCAAAGTTTAATAGACTAGTATAAAGGTGTAAAACCTGATTCAAATGGAAATCTTCCCTCTTTTGAACCAATAGAAGGCTTATAAAGGTCTAAATATAGTTTTTAAACCAATGGAAACTTTGGTAAAACAAGCTTGACCAAGTTTGACCAAAGTTTAATAGACTAGTATAAAGGTCTAAAACCCGATTCGAATGGAAATCTACCCTTTTTTGAACCAATAGAAGGTTTATAAAGGTCTAAATATAGTTTTTAACCTATTAAGTGAAAGATAATCGCATCTTTAAACCGATGGAAACTTTGGTCAAACAACCTTGACCAAGTTTGACCAAAGTTTAATAGACTAGTATAAAAGTCTCAAACCTGATTCGAATGGAAATCTACCCTTTTTTGAACAAATAGAACGTTTATAAAGGTCTAAATATAGTTTTTAACCTATTAAGAGAAAGATAATCGCATCTTTAAACCAATGGAAACTTTGGTCTAAGAAGCTTGACCAAGTTTGACCAAAGTTTAATAGACTAGTATAAAGGTCTAAAAACCGATTCGAATGGAAATCTACCCTTTTTTGAACAAATAGAAGGTTTATAAAGGTCTAAATATAGTTTTTAACCTATTAGGTGAAAGATAATCGCATGTTTAAACCAATGGAAACTTTGGTCAAACAAGCTTGACCAAGTTTGACCAAAGTTTAATAGACTAGCATAAAGGTCTCAAACTTGATTCGAATGGAAATCTACCCTTTTTTAAACAAAAAGAAGGTTTATAAAGGTCTAAATATAGTTTTTAACCTATTAGGAGAAAGATAATCGCATCTTTAAACCAATGGAAACTTTGGTCAAACAAGTTTGACCAAGTTTAACCAAAGTTTAATAGACTATTATAAAGGTCTTAAATCCGATTCAAATGGAAATCTACCCTTTTTTGAACAAATAGAAGGTTTATAAAGGTCTAAATATAGTTTTTAACCTATTAGGAGAAAGATAATCGCATCTTTAAACCAATGGAAACTTTGGTCTAACAAGCTTGACCAAGTTTGACCAAAGTTTAATAGACTAGTATAAAGGTCTTAAAACCGATTCGAATGGAAATATACCCTTTTTTGAACAAATAGAAGGTTTATAAAGGTATAAATATAGTTTTTAACCTATTAGGTGAAAGATAATCGCATCTTTAAACCAATGGAAACTTTGGTCAAACAAGCTTGACCAAGTTTGACCAAAGTTTAATAGACTAGCATAAAGGTCTCAAACTTGATTATAATGGAAATCTACCCTTTTTTAAACAAAAAGAAGGTTTATAAAGGTCTAAATATAGTTTTTAACCTATTAGGAGAAAGATAATCGCATCTTTAAACCAATGGAAACTTTGGTAAAACAAGCTTAACCAAGTTTGACCAAAGTTTAATAGACTAGTATAAAGGTCTAAAAACCGATTCGAATGGAAATCTACCCTATTTTGAACAAATAGAAGGTTTATAAAGGTCTAAATATAGTTTTTAACCTATTAGGTGAAAGATAATCGCATCTTTAAACCAATGGAAACTTTGGTCAAACAAGCTTGACCAAGTTTGACCAAAGTTTAATAGACTATTATAAAGGTCTTAAATCCGATTCGAATGGAAATCTACCCTTTTTTGAACAAATAGAAGGTTTATAAAGGTCTAAATATAGTTTTTAACCTATTAGGAGAAAGATAATCGCATGTTTAGACGAATGGAAACTTTGGTCAAACAAGCTTGACCAAGTTTTACCAAAGTTTAATAGACTAGTATAAAGGTGTAAAACCTGATTCGAATGGAAATCTTCCCTTTTTTGAACCAATAGAAGGTTTATAAAGGTCTAAATATAGTTTTTAACCTATTAGGTGAAAGATAATCGCATCTTTAAACCGATGGAAACTTTGGTCAAACAACCTTGACCAAGTTTGACCAAAGTTTAATAGACTAGTATAAAAGTCTCAAACCTGATTCGAATGGAAATCTACCCTTTTTTGAACCAATAGATGGTTTATAAAGGTCTAAATATAGTTTTTAACCTATTAGGTGAAAGATAATCGCATCTTTAAACCGATGGAAACTTTGGTCAAACAACCTTGACCATGTTTGACCAAAGTTTAATAGACTAGTATAAAAGTCTCAAACCTGATTCGAATGGAAATCTACCCTTTTTTGAACAAATAGAAGGTTTATAAAGGTCTAAATATAGGTTTTAACCTATTAGGTGAAAGATAATCGCATCTTTAAACCAATGGAAACTTTGGTCTAACAAGATTGACCAAGTTTGACCAAAGTTTAATAGACTAGTATAAAGGTCTAAAAACCGATTCGAATGGAAATCTACCCTTTTTTGAACAAATAGAAGGTTTATAATGGTCTAAATATAGGTTTTAACCTATTAGGTGAAATATAATTGCATCTTTAAACCAATGGAAACTTTGGTCAAACAAGCTTGACCAAGTTTGACCAAAGTTTAATAGACTAGCATAAAGGTCTCAAACTTGATTCGAATGGAAATCTACCCTTTTTTAAACAAAAAGAAGGTTTATAAAGGTTTAAATATAGTTTTTAACCTATTAGGAGAAAGATAATCGCATCTTTAAACCAATGGAAACTTTGGTAAAACAAGCTTGACCAAGTTTGACCAAAGTTTAATAGACTAGTATAAAGGTCTAAAAACCGATTCGAATGGAAATCTACACTATTTTGAACAAATAGAAGGTTTATAAAGGTCTAAATATAGTTTTTAACCTATTAGGTGAAAGACAATCGCATCTTTAAACCAATGGAAACTTTGGTCAAACAAGCTTGACCAAGTTTGACCAAAGTTTAATAGACTATTATAAAGGTCTTAAATCCGATTCGAATGGAAATCTACCCTTTTTTGAACAAATAGAAGGTTTATAAAGGTCTAAATATAGTTTTTAACCTATTAGGAGAAAGATAATCGCATGTTTAGACGAATGGAAACTTTGGTCAAACAAGCTTGACCAAGTTTTACCAAAGTTTAATAGACTAGTATAAAGGTGTAAAACCTGATTCGAATGGAAATCTACCCTTTTTTGAACCAATAGATGGTTTATAAAGGTCTAAATATAGTTTGTAACCTATTAGGTGAAAGATAATCGCATCTTTAAACCGATGGAAACTTTGGTCAAACAACCTTGACCATGTTTGACCAAAGTTTAATAGACTAGTATAAAAGTCTCAAACCTGATTCGAATGGAAATCTACCCTTTTTTGAACAAATAGAAGGTTTATAAAGGTCTAAATATAGGTTTTAACCAATTAGGTGAAAGATAATCGCATCTTTAAACCAATGGAAACTTTGGTCAAACAAGCTTGACCAAGTTTGACCAAAGTTTAATAGACTAGCATAAAGGTCTCAAACTTGATTCGAATGGAAATCTACCCTTTTTTAAACAAAAAGAAGGTTTATAAAGGTCTAAATATAGTTTTTAACCTATTAGGTGAAAGATAATCGCATCTTTAAACCAATGGAAACTTTGGTCAAACAAGCTTGACCAAGTTTGACCAAAGTTTAATAGACTAGCATAAAGGTCTCAAACTTGATTATAATGGAAATCTACCCTTTTTTAAACAAAAAGAAGGTTTATAAAGGTCTAAATATAGTTTTTAACCTATTAGGAGAAAGATAATCGCATCTTTAAACCAATGGAAACTTTGGTAAAACAAGCTTAACCAAGTTTGACCAAAGTTTAATAGACTAGTATAAAGGTCTAAAAACCGATTCGAATGGAAATCTACCCTATTTTGAACAAATAGAAGGTTTATAAAGGTCTAAATATAGTTTTTAACCTATTAGGTGAAAGATAATCGCATCTTTAAACCAATGGAAACTTTGGTCAAACAAGCTTGACCAAGTTTGACCAAAGTTTAATAGACTATTATAAAGGTCTTAAATCCGATTCGAATGGAAATCTACCCTTTTTTGAACAAATAGAAGGTTTATAAAGGTCTAAATATAGTTTTTAACCTATTAGGAGAAAGATAATCGCATGTTTAGACGAATGGAAACTTTGGTCAAACAAGCTTGACCAAGTTTTACCAAAGTTTAATAGACTAGTATAAAGGTGTAAAACCTGATTCGAATGGAAATCTTCCCTTTTTTGAACCAATAGAAGGTTTATAAAGGTCTAAATATAGTTTTTAACCTATTAGGTGAAAGATAATCGCATCTTTAAACCGATGGAAACTTTGGTCAAACAACCTTGACCAAGTTTGACCAAAGTTTAATAGACTAGTATAAAAGTCTCAAACCTGATTCGAATGGAAATCTACCCTTTTTTGAACCAATAGATGGTTTATAAAGGTCTAAATATAGTTTGTAACCTATTAGGTGAAAGATAATCGCATCTTTAAACCGATGGAAACTTTGGTCAAACAACCTTGACCATGTTTGACCAAAGTTTAATAGACTAGTATAAAAGTCTCAAACCTGATTCGAATGGAAATCTACCCTTTTTTGAACAAATAGAAGGTTTATAAAGGTCTAAATATAGGTTTTAACCAATTAGGTGAAAGATAATCGCATCTTTAAACCAATGGAAACTTTGGTCAAACAAGCTTGACCAAGTTTGACCAAAGTTTAATAGACTAGCATAAAGGTCTCAAACTTGATTCGAATGGAAATCTACCCTTTTTTAAACAAAAAGAAGGTTTATAAAGGTCTAAATATAGTTTTTAACCTATTAGGTGAAAGATAATCGCATCTTTAAACCAATGGAAACTTTGGTCAAACAAGCTTGACCAAGTTTGACCAAAGTTTAATAGACTAGCATAAAGGTCTCAAACTTGATTATAATGGAAATCTACCCTTTTTTAAACAAAAAGAAGGTTTATAAAGGTCTAAATATAGTTTTTAACCTATTAGGAGAAAGATAATCGCATCTTTAAACCAATGGAAACTTTGGTAAAACAAGCTTAACCAAGTTTGACCAAAGTTTAATAGACTAGTATAAAGGTCTAAAAACCGATTCGAATGGAAATCTACCCTATTTTGAACAAATAGAAGGTTTATAAAGGTCTAAATATAGTTTTTAACCTATTAGGTGAAAGATAATCGCATCTTTAAACCAATGGAAACTTTGGTCAAACAAGCTTGACCAAGTTTGACCAAAGTTTAATAGACTATTATAAAGGTCTTAAATCCGATTCGAATGGAAATCTACCCTTTTTTGAACAAATAGAAGGTTTATAAAGGTCTAAATATAGTTTTTAACCTATTAGGAGAAAGATAATCGCATGTTTAGACGAATGGAAACTTTGGTCAAACAAGCTTGACCAAGTTTTACCAAAGTTTAATAGACTAGTATAAAGGTGTAAAACCTGATTCGAATGGAAATCTTCCCTTTTTTGAACCAATAGAAGGTTTATAAAGGTCTAAATATAGTTTTTAACCTATTAGGTGAAAGATAATCGCATCTTTAAACCGATGGAAACTTTGGTCAAACAACCTTGACCAAGTTTGACCAAAGTTTAATAGACTAGTATAAAAGTCTCAAACCTGATTCGAATGGAAATCTACCCTTTTTTTAACCAATAGATGGTTTATAAAGGTCTAAATATAGTTTTTAACCTATTAGGTGAAAGATAATCGCATCTTTAAACCGATGGAAACTTTGGTCAAACAACCTTGACCATGTTTGACCAAAGTTTAATAGACTAGTATAAAAGTCTCAAACCTGATTCGAATGGAAATCTACCCTTTTTTGAACAAATAGAAGGTTTATAAAGGTCTAAATATAGGTTTTAACCTATTAGGTGAAAGATAATCGCATCTTTAAACCAATGGAAACTTTGGTCTAACAAGATTGACCAAGTTTGACCAAAGTTTAATAGACTAGTATAAAGGTCTAAAAACCGATTCGAATGGAAATCTACCCTTTTTTGAACAAATAGAAGGTTTATAAAGGTCTAAATATAGGTTTTAACCTATTAGGTGAAAGATAATTGCATCTTTAAACCAATGGAAACTTTGGTCAAACAAGCTTGACCAAGTTTGACCAAAGTTTAATAGACTAGCATAAAGGTCTCAAACTTGATTCGAATGGAAATCTACCCTTTTTTAAACAAAAAGAAGGTTTATAAAGGTTTAAATATAGTTTTTAACCTATTAGGAGAAAGATAATCGCATCTTTAAACCAATGGAAACTTTGGTAAAACAAGCTTGACCAAGTTTGACCAAAGTTTAATAGACTAGTATAAAGGTCTAAAAACCGATTCGAATGGAAATCTACCCTATTTTGAACAAATAGAAGGTTTATAAAGGTCTAAATATAGTTTTTAACCTATTAGGTGAAAGACAATCGCATCTTTAAACCAATGGAAACTTTGGTCAAACAAGCTTGACCAAGTTTGACCAAAGTTTAATAGACTATTATAAAGGTCTTAAATCCGATTCGAATGGAAATCTACCCTTTTTTGAACAAATAGAAGGTTTATAAAGGTCTAAATATAGTTTTTAACCTATTAGGAGAAAGATAATCGCATGTTTAGACGAATGGAAACTTTGGTCAAACAAGCTTGACCAAGTTTTACCAAAGTTTAATAGACTAGTATAAAGGTGTAAAACCTGATTCGAATGGAAATCTACCCTTTTTTGAACCAATAGATGGTTTATAAAGGTCTAAATATAGTTTGTAACCTATTAGGTGAAAGATAATCGCATCTTTAAACCGATGGAAACTTTGGTCAAACAACCTTGACCATGTTTGACCAAAGTTTAATAGACTAGTATAAAAGTCTCAAACCTGATTCGAATGGAAATCTACCCTTTTTTGAACAAATAGAAGGTTTATAAAGGTCTAAATATAGGTTTTAACCTATTAGGTGAAAGATAATCGCATCTTTAAACCAATGGAAACTTTGGTCAAACAAGCTTGACCAAGTTTGACCAAAGTTTAATAGACTAGCATAAAGGTCTCAAACTTGATTCGAATGGAAATCTACCCTTTTTTAAACAAAAAGAAGGTTTATAAAGGTCTAAATATAGTTTTTAACCTATTAGGAGAAAGATAATCGCATCTTTAAACCAATGGAAACTTTGGTAAAACAAGCTTGACCAAGTTTGACCAAAGTTTAATAGACTAGTATAAAGGTCTAAAACCCGATTCGAATGGAAATCTACCCTTTTTTGAACCAATAGATGGTTTATAAAGGTCTAAATATAGTTTGTAACCTATTAGGTGAAAGATAATCGCATCTTTAAACCGATGGAAACTTTGGTCAAACAACCTTGACCATGTTTGACCAAAGTTTAATAGACTATTATAAAGGTCTTAAATCCGATTCGAATGGAAATCTACCCTTTTTTGAACAAATAGAAGGTTTATAAAGGTCTAAATATAGTTTTTAACCTATTAGGAGAAAGATAATCGCATGTTTAGACGAATGGAAACTTTGGTCAAACAAGCTTGACCAAGTTTTACCAAAGTTTAATAGATTAGTATAAAGGTGTAAAACCTGATTCGAATGGAAATCTTCCCTTTTTTGAACCAATAGAAGGTTTATAAAGGTCTAAATATAGTTTTTAACCTATTAGGTGAAAGATAATCGCATCTTTAAACCGATGGAAACTTTGGTCAAACAACCTTGACCAAGTTTGACCAAAGTTTAATAGACTAGTATAAAAGTCTCAAACCTGATTCGAATGGAAATCTACCCTTTTTTGAACCAATAGATGGTTTATAAAGGTCTAAATATAGTTTGTAACCTATTAGGTGAAAGATAATCGCATTTTTAAACCGATGGAAACTTTGGTCAAACAACCTTGACCATGTTTGACCAAAGTTTAATAGACTAGTATAAAAGTCTCAAACCTGATTTGAATGGAAATCTACCCTTTTTTGAACAAATAGAAGGTTTATAAAGGTCTAAATATAGGTTTTAACCTATTAGGTGAAAGATAATCGCATCTTTAAACCAATGGAAACTTTGGTCAAACAAGCTTGACCAAGTTTGACCAAAGTTTAATAGACTAGCATAAAGGTCTCAAACTTGATTCGAATGGAAATCTACCCTTTTTTAAACAAAAAGAAGGTTTATAAAGGTCTAAATATAGTTTTTAACCTATTAGGAGAAAGATAATCGCATCTTTAAACCAATGGAAACTTTGGTAAAACAAGCTTGACCAAGTTTGACCAAAGTTTAATAGACTAGTATAAAGGTCTAAAACCCGATTCGAATGGAAATCTACCCTTTTTTGAACCAATAGAAGGTTTATAAAGGTCTAAATATAGTTTTTAACCTATTAAGTGAAAGATAATCGCATCTTTAAACCGATGGAAACTTTGGTCAAACAACCTTGACCAAGTTTGACCAAAGTTTAATAGGCTAGTATAAAAGTCTCAAACCTGATTCGAATGGAAATCTACCCTTTTTTGAACAAATAGAAGGTTTATAAAGGTCTAAATATAGTTTTTAACCTTTTAGGAGAAAGATAATCGCATCTTTAAACCAATGGAAACTTTGGTCTAACAAGATTGACCAAGTTTGACCAAAGTTTAATAGACTAGTATAAAGGTCTAAAAACCGATTCGAATGGAAATCTACCCTTTTTTGAACAAATAGAAGGTTTATAAAGGTCTAAATATAGGTTTTAACCTATTAGGTGAAAGATAATGGCATCTTTAAACCAATGGAAACTTTGGTCTAAGAAGCTTGACCAAGTTTGACCAAAGTTTAATAGACTAGTATAAAGGTCTAAAAACCGATTCGAATGGAAATCTACCCTTTTTTGAACAAATAGAAGGTTTATAAAGGTCTAAATATAGTTTTTAACCAATTAGGTGAAAGATAATCGCATGTTTAAACCAATGGAAACTTTGGTCAAACAAGCTTGACCAAGTTTGACCAAAGTTTAATAGACTAGCATAAAGGTCTCAAACTTGATTCGAATGGAAATCTACCCTTTTTTAAACAAAAAGAAGTTTTATAAAGGTCTAAATATAGTTTTTAACCTATTAGGAGAAAGATAATCGCATCTTTAAACCAATGTAAACTTTGGTAAAACAAGCTTGACCAAGTTTGACCAAAGTTTAATAGACTAGTATAAATGTCTAAAAACCGATTCGAATGGAAATCTACCCTTTTTTGAACAAATAGAAGGTTTATGAAGGTCTAAATATAGTTTTTAACCTATTAGGTGAAAGATAATCGCATCTTTAAACCAATGGAAACTTTGGTCTAACAAGCTTGACCAAGTTTGACCAAAGTTTAATAGACTAGTATAAAGGTCTTAAAACCGATTCGAATGGAAATCTACCCTTTTTTGAACAAATAGAAGGTTTATAAAGGTCTAAATATAGTTTTTAACCTATTAGGTGAAAGATAATCGCATCTTTAAACCAATGGAAACTTTGGTCAAACAAGCTTGACCAAGTTTGACCAAAGTTTAATAGACTAGCATAAAGGTCTCAAACTTGATTATAATGGAAATCTACCCTTTTTTAAACAAAAATAAGGTTTATAAAGGTCTAAATATAGTTTTTAACCTATTAGGAGAAAGATAATCGCATCTTTAAAGCAATGGAAACTTTGGTAAAACAAGATTGACCAAGTTTGACCAAAGTTTAATAGACTAGTATAAAGGTGTAAAAACCGATTCGAATGGAAATCTACCCTATTTTGAACAAATAGAAGGTTTATAAAGGTCTAAATATAGTTTTTAACCTATTAGGTGAAAGATAATCGCATCTTTAAACCAATGGAAACTTTGGTCAAACAAGCTTGACCAAGTTTGACCAAAGTTTAATAGACTATTATAAAGGTCTTAAATCCGATTCGAATGGAAATCTACCCTTTTTTGAACAAATAGAAGGTTTATAAAGGTCTAAATATAGTTTTTAACCTATTAGGAGAAAGATAATCGCATGTTTAGACGAATGGAAACTTTGGTCAAACAAGCTTGACCAAGTTTTACCAAAGTTTAATAGACTAGTATAAAGGTGTAAAACCTGATTCGAATGGAAATCTTCCCTTTTTTGAACCAATAGAAGGTTTATAAAGGTCTAAATATAGTTTTTAACCTATTAGGTGAAAGATAATCGCATCTTTAAACCGATGGAAACTTTGGTCAAACAACCTTGACCAAGTTTGACCAAAGTTTAATAGACTAGTATAAAAGTCTTAAACCTGATTCGAATGGAAATCTACCCTTTTTTGAACCAATAGAAGGTTTATAAAGGTCTAAATATAGTTTTTAACCTATTAGGTGAAAGATAATCGCATCTTTAAACCGATGGAAACTTTGGTCAAACAACCTTGACCAAGTTTGACCAAAGTTTAATAGACTAGTATAAAAGTCTTAAACCTGATTCGAATGGAAATCTACCCTTTTTTGAACAAATAGAAGGTTTATAAAGGTCTAAATATAGTTTTTAACCTATTAGGTGAAAGATAATCGCATGTTTAAACCAATGGAAACTTTGGTAAAACAAGCTTGACCAAGTTTGACCAAAGTTTAATAGACTAGTATAAAGGTCTAAAAACCGATTCGAATGGAAATCTACCCTTTTTTCAATAAATAGAAGGTTTATAAAGGTCTAAATATAGTTTTTAACCTATTAGGTGAAAGATAATCGCATCTTTAAACCAATGGAAACTTTGGTCAAACAAGTTTGACCAAGTTTTACCAAAGTTTAATAGACTAGTATAAAGGTCTAAAACCCGATTCGAATGGAAATCTAACCTTTTTTGAACAAAGAGAAGGTTTATAAAGGTCTAAATATAATTTTTAACCTATTAGGAGAAAGATAATTGTATCTTTTGACCAATGGAAACTTTGGTCAAACAACCTTGACCAAGTTTGACCAAAGTTTAATAGACTAGTATAAAAGTCTTAAACCTGATTCGAATGGAAATCTACCCTTTTTTGAACAAATAGAAGGTTTATAAAGGTCTAAATATAGTTTTTAACCTATTAGGTGAAAGATAATCGCATGTTTAAACCAATGGAAACTTTGGTAAAACAAGCTTGACCAAGTTTGACCAAAGTTTAATAGACTAGTATAAAGGTCTAAAAACCGATTCGAATGGAAATCTACCCTTTTTTCAATAAATAGAAGGTTTATAAAGGTCTAAATATAGTTTTTAACCTATTAGGTGAAAGATAATCGCATCTTTAAACCAATGGAAACTTTGGTCAAACAAGTTTGACCAAGTTTTACCAAAGTTTAATAGACTAGTATAAAGGTCTAAAACCCGATTCGAATGGAAATCTAACCTTTTTTGAACAAAGAGAAGGTTTATAAAGGTCTAAATATAATTTTTAACCTATTAGGAGAAAGATAATTGTATCTTTTGACCAATGGAAACTTTGGTCAAACAAGCTTGACCAAGTTTGACCAAAGATTAATAGACTAGTATAAAGGTCAAAAACCTGATTCGAATGGAAATCTTCCCTTTTTTGAACCAATAGAAGGCTTATAAAGGTCTAAATATAGTTTTTAAACTATTAGGAGAAATATAATCGCATCTTTAAACCAATGGAAACTTTGGTAAAACAAGCTTAACCATGTTTGACCAAAGTTTAATAGAGTAGTATAAAGGTCTAAACCCCAATTCGAATGGAAATCTACCCTTTTTTGAACCAATAGAAGGTTTATAAAGGTCTAAATATAGTTTTTAACCTATTAGGAGAAAGATAATCGCATCTTTAAACCAATGGAAACTTTGGTCAAACAAGCTTGACCAAGTTTGACCAAAGTTTAATAGACTAGTATAAATGTCTTAAATCCGATTCGAATGGAAATCTACCCTTTTTTGAACAAATAGAAGGTTTATAAAGGTCTAAATATAGTTTTTAACCTATTAGGAGAAAGATAATCACATGTTTAGACGAATGGAAACTTTGGTCAAACAAGCTTGACCAAGTTTTACCAAAGTTTAATAGACTAGTATAAAGGTGTAAAACCTGATTCAAATGAAAATCTTCCCTCTTTTGAACCAATAGAAGGCTTATAATGGTCTAAATATAGTTTTTAAACCAATGGAAACTTTGGTAAAACAAGCTTGACCAAGTTTGACCAAAGTTTAATAGACTAGTATAAAGGTCTAAAACCCGATTCGAATGGAAATCTACCCTTTTTTGAACCAATAGAAGGTTTATAAAGGTCTAAATATAGTTTTTAACCTATTAAGTGAAAGATAATCGCATCTTTAAACCGATGGAAACTTTGGTCAAACAACCTTGACCAAGTTTGACCAAAGTTTAATAGACTAGTATAAAAGTCTCAAACCTGATTCGAATGGAAATCTACCCTTTTTTGAACAAATAGAACGTTTATAAAGGTCTAAATATAGTTTTTAACCTATTAGGAGAAAGATAATCGCATCTTTAAACCAATGGAAACTTTGGTCTAAGAAGCTTGACCAAGTTTGACCAAAGTTTAATAGACTAGTATAAAGGTCTAAAAACCGATTCGAATGGAAATCTACCCTTTTTTGAACAAATAGAAGGTTTATAAAGGTCTAAATATAGTTTTTAACCTATTAGGTGAAAGATAATCGCATGTTTAAACCAATGGAAACTTTGGTCAAACAAGCTTGACCAAGTTTGACCAAAGTTTAATAGACTAGCATAAAGGTCTCAAACTTGATTCGAATGGAAATCTACCCTTTTTTAAACAAAAAGAAGGTTTATAAAGGTCTAAATATAGTTTTTAACCTATTAGGAGAAAGATAATCGCATCTTTAAACCAATGGAAACTTTGGTAAAACAAGCTTGACCAAGTTTGACCAAAGTTTAATAGACTAGTATAAAGGTCTAAAAACCGATTCGAATGGAAATCTACCCTATTTTGAACAAATAGAAGGTTTATAAAGGTCTAAATATAGTTTTTAACCTATTAGGTGAAAGATAATCGCATCTTTAAACCAATGGAAACTTTGGTCAAACAAGCTTGACCAAGTTTGACCAAAGTTTAATAGACTATTATAAAGGTCTTAAATCCGATTCGAATGGAAATCTACCATTTTTTGAACAAATAGAAGGTTTATAAAGGTCTAAATATAGTTTTTAACCTATTAGGAGAAAGATAATCGCATCTTTAAACCAATGGAAACTTTGGTAAAACAAGCTTGACCAAGTTTGACCAAAGTTTAATAGACTAGTATAAATGTCTAAAAACCGATTCGAATGGAAATCTACCCTTTTTTGAACAAATAGAAGGTTTATGAAGGTCTAAATATAGTTTTTAACCTATTAGGTGAAAGATAATCGCATCTTTAAACCAATGGAAACTTTGGTCTAACAAGCTTGACCAAGTTTGACCAAAGTTTAATAGACTAGTATAAAGGTCTTAAAACCGATTCGAATGGAAATCTACCCTATTTTGAACAAATAGAAGGTTTATAAAGGTCTAAATATAGTTTTTAACCTATTAGGTGAAAGATAATCGCATCTTTAAACCAATGGAAACTTTGGTCTAACAAGCTTGACCAAGTTTGACCAAAGTTTAATAGACTAGTATAAAGGTCTTAAAACCGATTCGAATGGAAATATACCCTTTTTTGAACAAATAGAAGGTTTATAAAGGTATAAATATAGTTTTTAACCTATTAGGTGAAAGATAATCGCATCTTTAAACCAATGGAAACTTTGGTCAAACAAGCTTGACCAAGTTTGACCAAAGTTTAATAGACTAGCATAAAGGTCTCAAACTTGATTATAATGGAAATCTACCCTTTTTTAAACAAAAAGAAGGTTTATAAAGGTCTAAATATAGTTTTTAACCTATTAGGACAAAGATAATCGCATCTTTAAACCAATGGAAACTTTGGTAAAACAAGCTTGACCAAGTTTGACCAAAGTTTAATAGACTAGTATAAAGGTCTAAAAACCGATTTGAATGGAAATCTACCCTATTTTGAACAAATAGAAGGTTTATAAAGGTCTAAATATAGTTTTTAACCTATTAGGTGAAAGATAATCGCATCTTTAAACCAATGGAAACTTTGGTCAAACAAGCTTGACCAAGTTTGACCAAAGTTTAATAGACTATTATAAAGGTCTTAAATCCGATTCGAATGGAAATCTACCCTTTTTTGAACAAAAGAAGGTTTATAAAGGTCTAAATATAGTTTTTAACCTATTAGGAGAAAGATAATCGCATGTTTAGACGAATGGAAACTTTGGTCAAACAAGCTTGACCAAGTTTTACCAATGTTTAATAGACTAGTATAAAGGTGTAAAACCTGATTCGAATGGAAATCTTCCCTTTTTTGAACCAATAGAAGGTTTATAAAGGTCTAAATATAGTTTTTAACCTATTAGGTGAAAGATAATCGCATCTTTAAACCGATGGAAACTTTGGTCAAACAACCTTGACCAAGTTTGACCAAAGTTTAATAGACTAGTATAAAAGTCTCAAACCTGATTCGAATGGAAATCTACCCTTTTTTGAACCAATAGATGGTTTATAAAGGTCTAAATATAGTTTTTAACCTATTAGGTGAAAGATAATCGCATCTTTAAACCGATGGAAACTTTGGTCAAACAACCTTGACCATGTTTGACCAAAGTTTAATAGACTAGTATAAAAGTCTCAAACCTGATTCGAATGGAAATCTACCCTTTTTTGAACAAATAGAAGGTTTATAAAGGTCTAAATTTAGTTTTTAACCTTTTAGGAGAAAGATAATCGCATCTTTAAACCAATGGAAACTTTGGTCTAACAAGATTGACCAAGTTTGACCAAAGTTTAATAGACTAGTATAAAGGTCTAAAAACCGATTCGAATGGAAATCTACCCTTTTTTGAACAAAGAGAAGGTTTATAAAGGTCTAAATATAGGTTTTAACCTATTAGGTGAAAGATAATCGCATCTTTAAACCAATGGAAACTTTGGTCAAACAAGCTTGACCAAGTTTGACCAAAGTTTAATAGACTAGCATAAAGGTCTCAAACTTGATTCGAATGGAAATCTACCCTTTTTTAAACAAAAAGAAGGTTTATAAAGGTCTAAATATAGTTTTTAACCTATTAGGAGAAAGGTAATCGCATCTTTAAACCAATGGAAACTTTGGTAAAACAAGCTTGACCAAGTTTGACCAAAGTTTAATAGACTAGTATAAAGGTCTAAAAACCGATTCGAATGGAAATCTACCCTATTTTGAACAAATAGAAGGTTTATAAAGGTCTAAATATAGTTTTTAACCTATTAGATGAAAGATAATCGCATCTTTAAAACCGATGGAAACTTTGGTCAAACAACCTTGACCAAGTTTGACCAAAGTTTAATAGACTAGTATAAAAGTCTCAAACCTGATTCGAATGGAAATCTACCCGTTTTTGAACCAATAGATGGTTTATAAAGGTCTAAATATAGTTTTTAACCTATTAGGTGAAAGATAATCGCATCTTTAAACCGATGGAAACTTTGGTCAAACAACCTTGACCAAGTTTGACCAAAGTTTAATAGACTAGTATAAAAGTCTCAAACCTGATTCGAATGGAAATCTACCCTTTTTTGAACCAATAGATGGTTTATAAAGGTCTAAATATAGTTTTTAACCTATTAGGTGAAAGATAATCGCATCTTTAAACCGATGGAAACTTTGGTCAAACAACCTTGACCATGTTTGACCAAAGTTTAATAGACTAGTATAAAAGTCTCAAACCTGATTCGAATGGAAATCTACCCTTTTTTGAACAAATAGAAGGTTTATAAAGGTCTAAATATAGGTTTTAACCTATTAGGTGAAAGATAATCGCATCTTTAAACCAATGGAAACTTTGGTCAAACAAGCTTGACCAAGTTTGACCAAAGTTTAATAGACTAGCATAAAGGTCTCAAACTTGATTCGAATGGAAATCTACCCTTTTTTAAACAAAAAGAAGGTTTATAAAGGTCTAAATATAGTTTTTAACCTATTAGGAGAAAGATAATCGCATCTTTAAACCAATGGAAACTTTGGTAAAACAAGCTTGACCAAGTTTGACCAAAGTTTAATAGACTAGTATAAAGGTCTAAAACCCGATTCGAATGGAAATCTACCCTTTTTTGAACCAATAGAAGGTTTATAAAGGTCTAAATATAGTTTTTAACCTATTAAGTGAAAGATAATCGCATCTTTAAACCGATGGAAACTTTGGTAAAACAAGCTTGACCAAGTTTGACCAAAGTTTAATAGACTAGTATAAAAGTCTCAAACCTGATTCGAATGGAAATCTACCCTTTTTTGAACAAATAGAAGGTTTATAAAGGTCTAAATATAGTTTTTAACCTTTTAGGAGAAAGATAATCGCATCTTTAAACCAATGGAAACTTTGGTCTAACAAGATTGACCAAGTTTGACCAAAGTTTAATAGACTAGTATAAAGGTCTAAAAACCGATTCGAATGGAAATCTACTCTTTTTTGAACAAATAGAAGGTTTATAAAGGTCTAAATATAGGTTTTAACCTATTAGGTGAAAGATAATCGCATCTTTAAACCAATGGAAACTTTGGTCTAAGAAGCTTGACCAAGTTTTACCAAAGTTTAATAGACTAGTATAAAGGTCTAAAAACCGATTCGAATGGAAATCTACCCTTTTTTGAACAAATAGAAGGTTTATAAAGGTCTAAATATAGTTTTTAACCTATTAGGTGAAAGATAATCGCATGTTTAAACCAATGGAAACTTTGGTCAAACAAGCTTGACCAAGTTTGACCAAAGTTTAATAGACTAGCATAAAGGTCTCAAACTTGATTCGAATGGAAATCTACCCTTTTTTAAACAAAAAGAAGGTTTATCAAGGTCTAAATATAGTTTTTAACCTATTAGGAGAAAGATAATCGCATCTTTAAACCAATGGAAACTTTGGTAAAACAAGCTTGACCAAGTTTGACCAAAGTTTAATAGACGAGTATAAATGTCTAAAAACCGATTCGAATGGAAATCTACCCTTTTTTGAACAAATAGAAGGTTTATGAAGGTCTAAATATAGTTTTTAACCTATTAGGTGAAAGATAATCGCATCTTTAAACCAATGGAAACTTTGGTCTAACAAGCTTGACCAAGTTTGACCAAAGTTTAATAGACTAGTATAAAGGTCTTAAAACCGATTCGAATGGAAATCTACCCTTTTTTGAACAAATAGAAGGTTTATAAAGGTCTAAATATAGTTTTTAACCTATTAGGTGTAAGATAATCGCATCTTTAAACCAATGGAAACTTTGGTCAAACAAGCTTGACCAAGTTTGACCAAAGTTTAATAGACTAGCATAAAGGTCTCAAACTTGATTATAATGGAAATCTACCCTTTTTTAAACAAAAATAAGGTTTATAAAGGTCTAAATATAGTTTTTAACCTATTAGGAGAAAGATAATCGCATCTTTAAACCAATGGAAACTTTGGTAAAACAAGATTGACCAAGTTTGACCAAAGTTTAATAGACTAGTATAAAGGTATAAAAACCGATTCGAATGGAAATCTACCCTATTTTGAACAAATAGAAGGTTTATAAAGGTCTAAATATAGTTTTTAACCTATTAGGTGAAAGATAATCGCATCTTTAAACCAATGGAAACTTTGGTCAAACAAGCTTGACCAAGTTTGACCAAAGTTTAATAGACTATTATAAAGGTCTTAAATCCGATTCGAATGGAAATCTACCTTTTTTTGAACAAATAGAAGGTTTATAAAGGTCTAAATATAGTTTTTAACCTATTAGGAGAAAGATAATCGCATGTTTAGACGAATGGAAACTTTGGTCAAACAAGCTTGACCAAGTTTTACCAAAGTTTAATAGACTAGTATAAAGGTGTAAAACCTGATTCGAATGGAAATCTTCCCTTTTTTGAACCAATAGAAGGTTTATAAAGGTCTAAATATAGTTTTTAACCTATTAGGTGAAAGATAATCGCATCTTTAAACCGATGGAAACTTTGGTCAAACAACCTTGACCAAGTTTGACCAAAGTTTAATAGACTAGTATAAAAGTCTTAAACCTGATTCGAATGGAAATCTACCCTTTTTTGAACCAATAGAAGGCTTATAAAGGTCTAAATATAGTTTTTAACCTATTAGGTGAAAGATAATCACATCTTTAAACCGATGGAAACTTTGGTCAAACAACCTTGACCATGTTTGACCAAAGTTTAATAGACTAGTATAAAAGTCTCAAACCTGATTCGAATGGAAATCTACCCTTTTTTGAACAAATAGAAGGTTTATAAAGGTCTAAATATAGTTTTTAACCTTTTAGGAGAAAGATAATCGCATCTTTAAACCAATGGAAACTTTGGTCTAACAAGATTGACCAAGTTTGACCAAAGTTTAATAGACTAGTATAAAGGTCTAAAAACCGATTCGAATGGAAATCTACCCTTTTTTGAACAAATAGAAGGTTTATAAAGGTCTAAATATAGGTTTTAACCTATTAGGTGAAAGATAATCGCATCTTTAAACCAATGGAAACTTTGGTCTAAGAAGCTTGACCAAGTTTGACCAAAGTTTAATAGACTAGTATAAAGGTCTAAAAACCGATTCGAATGGAAATCTACCCTTTTTTGAACAAATTGAAGGTTTATAAAGGTCTAAATATAGTTTTTAACCTATTAGGTGAAAGATAATCGCATGTTTAAACCAATGGAAACTTTGGTCAAACAAGCTTGACCAAGTTTGACCAAAGTTTAATAGACTAGCATAAAGGTCTCAAACTTGATTCGAATGGAAATCTACCCTTTTTTAAACAAAAAGAAGGTTTATCAAGGTCTAAATATAGTTTTTAACCTATTAGGAGAAAGATAATCGCATCTTTAAACCAATGGAAACTTTGGTAAAACAAGCTTGACCAAGTTTGACCAAAGTTTAATAGACTAGTATAAATGTCTAAAAACCGATTCGAATGGAAATCTACCCTTTTTTGAACAAATAGAAGGTTTATGAAGGTCTAAATATAGTTTTTAACCTATTAGGTGAAAGATAATCGCATCTTTAAACCAATGGAAACTTTGGTCTAACAAGCTTGACCAAGTTTGACCAAAGTTTAATAGACTAGTATAAAGGTCTTAAAACCGATTCGAATGGAAATCTACCCTTTTTTGAACAAATAGAAGGTTTATAAAGGTCTAAATATAGTTTTTAACCTATTAGGTGAAAGATAATCGCATCTTTAAACCAATGGAAACTTTGGTCAAACAAGCTTGACCAAGTTTGACCAAAGTTTAATAGACTAGCATAAAGGTCTCAAACTTTATTATAATGGAAATCTACCCTTTTTTAAACAAAAATAAGGTTTATAAAGGTCTAAATATAGTTTTTAACCTATTAGGAGAAAGATAATCGCATCTTTAAACCAATGGAAACTTTGGTAAAACAAGATTGACCAAGTTTGACCAAAGTTTAATAGACTAGTATAAAGGTATAAAAACCGATTCGAATGGAAATCTACCCTATTTTGAACAAATAGAAGGTTTATAAAGGTCTAAATATAGTTTTTAACCTATTAGGTGAAAGATAATCGCATCTTTAAACCAATGGAAACTTTGGTCAAACAAGCTTGACCAAGTTTGACCGAAGTTTAATAGACTATTATAAAGGTCTTAAATCCGATTCGAATGGAAATCTACCCTTTTTTGAACAAATAGAAGGTTTATAAAGGTCTAAATATAGTTTTTAACCTATTAGGAGAAAGATAATCGCATGTTTAGACGAATGGAAACTTTGGTCAAACAAGCTTGACCAAGTTTTACCAAAGTTTAATAGACTAGTATAAAGGTGTAAAACCTGATTCGAATGGAAATCTTCCCTTTTTTGAACCAATAGAAGGTTTATAAAGGTCTAAATATAGTTTTTAACCTATTAGGTGAAAGATAATCGCATCTTTAAACCGATGGAAACTTTGGTCAAACAACCTTGACCAAGTTTGACCAAAGTTTAATAGACTAGTATAAAAGTCTTAAACCTGATTCGAATGGAAATCTACCCTTTTTTGAACCAATAGAAGGCTTATAAAGGTCTAAATATAGTTTTTAACCTATTAGGTGAAAGATAATCGCATCTTTAAACCGATGGAAACTTTGGTCAAACAACCTTGACCTTGTTTGACCAAAGTTTAATAGACTAGTATAAAAGTCTCAAACCTGATTCGAATGGAAATCTACCCTTTTTTGAACAAATAGAAGGTTTATAAAGGTCTAAATATAGTTTTTAACCTTTTAGGAGAAAGATAATCGCATCTTTAAACCAATGGAAACTTTGGTCTAACAAGATTGACCAAGTTTGACCAAAGTTTAATAGACTAGTATAAAGGTCTAAAAACCGATTCGAATGGAAATCTACCCTTTTTTGAACAAATAGAAGGTTTATAAAGGTCTAAATATAGGTTTTAACCTATTAGGTGAAAGATAATCGCATCTTTAAACCAATGGAAACTTTGGTCAAACAAGCTTGACCAAGTTTGACCAAAGTTTAATAGACTAGCATAAAGGTCTCAAACTTGATTCGAATGGAAATCTACCCTTTTTTAAACAAAAAGAAGGTTTATAAAGGTCTAAATATAGTTTTTAACCTATTAGGAGAAAGATAATCGCATCTTTAAACCAATGGAAACTTTGGTAAAACAAGCTTGACCAAGTTTGACCAAAGTTTAATAGACTAGTATAAAGGTCTAAAACCCGATTCGAATGGAAATCTACCCTTTTTTGAACCAATAGAAGGTTTATAAAGGTCTAAATATAGTTTTTAACCTATTAGGTGAAAGATAATCGCATCTTTAAACCAATGGAAACTTTGGTCAAACAAGCTTGACCAAGTTTGACCAAAGTTTAATAGACTAGCATAAAGGTCTCAAACTTGATTATAATGGAAATCTACCCTTTTTTAAACAAAAATAAGGTTTATAAAGGTCTAAATATAGTTTTTAACCTTTTAGGAGAAAGATAATCGCATCTTTAAACCAATGGAAACTTTGGTAAAACAAGATTGACCAAGTTTGACCAAAGTTTAATGGACTAGTATAAAGGTATAAAAACCGATTCGAATGGAAATCTATCCTATTTTGAACAAATAGAAGGTTTATAAAGATCTAAATATAGTTTTTAACCTATTAGGTGAAAGATAATCGCATCTTTAAACCAATGGAAACTTTGGTCAAACAAGCTTGACCAAGTTTGACCAAAATTTAATAGACTATTATAAAGGTCTTAAATCCGATTCGAATGGAAATCTACCCTTTTTTAAACAAATAGAAGGTTTATAAAGGTCTAAATATAGTTTTTAACCTATTAGGAGAAAGATAATCGCATGTTTAGACGAATGGAAACTTTGGTCAAACAAGCTTGACCAAGTTTTACCAAAGTTTAATAGACTAGTATAAAGGTGTAAAACCTGATTCGAATGGAAATCTTCCCTTTTTTGAACCAATAGAAGGTTTATAAAGGTCTAAATATAGTTTTTAACCTATTAGGTGAAAGATAATCGCATCTTTAAACCGATGGAAACTTTGGTCAAACAACCTTGACCAAGTTTGACCAAAGTTTAATAGACTAGTATAAAAGTCTCAAACCTGATTCGAATGGAAATCTACCCTTTTTTGAACCAGTAGAAGGTTTATAAAGGTCTAAATATAGTTTTTAACCTATTAGGAGATAGATAAACGCATCTTTAAACCAATGGAAACTTTGGTAAAACAAGCTTGACCAAGTTTGACCAAAGTTTAATAGACTAGTATAAAGGTCTAAAAACCGATTCGAATGGAAATCTACCCTTTTTTGAACAAATAGAAGGTTTATAAAGGTCTAAATATAGTTTTTAACCTATTAGGTGAAAGATAATCGCATCTATAAACCGATGGAAACTTTGGTCAAAAAAGTTTGACCAAAGTTTAATAGACTAGTATAAAGGTCTAAAACCCGATTCGAACGGAAATCTACCCTTTTTTGTACAAAGAGAAAGTTTATAAAGGTCTTAATATAATTTTTAACCTATTAGGAGAAAGATAATTGTATCTTTTGACCAATGGAAACTTTGGTCAAACAAGCTTGACCAAAGATTAATAGACTAGTATAAAGGTCAAAAATCTGATTCGAATGGAAATCTACCCTTTTTTAAACCAATAGAAGGCTTATAAAGGTCTAAATATAGTTTTTAAACTATTAGGAGAAATATAATCGCATCTTTAAACCAATGGAAACTTTGGTAAAACAAGCTTGACCAAAGTTTAATAGACTAGTATAAAGGTCTAAAACCCGATTCGAATGGAAATCTACCCTTTTTTGAACAAATAGAAGGTTTATAAAGGTCTAAATATAGTTTTTAACCTATTAGGTGAAAGATAATCGCATCTTTAAACCGATGGAAACTTTGGTCAAACAACCTTGACCAACTTTGACCAAAGTTTAATAGACTAGTATAAAAGTCTCAAACCTGATTCGAATGGAAATCTACCCTTTTTTTAACAAATAGAAGGTTTATAAAGGTCTAAATATAGTTTTTAACCAATTAGGAGAAAGATAATCCCATCTTTAAACCAATGGAAACTTTGGTCTAACAAGCTTGACCAAGTTTGACCAAAGTTTAATAGACTAGTATAAAGGTCTAAAAACCGATTCGAATGGAAATCTACCCTTTTTTCATCAAATAGAAGGTTTATAAAGGTCTAAATATAGTTTTTAACCTATTAGGTGAAAGATAATCGCATCTTTAAACCAATGGAAACTTTGGTCAAACAAGCTTGACCACGTTTGACCAAAGTTTAATAGACTAGCATAAATGTCTAAAAACCGATTCGAATGGAAATCTACCCTTTTTTGAACAAATAGAAGGTTTATAAAGGTCTAAATATAGTTTTTAACCTATTAGGAGAAAGATAATCGCATCTTTAAACCAATGGAAACTTTGGTGAAACAAGCTTGACCAAGTTTGACCAAAGTTTAATAGACTAGTATAAAGGTCTAAAAACCGATTCGAATGGAAATCTACCATTTTTTGAACAAATAGAAGGTTTATAAAGGTCTAAATATAGTTTTTAACCTATTAGGTGAAAGATAATCGCATCTATAAACCAATGGAAACTTTGGTCAAAAAAGTTTGACCAAGTTTGACCAAAGTTTAATAGACTAGTATAAAGGTCTAAAACCCGATTCGAACGGAAATCTACCCTTTTTTGTACAAAGAGAAAGTTTATAAAGGTCTTAATATAATTTTTAACCTATTAGGAGAAAGATAATTGTATCTTTTGACCAATGGAAACTTTGGTCAAACAAGCTTGACCAAAGATTAATAGACTAGTATAAAGGTCAAAAATCTGATTCGAATGGAAATCTACCCTTTTTTAAACCAATAGAAGGCTTATAAAGGTCTAAATATAGTTTTTAAACTATTAGGAGAAATATAATCGCATCTTTAAACCAATGGAAACTTTGGTAAAACAAGCTTGACCAAAGTTTAATAGACTAGTATAAAGGTCTAAAACCCGATTCGAATGGAAATCTACCCTTTTTTGAACAAATAGAAGGTTTATAAAGGTCTAAATATAGTTTTTAACCTATTAGGTGAAAGATAATCGCATCTTTAAACCGATGGAAACTTTGGTCAAACAACCTTGACCAACTTTGACCAAAGTTTAATAGACTAGTATAAAAGTCTCAAACCTGATTCGAATGGAAATCTACCCTTTTTTTAACAAATAGAAGGTTTATAAAGGTCTAAATATAGTTTTTAACCAATTAGGAGAAAGATAATCCCATCTTTAAACCAATGGAAACTTTGGTCTAACAAGCTTGACCAAGTTTGACCAAAGTTTAATAGACTAGTATAAAGGTCTAAAAACCGATTCGAATGGAAATCTACCCTTTTTTCATCAAATAGAAGGTTTATAAAGGTCTAAATATAGTTTTTAACCTATTAGGTGAAAGATAATCGCATCTTTAAACCAATGGAAACTTTGGTCAAACAAGCTTGACCACGTTTGACCAAAGTTTAATAGACTAGCATAAAGGTCTAAAAACCGATTCGAATGGAAATCTACCCTTTTTTGAACAAATAGAAGGTTTATAAAGGTCTAAATATAGTTTTTAACCTATTAGGAGAAAGATAATCGCATCTTTAAACCAATGGAAACTTTGGTGAAACAAGCTTGACCAAGTTTGACCAAAGTTTAATAGACTAGTATAAAGGTCTAAAAACCGATTCGAATGGAAATCTACCATTTTTTGAACAAATAGAAGGTTTATAAAGGTCTAAATATAGTTTTTAACCTATTAGGTGAAAGATAATCGCATCTATAAACCAATGGAAACTTTGGTCAAAAAAGTTTGACCAAGTTTGACCAAAGTTTAATAGACTAGTATAAAGGTCTAAAACCCGATTCGAACGGAAATCTACCCTTTTTTGTACAAAGAGAAGGTTTATAAAGGTCTAAATATAATTTTTAACCTATTAGGAGAAAGATAATAGTATCTTTTGACCAATGGAAACTTTGGTCAAACAAGCTTGACCATGTTTGACCAAAGATTAATAGACTAATATAAAGGTCACAAATCTGATTCGAATGGAAATCTTCCCTTTTTTAAACCAATAGAAGGCTTATAAAGGTCTAAATATAGTTTTTAAACTATTAGGAGAAATATAATCGCATCTTTAAACCAATGAAAACTTTGGTAAAACAACCTTGACCAAGTTTGACCAAAGTTTAATAGACTAGTATAAAGGTCTAAAACACGATTCGAATGGAAATCTACCCTTTTTTGAACCAATAGAAGGTTTATAAAGGTCTAAATATAGTTTTTAACCTATTAGGTGAAAGATAATCGCATCTTTAAACCGATGGAAACTTTAGTCAAACAATCTTGACCAAGTTTGACCAAAGTTTAATAGACTAGTATAAAAGTCTCAAACCTGATTCGAATGGAAATCTACCCTTTTTTTAACAAATAGAAGGTTTATAAAGGTCTAAATATAGTTTTTAACCTATTAGGTGAAAGATAATCGCATCTTTAAACCAATGGAAACTTTGGTAAAACAAGCTTGACCAAGTTTGACCAAAGTTTAATAGACTAGTATAAAGGTCTAAAAACCGATTCGAATGGAAATCTACCCTTTTTTGAACAAATAGAAGGTTTATAAAGGTCTAAATATAGTTTTTAACCTATTAGGTGAAAGATAATCGCATCTTTAAACCAATGGAAACTTTGGTCAAACAAGCTTGACCAAGTTTTACCAAAGTTTAATAGACTAGCATAAAGGTCTCAAACTTGATTCGAATGGAAATCTACCCTTTTTTAAACAAAAAGAAGGTTTATAAAGGTCTAAATATAGTTTTTAACCTATTAGGAGAAAGATAATCGCATCTTTAAACCAATGGAAACTTTGGTAAAACAAGCTTGACCAAGTTTGACCAAAGTTTAATAGACTAGTATAAAGGTCTAAAAACCGATTCGAATGGAAATCTACCCTTTTTTGAACAAATAGAAGGTTTATAAAGGTCTAAATATAGTTTTTAACCTTTTAGGAGAAAGATAATCGCATCTTTAAACCAATGGAAACTTTGGTCTAACAAGATTGACCTAGTTTGACCAAAGTTTAATAGACTAGTATAAAGGTCTAAAAACCGATTCGAATGGAAATCTACCCTTTTTTGAACAAATAGAAGGTTTATAAAGGTCTAAATATAGTTTTTAACCTTCTAGGAGAAAGATAATCGCATCTTTAAACCAATGGAAACTTTGGTCTAACAAGAATGACCAAGTTTGACCAAAGTTTAATAGACTAGTATAAAGGTCTAAAAACCGATTCGAATGGAAATCTACCCTTTTTTGAACAAATAGAAGGTTTATAAAGGTCTAAATATAGGTTTTAACCTATTAGGTGAAAGATAATCGCATCTTTAAACCAATGGAAACTTTGGTCAAACAAGCTTGACCAAGTTTGACCAAAGTTTAATAGACTAGCATAAAGGTCTCAAACTTGATTCGAATGGAAATCTACCCTTTTTTTAAACAAAAAGAAGGTTTATAAAGGTCTAAATATAGTTTTTAACCTATTAGGAGAAAGATAATCGCATCTTTAAACCAATGGAAACTTTGGTAAAACAAGCTTGACCAAGTTTGACCAAAATTTAATAGACTAGTATAAAGGTCTAAAAACCGATTCGAATGGAAATCTACCCTTTTTTGAAAAAATAGAAGGTTTATAAAGGTCTAAATATAGTTTTAAACCTATTAGGTGAAAGATAATCGCATCTTTAAACCAATGGAAACTTTTGTCAAACAAACTCGACCAAGTTTGACCAAAGTTTAATAGACTAGTATAAAGGTCTTAAATCCGATTCGAATGGAAATCTACCCTATTTTGAACAAATAGAAGGTTTATAAAGGTCTAAATATAGTTTTTAACCTATTAGGAGAAAGAAAATCAAATCTTTAAACCAATGGAAACTTTGGTCTAACAAGCTTGACCAAGTTTGACCAAAGTTTAATAGACTAGTATAAAAGTCTCAAACCTGATTCGAATGGAAATCTACCCTTTTTTGAACCAATAGAAGGTTTATAAAGGTCTAAATATAGTTTTTAACCTATTAGGAGAAAGATAATCGCATCTTTAAACCAATGGAAACTTTGGTAAAACAAGCTTGACCAAGTTTGACCAAGTTTGACCAAAGTTTAATAGACTAGTATAAAGGTCTAAAAACCGATTCGAATGGAAATCTACCCTTTTTTGAACAAATAGAAGGTTTATAAAGGTCTAAATATAGTTTTTAACCTATTAGGTGAAAGATAATCGCATCTATAAACCAATGGAAACTTTGGTCAAAAAAGTTTGACCAAGTTTGACCAAAGTTTAATAGACTAGTATAAAGGTCTAAAACCCGATTCGAACGGAAATCTACCCTTTTTTGTACAAAGAGAAGGTTTATAAAGGTCTAAATATAATTTTTAACCTATTAGGAGAAAGATAATAGTATCTTTTGACCAATGGAAACTTTGGTCAAACAAGCTTGACCATGTTTGACCAAAGATTAATAGACTAGTATAAAGGTCACAAATTTGATTCGAATGGAAATCTTCCCTATTTTAAACCAATAGAAGGCTTATAAAGGTCTAAATATAGTTTTTAAACTATTAGGAGAAATATAATCGCATCTTTAAACCAATGGAAACTTTGGTAAAACAAGCTTGACCAAGTTTGACCAAAGTTTAATAGACTAGTATACAGGTCTAAAACCCGATTCGAATGGAAATCTACCCTTTTTTGAACCAATAGAAGGTTTATAAAGGTCTAAATATAGTTTTTAACCTATTAGGTGAAAGATAATCGCATCTTTAAACCGATGGAAACTTTGGTCAAACAACCTTGACAAAGTTTGACCAAAGTTTAATAGACTAGTATAAAAGTCTCAAACCTGATTCGAATGGAAATCTACCCTTTTTTTAACAAATAGAAGGTTTATAAAGGTCTAAATATAGTTTTTAACCTATTAGGTGAAAGATAATCGCATCTTTAAACCAATGGAAACTTTGGTAAAACAAGTTTGACCAAGTTTGACCAAAGTTTAATAGACTAGTATAAAGGTCTAAAAACCGATTCGAATGGAAATCTACCCTTTTTTGAACAAATAGAAGGTTTATAAAGGTCTAAATATAGTTTTTAACATATTAGGTGAAAGATAATCGCATCTTTAAACCAATGGAAACTTTGGTCAAACAAGCTTGACCAAGTTTGACCAAAGTTTAATAGACTAGCATAAAGGTCTCAAACTTGATTCGAATGGAAATCTACCCTTTTTTAAACAAAAAGAAGATTTATAAAGGTCTAAATATAGTTTTTAACCTATTAGGAGAAAGATAATCGCATCTTTAAACCAATGGAAACTTTGGTAAAACAAGCTTGACCAAGTTTGACCAAAGTTTAATAGACTAGTATAAAGGTCTAAAAACCGATTCGAATGGAAATCTACCCTTTTTTGAACAAATAGAAGGTTTATAAAGGTCTAAATATAGTTTTTAACTTATTAGGTGAAAGATAATCGCATCTTTAAACCAATGGAAACTTTGGTCAAACAAGCTTGACCAAGTTTGACCAAAGTTTAATAGACTAGCATAAAGGTCTCAAACTTGATTCGAATGGAAATCTACCCTTTTTTAAACAAAAAGAAGGTTTATAAAGGTCTAAATATAGTTTTTAACCTATTAGGAGAAAGATAATCGCATCTTTAAACCAATGGAAACTTTGGTAAAACAAGCTTGACCAAGTTTGACCAAAGTTTAATAGACTAGTATAAAGGTCTAAAAACCGATTCGAATGGAAATCTACCCTTTTTTGAACAAATAGAAGGTTTATAAAGGTCTAAATATAGTTTTTAACCTATTAGGTGAAAGATAATCGCATCTTTAAACCAATGGAAACTTTGGTCAAACAAGCTTGACCAAGTTTTACCAAAGTTTAATAGTCTAGTATAAAGGTGTAAAACCTGATTCGAATGGAAATCTTCCCTTTTTTGAACCAATAGAAGGTTTTTAAAGGTCTAAATATAGTTTTTAACCTATTAGGTGAAAGATAATCGCATCTTTAAACCGATGGAAACTTTGGTCAAACAACCTTGACCAAGTTTGACCAAAGTTTAATAGACTAGTATAAAAGTCTCAAACCTGATTCGAATGGAAATCTACCATTTTTTGAACCAATAGAAGGTTTATAAAGGTCTAAATATAGTTTTTAACCTATTAAGTGAAAGATAATCGTATCTTTAAACCGATGGAAACTTTGGTCAAACAACCTTGACCAAGTTTGACCAAAGTTTAATAAACTAGTATAAAAGTCTCAAACCTGATTTGAATGGAAATCTACCCTTTTTTGAACAAATAGAAGGTTTATCAAGGTCTAAATATAGTTTTTAATCTATTAGGAGAAAGATAATCGCATCTTTAAACCAATGGAAACTTTGGTCTAACAAGCTTGACCAAGTTTGACCAAAGTTTAATAGACTAGTATAAAGGTCTAAAAACCGATTCGAATGGAAATCTACCCTTTTTTGAACAAATAGAAGGTTTATAAAGGTCTAAATATAGTTTTTAACCTATTAGGTGAAAGATAATCGCATCTTTAAACCAATGGAAACTTTGGTCAAACAAGCTTGACCAAGTTTGACCAAAGTTTAATAGACTAGCATAAACGTCTCAAACTTGATTCGAATGGAAATCTACCCTTTTTTAAACAAAAAGAAGGTTTATAAAGGTCTAAATATAGTTTTTAACCTATTAGGAGAAAGATAATCAAATCTTTAAACCAATGGAAACTTTGGTCAAACAAGTTTGACCAAGATTTACCAAAGTTTAATAGAGTAGTATAAAGGTCTAAAAACCGATTCGAATGGAAACTCACCCTTTTTTCAACAAATAGAAGGTTTATAAAGGTCTAAATATAGTTTTTAACCTATTAGGTGAAAGATAATCGCATCTTTAAACCAATGGAAACTTTGGTCAAAAAGGTTTGACCAAGTTTTACCAAATTTTAATAGACTAGTATAAAGGTCTAAAACCCGATTCGAATGGAAATCTACCCTTTTTTGAACAAAGAGAAGGTTTATGAAGGTCTAAATATAATTTTTAACCTATTAGGAGAAAGATAATTGTATCTTTTGACCAATGGAAACTTTGGTCAAACAAGCTTGACCAAGTTTGACCAAAGATTAATAGACTAGTATAAAGGTCAAAAACCTGATTCGAATGGAAATCTTCCCTTTTTTGAACCAATAGAAGGCTTATAAAGGTCTAAATATAGTTTTTAAACTATTAGGAGAAATATAATCGCATCTTTAAACCAATGGAAACTTTGGTAAAACAAGCTTGACCAAGTTTGACCAAAGTTTAATAGACTAGTATAAAAGTCTCAAACCTGATTCGAATGAAAATCTACCCTTTTTTGAACAAATAGAAGGTTTATAAAGGTCTAAATATAGTTTTTAACCTATTAGGTGAAAGATAATCGCATCTTTAAACCAATGGAAACTTTGGTCAAACAAGCTTGACCAAGTTTGACCAAAGTTTAATAGACTAGCATAAAAGTCTCAAACCTGATTCGAATGGAAATCTACCCTTTTTTGAACAAATAGAAGGTTTATAAAGGTCTAAATATAGTTTTTAACCTATTAGGAGAAAGATAATCGAATCTTTAAACCAATGGAAACTTTGGTAAAAAAAGCTTGACCAAGTTTGACCAAAGTTTAATAGACTAGTATAAAGGTCTAAAAACCGATTCGAATGGAAATCTACCCTTTTTTGAACAAATAGAAGGTTTATAAAGGTCTAAATATAGTTTTTAACCTATTAGGTGAAAGATAATCGCATCTTTAAACCAATGGAAACTTTGGTCAAACAAGCTTGACCAAGTTTGACCAAAGTTTAATAGACTAGCATAAAGGTCTCAAACTTGATTCGAATGGAAATCTACCCTTTTTTAAACAAAAAGAAGGTTTATAAAGGTCTAAATATAGTTTTTAACCTATTAGGAGAAAGATAATCGCATCTTTAAACCAATGGAAACTTTGGTAAAACAAGCTTGACCAAGTTTGACCAAAGTTTAATAGACTAGTATAAAGGTCTAAAAACCGATTCGAATGGAAATCTACCCTTTTTTGAACAAATAGAAGGTTTATAAAGGTCTAAATATAGTTTTTAACCTTTTAGGAGAAAGATAATCGCATCTTTAAACCAATGGAAACTTTGGTCTAACAAGATTGACCTAGTTTGACCAAAGTTTAATAGACTAGTATAAAGGTCTAAAAACCGATTCGAATGGAAATCTACCCTTTTTTGAAAAAATAGAAGGTTTATAAAGGTCTAAATATAGTTTTAAACCTATTAGGTGAAAGATAATCGCATCTTTAAACCAATGGAAACTTTTGTCAAACAAACTTGACCAAGTTTGACCAAAGTTTAATAGACTAGTATAAAGGTCTTAAATCCGATTCGAATGGAAATCTACCCTATTTTGAACAAATAGAAGGTTTATAAAGGTCTAAATATAGTTTTTAATCTATTAGGAGAAAGAAAATCGCATCTTTAAACCAATGGAAACTTTGGTCTAACAAGCTTGACCAAGTTTGACCAAAGTTTAATAGACTAGCATAAAGGTCTCAAACTTGATTCGAATGGAAATCTACCCTTTTTTTAAACAAAAAGAAGGTTTATAAAGGTCTAAATATAGTTTTTAACCTATTAGGAGAAAGATAATCGCATCTTTAAACCAATGGAAACTTTGGTAAAACAAGCTTGACCAAGTTTGACCAAAGTTTAATAGACTAGTATAAAGGTCTAAAAACCGATTCGAATGGAAATCTACACTTTTTTGAAAAAATAGAAGGTTTATAAAGGTCTAAATATAGTTTTAAACCTATTAGGTGAAAGATAATCGCATCTTTAAACCAATGGAAACTTTTGTCAAACAAACTTGACCAAGTTTGACCAAAGTTTAATAGACTAGTATAAAGGTCTTAAATCCGATTCGAATGGAAATCTACCCTATTTTGAACAAATAGAAGGTTTATAAAGGTCTAAATATAGTTTTTAACCTATTAGGAGAAAGAAAATCGCATCTTTAAACCAATGGAAACTTTGGTCTAACAAGCTTGACCAAGTTTGACCAAAGTTTAATAGACTAGTATAAAGGTCTAAAAACCGATTCGAATGGAAATCTACCGTTTTTTGAACAAATAGAAGGTTTATAAAGGTCTACATATAGTTTTTAACCTATTAGGTGAAAGATAATCGCATCTTTAAACCGATGGAAACTTTGGTCAAACAACCTTGACCAAGTTTGACCAAAGTTTAATAGACTAGTATAAAAGTCTCAAACCTGATTCGAATGGAAATCTACCCTTTTTTGAACCAATAGAAGGTTTATAAAGGTCTAAATATAGTTTTTAACCTATTAGGAGAAAGATAATCGCATCTTTAAACCAATGGAAACTTTGGTCAAACAAGCTTGACCAAGTTTGACCAAAGTTTAATAGACAAGTATAAAGGTCTAAAAACCGATTCGAATGGAAATCTACCCTTTTTTCATCAAATAGAAGGTTTATAAAGGTCTAAATATAGTTTTTAACCTATTAGGTGAAAGATAATCGCATCTTTAAACCAATGGAAACTTTGGTCAAACAAGCTTGACCACGTTTGACCAAAGTTTAATAGACTAGCATAAAGGTCCCAAACTTGATTCGAATGGAAATCTACCCTTTTTTAAACAAAAAGAAGGTTTATAAAGGTCTAAATATAGGTTTTAACCTATTAGGTGAAAGATAATCGCATCTTTAAACCAATGGAAACTTTGGTCAAACAAGCTTGACCAAGTTTCACCAAAGTTTAATAGACTAGCATAAAGGTCTCAAACTTTATTCGAATGGAAATCTACCCTTTTTTTAAACAAAAAGAAGGTTTATAAAGGTCTAAATATAGTTTTTAACCTATTAGGAGAAAGATAATCGCATCTTTAAACCAATGGAAACTTTGGTAAAACAAGCTTGACCAAGTTTGACCAAAGTTTAATAGACTAGTATAAAGGTCTAAAAACCGATTCGAATGGAAATCTACCCTTTTTTGAAAAAATAGAAGGTTTATAAAGGTCTAAATATAGTTTTAAACCTATTAGGTGAAAGATAATCGCATCTTTAAACCAATGGAAACTTTTGTCAAACAAACTTGACCAAGTTTGACCAAAGTTTAATAGACTAGTATAAAGGTCTTAAATCCGATTCGAATGGAAATCTACCCTATTTTGAACAAATAGAAGGTTTATAAAGGTCTAAATATAGTTTTTAACCTATTAGGAGAAAGAAAATCGCATCTTTAAACCAATGGAAACTTTGGTCTAACAAGCTTGACCAAGTTTGACCAAAGTTTAATAGACTAGTATAAAGGTCTAAAAACCGATTCGAATGGAAATCTACCGTTTTTTGAACAAATAGAAGGTTTATAAAGGTCTACATATAGTTTTTAACCTATTAGGTGAAAGATAATCGCATCTTTAAACCGATGGAAACTTTGGTCAAACAACCTTGACCAAGTTTGACCAAAGTTTAATAGACTAGTATAAAAGTCTCAAACCTGATTCGAATGGAAATCTACCCTTTTTTGAACCAATAGAAGGTTTATAAAGGTCTAAATATAGTTTTTAACCTATTAGGAGAAAGATAATCGCATCTTTAAACCAATGGAAACTTTGGTAAAACAAGCTTGACCAAGTTTGACCAAAGTTTAATAGACTAGTATAAAGGTCTAAAAACCGATTCGAATGGAAATCTACCCTTTTTTGAACAAATAGAAGGTTTATAAAGGTCTAAATATAGTTTTTAACCTATTAGGTGAAAGATAATCGCATCTATAAACCAATGGAAACTTTGGTCAAAAAAGTTTGACCAAGTTTGACCAAAGTTTAATAGACTAGTATAAAGGTCTAAAACCCGATTCGAACGGAAATCTACCCTTTTTTGTACAAAGAGAAGGTTTATAAAGGTCTAAATATAATTTTTAACCTATTAGGAGAAAGATAATAGTATCTTTTGACCAATGGAAACTTTGGTCAAACAAGCTTGACCATGTTTGACCAAAGATTAATAGACTAGTATAAAGGTCACAAATTTGATTCGAATGGAAATCTTCCCTATTTTAAACCAATAGAAGGCTTGTAAAGGTCTAAATATAGTTTTTAAACTATTAGGAGAAATATAATCGCATCTTTAAACCAATGGAAACTTTGGTAAAACAAGCTTGACCAAGTTTGACCAAAGTTTAATAGACTAGTATACAGGTCTAAAACCCGATTCGAATGGAAATCTACCCTTTTTTGAACCAATAGAAGGTTTATAAAGGTCTAAATATAGTTTTTAACCTATTAGGTGAAAGATAATCGCATCTTTAAACCGATGGAAACTTTGGTCAAACAACCTTGACCAAGTTTGACCAAAGTTTAATAGACTAGTATAAAAGTCTCAAACCTGATTCGAATGGAAATCTAGCCTTTTTTTAACAAATAGAAGGTTTATAAAGGTCTAAATATAGTTTTTAACCTATTAGGTGAAAGATAATCGCATCTTTAAACCAATCGAAACTTTGGTAAAACAAGCTTGACCAAGTTTGACCAAAGTTTAATAGACTAGTATAAAGGTCTAAAAACCGATTCGAATGGAAATCTACCCTTTTTTGAACAAATAGAAGGTTTATAAAGGTCTAAATATAGTTTTTAACCTATTAGGTGAAAGATAATCGCATCTTTAAACCAATGGAAACTTTGGTCAAACAAGCTTGACCAAGTTTGACCAAAGTTTAATAGACTAGCATAAAGGTCTCAAACTTGATTCGAATGGAAATCTACCCTTTTTTAAACAAAAAGAAGGTTTATAAAGGTCTAAATATAGTTTTTAACCTATTAGGAGAAAGATAATCGCATCTTTAAACCAATGGAAACTTTGGTAAAACAAGCTTGACCAAGTTTGACCAAAGTTTAATAGACTAGTATAAAGGTCTAAAAACCGATTCGAATGGAAATCTACCCTTTTTTGAACAAATAGAAGGTTTATAAAGGTCTAAATATAGTTTTTAACCTATTAGGAGAAAGATAATCAAATCTTTAAACCAATGGAAACTTTGGTCAAACAAGTTTGACCAAGATTTACCAAAGTTTAATAGAGTAGTATAAAGGTCTAAAAACCGATTCGAATGGAAACTCACCCTTTTTTCAACAAATAGAAGGTTTATAAAGGTCTAAATATAGTTTTTAACCTATTAGGTGAAAGATAATCGCATCTTTAAACCAATGGAAACTTTGGTCAAAAAGGTTTGACCAAGTTTTACCAAAGTTTAATAGACTAGTATAAAGGTCTAAAACCCGATTCGAATGGAAATCTACCCTTTTTTGAACAAAGAGAAGGTTTATGAAGGTCTAAATATAATTTTTAACCTATTAGGAGAAAGATAATTGTATCTTTTGACCAATGGAAACTTTGGTCAAACAAGCTTGACCAAGTTTGACCAAAGATTAATAGACTAGTATAAAGGTCAAAAACCTGATTCGAATGGAAATCTTCCCTTTTTTGAACCAATAAAAGGCTTATAAAGGTCTAAATATAGTTTTTAAACTATTAGGAGAAATATAATCGCATCTTTAAACCAATGGAAACTTTGGTAAAAAAAGCTTGACCAAGTTTGACCAAAGTTTAATAGACTAGTATAAAGGTCTAAAAACCGATTCGAATGGAAATCTACCCTTTTTTGAACAAATAGAAGGTTTATAAAGGTCTAAATATAGTTTTTAACCTATTAGGTGAATGATAATCGCATCTTTAAACCAATGGAAACTTTGGTCAAACAAGCTTGACCAAGTTTAACCAAAGTTTAATAGACTAGCATAAAGGTCTCAAACTTGATTCGAATGGAAATCTACCCTTTTTTAAACAAAAAGAAGGTTTATAAAGGTCTAAACATAGTTTTTAACCTATTAGGAGAAAGATAATTGAATCTTTAAACCAATGGAAACTTTGGTAAAACAAGCTTGACCAAGTTTGACCAAAGTTTAATAGACTAGTATAAAGGTCTAAAAACCGATTCGAATGGAAATCTACCCTTTTTTCAACAAATAGAAGGTTTATAAAGGTCTAAATATAGTTTTTAACCTATTAGGTGAAAGATAATCGCATCTTTAAACCAATGGAAACTTTGGTCAAAAACGTTTGACCAAGTTTTACCAAAGTTTAATAGACTAGTATAAAGGTCTAAAACCCGATTCGAATGGAAATCTACCCTTTTTTGAACAAAGAGAAGGTTTATAAAGGTCTAAATATAATTTTTAACCTATTAGGAGAAAGATAATTGTATCTTTTGACCAATGGAAACTTTGGTCAAACAAGCTTGACCAAGTTTGACCAAAGATTAATAGACTAGTATAAAGGTCAAAAACCTGATTCGAATGGAAATCTTCCCTTTTTTGAACCAATAGAAGGCTTATAAAGGTCTAAATATAGTTTTTAAACTATTTGGAGAAATATAATCGCATCTTTAAACCAATGGAAACTTTGGTAAAACAAGCTTGACCAAGTTTGACCAAAGTTTAATAGACTAGTATAAAAGTCTCAAACATGATTCGAATGGAAATCTACCCTTTTTTGAACAAATAGAAGGTCTATAAAGGTCTAAATATAGTTTTTAACCTATTAGGTGATAGATAATCGTATCTTTAAACCAATGGAAACTTTGGTCAAACAAGCTTGACCAAGTTTGACCAAAGTTTAATAGACTAGCATAAAAGTCTCAAACCTGATTCGAATGGAAACCTACCCTTTTTTGAACAAATAGAAGGTTTATAAAGGTCTAAATATAGTTTTTAACCTATTAGGAGAAAGATAATCGAATCTTTAAACCAATGGAAACTTTGGTAAAACAAGCTTGACCAAGTTTGACCAAAGATTAATAGACTAGTATAAAGGTCTAAAAACAAATTCGAATGGAAATCTACCCTTTTTTGAACAAATAGAAGGTTTATAAAGGTCTAAATATAGTTTTTAACCTATTAGGTGAAATATAATCGCATCTTTAAACCAATGGAAACTTTGGTAAAAAAAGCTTGACCAAGTTTGACCAAAGTTTAAAAGACTAGTATAAAAGTCTCAAACCTGATTCGAATGGAAATCTACCCTTTTTTGAACCAATAGAAGGTTTATAAAGGTCTAAATATAGTTTTTAACCTATTAGGTGAAAGATAATCGCATCTTTAAACCAATGGAAACTTTGGTCAAACAAGCTTGACCAAGTTTGACCAAAGTTTAATAGACTAGCATAAAGGTCTCAAACTTGATTCGAATGGAAATCTACCCTTTTTTAAACAAAAAGAAGGTTTATAAAGGTCTAAATATAGTTTTTAACCTATTAGGAGAAAGATAATTGAATCTTTAAACCAATGGAAACTTTGGTAAAACAAGCTTGACCAAGTTTGACCAAAGTTTAATAGACTAGTATAAAGGTCTAAAAACCGATTCGAATGGAAATCTACCCTTTTTTCAACAAATAGAAGGTTTATAAAGGTCTAAATATAGTTTTTAACCTATTAGGTGAAAGATAATCGCATCTTTAAACCAATGGAAACTTTGGTCAAAAACGTTTGACCAAGTTTTACCAAAGTTTAATAGACTAGTATAAAGGTCTAAAACCCGATTCGAATGGAAATCTACCCTTTTTTGAACAAAGAGAAGGTTTCTAAAGGTCTAAATATAATTTTTAACCTATTAGGAGAAAGATAATTGTATCTTTTGACCAATGGAAACTTTGGTCAAACAAGCTTGACCAAGTTTGACCAAAGATTAATAGACTAGTATAAAGGTCAAAAACCTGATTCGAATGGAAATCTTCCCTTTTTTGAACCAATAGAAGGCTTATAAAGGTCTAAATATAGTTTTTAAACTATTAGGAGAAATATAATCGCATCTTTAAACCAATGGAAACTTTGGTAAAACAAGCTTGACCAAGTTTGACCAAAGTTTAATAGACTAGTATAAAAGTCTCAAACCTGATTCGAATGGAAATCTACCCTTTTTTGAACCAATGGAAGGTTTATAAAGGTCTAAATATAGTTTTTAACCTATTAAGTGAAAGATAATCGCATCTTTAAACCGATTGAAAATTTGGTCAAACAACCTTGACCAAGTTTGACCAAAGTTTAATAGACTAGTATAAAAGTCTCAAACCTGATTCGAATGGAAATCTACCCTTTTTTGAACAAATAGAAGGTTTATCAAGGTTTAAATATAGTTTTTAATCTATTAGGAGAAAGATAATCGCATCTTTAAACCAATGGAACCTTTGGTCTAACAAGCTTGACCAAGTTTTACCAAAGTTTAATAGACTAGTATAAAGGTCTAAAAACCGATTTGAATGGAAATCTACCCATTTTTGAACAAATAGAAGGTTTATAAAGGTCTAAATATAGTTTTTAACCTATTAGGTGAAAGATAATCGCATCTTTAAACCAATGGAAACTTTGGTCAAACAAGCTTGACCAAGTTTGACCAAAGTTTAATAGACTAGCATAAAGGTCTCAAACTTGATTCGAATGGAAATCTACCCTTTTTTAAACAAAAAGAAGGTTTATAAAGGTCTAAATATAGTTTTTAACCTATTAGGAGAAAGATAATCGAATCTTTCAACCAATGGAAACTTTGGTAAAACAAGCTTGACCAAGTTTGACCAAAGTTTAATAGACTAGTATAAAGGTCTAAAAACGGATTCGAATGGAAATCTACCCTTTTTTCAACAAATAGAAGGTTTATAAAGGTCTAAATATAGTTTTTAACCTATTAGGTGAAAGATAATCGCATCTTTAAACCAATGGAAACTTTGGTCAAAAAAGTTTGACCAAGTTTGACCAAAGTTTAATAGACTAGTATAAAGGTCTAAAACCCGATTCGAATTGAAATCTACCCTTTTTTGAACAAAGAGAAGGTTTATAAAGGTCTAAATATAATTTTTAACCTATTAGGAGAAAGATAATTGTATCTTTTGACCAATGGAAACTTTGGTCAAACAAGCTTGACCATGTTTGACCAAAGATTAATAGACTAGTATAAAGGTCAAAAACCTGATTCGAATGGAAATCTTCCCTTTTTTGAACCAATAGAAGGCTTATAAAGGTCTAAATATAGTTTTTAAACTACTAGGAGAAATATAATCGCATCTTTAAACCAATGGAAACTTTGGTAAAACGAGCTTGACCAAGTTTGACCAAAGTTTAATAGACTAGTATAAAAGTCTAAAACCTGATTCGAATGGAAATCTTCCCTTTTTTGAACCAATAGAAGGTTTTTAAAGGTCTAAATATAGTTTTTAACGTATTAGGTGAAAGATAATCGCATCTTTAAACCGATGGAAACTTTGGTCAAACAACCTTGACCAAGTTTGACCAAAGTTTAATAGACTAGTATAAAAGTCTCAAACCTGATTCGAATGGAAATCAACCATTTTTTGAACCAATAGAAGGTTTATAAAGGTCTAAATATAGTTTTTAACCTATTAAGTGAAAGATAATCGCATCTTCAAACCGATGGAAACTTTGGTCAAACAACCTTGACCAAGTTTGACCAAAGTTTAATAAACTAGTATAAAAGTCTCAAACCTGATTTGAATGGAAATCTACCCTTTTTTGAACAAATAGAAGGTTTATCAAGGTCTAAATATAGTTTTTAATCTATTAGGAGAAAGATAATCGCATCTTTAAACCAATGGAAACTTTGGTCTAACAAGCTTGACCAAGTTTGACCAAAGTTTAATAGACTAGTATAAAGGTCTAAAAACCGATTCGAATGGAAATCTACCCTTTTTTGAACAAATAGAAGGTTTATAAAGGTCTAAATATAGTTTTTAACCTATTAGGTGAAAGATAATCGCATCTTTAAACCAATGGAAACTTTGGTCAAACAAGCTTGACCAAGTTTGACCAAAGTTTAATAGACTAGCATAAACGTCGCAAACTTGATTCGAATGGAAATCTACCCTTTTTTAAACAAAAAGAAGGTTTATAAAGGTCTAAATATAGTTTTTAACCTATTAGGAGAAAGATAATCAAATCTTTAAACCAATGGAAACTTTGGTCAAACAAGTTTGACCAAGATTTACCAAAGTTTAATAGAGTAGTATAAAGGTCTAAAAACCGATTCGAATGGAAACTCACCCTTTTTTCAACAAATAGAAGGTTTATAAAGGTCTAAATATATTTTTTAACCTATTAGGAGAATGATAATCGCATCTTTAAACCAATGGAAACTTTGGTAAAACAAGCTTGACCAAGTTTGACGAAAGTTTAATAGACTAGTATAAAGGTCTAAAAACCGATTCGAATGGAAATCTACCCTTTTTTCAACAAATAGAAGGTTTATAAAGGTCTAAATATAGTTTTTAACCTATTAGGTGAAAGATAATCGCATATTTAAACCAATGGAAACTTTGGTCAAACAAGCTTGACCAAGTTTGACCAAAGTTTAATAGACTAGCATAAAAGTCTCAAACCTGATTCGAATGGAAATCTACCCTTTTTTGAACAAATAGAAGGTTTATAAAGGTCTAAATATAGTTTTTAACCTATTAGGAGAAAGATAATCGAATCTTTAAACCAATGGAAACTTTGGTAAAACAAGCTTGACCAAGTTTGACCAAAGTTTAATAGACTAGTATAAAGGTCTAAAAACCGATTCGAATGGAAATCTACCCTTTTTTCATCAAATAGAAGGTTTATAAAGGTCTAAATATAGTTTTTAACCTATTAGGTGAAAGATAATCGCATCTTTAAACCAATGGAAACTTTGGTCAAACAAGCTTGACCACGTTTGACCAAAGTTTAATAGACTAGCATAAAGGTCCCAAACTTGATTCGAATGGAAATCTACCCTTTTTTAAACAAAAAGAAGGTTTATAAAGTTCTAAATATAGTTTTTAACCTATTAGGAGAAAGATAATCGCATCTTTAAACCAATGGAAACTTTGGTAAAACAAGCTTGACCAAGTTTGCCGAAAGTTTAATAGACTAGTATAAAGGTCTAAAAACCGATTCGAATGGAAATCTACCCTTTTTTCAACAAATAGAAGGTTTATAAAGGTCTAAATATAGTTTTTAACCTATTAGGTGAAAGATAATCGCATGTTTAAACCAATGGAAACTTTGGTCAAACAAGCTTGACCAAGTTTGACCAAAGTTTAATAGACTAGCATAAAAGTCTCAAACCTGATTCGAATGGAAATCTACCCTTTTTTGAACAAATAGAAGGTTTATAAAGGTCTAAATATAGTTTTTAACCTATTAGGAGAAAGATAATCGAATCTTTAAACCAATGGAAACTTTGGTAAAACAAGCTTGACCAAGTTTGACCAAAGTTTAATAGACTAGTATAAAGGTCTAAAAACCGATTCGAATGGAAATCTACCCTTTTTTCATCAAATAGAAGGTTTATAAAGGTCTAAATATAGTTTTTAACCTATTAGGTGAAAGATAATCGCATCTTTAAACCAATGGAAACTTTGGTCAAAAAAGTTTGACCAAGTTTGACCAAAGTTTAATAGACTAGTATAAAGGTCTAAAACCCGATTCGAATGGAAATCTACCCTTTTTTGAACAAAGAGAAGGTTTATAAAGGTCTAAATATAATTTTTAACCTATTAGGAGAAAGATAATTGTATCTTTTGACCAATGGAAACTTTGGTCAAACAAGCTTGACCAAGTTTGACCAAAGATTAATAGACTAGTATAAAGGTCAAAAACCTGATTCGAATGGAAATCTTCCCTTTTTTGAACCAATAGAAGGCTTATAAAGGTCTAAATATAGTTTTTAAACTATTAGGAGAAATATAATCGCATCTTTAAACCAATGGAAACTTTGGTAAAACAAGCTTGACCAAGTTTGACCAAAGTTTAATAGACTAGTATAAAAGTCTCAAACCTGATTCGAATGGAAATCTACCCTTTTTTGAACCAATGGAAGGTTTATAAAGGTCTAAATATAGTTTTTAACCTATTAAGTGAAAGATAATCGCATCTTTAAACCGATTGAAAATTTGGTCAAACAACCTTGACCAAGTTTGACCAAAGTTTAATAGACTAGTATAAAAGTCTCAAACCTGATTCGAATGGAAATCTACCCTTTTTTGAACAAATAGAAGGTTTATCAAGGTCTAAATATAGTTTTTAATCTATTAGGAGAAAGATAATCGCATCTTTAAACCAATGGAACCTTTGGTCTAACAAGCTTGACCAAGTTTTACCAAAGTTTAATAGACTAGTATAAAGGTCTAAAAACCGATTTGAATGGAAATCTACCCATTTTTGAACAAATAGAAGGTTTATAAAGGTCTAAATATAGTTTTTAACCTATTAGGTGAAAGATAATCGCATCTTTAAACCAATGGAAACTTTGGTCAAACAAGCTTGACCAAGTTTGACCAAAGTTTAATAGACTAGCATAAAGGTCTCAAACTTGATTCGAATGGAAATCTACCCTTTTTTAAACAAAAAGAAGGTTTATAAAGGTCTAAATATAGTTTTTAACCTATTAGGAGAAAGATAATCGAATCTTTCAACCAATGGAAACTTTGGTAAAACAAGCTTGACCAAGTTTGACCAAAGTTTAATAGACTAGTATAAAGGTCTAAAAACGGATTCGAATGAAAATCTACCCTTTTTTCAACAAATAGAAGGTTTATAAAGGTCTAAATATAGTTTTTAACCTATTAGGTGAAAGATAATCGCATCTTTAAACCAATGGAAACTTTGGTCAAAAAAGTTTGACCAAGTTTGACCAAAGTTTAATAGACTAGTATAAAGGTCTAAAACCCGATTCGAATTGAAATCTACCCTTTTTTGAACAAAGAGAAGGTTTATAAAGGTCTAAATATAATTTTTAACCTATTAGGAGAAAGATAATTGTATCTTTTGACCAATGGAAACTTTGGTCAAACAAGCTTGACCAAGTTTGACCAAAGATTAATAGACTAGTATAAAGGTCAAAAACCTGATTCGAATGGAAATCTTCCGTTTTTTGAACCAATAGAAGGCTTATAAAGGTCTAAATATAGTTTTTAAACTACTAGGAGAAATATAATCGCATCTTTAAACCAATGGAAACTTTGGTAAAACGAGCTTGACCAAGTTTGACCAAAGTTTAATAGACTAGTATAAAAGTCTAAAACCTGATTCGAATGGAAATCTACCCTTTTTTGAACAAATAGAAGGTTTATAAAGGTCTAAATATAGTTTTTAACCTATTAGATGAAAGATAATCGCATCTTTAAACCAACGGAAACTTTGGTCAAACAAGCTTGACCACGTTTGACCAAAGTTTAATAGACTAGCATAAAGGTCCCAAACTTGATTCGATTGGAAATCTACCCTTTTTTAAACAAAAAGAAGGTTTATAAAGTTCTAAATATAGTTTTTAACCTATTAGGAGAATGATAATCGCATCTTTAAACCAATGGAAACTTTGGTAAAACAAGCTTGACCAAGTTTGACGAAAGTTTAATAGACTAGTATAAAGGTCTAAAAACCGATTCGAATGGAAATCTACCCTTTTTTCAACAAATAGAAGGTTTATAAAGGTCTAAATATAGTTTTTAACCTATTAGGTGAAAGATAATCGCATGTTTAAACCAATGGAAACTTTGGTCAAACAAGCTTGACCAAGTTTGACCAAAGTTTAATAGACTAGCATAAAAGTCTCAAACCTGATTCGAATGGAAATATACCCTTTTTTGAACAAATAGAAGGTTTATAAAGGTCTAAATATAGTTTTTAACCTATTAGGAGAAAGATAATCGAATCTTTAAACCAATGGAAACTTTGGTAAAACAAGCTTGACCAAGTTTGACCAAAGTTTAATAGACTAGTATAAAGGTCTAAAAACCGATTCGAATGGAAATCTACCCTTTTTTCATCAAATAGAAGGTTTATAAAGGTCTAAATATAGTTTTTAACCTATTAGGTGAAAGATAATCGCATCTTTAAACCAATGGAAACTTTGGTCAAACAAGCTTGACCACGTTTGACCAAAGTTTAATAGACTAGCATAAAGGTCCCAAACTTGATTCGAATGGAAATCTACCCTTTTTTAAACAAAAAGAAGGTTTATAAAGTTCTAAATATAGTTTTTAACCTATTAGGAGAAAGATAATCGCATCTTTAAACCAATGGAAACTTTGGTAAAACAAGCTTGACCAAGTTTGACGAAAGTTTAATAGACTAGTATAAAGGTCTAAAAACCGATTCGAATGGAAATCTACCCTTTTTTCAACAAATAGAAGGTTTATAAAGGTCTAAATATAGTTTTTAACCTATTAGGTGAAAGATAATCGCATGTTTAAACCAATGGAAACTTTGGTCAAACAAGCTTGACCAAGTTTGACCAAAGTTTAATAGACTAGCATAAAAGTCTCAAACCTGATTCGAATGGAAATCTACCCTTTTTTGAACAAATAGAAGGTTTATAAAGGTCTAAATATAGTTTTTAACCTATTAGGAGAAAGATAATCGAATCTTTAAACCAATGGAAACTTTGGTAAAACAAGCTTGACCAAGTTTGACCAAAGTTTAATAGACTAGTATAAAGGTCTAAAAACCGATTCGAATGGAAATCTACCCTTTTTTCATCAAATAGAAGGTTTATAAAGGTCTAAATATAGTTTTTAACCTATTAGGTGAAAGATAATCGCATCTTTAAACCAATGGAAACTTTGGTCAAAAAATTTGACCAAGTTTGACCAAAGTTTAATAGACTAGTATAAAGGTCTAAAACCCGATTCGAATGGAAATCTACCCTTTTTTGAACAAAGAGAAGGTTTATAAAGGTCTAAATATAATTTTTAACCTATTAGGAGAAAGATAATTGTATCTTTTGACCAATGGAAACTTTGGTCAAACAAGCTTGACCAAGTTTGACCAAAGATTAATAGACTAGTATAAAGGTCAAAAACCTGATTCGAATGGAAATCTTCCCTTTTTTTAACCAATAGAAGGCTTATAAAGGTCTAAATATAGTTTTTAAACTATTAGGAGAAATATAATCGCATCTTTAAACCAATGGAAACTTTGGTAAAACAAGCTTGACCAAGTTTGACCAAAGTTTAATAGACTAGTATAAAAGTCTCAAACCTGATTCGAATGGAAATCTACCCTTTTTTGAACAAATAGAAGGTTTATAAAGGTCTAAATATAGTTTTTAACCTATTAGGTGAAAGATAATCGCATCTTTAAACCAATGGAAACTTTGGTCAAACAAGCTTGACCAAGTTTGACCAAAGTTTAATAGACTAGCATAAAAGTCTCAAACCTGATTCGAATGGAAATCTACCCTTTTTTGAACAAATAGAAGATTTATAAAGGTCTAAATATAGTTTTTAACCTATTAGGAGAATGATAATCGCATCTTTAAACCAATGGAAACTTTGGTAAAACAAGCTTGACCAAGTTTGACCAAAGTTTAATAGACTAGTATAAAGGTCTACAAACCGATTCGAATGGAAATCTACCCTTTTTTAAACAAATAGAAGGTTTATAAAGGTCTAAATATAGTTTTTAACCTATTAGGTGAAAGATAATCGCATCTTTAAACCAATGGAAACTTTGGTAAAACAAGCTTGACCAAGTTTTACCAAAGTTTAATAGACTAGTATAAAGGTCTAAAAACCGATTCGAATGGAAATCTACCCTTTTTTGAACAAATAGAAGGTTTATAAAGGTCTAAATATAGTTTTTAACCTATTAGGTGAAAGATAATCGCATCTTTAAACCAATGGAAACTTTGGTCAAAAAAGTTTGACCAAGTTTTACCAAAGTTTAATAGACTAGTATAAAGGTCTAAAACCCGATTCGAATGGAAATCTACCTTTTTTTGAACAAAGAGAAGGTTTATAAAGGTCTAAATATAATTTTTAACCTATTAGGAGAAAGATAATTGTAACTTTTGACCAATGGAAACTTTGGTCAAACAAGCTTGACCAAGTTTGACCAAAGATTAATGGACTAGTATAAAGGTCAAAAACCTGATTCGAATGGAAATCTTCCCTTTTTTGAACCAATAGAAGGCTTATAAAGGTCTAAATATAGTTTTTAAACTATTAGGAGAAATATAATCGCATCTTTAAACCAATGGAAACTTTGGTAAAACAAGCTTGACCAAGTTTGACCAAAGTTTAATAGACTAGTATAAAAGTCTCAAACCTGATTCGAATGGAAATCTACCCTTTTTTGAACCAATAGAAGGTTTATAAAGGTCTAAATATAGTTTTTAACCTATTAAGTGAAAGATAATCGCATCTTTAAACCGATGGAAACTTTGGTCAAACAACCTTGACCAAGTTTGACCAAAGTTTAATAGACTAGTATAAAAGTCTCAAACCTGATTCGAATGGAAATCTACCCTTTTTTGAACAAATAGAAGGTTTATCAAGGTCTAAATATAGTTTTTAATCTATTAGGAGAAAGATAATCGCATCTTTAAACCAATGGAAACTTTGGTCTAACAAGCTTGACCAAGTTTGACCAAAGTTTAATAGACTAGTATAAAGGTCTAAAAACCGATTCGAATGGAAATCTACCCTTTTTTCAACAAATAGAAGGTTTATAAAGGTCTAAATATAGTTTTTAACCTATTAGATGAAAGATAATCGCATCTTTAAACCAATGGAAACTTTGGTCAAACAAGCTTGACTAGGTTTGACCAAAGTTTAATAGACTAGCATAAAGGTCTCAAACTTGATTCGAATGGAAATCTACCCTTTTTTAAACAAAAAGAAGGTTTATAAAGGTCTAAATATAGTTTTTAACCTATTAGGAGAAAGATAATCGAATATTTAAACCAATGGAAACTTTGGTAAAACAAGCTTGACCAAGTTTGACCAAAGTTTAATAGACTAGTATAAAGGTCTAAAAACCGATTCGAATGGAAATCTACCCTTTTTTGAACAAATAGAAAGTTTATAAAGGTCTAAATATAGTTTTTAACCTATTAGGTGAAAGATAATCGCATCTTTAAACCAATGGAAACTTTGGTAAAACAAGCTTGACCAAGTTTTACCAAAGTTTAATAGACTAGTATAAAGGTCTAAAAACCGATTCGAATGGAAATCTACCCTTTTTTGAACAAATAGAAGGTTTATAAAGGTCTAAATATAGTTTTTAACCTATTAGGTGAAAGATAATCGCATCTTTAAACCAATGGAAACTTTGGTCAAAAACGTTTGACCAAGTTTTACCAAAGTTTAATAGACTAGTATATAGGTCTAAAACCCGATTCGAATGGAAATCTACCTTTTTTTGAACAAAGAGAAGGTTTATAAACGTCTAAATATAATTTTTAACCTATTAGGAGAAAGATAATTGTAACTTTTGACCAATGGAAACTTTGGTCAAACAAGCTTGACCAAGTTTGACCAAAGATTAATGGACTAGTATAAAGGTCAAAAACCTGATTCGAATGGAAATCTTTCCTTTTTTGAACCAATAGAAGGCTTATAAAGGTCTAAATATAGTTTTTAAACTATTAGGAGAAATATAATCGCATCTTTAAACCAATGGAAACTTTGGTAAAACAAGCTTGACCAAGTTTGACCAAAGTTTAATAGACTAGTATAAAAGTCTCAAACCTGATTCGAATGGAAATCTACCCTTTTTTGAACCAATAGAAGGTTTATAAAGGTCTAAATATAGTTTTTAACCTATTAAGTGAAAGATAATCGCATCTTTAAACCGATGGAAACTTTGGTCAAACAACCTTGACCAAGTTTGACCAAAGTTTAATAGACTAGTATAAAAGTCTCAAACCTGATTCGAATGGAAATCTACCCTTTTTTGAACAAATAGAAGGTTTATCAAGGTCTAAATATAGTTTTTAATCTATTAGGAGAAAGATAATCGCATCTTTAAACCAATGGAAACTTTGGTCTAACAAGCTTGACCAAGTTTGACCAAAGTTTAATAGACTAGTATAAAGGTCTAAAAACCGATTCGAATGGAAATCTACCCTTTTTTCAACAAATAGAAGGTTTATAAAGGTCTAAATATAGTTTTTAACCTATTAGATGAAAGATAATCGCATCTTTAAACCAATGGAAACTTTGGTCAAACAAGCTTGACTAGGTTTGACCAAAGTTTAATAGACTAGCATAAAGGTCTCAAACTTGATTCGAATGGAAATCTACCCTTTTTTAAACAAAAAGAAGGTTTATAAAGGTCTAAATATAGTTTTTAACCTATTAGGAGAAAGATAATCGAATCTTTAAACCAATGGAAACTTTGGTAAAACAAGCTTGACCAAGTTTGACCAAAGTTTAATAGACTAGTATAAAGGTCTAAAAACCGATTCGAATGGAAATCTACCCTTTTTTGAACAAATAGAAAGTTTATAAAGGTCTAAATATAGTTTTTAACCTATTAGGTGAAAGATAATCGCATCTTTAAACCAATGGAAACTTTGGTAAAACAAGCTTGACCAAGTTTTCCCAAAGTTTAATAGACTAGTATAAAGGTCTAAAAACCGATTCGAATGGAAATCTACCCTTTTTTGAACAAATAGAAGGTTTATAAAGGTCTAAATATAGTTTTTAACCTATTAGGTGAAAGATAATCGCATCTTTAAACCAATGGAAACTTTGGTCAAAAACGTTTGACCAAGTTTTACCAAAGTTTAATAGACTAGTATGAAGGTCTAAAACCCGATTCGAATGGAAATCTACCTTTTTTTGAACAAAGAGAAGGTTTATAAAGGTCTAAATATAATTTTTAACCTATTAGGAGAAAGATAATTGTAACTTTTGACCAATGGAAACTTTGGTCAAACAAGCTTGACCAAGTTTGACCAAAGATTAATGGACTAGTATAAAGGTCAAAAACCTGATTCGAATGGAAATCTTCCCTTTTTTGAACCAATAGAAGGCTTATAAAGGTCTAAATATAGTTTTTAAACTATTAGGAGAAATATAATCGCATCTTTAAACCAATGGAAACTTTGGTAAAACAAGCTTGACCAAGTTTGACCAAAGTTTAATAGACTAGTATAAAAGTCTCAAACCTGATTCGAATGGAAATCTACCCTTTTTTGAACCAATAGAAGGTTTATAAAGGTCTAAATATAGTTTTTAACCTATTAAGTGAAAGATAATCGCATCTTTAAACCGATGGAAACTTTGGTCAAACAACCTTGACCAAGTTTGACCAAAGTTTAATAGACTAGTATAAAAGTCTCAAACCTGATTCGAATGGAAATCTACCCTTTTTTGAACAAATAGAAGGTTTATCAAGGTCTAAATATAGTTTTTAATCTATTAGGAGAAAGATAATCGCATCTTTAAACCAATGGAAACTTTGGTCTAACAAGCTTGACCAAGTTTGACCAAAGTTTAATAGACTAGTATAAAGGTCTAAAAACCGATTCGAATGGAAATCAACCCTTTTTTCAACAAATAGAAGGTTTATAAAGGTCTAAATATAGTTTTTAACCTATTAGATGAAAGATAATCGCATCTTTAAACCAATGGAAACTTTGGTCAAACAAGCTTGACTAGGTTTGACCAAAGTTTAATAGACTAGCATAAAGGTCTCAAACTTGATTCGAATGGAAATCTACCCTTTTTTAAACAAAAAGAAGGTTTATAAAGGTCTAAATATAGTTTTTAACCTATTAGGAGAAAGATAATCGAATCTTTAAACCAATGGAAACTTTGGTAAAACAAGCTTGACCAAGTTTGACCAAAGTTTAATAGACTAGTATAAAGGTCTAAAAACCGATTCGAATGGAAATCTACCCTTTTTTGAACAAATAGAAAGTTTATAAAGGTCTAAATATAGTTTTTAACCTATTAGGTGAAAGATAATCGCATCTTTAAACCAATGGAAACTTTGGTCAAAAAAGTTTGACCAAGTTTGACCAAAGTTTAATAGACTAGTATAAAAGTCTCAAACCTGATTCGAATGGAAATCTACCCTTTTTTGAACAATGAGAAGGTTTATAAAGGTCTAAATATAATTTTTAACCTATTAGGAGAAAGATAATTGTATCTTTTGACCAATGGAAACTTTGGTCAAACAAGCTTGACCAAGTTTGACCAAAGATTAATAGACTAGTATAAAGGTCAAAAACCTGATTCGAATGGAAATCTTCCCTTTTTTGAACCAATAGAAGGCTTATAAAGGTCTAAATATAGTTTTTAAACTATTAGGAGAAATATAATCGCATCTTTAAACCAATGGAAACTTTGGTAAAACAAGCTTGACCATGTTTGACCAATGTTTAATAGACTAGTATAAAGGTCTAAACCCCAATTCGAATGGAAATCTACCCTTTTTTGAACCAATAGAAGGTTTATAAAGGTCTAAATATAGTTTTTAACCTATTAGGTGAAAGATAATCGCATCTTTAAACCGATGGAAACTTTGGTCAAACAACCTTGACCAAGTTTGACCAAAGTTTAATATACTAGTATAAAAGTCTCAAACCTGGTTCGAATGGAAATCTACCCTTTTTTGAACAAATAGAAGGTTTATAAAGGTCTAAATATAGTTTTTAACCTATTAGGAGAAAGATAATCGCATCTTTAAACCAATGGAAACTTTGGTCAAAAAAGTTTGACCAAGTTTTACCAAAGTTTAATAGACTAGTATAAAGGTCTAAAACCCGATTCGAATGGAAATCTACCTTTTTTTGAACAAAGAGAAGGTTTATAAAGGTCTAAATGTAATTTTTAACCTATTAGGAGAAAGATAATTGTAACTTTTGACCAATGGAAACTTTGGTCAAACAAGCTTGACCAAGTTTGACCAAAGTTTAATAGACTAGTATAAAAGTCTCAAACCTGATTCGAATGGAAATCTACCCTTTTTTGAACAAATAGAAGGTTTATAAAGGTCTAAATATAGTTTTTAACCTATTAGGTGAAAGATAATCGCATCTTTAAACCAATGGAAACTTTGGTCAAACAAGCTTGACCAAGTTTGACCAAAGTTTAATAGACTAGCATAAAGGTCCCAAACTTGATTCGAATGGAAATCTACCCTTTTTTAAACAAAAAGAAAGTTTATAAAGTTCTAAATATAGTTATTAACCTATTAGGAGAAAGATAATCGCATCTTTAAACCAATGGAAACTTTGGTAAAACAAGCTTGACCAAGTTTGACCAAAGTTTAATAGACTAGTATAAAGGTCTAAAAACCGATTCGAATGGAAATCTACCCTTTTTTCAACAAATAGAAAGTTTATAAAGGTCTAAATATAGTTTTTAACCTATTAGGTGAAAGATAATCGCATCTTTAAACCAATGGAAACTTTGGTCAAACAAGCTTGACCAATTTTGACCAAAGTTTAATAGACTAGCATAAAAGTCTCAAACCTGATTCGAATGGAAATCTACCCTTTTTTGAACAAATAGAAGGTTTATAAAGGTCTAAATATAGTTTTTAACCTATTAGGAGAAAGATAATCGAATCTTTAAACCAATGGAAACTTTGGTAAAACAAGCTTAACCAAGTTTGACCAAAGTTTAATAGACTAGTATAAAGGTCTAAAAACCGATTCGAATGGAAATCTACCCTTTTTTCAACAAATAGACGGTTTATAAAGGTCTAAATATAGTTTTTAACCTATTAGGTGAAAGATAATCGCATCTTTAAACCAATGGAAACTTTGGTCAAAAAAGTTTGACCAAGTTTGACCAAAGTTGAATAGACTAGTATAAAGGTCTAAAACCCGATTCGAATGGAAATCTACCCTTTTTTGAACAAAGAGAAGGTTTATAAAGGTCTAAATATAATTTTTAACCTATTAGGAGAAAGATAATTTTATCTTTTGACCAATGGAAACTTTGGTCAAACAAGCTTGACCAAGTTTGACCAAAGATTAATAGACTAGTATAAAGGTCAAAAACCTGATTCGAATGGAAATCTTCCCTTTTTTTAACCAATAGAAGGCTTATAAAGGTCTAAATATAGTTTTTAAACTATTAGGAGAAATATAATCGCATCTTTAAACCAATGGAAACTTTGGTAAAACAAGCTTGACCAAGTTTGACCAAAGTTTAATAGACTAGTATAAAAGTCTCAAACCTGATTCGAATGGAAATCTACCCTTTTTTGAACAAATAGAAGGTTTATAAAGGTCTAAATATAGTTTTTAACCTATTAGGTGAAAGATAATCGCATATTTAAACCAATGGAAACATTGGTCAAACAAGCTTGACCAAGTTTGACCAAAGTTTAATAGACTAGCATAAAAGTCTCAAACCTGATTCGAATGGAAATCTACCCTTTTTTGAACAAATAGAAGATTTATAAAGGTCTAAATATAGTTTTTAACCTATTAGGAGAATGATAATCGAATCTTTAAACCAATGGAAACTTTGGTAAAACAAGCTTGACCAAGTTTGACCAAAGTTTAATAGACTAGTATAAAGGTCTAAAAACCGATTCGAATGGAAATCTACCCTTTTTTCAACAAATAGAAGGTTTATAAAGGTCTAAATATAGTTTTTAACCTATTAGGTGAAACATAATCGCATCTTTAAACCAATGGAAACTTTGGTCAAAAAAGTTTGACCAAGTTTGACCAAAGTTTAATAGACTTGTATAAAGGTCTAAAACCCGATTCGAATGGAAATCTACCCTTTTTTGAACAAAGAGAAGGTTTATAAAGGTCTAAATATAATTTTTAACCTATTAGGAGAAAGATAATTGTAACTTTTGACCAATGGAAACTTTGGTCAAACAAGCTTGACCAAGTTTGACCAAAGATTAATGGACTAGTATAAAGGTCAAAAACCTGATTCGAATGGAAATCTTTCCTTTTTTGAACCAATAGAAGGCTTATAAAGGTCTAAATATAGTTTTTAAACTATTAGGAGAAATATAATCGCATCTTTAAACCAATGGAAACTTTGGTAAAACAAGCTTGACCAAGTTTGACCAAAGTTTAATAGACTAGTATAAAAGTCTCAAACCTGATTCGAATGGAAATCTACCCTTTTTTGAACCAATAGAAGGTTTATAAAGGTCAAAATATAGTTTTTAACCTATTAAGTGAAAGATAATCGCATCTTTAAACCGATGGAAACTTTGGTCAAACAACCTTGACCAAGTTTGACCAAAGTTTAATAGACTAGTATAAAAGTCTCAAACCTGATTCGAATGGAAATCTACCCTTTTTTGAACAAATAGAAGGTTTATCAAGGTCTAAATATAGTTTTTAATCTATTAGGAGAAAGATAATCGCATCTTTAAACCAATGGAAACTTTGGTCTAACAAGCTTGACCAAGTTTGACCAAAGTTTAATAGACTAGTATAAAGGTCTAAAAACCGATTCGAATGGAAATCTACCCTTTTTTCAACAAATAGAAGGTTTATAAAGGTCTAAATATAGTTTTTAACCTATTAGATGAAAGATAATCGCATCTTTAAACCAATGGAAACTTTGGTCAAACAAGCTTGACTAGGTTTGACCAAAGTTTAATAGACTAGCATAAAGGTCTCAAACTTGATTCGAATGGAAATCTACCCTTTTTTAAACAAAAAGAAGGTTTATAAAGGTCTAAATATAGTTTTTAACCTATTAGGAGAAAGATAATCGAATCTTTAAACCAATGGAAACTTTGGTAAAACAAGCTTGACCAAGTTTGACCAAAGTTTAATAGACTAGTATAAAGGTCTAAAAACCGATTCGAATGGAAATCTACCCTTTTTTGAACAAATAGAAAGTTTATAAAGGTCTAAATATAGTTTTTAACCTATTAGGTGAAAGATAATCGCATCTTTAAACCAATGGAAACTTTGGTAAAACAAGCTTGACCAAGTTTTCCCAAAGTTTAATAGACTAGTATAAAGGTCTAAAAACCGATTCGAATGGAAATCTACCCTTTTTTGAACAAATAGAAGGTTTATAAAGGTCTAAATTTAGTTTTTAACCTATTAGGTGAAAGATAATCGCATCTTTAAACCAATGGAAACTTTGGTCAAAAACGTTTGACCAAGTTTTACCAAAGTTTAATAGACTAGTATGAAGGTCTAAAACCCGATTCGAATGGAAATCTACCTTTTTTTGAACAAAGAGAAGGTTTATAAAGGTCTAAATATAATTTTTAACCTATTAGGAGAAAGATAATTGTAACTTTTGACCAATGGAAACTTTGGTCAAACAAGCTTGACCAAGTTTGACCAAAGATTAATGGACTAGTATAAAGGTCAAAAACCTGATTCGAATGGAAATCTTCCCTTTTTTGAACCAATAGAAGGCTTATAAAGGTCTAAATATAGTTTTTAAACTATTAGGAGAAATATAATCGCATCTTTAAACCAATGGAAACTTTGGTAAAACAAGCTTGACCAAGTTTGACCAAAGTTTAATAGACTAGTATAAAAGTCTCAAACCTGATTCGAATGGAAATCTACCCTTTTTTGAACCAATAGAAGGTTTATAAAGGTCTAAATATAGTTTTTAACCTATTAAGTGAAAGATAATCGCATCTTTAAACCGATGGAAACTTTGGTCAAACAACCTTGACCAAGTTTGACCAAAGTTTAATAGACTAGTATAAAAGTCTCAAACCTGATTCGAATGGAAATCTACCCTTTTTTGAACAAATAGAAGGTTTATCAAGGTCTAAATATAGTTTTTAATCTATTAGGAGAAAGATAATCGCATCTTTAAACCAATGGAAACATTGGTCTAACAAGCTTGACCAAGTTTGACCAAAGTTTAATAGACTAGTATAAAGGTCTAAAAACCGATTCGAATGGAAATCAACCCTTTTTTCAACAAATAGAAGGTTTATAAAGGTCTAAATATAGTTTTTAACCTATTAGATGAAAGATAATCGCATCTTTAAACCAATGGAAACTTTGGTCAAACAAGCTTGACTAGGTTTGACCAAAGTTTAATAGACTAGCATAAAGGTCTCAAACTTGATTCGAATGGAAATCTACCCTTTTTTAAACAAAAAGAAGGTTTATAAAGGTCTAAATATAGTTTTTAACCTATTAGGAGAAAGATAATCGAATCTTTAAACCAATGGAAACTTTGGTAAAACAAGCTTGACCAAGTTTGACCAAAGTTTAATAGACTAGTATAAAGGTCTAAAAACCGATTCGAATGGAAATCTACCCTTTTTTGAACAAATAGAAAGTTTATAAAGGTCTAAATATAGTTTTTAACCTATTAGGTGAAAGATAATCGCATCTTTAAACCAATGGAAACTTTGGTCAAAAAAGTTTGACCAAGTTTGACCAAAGTTTAATAGACTAGTATAAAAGTCTCAAACCTGATTCGAATGGAAATCTACCCTTTTTTGAACAATGAGAAGGTTTATAAAGGTCTAAATATAATTTTTAACCTATTAGGAGAAAGATAATTGTATCTTTTGACCAATGGAAACTTTGGTCAAACAAGCTTGACCAAGTTTGACCAAAGATTAATAGACTAGTATAAAGGTCAAAAACCTGATTCGAATGGAAATCTTCCCTTTTTTGAACCAATAGAAGGCTTATAAAGGTCTAAATATAGTTTTTAAACTATTAGGAGAAATATAATCGCATCTTTAAACCAATGGAAACTTTGGTAAAACAAGCTTGACCATGTTTGACCAATGTTTAATAGACTAGTATAAAGGTCTAAACCCCAATTCGAATGGAAATCTACCCTTTTTTGAACCAATAGAAGGTTTATAAAGGTCTAAATATAGTTTTTAACCTATTAGGTGAAAGATAATCGCATCTTTAAACCGATGGAAACTTTGGTCAAACAACCTTGACCAAGTTTGACCAAAGTTTAATATACTAGTATAAAAGTCTCAAACCTGGTTCGAATGGAAATCTACCCTTTTTTGAACAAATAGAAGGTTTATAAAGGTCTAAATATAGTTTTTAACCTATTAGGAGAAAGATAATCGCATCTTTAAACCAATGGAAACTTTGGTCAAAAAAGTTTGACCAAGTTTTACCAAAGTTTAATAGACTAGTATAAAGGTCTAAAACCCGATTCGAATGGAAATCTACCTTTTTTTGAACAAAGAGAAGGTTTATAAAGGTCTAAATGTAATTTTTAACCTATTAGGAGAAAGATAATTGTAACTTTTGACCAATGGAAACTTTGGTCAAACAAGCTTGACCAAGTTTGACCAAAGTTTAATAGACTAGTATAAAAGTCTCAAACCTGATTCGAATGGAAATCTACCCTTTTTTGAACAAATAGAAGGTTTATAAAGGTCTAAATATAGTTTTTAACCTATTAGGTGAAAGATAATCGCATCTTTAAACCAATGGAAACTTTGGTCAAACAAGCTTGACCAAGTTTGACCAAAGTTTAATAGACTAGCATAAAGGTCCCAAACTTGATTCGAATGGAAATCTACCCTTTTTTAAACAAAAAGAAAGTTTATAAAGTTCTAAATATAGTTATTAACCTATTAGGAGAAAGATAATCGCATCTTTAAACCAATGGAAACTTTGGTAAAACAAGCTTGACCAAGTTTGACCAAAGTTTAATAGACTAGTATAAAGGTCTAAAAACCGATTCGAATGGAAATCTACCCTTTTTTCAACAAATAGAAGGTTTATAAAGGTCTAAATATAGTTTTTAACCTATTAGGTGAAAGATAATCGCATCTTTAAACCAATGGAAACTTTGGTCAAACAAGCTTGACCAATTTTGACCAAAGTTTAATAGACTAGCATAAAAGTCTCAAACCTGATTCGAATGGAAATCTACCCTTTTTTGAACAAATAGAAGGTTTATAAAGGTCTAAATATAGTTTTTAACCTATTAGGAGAAAGATAATCGAATCTTTAAACCAATGGAAACTTTGGTAAAACAAGCTTAACCAAGTTTGACCAAAGTTTAATAGACTAGTATAAAGGTCTAAAAACCGATTCGAATGGAAATCTACCCTTTTTTCAACAAATAGACGGTTTATAAAGGTCTAAATATAGTTTTTAACCTAATAGGTGAAAGATAATCGCATCTTTAAACCAATGGAAACTTTGGTCAAAAAAGTTTGACCAAGTTTGACCAAAGTTGAATAGACTAGTATAAAGGTCTAAAACCCGATTCGAATGGAAATCTACCCTTTTTTGAACAAAGAGAAGGTTTATAAAGGTCTAAATATAATTTTTAACCTATTAGGAGAAAGATAATTTTATCTTTTGACCAATGGAAACTTTGGTCAAACAAGCTTGACCAAGTTTGACCAAAGATTAATAGACTAGTATAAAGGTCAAAAACCTGATTCGAATGGAAATCTTCCCTTTTTTTAACCAATAGAAGGCTTATAAAGGTCTAAATATAGTTTTTAAACTATTAGGAGAAATATAATCGCATCTTTAAACCAATGGAAACTTTGGTAAAACAAGCTTGACCAAGTTTGACCAAAGTTTAATAGACTAGTATAAAAGTCTCAAACCTGATTCGAATGGAAATCTACCCTTTTTTGAACAAATAGAAGGTTTATAAAGGTCTAAATATAGTTTTTAATCTATTAGGTGAAAGATAATCGCATATTTAAACCAATGGAAACATTGGTCAAACAAGCTTGACCAAGTTTGACCAAAGTTTAATAGACTAGCATAAAAGTCTCAAACCTGATTCGAATGGAAATCTACCCTTTTTTGAACAAATAGAAGATTTATAAAGGTCTAAATATAGTTTTTAACCTATTAGGAGAATGATAATCGAATCTTTAAACCAATGGAAACTTTGGTAAAACAAGCTTGACCAAGTTTGACCAAAGTTTAATAGACTAGTATAAAGGTCTAAAAACCGATTCGAATGGAAATCTACCCTTTTTTCAACAAATAGAAGGTTTATAAAGGTCTAAATATAGTTTTTAACCTATTAGGTGAAACATAATCGCATCTTTAAACCAATGGAAACTTTGGTCAAAAAAGTTTGACCAAGTTTGACCAAAGTTTAATAGACTTGTATAAAGGTCTAAAACCCGATTCGAATGGAAATCTACCCTTTTTTGAACAAAGAGAAGGTTTATAAAGGTCTAAATATAATTTTTAACCTATTAGGAGAAAGATAATTGTATCTTTTGACCAATGGAAACTTTGGTCAAACAAACTTGACCAAGTTTGACCAAAGATTAATAGACTAGTATAAAGGTCAAAAACCTGATTCGAATGGAAATCTTCCCTTTTTTGAACCAATAGAAGGCTTATAAAGGTCTAAATATAGTTTTTAAACTATTAGGAGAAATATAATCGCATCTTTAAACCAATGGAAACTTTGGTAAAACAAGCTTGACCAAGTTTGACCAAAGTTTAATAGACTAGTATAAAAGTCTCAAACCTGATTCGAATGGAAATCTACCCTTTTTTAAACAAATAGAAGGTTTATAATGGTCTAAATATAGTTTTTAACCTATTAGGTGAAAGATAATCGCATCTTTAAACCGATGGAAACTTTGGTCAAACAACCTTGACCAAGTTTGACCAAAGTTTAATATACTAGTATAAAAGTCTCAAACCTGGTTCGAAAGGAAATCTACCCTTTTTTGAACAAATAGAAGGTTTATAAAGGTCTAAATATAGTTTTTAACCTATTAGGTGAAAGATAATCGCATCTTTAAACCAATGGAAACTTTGGTCAAAAAAGTTTGACCAAGTTTGACCAAAGTTTAATAGACTAGTATAAAGGTCTAAAACCCGATTCGAATGGAAATCTACCTTTTTTTGAACAAAGAGAAGGTTTATAAAGGTCTAAATATAATTTTTAACCTATTAGGAGAAAGATAATTGTAACTTTTGACCAATGGAAATTTTGGTCAAACAAGCTTGACCAAGTTTGACCAAAGATTAATGGACTAGTATAAAGGTCAAAAACCTGATTCGAATGGAAATCTTCCCTTTTTTGAACCAATAGAAGGCTTATAAAGGTCTAAATATAGTTTTTAAACTATTAGGAGAAATATAATCGCATCTTTAAACCAATGGAAACTTTGGTAAAACAAGCTTGACCAAGTTTGACCAAAATTTAATAGACTAGTATAAAAGTCTCAAACCTGATTCGAATGGAAATCTACCCTTTTTTGAACCAATAGAAGGTTTATAAAGGTCTAAATATAGTTTTTAACCTATTAAGTGAAAGATAATCGCATCTTTAAACCGATGGAAACTTTGGTCAAACAACCTTGACCAAGTTTGACCAAAGTTTAATAGACTAGTATAAAAGTCTCAAACCTGATTCGAATGGAAATCTACCCTTTTTTGAACAAATAGAAGGTTTATCAAGGTCTAAATATAGTTTTTAATCTATTAGGAGAAAGATAATCGCATCTTTAAACCAATGGAAACTTTGGTCTAACAAGCTTGACCAAGTTTGACCAAAGTTTAATAGACTAGTATAAAGGTCTAAAAACCGATTCGAATGGAAATCTACCCTTTTTTGAACAAATAGAAGGTTTATAAAGGTCTAAATATAGTTTTTAACCTATTAGATGAAAGATAATCGCATCTTTAAACCAATGGAAACTTTGGTCAAACAAGCTTAACCAAGTTTGACCAAAGTTTAATAGACTAGCATAAAGGTCTCAAACTTGATTCGAATGGAAATCTACCGTTTTTTAAACAAAAAGAAGGTTTATAAAGGTCTAAATATAGTTTTTAACCTATTAGGAGAAAGATAATCGAATCTTTAAACCAATGGAAACTTTGGTAAAACAAGCTTGACCAAGTTTGACCAATGTTTAATAGACTAGTATAAAGGTCTAAAAACCGATTCGAATGGAAATCTACCCTTTTTTGAACAAATAGAAGGTTTATAAAGGTCTAAATATAGATTTTAACCTATTAGGTGAAAGATAATCGCATCTTTAAACCAATGGAAACTTTGGTCAAAAAAGTTTGACCAAGTTTGACCAAAGTTTAATAGACTAGTATAAAGGTCTAAAACCCGATTCGAATGGAAAGCTACCCTTTTTTGAACAATGAGAAGGTTTATAAAGGTCTAAATATGATTTTTAACCTATTAGGAGAAAGATAATTGTATCTTTTGACCAATGGAAACTTTGGTCAAACAAGCTTGACCAAGTTTGACCAAAGATTAATAGACTAGTATAAAGGTCAAAAACCTGATTCGAATGGAAATCTTCCCTTTTTTGAACCAATAGAAGGCTTATAAAGGTCTAAATATAGTTTTTAAACTATTAGGAGAAATATAATCGCATCTTTAAACCAATGGAAACTTTGGTAAAACAAGCTTGACCATGTTTGACCAAAGTTTAATAGACTAGTATAAAGGTCTAAACCCCAATTCGAATGGAAATCTACCCTTTTTTGAACCAATAGAAGGTTTATAAAGGTCTAAATATAGTTTTTAACCTATTAGGTGAAAGATAATCGCATCTTTAAACCGATGGAAACTTTGGTCAAACAACCTTGACCAAGTTTGACCAAAGTTTAATATACTAGTATAAAAGTCTCAAACCTGGTTCGAATGGAAATCTACGCTTTTTTGAACCAATAGAAGGTTTATAAAGGTCTAGATATAGTTTTTAACCTATTAAGTGAAAGATAATCGCATCTTTAAACCGATGGAAACTTTGGTCAAACAACCTTGACCAAGTTTGACCAAAGTTTAATAGACTAGTATAAAAGTCTCAAACCTGATTCGAATGGAAATCTACCCTTTTTTGAACAAATAGAAGGTTTATCAAGGTCTAAATATAGTTTTTAATCTATTAGGAGAAAGATAATCGCATCTTTAAACCAATGGAAACTTTGGTCTAACAAGCTTGACCAAGTTTGACCAAAGTTTAATAGACTAGTATAAAGGTCTAAAAACCGATTCGAATGGAAATCTACCCTTTTTTGAACAAATAGAAGGTTTATAAAGGTCTAAATATAGTTTTTAACCTATTAGATGAAAGATAATCGCATCTTTAAACCAATGGAAACTTTGGTCAAACAAGCTTGACCAAGTTTGACCAAAGTTTAATAGACTAGCATAAAGGTCTCAAACTTGATTCGAATGGAAATCTACCGTTTTTTAAACAAAAAGAAGGTTTATAAAGGTCTAAATATAGTTTTTAACCTATTAGGAGAAAGATAATCGAATCTTTAAACCAATGGAAACTTTGGTAAAACAAGCTTGACCAAGTTTGACCAATGTTTAATAAACTAGTATAAAGGTCTAAAAACCGATTCGAATGGAAATCTACCCTTTTTTGAACAAATAGAAGGTTTATAAAGGTCTAAATATAGATTTTAACCTATTAGGTGAAAGATAATCGCATCTTTAAACCAATGGAAACTTTGGTCAAAAAAGTTTGACCAAGTTTGACCAAAGTTTAATAGACTAGTATAAAGGTCTAAAACCCGATTCGAATGGAAAGCTACCCTTTTTTGAACAATGAGAAGGTTTATAAAGGTCTAAATATAATTTTTAACCTATTAGGAGAAAGATAATTGTATCTTTTGACCAATGGAAACTTTGGTCAAACAAGCTTGACCAAGTTTGACCAAAGATTAATAGACTAGTATAAAGGTCAAAAACCTGATTCGAATGGAAATCTTCCCTTTTTTGAACCAATAGAAGGCTTATAAAGGTCTAAATATAGTTTTTAAACTATTAGGAGAAATATAATCGCATCTTTAAACCAATGGAAACTTTGGTAAAACAAGCTTGACCATGTTTGACCAAAGTTTAATAGACTAGTATAAAGGTCTAAACCCCAATTCGAATGGAAATCTACCCTTTTTTGAACCAATAGAAGGTTTATAAAGGTCTAAATATAGTTTTTAACCTATTAGGTGAAAGATAATCGCATCTTTAAACCGATGGAAACTTTGGTCAAACAACCTTGACCAAGTTTGACCAAAGTTTAATATACTAGTATAAAAGTCTCAAACCTGGTTCGAATGGAAATCTACGCTTTTTTGAACCAATAGAAGGTTTATAAAGGTCTAGATATAGTTTTTAACCTATTAAGTGAAAGATAATCGCATCTTTAAACCGATGGAAACTTTGGTCAAACAACCTTGACCAAGTTTGACCAAAGTTTAATAGACTAGTATAAAAGTCTCAAACCTGATTCGAATGGAAATCTACCCTTTTTTGAACAAATAGAAGGTTTATCAAGGTCTAAATATAGTTTTTAATCTATTAGGAGAAAGATAATCGCATCTTTAAACCAATGGAAACTTTGGTCTAACAAGCTTGACCAAGTTTGACCAAAGTTTAATAGACTAGTATAAAGGTCTAAAAACCGATTCGAATGGAAATCTACCCTTTTTTGAACAAATAGAAGGTTTATAAAGGTCTAAATATAGTTTTTAACCTATTAGATGAAAGATAATCGCATCTTTAAACCAATGGAAACTTTGGTCAAACAAGCTTGACCAAGTTTGACCAAAGTTTAATAGACTAGCATAAAGGTCTCAAACTTGATTCGAATGGAAATCTACCGTTTTTTAAACAAAAAGAAGGTTTATAAAGGTCTAAATATAGTTTTTAACCTATTAGGAGAAAGATAATCGAATCTTTAAACCAATGGAAACTTTGGTAAAACAAGCTTGACCAAGTTTGACCAATGTTTAATAAACTAGTATAAAGGTCTAAAAACCGATTCGAATGGAAATCTACCCTTTTTTGAACAAATAGAAGGTTTATAAAGGTCTAAATATAGATTTTAACCTATTAGGTGAAAGATAATCGCATCTTTAAACCAATGGAAACTTTGGTCAAAAAAGTTTGACCAAGTTTGACCAAAGTTTAATAGACTAGTATAAAGGTCTAAAACCCGATTCGAATGGAAAGCTACCCTTTTTTGAACAATGAGAAGGTTTATAAAGGTCTAAATATAATTTTTATCCTATTAGGAGAAAGATAATTGTATCTTTTGACCAATGGAAACTTTGGTCAAACAAGCTTGACCAAGTTTGACCAAAGATTAATAGACTAGTATAAAGGTCAAAAACCTGATTCGAATGGAAATCTTCCCTTTTTTGAACCAATAGAAGGCTTATAAAGGTCTAAATATAGTTTTTAAACTATTAGGAGAAATATAATCGCATCTTTAAACCAATGGAAACTTTGGTAAAACAAGCTTGACCATGTTTGACCAAAGTTTAATAGACTAGTATAAAGGTCTAAACCCCAATTCGAATGGAAATCTACCCTTTTTTGAACCAATAGAAGGTTTATAAAGGTCTAAATATAGTTTTTAACCTATTAGGTGAAAGATAATCGCATCTTTAAACCGATGGAAACTTTGGTCAAACAACCTTGACCAAGTTTGACCAAAGTTTAATATACTAGTATAAAAGTCTCAAACCTGGTTCGAATGGAAATCTACGCTTTTTTGAACCAATAGAAGGTTTATAAAGGTCTAGATATAGTTTTTAACCTATTAAGTGAAAGATAATCGCATCTTTAAACCGATGGAAACTTTGGTCAAACAACCTTGACCAAGTTTGACCAAAGTTTAATAGACTAGTATAAAAGTCTCAAACCTGATTCGAATGGAAATCTACCCTTTTTTGAACAAATAGAAGGTTTATCAAGGTCTAAATATAGTTTTTAATCTATTAGGAGAAAGATAATCGCATCTTTAAACCAATGGAAACTTTGGTCTAACAAGCTTGACCAAGTTTGACCAAAGTTTAATAGACTAGTATAAAGGTCTAAAAACCAATTCGAATGGAAATCTACCCTTTTTTGAACAAATAGAAGGTTTATAAAGGTCTAAATATAGTTTTTAACCTATTAGATGAAAGATAATCGCATCTTTAAACCAATGGAAACTTTGGTCAAACAAGCTTGACCAAGTTTGACCAAAGTTTAATAGACTAGCATAAAGGTCTCAAACTTGATTCGAATGGAAATCTACCGTTTTTTAAACAAAAAGAAGGTTTATAAAGGTCTAAATATAGTTTTTAACCTATTAGGAGAAAGATAATCGAATCTTTAAACCAATGGAAACTTTGGTAAAACAAGCTTGACCAAGTTTGACCAATGTTTAATAAACTAGTATAAAGGTCTAAAAACCGATTCGAATGGAAATCTACCCTTTTTTGAACAAATAGAAGGTTTATAAAGGTCTAAATATAGATTTTAACCTATTAGGTGAAAGATAATCGCATCTTTAAACCAATGGAAACTTTGGTCAAAAAAGTTTGACCAAGTTTGACCAAAGTTTAATAGACTAGTATAAAGGTCTAAAACCCGATTCGAATGGAAAGCTACCCTTTTTTGAACAATGAGAAGGTTTATAAAGGTCTAAATATAATTTTTAACCTATTAGGAGAAAGATAATTGTATCTTTTGACCAATGGAAACTTTGGTCAAACAAGCTTGACCAAGTTTGACCAAAGATTAATAGACTAGTATAAAGGTCAAAAACCTGATTCGAATGGAAATCTTCCCTTTTTTGAACCAATAGAAGGCTTATAAAGGTCTAAATATAGTTTTTAAACTATTAGGAGAAATATAATCGCATCTTTAAACCAATGGAAACTTTGGTAAAACAAGCTTGACCATGTTTGACCAAAGTTTAATAGACTAGTATAAAGGTCTAAACCCCAATTCGAATGGAAATCTACCCTTTTTTGAACCAATAGAAGGTTTATAAAGGTCTAAATATAGTTTTTAACCTATTAGGTGAAAGATAATCGCATCTTTAAACCGATGGAAACTTTGGTCAAACAACCTTGACCAAGTTTGACCAAAGTTTAATATACTAGTATAAAAGTCTCAAACCTGGTTCGAATGGAAATCTACGCTTTTTTGAACCAATAGAAGGTTTATAAAGGTCTAGATATAGTTTTTAACCTATTAAGTGAAAGATAATCGCATCTTTAAACCGATGGAAACTTTGGTCAAACAACCTTGACCAAGTTTGACCAAAGTTTAATAGACTAGTATAAAAGTCTCAAACCTGATTCGAATGGAAATCTACCCTTTTTTGAACAAATAGAAGGTTTATCAAGGTCTAAATATAGTTTTTAATCTATTAGGAGAAAGATAATCGCATCTTTAAACCAATGGAAACTTTGGTCTAACAAGCTTGACCAAGTTTGACCAAAGTTTAATAGACTAGTATAAAGGTCTAAAAACCGATTCGAATGGAAATCTACCCTTTTTTGAACAAATAGAAGGTTTATAAAGGTCTAAATATAGTTTTTAACCTATTAGATGAAAGATAATCGCATCTTTAAACCAATGGAAACTTTGGTAAAACAAGCTTGACCAAGTTTGACCAAAGTTTAATAGACTAGCATAAAGGTCTCAAACTTGATTCGAATGGAAATCTACCGTTTTTTAAACAAAAAGAAGGTTTATAAAGGTCTAAATATAGTTTTTAACCTATTAGGAGAAAGATAATCGAATCTTTAAACCAATGGAAACTTTGGTAAAACAAGCTTGACCAAGTTTGACCAATGTTTAATAAACTAGTATAAAGGTCTAAAAACCGATTCGAATGGAAATCTACCCTTTTTTGAACAAATAGAAGGTTTATAAAGGTCTAAATATAGATTTTAACCTATTAGGTGAAAGATAATCGCATCTTTAAACCAATGGAAACTTTGGTCAAAAAAGTTTGACCAAGTTTGACCAAAGTTTAATAGACTAGTATAAAGGTCTAAAACCCGATTCGAATGGAAAGCTACCCTTTTTTGAACAATGAGAAGGTTTATAAAGGTCTAAATATAATTTTTAACCTATTAGGAGAAAGATAATTGTATCTTTTGACCAATGGAAACTTTGGTCAAACAAGCTTGACCAAGTTTGACCAAAGATTAATAGACTAGTATAAAGGTCAAAAACCTGATTCGAATGGAAATCTTCCCTTTTTTGAACCAATAGAAGGCTTATAAAGGTCTAAATATAGTTTTTAAACTATTAGGAGAAATATAATCGCATCTTTAAACCAATGGAAACTTTGGTAAAACAAGCTTGACCATGTTTGACCAAAGTTTAATAGACTAGTATAAAGGTCTAAACCCCAATTCGAATGGAAATCTACCCTTTTTTGAACCAATAGAAGGTTTATAAAGGTCTAAATATAGTTTTTAACCTATTAGGTGAAAGATAATCGCATCTTTAAACCGATGGAAACTTTGGTCAAACAACCTTGACCAAGTTTGACCAAAGTTTAATATACTAGTATAAAAGTCTCAAACCTGGTTCGAATGGAAATCTACGCTTTTTTGAACCAATAGAAGGTTTATAAAGGTCTAAATATAGTTTTTAACCTATTAAGTGAAAGATAATCGCATCTTTAAACCGATGGAAACTTTGGTCAAACAACCTTGACCAAGTTTGACCAAAGTTTAATAGACTAGTATAAAAGTCTCAAACCTGATTCGAATGGAAATCTACCCTTTTTTGAACAAATAGAAGGTTTATCAAGGTCTAAATATAGTTTTTAACCTATTAGGTGAAAGATAATCGCATCTTTAAACCAATGGAAACTTTGGTCAAAAAAGTTTGACCAAGTTTGACCAAAGTTGAATAGACTAGTATAAAGGTCTAAAACCCGATTCGAATGGAAATCTACCCTTTTTTGAACAAAGAGAAGGTTTATAAAGGTCTAAATATAATTTTTAACCTATTAGGAGAAAGATAATTGTATCTTTTGACCAATGGAAACTTTGGTCAAACAAGCTTGACCAAGTTTGACCAAAGATTAATAGACTAGTATAAAGGTCAAAAACCTGATTCGAATGGAAATCTTCCCTTTTTTTAACCAATAGAAGGCTTATAAAGGTCTAAATATAGTTTTTAAACTATTAGGAGAAATATAATCGCATCTTTAAACCAATGGAAACTTTGGTAAAACAAGCTTGACCAAGTTTGACCAAAGTTTAATAGACTAGTATAAAAGTCTCAAACCTGATTCGAATGGAAATCTACCCTTTTTTGAACAAATAGAAGGTTTATAAAGGTCTAAATATAGTTTTTAACCTATTAGGTGAAAGATAATCGCATCTTTAAACCAATGGAAACATTGGTCAAACAAGCTTGACCAAGTTTGACCAAAGTTTAATAGACTAGCATAAAAGTCTCAAACCTGATTCGAATGGAAATCTCCCCTTTTTTGAACAAATAGAAGATTTATAAAGGTCTAAATATAGTTTTTAACCTATTAGGAGAATGATAATAGAATCTTTAAACCAATGGAAACTTTGGTAAAACAAGCTTGACCAAGTTTGACCAAAGTTTAATAGACTAGTATAAAGGTCTAAAAACCGATTCGAATGGAAATCTACCCTTTTTTCAACAAATAGAAGGTTTATAAAGGTCTAAATATAGTTTTTAACCTATTAGGTGAAATATAATCGCATCTTTAAACCAATGGAAACTTTGGTCAAAAAAGTTTGACCAAGTTTGACCAAAGTTTAATAGACTTGTATAAAGGTCTAAAACCCGATTCGAATGGAAATCTACCCTTTTTTGAACAAAGAGAAGGTTTATAAAGGTCTAAATATAATTTTTAACCTATTAGGAGAAAGATAATTGTATCTTTTGACCAATGGAAACTTTGGTCAAACAAACTTGACCAAGTTTGACCAAAGATTAATAGACTAGTATAAAGGTCAAAAACCTGATTCGAATGGAAATCTTCCCTTTTTTGAACCAATAGAAGGCTTATAAAGGTCTAAATATAGTTTTTAAACTATTAGGAGAAATATAATCGCATCTTTAAACCAATGGAAACTTTGGTAAAACAAGCTTGACCAAGTTTGACCAAAGTTTAATAGACTAGTATAAAAGTCTCAAACCTGATTCGAATGGAAATCTACCCTTTTTTAAACAAATAGAAGGTTTATAATGGTCTAAATATAGTTTTTAACCTATTAGGTGAAAGATAATCGCATCTTTAAACCGATGGAAACTTTGGTCAAACAACCTTGACCAAGTTTGACCAAAGTTTAATATACTAGTATAAAAGTCTCAAACCTGGTTCGAATGGAAATCTACCCTTTTTTGAACAAATAGAAGGTTTATAAAGGTCTAAATATAGTTTTTAACCTATTAGGAGAAAGATAATCGCATCTTTAAACCAATGGAAACTTTGGTCAAAAATGTTTGACCAAGTTTTACCAAAGTTTAATAGACTAGTATAAAGGTCTAACACCCGATTCGAATGGAAATCTACCCTTTTTTGAACAAATAGAAGGTTTATAAAGGTCTAAATATAGTTTTTAACCTATTAGGTGAAAGATAATCGCATCTTTAAACCAATGGAAACTTTGGTCAAAAAAGTTTGACCAAGTTTGACCAAAGTTTAATAGACTAGTATAAAGGTCTAAAACCCGATTCGAATGGAAATCTACCTTTTTTTGAACAAAGAGAAGGTTTATAAAGGTCTAAATATAATTTTTAACCTATTAGGAGAAAGATAATTGTAACTTTTGACCAATGGAAATTTTGGTCAAACAAGCTTGACCAAGTTTGACCAAAGATTAATGGACTAGTATAAAGGTCAAAAACCTGATTCGAATGGAAATCTTCCCTTTTTTGAACCAATAGAAGGTTTATAAAGGTCTAAATATAGTTTTTAAACTATTAGGAGAAATATAATCGCATCTTTAAACCAATGGAAACTTTGGTAAAACAAGCTTGACCAAGTTTGACCAAAATTTAATAGACTAGTATAAAAGTCTCAAACCTGATTCGAATGGAAATCTACCCTTTTTTGAACCAATAGAAGGTTTATAAAGGTCTAAATATAGTTTTTAACCTATTAAGTGAAAGATAATCGCATCTTTAAACCGATGGAAACTTTGGTCAAACAACCTTGACCAAGTTTGACCAAAGTTTAATAGACTAGTATAAAAGTCTCAAACCTGATTCGAATGGAAATCTACCCTTTTTTGAACAAATAGAAGGTTTATCAAGGTCTAAATATAGTTTTTAATCTATTAGGAGAAAGATAATCGCATCTTTAAACCAATGGAAACTTTGGTCTAACAAGCTTGACCAAGTTTGACCAAAGTTTAATAGACTAGTATAAAGGTCTAAAAACCGATTCGAATGGAAATCTACCCTTTTTTGAACAAATAGAAGGTTTATAAAGGTCTAAATATAGTTTTTAACCTATTACGTGAAAGATAATCGCATCTTTAAACCGATGGAAACTTTGGTCAAACAACCTTGACCAAGTTTGACCAAAGTTTAATAGACTAGTATAAAAGTCTCAAACCTGATTCGAATGGAAATCTACCCTTTTTTGAACAAATAGAAGGTTTATCAAGGTCTAAATATAGTTTTTAATCTATTAGGAGAAAGATAATCGAATCTTTAAACCAATGGAAACTTTGGTAAAACAAGCTTGACCAAGTTTGACCAATGTTTAATAGACTAGTATAAAGGTCTAAAAACCGATTCGAATGGAAATCTACCCTTTTTTGAACAAATAGAAGGTTTATAAAGGTCTAAATATAGATTTTAACCTATTAGGTGAAAGATAATCGCATCTTTAAACCAATGGAAACTTTGGTCAAAAAAGTTTGACCAAGTTTGACCAAAGTTTAATAGACTAGTATAAAGGTCTAAAACCCGATTCGAATGGAAAGCTACCCTTTTTTGAACAATGAGAAGGTTTATAAAGGTCTAAATATAATTTTTAACCTATTAGGAGAAAGATAATTGTATCTTTTGACCAATGGAAACTTTGGTCAAACAAGCTTGACCAAGTTTGACCAAAGATTAATAGACTAGTATAAAGGTCAAAAACCTGATTCGAATGGAAATCTTCCCTTTTTTGAACCAATAGAAGGCTTATAAAGGTCTAAATATAGTTTTTAAACTATTAGGAGAAATATAATCGCATCTTTAAACCAATGGAAACTTTGGTAAAACAAGCTTGACCATGTTTGACCAAAGTTTAATAGACTAGTATAAAGGTCTAAACCCCAATTCGAATGGAAATCTACCCTTTTTTGAACCAATAGAAGGTTTATAAAGGTCTAAATATAGTTTTTAACCTATTAGGTGAAAGATAATCGCATCTTTAAACCGATGGAAACTTTGGTCAAACAACCTTGACCAAGTTTGACCAAAGTTTAATAGACTAGTATAAAAGTCTCAAACCTGATTCGAATGGAAATCTACCCTTTTTTGAACAAATAGAAGGTTTATCAAGGTCTAAATATAGTTTTTAATCTATTAGGAGAAAGATAATCGCATCTTTAAACCAATGGAAACTTTGGTCTAACAAGCTTGACCAAGTTTGACCAAAGTTTAATAGACTAGTATAAAAGTCTCAAACCTGATTCGAATGGAAATCTACCCTTTTTTGAACAAATAGAAGGTTTATAAAGGTCTAAATATAGTTTTTAACCTATTAGGTGAAAGATAATCGCATCTTTAAACCAATGGAAACATTGGTCAAACAAGCTTGACCAAGTTTGACCAAAGTTTAATAGACTAGCATAAAAGTCTCAAACCTGATTCGAATGGAAATCTACCCTTTTTTGAACAAATAGAAGATTTATAAAGGTCTAAATATAGTTTTTAACCTATTAGGAGAATGATAATCGAATCTTTAAACCAATGGAAACTTTGGTAAAACAAGCTTGACCAAGTTTGACCAAAGTTTAATAGACTAGTATAAAGGTCTAAAAACCGATTCGAATGGAAATCTACCCTTTTTTCAACAAATAGAAGGTTTATAAAGGTCTAAATATAGTTTTTAACCTATTAGGTGAAACATAATCGCATCTTTAAACCAATGGAAACTTTGGTCAAAAAAGTTTGACCAAGTTTGACCAAAGTTTAATAGACTTGTATAAAGGTCTAAAACCCGATTCGAATGGAAATCTACCCTTTTTTGAACAAAGAGAAGGTTTATAAAGGTCTAAATATAATTTTTAACCTATTAGGAGAAAGATAATTGTATCTTTTGACCAATGGAAACTTTGGTCAAACAAACTTGACCAAGTTTGACCAAAGATTAATAGACTAGTATAAAGGTCAAAAACCTGATTCGAATGGAAATCTTCCCTTTTTTGAACCAATAGAAGGCTTATAAAGGTCTAAATATAGTTTTTAAACTATTAGGAGAAATATAATCGCATCTTTAAACCAATGGAAACTTTGGTAAAACAAGCTTGACCAAGTTTGACCAAAGTTTAATAGACTAGTATAAAAGTCTCAAACCTGATTCGAATGGAAATCTACCCTTTTTTAAACAAATAGAAGGTTTATAATGGTCTAAATATAGTTTTTAACCTATTAGGTGAAAGATAATCGCATCTTTAAACCGATGGAAACTTTGGTCAAACAACCTTGACCAAGTTTGACCAAAGTTTAATATACTAGTATAAAAGTCTCAAACCTGGTTCGAATGGAAATCTACCCTTTTTTGAACAAATAGAAGGTTTATAAAGGTCTAAATATAGTTTTTAACCTATTAGGAGAAAGATAATCGCATCTTTAAACCAATGGAAACTTTGGTCAAAAATGTTTGACCAAGTTTTACCAAAGTTTAATAGACTAGTATAAAGGTCTAACACCCGATTCGAATGGAAATCTACCCTTTTTTGAACAAATAGAAGGTTTATAAAGGTCTAAATATAGTTTTTAACCTATTAGGTGAAAGATAATCGCATCTTTAAACCAATGGAAACTTTGGTCAAAAAAGTTTGACCAAGTTTGACCAAAGTTTAATAGACTAGTATAAAGGTCTAAAACCCGATTCGAATGGAAATCTACCTTTTTTTGAACAAAGAGAAGGTTTATAAAGGTCTAAATATAATTTTTAACCTATTAGGAGAAAGATAATTGTAACTTTTGACCAATGGAAATTTTGGTCAAACAAGCTTGACCAAGTTTGACCAAAGATTAATGGACTAGTATAAAGGTCAAAAACCTGATTCGAATGGAAATCTTCCATTTATTGAACCAATAGAAGGCTTATAAAGGTCTAAATATAGTTTTTAAACTATTAGGAGAAATATAATCGCATCTTTAAACCAATGGAAACTTTGGTAAAACAAGCTTGACCAAGTTTGACCAAAGTTTAATAGACTAGTATAAAAGTCTCAAACCTGATTCGAATGGAAATCTACCCTTTTTTGAACAAATAGAAGGTTTATAAAGGTCTAAATATAGTTTTTAACCTATTAGGTGAAAGATAATCGCATCTTTAAACCAATGGAAACATTGGTCAAACAAGCTTGACCAAATTTGACCAAAGTTTGATAGACTAGCATAAAAGTCTCAAACCTGATTCGAATGGAAATCTACCCTTTTTTGAACAAATAGAAGATTTATAAAGGTCTAAATATAGTTTTTAACCTATTAGGAGAATGATAATCGAATCTTTAAACCAATGGAAACTTTGGTAAAACAAGCTTGACCAAGTTTGACCAAAGTTTAATAGACTAGTATAAAGGTCTAAAAACCGATTCGAATGGAAATCTACCCTTTTTTCAACAAATAGAAGGTTTATAAAGGTCTAAATATAGTTTTTAACCTATTAGGTGAAACATAATCGCATCTTTAAACCAATGGAAACTTTGGTCAAAAAAGTTTGACCAAGTTTGACCAAAGTTTAATAGACTTGTATAAAGGTCTAAAACCCGATTCGAATGGAAATCTACCCTTTTTTGAACAAAGAGAAGGTTTATAAAGGTCTAAATATAATTTTTAACCTATTAGGAGAAAGATAATTGTATCTTTTGACCAATGGAAACTTTGGTCAAACAAACTTGACCAAGTTTGACCAAAGATTAATAGACTAGTATAAAGGTCAAAAACCTGATTCGAATGCAAATCTTCCCTTTTTTGAACCAATAGAAGGCTTATAAAGGTCTAAATATAGTTTTTAAACTATTAGGAGAAATATAATCGCATCTTTAAACCAATGGAAACTTTGGTAAAACAAGCTTGACCAAGTTTGACCAAAGTTTAATAGACTAGTATAAAAGTCTCAAACCTGATTCGAATGGAAATCTACCCTTTTTTAAACAAATAGAAGGTTTATAATGGTCTAAATATAGTTTTTAACCTATTAGGTGAAAGATAATCGCATCTTTAAACCGATGGAAACTTTGGTCAAACAACCTTGACCAAGTTTGACCAAAGTTTAATATACTAGTATAAAAGTCTCAAACCTGGTTCGAATCGAAATCTACCCTTTTTTGAACAAATAGAAGGTTTATAAAGGTCTAAATATAGTTTTTAACCTATTAGGAGAAAGATAATCGCATCTTTAAACCAATGGAAACTTTGGTCAAAAATGTTTGACCAAGTTTTACCAAAGTTTAATAGACTAGTATAAAGGTCTAACACCCGATTCGAATGGAAATCTACCCTTTTTTGAACAAATAGAAGGTTTATAAAGGTCTAAATATAGTTTTTAACCTATTAGGTGAAAGATAATCGCATCTTTAAACCAATGGAAACTTTGGTCAAAAAAGTTTGACCAAGTTTGACCAAAGTTTAATAGACTAGTATAAAGGTCTAAAACCCGATTCGAATGGAAATCTACCTTTTTTTGAACAAAGAGAAGGTTTATAAAGGTCTAAATATAATTTTTAACCTATTAGGAGAAAGATAATTGTAACTTTTGACCAATGGAAATTTTGGTCAAACAAGCTTGACCAAGTTTGACCAAAGATTAATGGACTAGTATAAAGGTCAAAAACCTGATTCGAATGGAAATCTTCCCTTTTTTGAACCAATAGAAGGCTTATAAAGGTCTAAATATAGTTTTTAAACTATTAGGAGAAATATAATCGCATCTTTAAACCAATGGAAACTTTGGTAAAACAAGCTTGACCAAGTTTGACCAAAATTTAATAGACTAGTATAAAAGTCTCAAACCTGATTCGAATGGAAATCTACCCTTTTTTGAACCAATAGAAGGTTTATAAAGGTCTAAATATAGTTTTTAACCTATTAAGTGAAAGATAATCGCATCTTTAAACCGATGGAAACTTTGGTCAAACAACCTTGACCAAGTTTGACCAAAGTTTAATAGACTAGTATAAAAGTCTCAAACCTGATTCGAATGGAAATCTACCCTTTTTTGAACAAATAGAAGGTTTATCAAGGTCTAAATATAGTTTTTAATCTATTAGGAGAAAGATAATCGCATCTTTAAACCAATGGAAACTTTGGTCTAACAAGCTTGACCAAGTTTGACCAAAGTTTAATAGACTAGTATAAAGGTCTAAAAACCGATTCGAATGGAAATCTACCCTTTTTTGAACAAATAGAAGGTTTATAAAGGTCTAAATATAGTTTTTAACCTATTAGATGAAAGATAATCGCATCTTTAAACCAATGGAAACTTTGGTCAAACAAGCTTGACCAAGTTTGACCAAAGTTTAATAGACTAGCATAAAGGTCTCAAACTTGATTCGAATGGAAATCTACCGTTTTTTAAACAAAAAGAAGGTTTATAAAGGTCTAAATATAGTTTTTAACCTATTAGGAGAAAGATAATCGAATCTTTAAACCAATGGAAACTTTGGTAAAACAAGCTTGACCAAGTTTGACCAATGTTTAATAGACTAGTATAAAGGTCTAAAAACCGATTCGAATGGAAATCTACCCTTTTTTGAACAAATAGAAGGTTTATAAAGGTCAAAATATAGATTTTAACCTATTAGGTGAAAGATAATCGCATCTTTAAACCAATGGAAACTTTGGTCAAAAAAGTTTGACCAAGTTTGACCAAAGTTTAATAGACTAGTATAAAGGTCTAAAACCCGATTCGAATGGAAAGCTACCCTTTTTTGAACAATGAGAAGGTTTATAAAGGTCTAAATATAATTTTTAACCTATTAGGAGAAAGATAATTGTATCTTTTGACCAATGGAAACTTTGGTCAAACAAGCTTGACCAAGTTTGACCAAAGATTAATAGACTAGTATAAAGGTCAAAAACCTGATTCGAATGGAAATCTTCCCTTTTTTGAACCAATAGAAGGCTTATAAAGGTCTAAATATAGTTTTTAAACTATTAGGAGAAATATAATCGCATCTTTAAACCAATGGAAACTTTGGTAAAACAAGCTTGACCATGTTTGACCAAAGTTTAATAGACTAGTATAAAGGTCTAAACCCCAATTCGAATGGAAATCTACCCTTTTTTGAACCAATAGAAGGTTTATAAAGGTCTAAATATAGTTTTTAACCTATTAGGTGAAAGATAATCGCATCTTTAAACCGATGGAAACTTTGGTCAAACAACCTTGACCAAGTTTGACCAAAGTTTAATATACTAGTATAAAAGTCTCAAACCTGGTTCGAATGGAAATCTACGCTTTTTTGAACCAATAGAAGGTTTATAAAGGTCTAAATATAGTTTTTAACCTATTAAGTGAAAGATAATCGCATCTTTAAACCGATGGAAACTTTGGTCAAACAACCTTGACCAAGTTTGACCAAAGTTTAATAGACTAGTATAAAAGTCTCAAACCTGATTCGAATGGAAATCTACCCTTTTTTGAACAAATAGAAGGTTTATCAAGGTCTAAATATAGTTTTTAATCTATTAGGAGAAAGATAATCGCATCTTTAAACCAATGGAAACTTTGGTCTAACAAGCTTGACCAAGTTTGACCAAAGTTTAATAGACTAGTATAAAGGTCTAAAAACCGATTCGAATGGAAATCTACCCTTTTTTGAACAAATAGAAGGTTTATAAAGGTCTAAATATAGTTTTTAACCTATTAGATGAAAGATAATCGCATCTTTAAACCAATGGAAACTTTGGTCAAACAAGCTTGACCAAGTTTGACCAAAGTTTAATAGACTAGTATAAAGGTCTCAAACTTGATTCGAATGGAAATCTACCGTTTTTTAAACAAAAAGAAGGTTTATAAAGGTCTAAATATAGTTTTTAACCTATTAGGAGAAAGATAATCGAATCTTTAAACCAATGGAAACTTTGGTAAAACAAGCTTGACCAAGTTTGACCAATGTTTAATAGACTAGTATAAAGGTCTAAAAACCGATTCGAATGGAAATCTACCCTTTTTTGAACAAATAGAAGGTTTATAAAGGTCTAAATATAGATTTTAACCTATTAGGTGAAAGATAATCGCATCTTTAAACCAATGGAAACTTTGGTCAAAAAAGTTTGACCAAGTTTGACCAAAGTTTAATAGACTAGTATAAAGGTCTAAAACCCGATTCGAAAGGAAAGCTACCCTTTTTTGAACAATGAGAAGGTTTATAAAGGTCTAAATATAATTTTTAACCTATTAGGAGAAAGATAATTGTATCTTTTGACCAATGGAAACTTTGGTCAAACAAGCTTGACCAAGTTTGACCAAAGATTAATAGACTAGTATAAAGGTCAAAAACCTGATTCGAATGGAAATCTTCCCTTTTTTGAACCAATAGAAGGCTTATAAAGGTCTAAATATAGTTTTTAAACTATTAGGAGAAATATAATCGCATCTTTAAACCAATGGAAACTTTGGTAAAACAAGCTTGACCATGTTTGACCAAAGTTTAATAGACTAGTATAAAGGTCTAAACCCCAATTCGAATGGAAATCTACCCTTTTTTGAACCAATAGAAGGTTTATAAAGGTCTAAATATAGTTTTTAACCTATTAGGTGAAAGATAATCGCATCTTTAAACCGATGGAAACTTTGGTCAAACAACCTTGACCAAGTTTGACCAAAGTTTAATATACTAGTATAAAAGTCTCAAACCTGGTTCGAATGGAAATCTACCCTTTTTCGAACAAATAGAAGGTTTATAAAGGTCTAAATATAGTTTTTAACCTATTAGGAGAAAGATAATCGCATCTTTAAACCAATGGAAACTTTGGTAAAACAAGCTTGACCAAGTTTGACCAAAGTTTAATAGACTAGTATAAAGGTCTAAAAACCGATTCGAATGGAAATCTACCATTTTTTGAACAAATAGAAGGTTTATAAAAGTCTAAATATAGTTTTTAACCTATTAGGTGAAAGATAATCGCATCTTTAAACCAATGGAAACTTTGGTCAAACAAGCTTGACCAAGTTTGACCAAAGTTTAATAGACTAGCATAAAGGTCTCAAACTTGATTCGAATGGAAATCTACCGTTTTTTAAACAAAAAGAAGGTTTATAAAGGTCTAAATATAGTTTTTAACCTATTAGGAGAAAGATAATCGAATCTTTAAACCAATGGAAACTTTGGTAAAACAAGCTTGACCAAGTTTGACCAATGTTTAATATACTAGGATAAAGGTCTAAAAACCGATTCGAATGGAAATCTACCCTTTTTTGAACAAATAGAAGGTTTATAAAGGTCTAAATATAGATTTTAACCTATTAGGTGAAAGATAATCGCATCTTTAAACCAATGGAAACTTTGGTCAAAAAAGTTTGACCAAGTTTGACCAAAGTTTAATAGACTAGTATAAAGGTCTAAAACCCGATTCGAATGGAAAGCTACCCTTTTTTGAACAATGAGAAGGTTTATAAAGGTCTAAATATAATTTTTAACCTATTAGGAGAAAGATAATTGTATCTTTTGACCAATGGAAACTTTGGTCAAACAAGCTTGACCAAGTTTGACCAAAGATTAATAGACTAGTATAAAGGTCAAAAACCTGATTCGAATGGAAATCTTCCCTTTTTTGAACCAATAGAAGGCTTATAAAGGTCTAAATATAGTTTTTAAACTATTAGGAGAAATATAATCGCATCTTTAAACCAATGGAAACTTTGGTAAAACAAGCTTGACCATGTTTGACCAAAGTTTAATAGACTAGTATAAAGGTCTAAACCCCAATTCGAATGGAAATCTACCCTTTTTTGAACCAATAGAAGGTTTATAAAGGTCTAAATATAGTTTTTAACCTATTAGGTGAAAGATAATCGCATCTTTAAACCGATGGAAACTTTGGTCAAACAACCTTGACCAAGTTTGACCAAAGTTTAATATACTAGTATAAAAGTCTCAAACCTGGTTCGAATGGAAATCTACGCTTTTTTGAACCAATAGAAGGTTTATAAAGGTCTAAATATAGTTTTTAACCTATTAAGTGAAAGATAATCGCATCTTTAAACCGATGGAAACTTTGGTCAAACAACCTTGACCAAGTTTGACCAAAGTTTAATAGACTAGTATAAAAGTCTCAAACCTGATTCGAATGGAAATCTACCCTTTTTTGAACAAATAGAAGGTTTATCAAGGTCTAAATATAGTTTTTAATCTATTAGGAGAAAGATAATCGCATCTTTAAACCAATGGAAACTTTGGTCTAACAAGCTTGACCAAGTTTGACCAAAGTTTAATAGACTAGTATAAAGGTCTAAAAACCGATTCGAATGGAAATCTACCCTTTTTTGAACAAATAGAAGGTTTATAAAGGTCTAAATATAGTTTTTAACCTATTAGATGAAAGATAATCGCATCTTTAAACCAATGGAAACTTTGGTCAAACAAGCTTGACCAAGTTTGACCAAAGTTTAATAGACTAGCATAAAGGTCTCAAACTTGATTCGAATGGAAATCTACCGTTTTTTAAACAAAAAGAAGGTTTATAAAGGTCTAAATATAGTTTTTAACCTATTAGGAGAAAGATAATCGAATCTTTAAACCAATGGAAACTTTGGTAAAACAAGCTTGACCAAGTTTGACCAATGTTTAATAGACTAGTATAAAGGTCTAAAAACCGATTCGAATGGAAATCTACCCTTTTTTGAACAAATAGAAGGTTTATAAAGGTCTAAATATAGATTTTAACCTATTAGGTGAAAGATAATCGCATCTTTAAACCAATGGAAACTTTGGTCAAAAAAGTTTGACCAAGTTTGACCAAAGTTTAATAGACTAGTATAAAGGTCTAAAACCCGATTCGAAAGGAAAGCTACCCTTTTTTGAACAATGAGAAGGTTTATAAAGGTCTAAATATAATTTTTAACCTATTAGGAGAAAGATAATTGTATCTTTTGACCAATGGAAACTTTGGTCAAACAAGCTTGACCAAGTTTGACCAAAGATTAATAGACTAGTATAAAGGTCAAAAACCTGATTCGAATGGAAATCTTCCCTTTTTTGAACCAATAGAAGGCTTATAAAGGTCTAAATATAGTTTTTAAACTATTAGGAGAAATATAATCGCATCTTTAAACCAATGGAAACTTTGGTAAAACAAGCTTGACCATGTTTGACCAAAGTTTAATAGACTAGTATAAAGGTCTAAACCCCAATTCGAATGGAAATCTACCCTTTTTTGAACCAATAGAAGGTTTATAAAGGTCTAAATATAGTTTTTAACCTATTAGGTGAAAGATAATCGCATCTTTAAACCGATGGAAACTTTGGTCAAACAACCTTGACCAAGTTTGACCAAAGTTTAATATACTAGTATAAAAGTCTCAAACCTGGTTCGAATGGAAATCTACCCTTTTTCGAACAAATAGAAGGTTTATAAAGGTCTAAATATAGTTTTTAACCTATTAGGAGAAAGATAATCGCATCTTTAAACCAATGGAAACTTTGGTAAAACAAGCTTGACCAAGTTTGACCAAAGTTTAATAGACTAGTATAAAGGTCTAAAAACCGATTCGAATGGAAATCTACCCTTTTTTGAACAAATAGAAGGTTTATAAAAGTCTAAATATAGTTTTTAACCTATTAGGTGAAAGATAATCGCATCTTTAAACCAATGGAAACTTTGGTCAAACAAGCTTGACCAAGTTTGACCAAAGTTTAATAGACTAGCATAAAGGTCTCAAACTTGATTCGAATGGAAATCTACCCTTTTTTAAACAAAAAGAAGGTTTATAAAGGTCTAAATATAGTTTTTAACCTATTAGGAGAAAGATAATTGCATCTTTAAACCAATGGAAACTTTGGTAAAACAAGCTTGACCAAGTTTGACCAAAGTTTAATAGACAAGTATAAAGGTCTAAAACCCGATTCGAATGGAAAGCTACCCTTTTTTGAACAATGAGAAGGTTTATAAAGGTCTAAATATAATTTTTAACCTATTAGGAGAAAGATAATTGTATCTTTTGACCAATGGAAACTTTGGTCAAACAAGCTTGACCAAGTTTGACCAAAGATTAATAGACTAGTATAAAGGTCAAAAACCTGATTCGAATGGAAATCTTCCCTTTTTTGAACCAATAGAAGGCTTATAAAGGTCTAAATATAGTTTTTAAACTATTAGGAGAAATATAATCGCATCTTTAAACCAATGGAAACTTTGGTAAAACAAGCTTGACCATGTTTGACCAAAGTTTAATAGACTAGTATAAATGTCTAAACCCCAATTCGAATGGAAATCTACCCTTTTTTGAACCAATAGAAGGTTTATAAAGATCTAAATATAGTTTTTAACCTATTAGGTGAAAGATAATCACATCTTTAAACCGATGGAAACTTTGGTCAAACAACCTTGACCAAGTTTGACCAAAGTTTAATATACTAGTATAAAAGTCTCAAACCTGGTTCGAATGGAAATCTACCCTTTTTTGAACAAATAGAAGGTTTATAAAGGTCTAAATATAGTTTTTAACCTATTAGGAGAAAGATAATCGCATCTTTAAACCAATGGAAACTTTGGTAAAACAAGCTTGACCAAGTTTGACCAAAGTTTAATAGACTAGTATAAAGGTCTAAAAACCGATTCGAATGGAAATCTACCCTTTTTTGAACAAATAGAAGGTTTATAAAAGTCTAAATATAGTTTTTAACCTATTAGGTGAAAGATAATCGCATCTTTAAACCAATGGAAACTTTGGTCAAACAAGCTTGACCAAGTTTGACCAAAGTTTAATAGACTAGCATAAAGGTCTCAAACTTGATTCGAATGGAAATCTACCCTTTTTTAAACAAAAAGAAGGTTTATAAAGGTCTAAATATAGTTTTTAACCTATTAGGAGAAAGATAATTGCATCTTTAAACCAATGGAAACTTTGGTAAAACAAGCTTGACCAAGTTTGACCAAAGTTTAATAGACAAGTATAAAGGTCTAAAACCCGATTCGAATGGAAAGCTACCCTTTTTTGAACAATGAGAAGGTTTATAAAGGTCTAAATATAATTTTTAACCTATTAGGAGAAAGATAATTGTATCTTTTGACCAATGGAAACTTTGGTCAAACAAGCTTGACCAAGTTTGACCAAAGATTAATAGACTAGTATAAAGGTCAAAAACCTGATTCGAATGGAAATCTTCCCTTTTTTGAACCAATAGAAGGCTTATAAAGGTCTAAATATAGTTTTTAAACTATTAGGAGAAATATAATCGCATCTTTAAACCAATGGAAACTTTGGTAAAACAAGCTTGACCATGTTTGACCAAAGTTTAATAGACTAGTATAAATGTCTAAACCCCAATTCGAATGGAAATCTACCCTTTTTTGAACCAATAGAAGGTTTATAAAGGTCTAAATATAGTTTTTAACCTATTAGGTGAAAGATAATCACATCTTTAAACCGATGGAAACTTTGGTCAAACAACCTTGACCAAGTTTGACCAAAGTTTAATATACTAGTATAAAAGTCTCAAACCTGGTTCGAATGGAAATCTACCCTTTTTTGAACAAATAGAAGGTTTATAAAGGTCTAAATATAGTTTTTAACCTATTAGGAGAAAGATAATCGCATCTTTAAACCAATGGAAACTTTGGTAAAACAAGCTTGACCAAGTTTGACCAAAGTTTAATAGACTAGTATAAAGGTCTAAAAACCGATTCGAATGGAAATCTACCCTTTTTTGAACAAATAGAAGGTTTATAAAGGTCTAAATATAGTTTTTAACCTATTAGGTGAAAGATAATCACATCTTTAAACCAATGGAAACTTTGGTCAAACAAGCTTGACCAAGTTTGACCAAAGTTTAATAGACTAGCATAATGGTCTCAAACTTGATTCGAATGGAAATCTACCCTTTTTTAAACAAAAAGAAGGTTTATAAAGGTCTAAATATAGTTTTTAACCTATTAGGAGAAAGATAATCGCATCTTTAAACCAATGGAAACTTTAGTAAAACAAGCTTGACCAAGTTTGACCAAAGTTTAATAGACTAGTATAAAGGTCTAAAACCCGATTCGAATGGAAAGCTACCCTTTTTTGAACAATGAGAAGGTTTATAAAGGTCTAAATATAATTTTTAACCTATTAGGAGAAAGATAATTGTATCTTTTGACCGATGGAAACTTTGGTCAAACAAGCTTGACCAAGTTTGACCAAAGATTAATAGACTAGTATAAAGGTCAAAAACCTGATTCGAATGGAAATCTTCCCTTTTTTGAACCAATAGAAGGCTTATAAAGGTCTAAATATAGTTTTTAAACTATTAGGAGAAATATAATCGCATCTTTAAACCAATGGAAACTTTGGCAAAACAAGCTTGACCATGTTTGACCAAAGTTTAATAGACTAGTATAAAGGTCTAAACCCCAATTCGAATGGAAATCTACCCTTTTTTGAACCAATAGAAGGTTTATAAAGGTCTAAATATAGTTTTTAACCTATTAGGTGAAAGATAATCGCATCTTTAAACCGATGGAAACTTTGGTCAAACAACCTTGACCAAGTTTGACCAAAGTTTAATATAATAGTATAAAAGTCTCAAACCTGGTTCCAATGGAAATCTACCCTTTTTTGAACAAATAGAAGGTTTATAAAGGTCTAAAATAGTTTTTAACCTATTAGGAGAAAGATAATCGCATCTTTAAACCAATGGAAACTTTGGTAAAACAAGGTTGACCAAGTTTGACCAAAGTTTAATAGACTAGTATAAAGGTCTAAAAACCGATTCGAATGGAAATCTACCCTTTTTTGAACAAATAGAAGGTTTATAAAAGTCTAAATATAGTTTTTAACCTATTAGGTGAAAGATAATCGCATCTTTAAACCAATGGAAACTTTGGTCAAACAAGCTTGACCAAGTTTGACCAAAGTTTAATAGACTAGCATAAAGGTCTCAAACTTGATTCGAATGGAAATCTACCCTTTTTTAAACAAAAAGAAGGTTTATAAAGGTCTAAATATAGTTTTTAACCTATTAGGAGAAAGATAATTGCATCTTTAAACCAATGGAAACTTTGGTAAAACAAGCTTGACCAAGTTTGACCAAAGTTTAATAGACAAGTATAAAGGTCTAAAACCCGATTCGAATGGAAAGCTACCCTTTTTTGAACAATGAGAAGGTTTATAAAGGTCTAAATATAATTTTTAACCTATTAGGAGAAAGATAATTGTATCTTTTGACCAATGGAAACTTTGGTCAAACAAGCTTGACCAAGTTTGACCAAAGATTAATAGACTAGTATAAAGGTCAAAAACCTGATTCGAATGGAAATCTTCCCTTTTTTGAACCAATAGAAGGCTTATAAAGGTCTAAATATAGTTTTTAAACTATTAGGAGAAATATAATCGCATCTTTAAACCAATGGAAACTTTGGTAAAACAAGCTTGACCATGTTTGACCAAAGTTTAATAGACTAGTATAAATGTCTAAACCCCAATTCGAATGGAAATCTACCCTTTTTTGAACCAATAGAAGGTTTATAAAGGTCTAAATATAGTTTTTAACCTATTAGGTGAAAGATAATCACATCTTTAAACCGATGGAAACTTTGGTCAAACAACCTTGACCAAGTTTGACCAAAGTTTAATATACTAGTATAAAAGTCTCAAACCTGGTTCGAATGGAAATCTACCCTTTTTTGAACAAATAGAAGGTTTATAAAGGTCTAAATATAGTTTTTAACCTATTAGGAGAAAGATAATCGCATCTTTAAACCAATGGAAACTTTGGTAAAACAAGCTTGACCAAGTTTGACCAAAGTTTAATAGACTAGTATAAAGGTCTAAAAACCGATTCGAATGGAAATCTACCCTTTTTTGAACAAATAGAAGGTTTATAAAGGTCTAAATATAGTTTTTAACCTATTAGGTGAAAGATAATCAAATCTTTAAACCAATGGAAACTTTGGTCAAACAAGCTTGACCAAGTTTGACCAAAGTTTAATAGACTAGCATAATGGTCTCAAACTTGATTCGAATGGAAATCTACCCTTTTTTAAACAAAAAGAAGGTTTATAAAGGTCTAAATATAGTTTTTAACCTATTAGGAGAAAGATAATCGCATCTTTAAACCAATGGAAACTTTGGTAAAACAAGCTTGACCAAGTTTGACCAAAGTTTAATAGACTAGTATAAAGGTCTAAAACCCGATTCGAATGGAAAGCTACCCTTTTTTGAACAATGAGAAGGTTTATAAAGGTCTAAATATAATTTTTAACCTATTAGGAGAAAGATAATTGTATCTTTTGACCGATGGAAACTTTGGTCAAACAAGCTTGACCAAGTTTGACCAAAGATTAATAGACTAGTATAAAGGTCAAAAACCTGATTCGAATGGAAATCTTCCCTTTTTTGAACCAATAGAAGGCTTATAAAGGTCTAAATATAGTTTTTAAACTATTAGGAGAAATATAATCGCATCTTTAAACCAATGGAAACTTTGGCAAAACAAGCTTGACCATGTTTGACCAAAGTTTAATAGACTAGTATAAAGGTCTAAACCCCAATTCGAATGGAAATCTACCCTTTTTTGAACCAATAGAAGGTTTATAAAGGTCTAAATATAGTTTTTAACCTATTAGGTGAAAGATAATCGCATCTTTAAACCGATGGAAACTTTGGTCAAACAACCTTGACCAAGTTTGACCAAAGTTTAATATAATAGTATAAAAGTCTCAAACCTGGTTCCAATGGAAATCTACCCTTTTTTGAACAAATAGAAGGTTTATAAAGGTCTAAAATAGTTTTTAACCTATTAGGAGAAAGATAATCGCATCTTTAAACCAATGGAAACTTTGGTAAAACAAGCTTGACCAAGTTTGACCAAAGTTTAATAGACTAGTATAAAGGTCTAAAAACCGATTCGAATGGAAATCTACCCTTTTTTGAACAAATAGAAGGTTTATAAAGGTCTAAATATAGTTTTTAACCTATTAGGTGAAAGATAATCGCATCTTTAAACCAATGGAAACTTTGGTCAAACAAACTTGACCAAGTTTGACCAAAGTTTAATAGAGTAGCATAAAGGTCTCAAACTTGATTCGAATGGAAATCTACCCTTTTTTAAACAAAAAGAAGGTTTATAAAGGTCTAAATATAAATTTTAACCTATTAGGAGAAAGATAATCGCATCTTTAAACCAATGGAAACTTTGGTAAAACAAGCTTGACCAAGTTTGACCAAAGTTTAATAGACTAGTATAAAGGTCTAAAACCCGATTCGAATGGAAAGCTACCCTTTTTTGAACAATGAGAAGGTTTATAAAGGTCTAAATATAATTTTTAACCTATTAGGAGAAAGATAATTGTATCTTTTGACCAATGGAAACTTTGGTCAAACAAGCTTGACCAAGTTTGACCAAAGATTAATAGACTAGTATAAAGGTCAAAAACCTGATTCGAATGGAAATCTTCCCTTTTTTGAACCAATAGAAGGCTTATAAAGGTCTAAATATAGTTTTTAAACTATTAGGAGAAATATAATCGCATCTTTAAACCAATGGAAACTTTGGTAAAACAAGCTTGACCATGTTTGACCAAAGTTTAATAGACTAGTATAAAGGTCTAAACCCCAATTCGAATGGAAATCTACCCTTTTTTGAACCAATAGAAGGTTTATAAAGGTCTAAATATAGTTTTTAACCTATTAGGTGAAAGATAATCGCATCTTTAAACCGATGGAAACTTTGGTCAAACAACCTTGACCAAGTTTGACCAAAGTTTAATATAATAGTATAAAAGTCTCAAACCTGGTTCGAATGGAAATCTACCCTTTTTTGAACAAATAGAAGTTTTATAAAGGTCTAAATATAGTTTTTAACCTATTAGGAGAAAGATAATCGCATCTTTAAACCAATGGAAACTTTGGTAAAACAAGCTTGACCAAGTTTGACCAAAGTTTAATGGACTAGTATAAAGGTCTAAAAACCGATTCGAATGGAAATCTACCCTTTTTTGAACAAATAGAAGGTTTATAAAGGTCTAAATATAGTTTTTAACCTATTAGGTGAAAGATAATCACATCTTTAAACCAATGGAAACTTTGGTCAAACAAGCTTGACCAAGTTTGACCAAAGTTTAATAGACTAGCATAAAGGTCTCAAACTTGATTCGAATGGAAATCTACCCTTTTTTAAACAAAAAGAAGGTTTATAAAGGTCTAAATATAGTTTTTAACCTATTAGGAGAAAGATAATCGCATCTTTAAACCAATGGAAACTTTGGTAAAACAAGCTTGACCAAGTTTGACCAAAGTTTAATAGACTAGTATAAAGGTCTAAAACCCGATTCGAATGGAAAGCTACCCTTTTTTGAACAATGAGAAGGTTTATAAAGGTCTAAATATAATTTTTAACCTATTAGGAGAAAGATAATTGTATCTTTTGACCAATGGAAACTTTGGTCAAACAAGCTTGACCAAGTTTGACCAAAGATTAATAGACTAGTATAAAGGTCAAAAACCTGATTCGAATGGAAATCTACCCTTTTTTGAACCAATAGAAGGTTTATAAAGGTCTAAATATAGTTTTTAACCTATTAGGTGAAAGATAATCGCATCTTTAAACCGATGGAAACTTTGGTCAAACAACCTTGACCAAGTTTGACCAAAGTTTAATATAATAGTATAAAAGTCTCAAACCTGGTTCGAATGGAAACCTACCCTTTTTTGAACAAATAGAAGGTTTATAAAGGTCTAAATATAGTTTTTAACCTATTAGGAGAAAGATAATCGCATCTTTAAACCAATGGAAACTTTGGTAAAACAAGCTTGACCAAGTTTGACCAAAGTTTAATGGACTAGTATAAAGGTCTAAAAACCGATTCGAATGGAAATCTACCCTTTTTTGAACAAATAGAAGGTTTATAAAGGTCTAAATATAGTTTTTAACCTATTAGGTGAAAGATAATCACATCTTTAAACCAATGGAAACTTTGGTCAAACAAGCTTGACCAAGTTTGACCAAAGTTTAATAGACTAGCATAAAGGTCTCAAACTTGATTCGAATGGAAATCTACCCTTTTTTAAACAAAAAGAAGGTTTATAAAGGTCTAAATATAGTTTTTAACCTATTAGGAGAAAGATAATCGCATCTTTAAACCAATGGAAACTTTGGTAAAACAAGCTTGACCAAGTTTGACCAAAGTTTAATAGACTAGTATAAAGGTCTAAAACCCGATTCGAATGGAAAGCTACCCTTTTTTGAACAATGAGAAGGTTTATAAAGGTCTAAATATAATTTTTAACCTATTAGGAGAAAGATAATTGTATCTTTTGACCAATGGAAACTTTGGTCAAACAAGCTTGACCAAGTTTGACCAAAGATTAATAGACTAGTATAAAGGTCAAAAACCTGATTCGAATGGAAATCTTCCCTTTTTTGAACCAATAGAAGGCTTATAAAGGTCTAAATATAGTTTTTAAACTATTAGGAGAAATATAATCGCATCTTTAAACCAATGGAAACTTTGGCAAAACAAGCTTGACCATGTTTGACCAAAGTTTAATAGACTAGTATAAAGGTCTAAACCCCAATTCGAATGGAAATCTACCCTTTTTTGAACCAATAGAAGGTTTATAAAGTTCTAAATATAGTTTTTAACCTATTAGGTGAAAGATAATCGCATCTTTAAACCGATGGAAACTTTGGTCAAACAACCTTGACCAAGTTTGACCAAAGTTTAATATAATAGTATAAAAGTCTCAAACCTGGTTCCAATGGAAATCTACCCTTTTTTGAACAAATAGAAGGTTTATAAAGGTCTAAAATAGTTTTTAACCTATTAGGAGAAAGATAATCGCATCTTTAAACCAATGGAAACTTTGGTAAAATAAGCTTGACCAAGTTTGACCAAAGTTTAATAGACTAGTATAAAGGTCTAAAAACCGATTCGAATGGAAATCTACCCTTTTTTGAACAAATAGAAGGTTTATAAAGGTCTAAATATAGTTTTTAACCTATTAGGTGAAAGATAATCGCATCTTTAAACCAATGGAAACTTTGGTCAAACAAACTTGACCAAGTTTGACCAAAGTTTAATAGAGTAGCATAAAGGTCTCAAACTTGATTCGAATGGAAATCTACCCTTTTTTAAACAAAAAGAAGGTTTATAAAGGTCTAAATATAGTTTTTAACCTATTAGGAGAAAGATAATCGCATCTTTAAACCAATGGAAACTTTGGTAAAACAAGCTTGACCAAGTTTGACCAAAGTTTAATAGACTAGTATAAAGGTCTAAAACCCGATTCGAATGGAAAGCTACCCTTTTTTGAACAATGAGAAGGTTTATAAAGGTCTAAATATAATTTTTAACCTATTAGGAGAAAGATAATTGTATCTTTTGACCAATGGAAACTTTGGTCAAACAAGCTTGACCAAGTTTGACCAAAGATTAATAGACTAGTATAAAGGTCAAAAACCTGATTCGAATGGAAATCTTCCCTTTTTTGAACCAATAGAAGGCTTATAAAGGTCTAAATATAGTTTTTAAACTATTAGGAGAAATATAATCGCATCTTTAAACCAATGGAAACTTTGGTAAAACAAGCTTGACCATGTTTGACCAAAGTTTAATAGACTAGTATAAAGGTCTAAACCCCAATTCGAATGGAAATCTACCCTTTTTTGAACCAATAGAAGGTTTATAAAGGTCTAAATATAGTTTTTAACCTATTAGGTGAAAGATAATCGCATCTTTAAACCGATGGAAACTTTGGTCAAACAACCTTGACCAAGTTTGACCAAAGTTTAATATAATAGTATAAAAGTCTCAAACCTGGTTCCAATGGAAATCTACCCTTTTTTGAACAAATAGAAGGTTTATAAAGGTCTAAAATAGTTTTTAACCTATTAGGAGAAAGATAATCGCATCTTTAAACCAATGGAAACTTTGGTAAAACAAGCTTGACCAAGTTTGACCAAAGTTTAATAGACTAGTATAAAGGTCTAAAAACCGATTCGAATGGAAATCTACCCTTTTTTGAACAAATAGAAGGTTTATAAAGGTCTAAATATAGTTTTTAACCTATTAGGTGAAAGATAATCGCATCTTTAAACCAATGGAAACTTTGGTCAAACAAACTTGACCAAGTTTGACCAAAGTTTAATAGAGTAGCATAAAGGTCTCAAACTTGATTCGAATGGAAATCTACCCTTTTTTAAACAAAAAGAAGGTTTATAAAGGTCTAAATATAAATTTTAACCTATTAGGAGAAAGATAATCGCATCTTTAAACCAATGGAAACTTTGGTAAAACAAGCTTGACCAAGTTTGACCAAAGTTTAATAGACTAGTATAAAGGTCTAAAACCCGATTCGAATGGAAAGCTACCCTTTTTTGAACAATGAGAAGGTTTATAAAGGTCTAAATATAATTTTTAACCTATTAGGAGAAAGATAATTGTATCTTTTGACCAATGGAAACTTTGGTCAAACAAGCTTGACCAAGTTTGACCAAAGATTAATAGACTAGTATAAAGGTCAAAAACCTGATTCGAATGGAAATCTTCCCTTTTTTGAACCAATAGAAGGCTTATAAAGGTCTAAATATAGTTTTTAAACTATTAGGAGAAATATAATCGCATCTTTAAACCAATGGAAACTTTGGTAAAACAAGCTTGACCATGTTTGACCAAAGTTTAATAGACTAGTATAAAGGTCTAAACCCCAATTCGAATGGAAATCTACCCTTTTTTGAACCAATAGAAGGTTTATAAAGGTCTAAATATAGTTTTTAACCTATTAGGTGAAAGATAATCGCATCTTTAAACCGATGGAAACTTTGGTCAAACAACCTTGACCAAGTTTGACCAAAGTTTAATATAATAGTATAAAAGTCTCAAACCTGGTTCGAATGGAAATCTACCCTTTTTTGAACAAATAGAAGTTTTATAAAGGTCTAAATATAGTTTTTAACCTATTAGGAGAAAGATAATCGCATCTTTAAACCAATGGAAACTTTGGTAAAACAAGCTTGACCAAGTTTGACCAAAGTTTAATGGACTAGTATAAAGGTCTAAAAACCGATTCGAATGGAAATCTACCCTTTTTTGAACAAATAGAAGGTTTATAAAGGTCTAAATATAGTTTTTAACCTATTAGGTGAAAGATAATCACATCTTTAAACCAATGGAAACTTTGGTCAAACAAGCTTGACCAAGTTTGACCAAAGTTTAATAGACTAGCATAAAGGTCTCAAACTTGATTCGAATGGAAATCTACCCTTTTTTAAACAAAAAGAAGGTTTATAAAGGTCTAAATATAGTTTTTAACCTATTAGGAGAAAGATAATCGCATCTTTAAACCAATGGAAACTTTGGTAAAACAAGCTTGACCAAGTTTGACCAAAGTTTAATAGACTAGTATAAAGGTCTAAAACCCGATTCGAATGGAAAGCTACCCTTTTTTGAACAATGAGAAGGTTTATAAAGGTCTAAATATAATTTTTAACCTATTAGGAGAAAGATAATTGTATCTTTTGACCAATGGAAACTTTGGTCAAACAAGCTTGACCAAGTTTGACCAAAGATTAATAGACTAGTATAAAGGTCAAAAACCTGATTCGAATGGAAATCTACCCTTTTTTGAACCAATAGAAGGTTTATAAAGGTCTAAATATAGTTTTTAACCTATTAGGTGAAAGATAATCGCATCTTTAAACCGATGGAAACTTTGGTCAAACAACCTTGACCAAGTTTGACCAAAGTTTAATATAATAGTATAAAAGTCTCAAACCTGGTTCGAATGGAAACCTACCCTTTTTTGAACAAATAGAAGGTTTATAAAGGTCTAAATATAGTTTTTAACCTATTAGGAGAAAGATAATCGCATCTTTAAACCAATGGAAACTTTGGTAAAACAAGCTTGACCAAGTTTGACCAAAGTTTAATGGACTAGTATAAAGGTCTAAAAACCGATTCGAATGGAAATCTACCCTTTTTTGAACAAATAGAAGGTTTATAAAGGTCTAAATATAGTTTTTAACCTATTAGGTGAAAGATAATCACATCTTTAAACCAATGGAAACTTTGGTCAAACAAGCTTGACCAAGTTTGACCAAAGTTTAATAGACTAGCATAAAGGTCTCAAACTTGATTCGAATGGAAATCTACCCTTTTTTAAACAAAAAGAAGGTTTATAAAGGTCTAAATATAGTTTTTAACCTATTAGGAGAAAGATAATCGCATCTTTAAACCAATGGAAACTTTGGTAAAACAAGCTTGACCAAGTTTGACCAAAGTTTAATAGACTAGTATAAAGGTCTAAAACCCGATTCGAATGGAAAGCTACCCTTTTTTGAACAATGAGAAGGTTTATAAAGGTCTAAATATAATTTTTAACCTATTAGGAGAAAGATAATTGTATCTTTTGACCAATGGAAACTTTGGTCAAACAAGCTTGACCAAGTTTGACCAAAGATTAATAGACTAGTATAAAGGTCAAAAACCTGATTCGAATGGAAATCTTCCCTTTTTTGAACCAATAGAAGGCTTATAAAGGTCTAAATATAGTTTTTAAACTATTAGGAGAAATATAATCGCATCTTTAAACCAATGGAAACTTTGGTAAAACAAGCTTGACCATGTTTGACCAAAGTTTAATAGACTAGTATAAAGGTCTAAACCCAAATTCGAATGGAAATCTACCCTTTTTTGAACCAATAGAAGGTTTATAAAGGTCTAAATATAGTTTTTAACCTATTAGGTGAAAGATAATCGCATCTTTAAACCGATGGAAACTTTGGTTAAACAACCTTGACCAAGTTTGACCAAAGTTTAATATAATAGTATAAAAGTCTCAAACCTGGTTCCAATGGAAATCTACCCTTTTTTGAACAAATAGAAGGTTTATAAAGGTCTAAAATAGTTTTTAACCTATTAGGAGAAAGATAATCGCATCTTTAAACCAATGGAAACTTTGGTAAAACAAGCTTGACCAAGTTTGACCAAAGTTTAATAGACTAGTATAAAGGTCTAAAAACCGATTCGAATGGAAATCTACCCTTTTTTGAACAAATAGAAGGTTTATAAAGGTCTAAATATAGTTTTTAACCTATTAGGTGAAAGATAATCGCATCCTTAAACCAATGGAAACTTTGGTCAAACAAGCTTGACCAAGTTTGACCAAAGTTTAATAGAGTAGCATAAAGGTCTCAAACTTGATTCGAATGGAAATCTACCCTTTTTTAAACAAAAAGAAGGTTTATAAAGGTCTAAATATAGTTTTTAACCTATTAGGAGAAAGATAATCGCATCTTTAAACCAATGGAAACATTGGTAAAACAAGCTTGACCAAGTTTGACCAAAGTTTAATAGACTAGTATAAAGGTCTAAAACCCGATTCGAATGGAAAGCTACCCTTTTTTGAACAATGAGAAGGTTTATAAAGGTCTAAATATAATTTTTAACCTATTAGGAGAAAGATAATTGTATCTTTTGACCAATGGAAACTTTGGTCAAACAAGCTTGACCAAGTTTGACCAAAGATTAATAGACTAGTATAAAGGTCAAAAACCTGATTCGAATGGAAATCTTCCCTTTTTTGAACCAATAGAAGGCTTATAAAGGTCTAAATATAGTTTTTAAACTATTAGGAGAAATATAATCGCATCTTTAAACCAATGGAAACTTTGGTAAAACAAGCTTGACCATGTTTGACCAAAGTTTAATAGACTAGTATAAAGGTCTAAACCCCAATTCGAATGGAAATCTACCCTTTTTTGAACCAATAGAAGGTTTATAAAGGTCTAAATATAGTTTTTAACCTATTAGGTGAAAGATAATCGCATCTTTAAACCGATGGAAACTTTGGTCAAACAACCTTGACCAAGTTTGACCAAAGTTTAATATAAAAGTATAAAAGTCTCAAACCTGGTTCGAATGGAAATCTACCCTTTTTTGAAAAAATAGAAGGTTTATAAAGGTCTAAATATAGTTTTTAACCTATTAGGAGAAAGATAATCGCATCTTTAAACCAATGGAAACTTTGGTAAAACAAGCTTGACCAAGTTTGACCAAAGTTTAATGGACTAGTATAAAGGTCTAAAAACCGATTCGAATGGAAATCTACCCTTTTTTGAACAAATAGAAGGTTTATAAAGGTCTAAATATAGTTTTTAACCTATTAGGTGAAAGATAATCACATCTTTAAACCAATGGAAACTTTGGTCAAACAAGCTTGACCAAGTTTGACCAAAGTTTAATAGACTAGCATAAAGGTCTCAAACTTGATTCGAATGGAAATCTACCCTTTTTTAAACAAAAAGAAGGTTTATAAAGGTCTAAATATAGTTTTTAACCTATTAGGAGAAAGATAATCGCATCTTTCAACCAATGGAAACTTTGGTAAAACAAGCTTGACCAAGTTTGACCAAAGTTTAATAGACTAGTATAAAGGTCTAAAACCCGATTCGAAAGGAAAGCAACCCTTTTTTGAACAATGAGAAGGTTTATAAAGGTCTAAATATAATTTTTAACCTATTAGGAGAAAGATAATTGTATCTTTTGACCAATGGAAACTTTGGTCAAACAAGCTTGACCAAGTTTGACCAAAGATTAATAGACTAGTATAAAGGTCAAAAACCTGATTCGAATGGAAATCTTCCCTTTTTTGAACCAATAGAAGGCTTATAAAGGTCTAAATATAGTTTTTAAACTATTAGGAGAAATATAATCGCATCTTTAAACCAATGGAAACTTTGGTAAAACAAGCTTGACCATGTTTGACCAAAGTTTAATAGACTAGTATAAAGGTCTAAACCCAAATTCGAATGGAAATCTACCCTTTTTTGAACCAATAGAACGTTTATAAAGGTCTAAATATAGTTTTTAACCTATTAGGTGAAAGATAATCGCATCTTTAAACCGATGGAAACTTTGGTTAAACAACCTTGACCAAGTTTGACCAAAGTTTAATATAATAGTATAAAAGTCTCAAACCTGGTTCCAATGGAAATCTACCCTTTTTTGAACAAATAGAAGGTTTATAAAGGTCTAAAATAGTTTTTAACCTATTAGGAGAAAGATAATCGCATCTTTAAACCAATGGAAACTTTGGTAAAACAAGCTTGACCAAGTTTGACCAAAGTTTAATAGACTAGTATAAAGGTCTAAAAACCGATTCGAATGGAAATCTACCCTTTTTTGAACAAATAGAAGGTTTATAAAGGTCTAAATATAGTTTTTAACCTATTAGGTGAAAGATAATCGCATCCTTAAACCAATGGAAACTTTGGTCAAACAAGCTTGACCAAGTTTGACCAAAGTTTAATAGAGTAGCATAAAGGTCTCAAACTTGATTCGAATGGAAATCTACCCTTTTTTAAACAAAAAGAAGGTTTATAAAGGTCTAAATATAGTTTTTAACCTATTAGGAGAAAGATAATCGCATCTTTAAACCAATGGAAACATTGGTAAAACAAGCTTGACCAAGTTTGACCAAAGTTTAATAGACTAGTATAAAGGTCTAAAACCCGATTCGAATGGAAAGCTACCCTTTTTTGAACAATGAGAAGGTTTATAAAGGTCTAAATATAATTTTTAACCTATTAGGAGAAAGATAATTGTATCTTTTGACCAATGGAAACTTTGGTCAAACAAGCTTGACCAAGTTTGACCAAAGATTAATAGACTAGTATAAAGGTCAAAAACCTGATTCGAATGGAAATCTTCCCTTTTTTGAACCAATAGAAGGCTTATAAAGGTCTAAATATAGTTTTTAAACTATTAGGAGAAATATAATCGCATCTTTAAACCAATGGAAACTTTGGTAAAACAAGCTTGACCATGTTTGACCAAAGTTTAATAGACTAGTATAAAGGTCTAAACCCCAATTCGAATGGAAATCTACCCTTTTTTGAACCAATAGAAGGTTTATAAAGGTCTAAATATAGTTTTTAACCTATTAGGTGAAAGATAATCGCATCTTTAAACCGATGGAAACTTTGGTCAAACAACCTTGACCAAGTTTGACCAAAGTTTAATATAAAAGTATAAAAGTCTCAAACCTGGTTCGAATGGAAATCTACCCTTTTTTGAAAAAATAGAAGGTTTATAAAGGTCTAAATATAGTTTTTAACCTATTAGGAGAAAGATAATCGCATCTTTAAACCAATGGAAACTTTGGTAAAACAAGCTTGACCAAGTTTGACCAAAGTTTAATGGACTAGTATAAAGGTCTAAAAACCGATTCGAATGGAAATCTACCCTTTTTTGAACAAATAGAAGGTTTATAAATGTCTAAATATAGTTTTTAACCTATTAGGTGAAAGATAATCACATCTTTAAACCAATGGAAACTTTGGTCAAACAAGCTTGACCAAGTTTGACCAAAGTTTAATAGACTAGCATAAAGGTCTCAAACTTGATTCGAATGGAAATCTACCCTTTTTTAAACAAAAAGAAGGTTTATAAAGGTCTAAATATAGTTTTTAACCTATTAGGAGAAAGATAATCGCATCTTTCAACCAATGGAAACTTTGGTAAAACAAGCTTGACCAAGTTTGACCAAAGTTTAATAGACTAGTATAAAGGTCTAAAACCCGATTCGAAAGGAAAGCAACCCTTTTTTGAACAATGAGAAGGTTTATAAAGGTCTAAATATAATTTTTAACCTATTAGGAGAAAGATAATTGTATCTTTTGACCAATGGAAACTTTGGTCAAACAAGCTTGACCAAGTTTGACCAAAGATTAATAGACTAGTATAAAGGTCAAAAACCTGATTCGAATGGAAATCTTCCCTTTTTTGAACCAATAGAAGGCTTATAAAGGTCTAAATATAGTTTTTAAACTATTAGGAGAAATATAATCGCATCTTTAAACCAATGGAAACTTTGGTAAAACAAGCTTGACCATGTTTGACCAAAGTTTAATAGACTAGTATAAAGGTCTAAACCCAAATTCGAATGGAAATCTACCCTTTTTTGAACCAATAGAAGGTTTATAAAGGTCTAAATATAGTTTTTAACCTATTAGGTGAAAGATAATCGCATCTTTAAACCGATGGAAACTTTGGTTAAACAACCTTGACCAAGTTTGACCAAAGTTTAATATAATAGTATAAAAGTCTCAAACCTGGTTCCAATGGAAATCTACCCTTTTTTGAACAAATAGAAGGTTTATAAAGGTCTAAAATAGTTTTTAACCTATTAGGAGAAAGATAATCGCATCTTTAAACCAATGGAAACTTTGGTAAAACAAGCTTGACCAAGTTTGACCAAAGTTTAATAGACTAGTATAAAGGTCTAAAAACCGATTCGAATGGAAATCTACCCTTTTTTGAACAAATAGAAGGTTTATAAAGGTCTAAATATAGTTTTTAACCTATTAGGTGAAAGATAATCGCATCCTTAAACCAATGGAAACTTTGGTCAAACAAGCTTGACCAAGTTTGACCAAAGTTTAATAGAGTAGCATAAAGGTCTCAAACTTGATTCGAATGGAAATCTACCCTTTTTTAAACAAAAAGAAGGTTTATAAAGGTCTAAATATAGTTTTTAACCTATTAGGAGAAAGATAATCGCATCTTTAAACCAATGGAAACATTGGTAAAACAAGCTTGACCAAGTTTGACCAAAGTTTAATAGACTAGTATAAAGGTCTAAAACCCGATTCGAATGGAAAGCTACCCTTTTTTGAACAATGAGAAGGTTTATAAAGGTCTAAATATAATTTTTAACCTATTAGGAGAAAGATAATTGTATCTTTTGACCAATGGAAACTTTGGTCAAACAAGCTTGACAAAGTTTGACCAAAGATTAATAGACTAGTATAAAGGTCAAAAACCTGATTCGAATGGAAATCTTCCCTTTTTTGAACCAATAGAAGGCTTATAAAGGTCTAAATATAGTTTTTAAACTATTAGGAGAAATATAATCGCATCTTTAAACCAATGGAAACTTTGGTAAAACAAGCTTGACCATGTTTGACCAAAGTTTAATAGACTAGTATAAAGGTCTAAACCCCAATTCGAATGGAAATCTACCCTTTTTTGAACCAATAGAAGGTTTATAAAGGTCTAAATATAGTTTTTAACCTATTAGGTGAAAGATAATCGCATCTTTAAACCGATGGAAACTTTGGTCAAACAACCTTGACCAAGTTTGACCAAAGTTTAATATAAAAGTATAAAAGTCTCAAACCTGGTTCGAATGGAAATCTACCCTTTTTTGAAAAAATAGAAGGTTTATAAAGGTCTAAATATAGTTTTTAACCTATTAGGAGAAAGATAATCGCATCTTTAAACCAATGGAAACTTTGGTAAAACAAGCTTGACCAAGTTTGACCAAAGTTTAATGGACTAGTATAAAGGTCTAAAAACCGATTCGAATGGAAATCTACCCTTTTTTGAACAAATAGAAGGTTTATAAAGGTCTAAATATAGTTTTTAACCTATTAGGTGAAAGATAATCACATCTTTAAACCAATGGAAACTTTGGTCAAACAAGCTTGACCAAGTTTGACCAAAGTTTAATAGACTAGCATAAAGGTCTCAAACTTGATTCGAATGGAAATCTACCCTTTTTTAAACAAAAAGAAGGTTTATAAAGGTCTAAATATAGTTTTTAACCTATTAGGAGAAAGATAATCGCATCTTTCAACCAATGGAAACTTTGGTAAAACAAGCTTGACCAAGTTTGACCAAAGTTTAATAGACTAGTATAAAGGTCTAAAACCCGATTCGAATGGAAAGCAACCCTTTTTTGAACAATGAGAAGGTTTATAAAGGTCTAAATATAATTTTTAACCTATTAGGAGAAAGATAATTGTATCTTTTGACCAATGGAAACTTTGGTCAAACAAGCTTGACCAAGTTTGACCAAAGATTAATAGACTAGTATAAAGGTCAAAAACCTGATTCGAATGGAAATCTTCCCTTTTTTGAACCAATAGAAGGCTTATAAAGGTCTAAATATAGTTTTTAAACTATTAGGAGAAATATAATCGCATCTTTAAACCAATGGAAACTTTGGTAAAACAAGCTTGACCATGTTTGACCAAAGTTTAATAGACTAGTATAAAGGTCTAAACCCAAATTCGAATGGAAATCTACCCTTTTTTGAACCAATAGAAGGTTTATAAAGGTCTAAATATAGTTTTTAACCTATTAGGTGAAAGATAATCGCATCTTTAAACCGATGGAAACTTTGGTTAAACAACCTTGACCAAGTTTGACCAAAGTTTAATATAATAGTATAAAAGTCTCAAACCTGGTTCCAATGGAAATCTACCCTTTTTTGAACAAATAGAAGGTTTATAAAGGTCTAAAATAGTTTTTAACCTATTAGGAGAAAGATAATCGCATCTTTAAACCAATGGAAACTTTGGTAAAACAAGCTTGACCAAGTTTGACCAAAGTTTAATAGACTAGTATAAAGGTCTAAAAACCGATTCGAATGGAAATCTACCCTTTTTTGAACAAATAGAAGGTTTATAAAGGTCTAAATATAGTTTTTAACCTATTAGGTGAAAGATAATCGCATCCTTAAACCAATGGAAACTTTGGTCAAACAAGCTTGACCAAGTTTGACCAAAGTTTAATAGAGTAGCATAAAGGTCTCAAACTTGATTCGAATGGAAATCTACCCTTTTTTAAACAAAAAGAAGGTTTATAAAGGTCTAAATATAGTTTTTAACCTATTAGGAGAAAGATAATCGCATCTTTAAACCAATGGAAACATTGGTAAAACAAGCTTGACCAAGTTTGACCAAAGTTTAATAGACTAGTATAAAGGTCTAAAACCCGATTCGAATGGAAAGCTACCCTTTTTTGAACAATGAGAAGGTTTATAAAGGTCTAAATATAATTTTTAACCTATTAGGAGAAAGATAATTGTATCTTTTGACCAATGGAAACTTTGGTCAAACAAGCTTGACCAAGTTTGACCAAAGATTAATAGACTAGTATAAAGGTCAAAAACCTGATTCGAATGGAAATCTTCCCTTTTTTGAACCAATAGAAGGCTTATAAAGGTCTAAATATAGTTTTTAAACTATTAGGAGAAATATAATCGCATCTTTAAACCAATGGAAACTTTGGTAAAACAAGCTTGACCATGTTTGACCAAAGTTTAATAGACTAGTATAAAGGTCTAAACCCCAATTCGAATGGAAATTTACCCTTTTTTGAACCAATAGAAGGTTTATAAAGGTCTAAATATAGTTTTTAACCTATTAGGTGAAAGATAATCGCATCTTTAAACCGATGGAAACTTTCGTCAAACAACCTTGACCAAGTTTGACCAAAGTTTAATATAATAGTATAAAAGTCTCAAACCTGGTTCGAATGGAAATCTACCCTTTTTTGAACAAATAGAAGGTTTATAAAGGTCTAAATATAGTTTTTAACCTATTAGGAGAAAGATAATCGCATCTTTAAACCAATGGAAACTTTGGTAAAACAAGCTTGACCAAGTTTGACCAAAGTTTAATAGACTAGTATAAAGGTCTAAAAACCGATTCGAATGGAAATCTACCCTTTTTTGAACAAATAGAAGGTTTATAAAGGTCTAAATATAGTTTTTAACCTATTAGGAGAAAGATAATTGTATCTTTTGACCAATGGAAACTTTGGTCAAACAAGCTTGACCAAGTTTGACCAAAGATTAATAGACTAGTATAAAGGTCAAAAACCTGATTCGAATGGAAATCTTCCCTTTTTTGAACCAATAGAAGGCTTATAAAGGTCTAAATATAGTTTTTAAACTATTAGGAGAAATATAATCGCATCTTTAAACCAATGGAAACTTTGGTAAAACAAGCTTGACCATGTTTGACCAAAGTTTAATAGACTAGTATAAAGGTCTAAACCCCAATTCGAATGGAAATCTACCCTTTTTTGAACCAATAGAAGGTTTATAAAGGTCTAAATATAGTTTTTAACCTATTAGGTGAAAGATAATCGCATCTTTAAACCGATGGAAACTTTGGTCAAACAACCTTGACCAAGTTTGACCAAAGTTTAATATAAAAGTATAAAAGTCTCAAACCTGGTTCGAATGGAAATCTACCCTTTTTTGAAAAAATAGAAGGTTTATAAAGGTCTAAATATAGTTTTTAACCTATTAGGAGAAAGATAATCGCATCTTTAAACCAATGGAAACTTTGGTAAAACAAGCTTGACCAAGTTTGACCAAAGTTTAATGGACTAGTATAAAGGTCTAAAAACCGATTCGAATGGAAATCTACCCTTTTTTGAACAAATAGAAGGTTTATAAAGGTCTAAATATAGTTTTTAACCTATTAGGTGAAAGATAATCACATCTTTAAACCAATGGAAACTTTGGTCAAACAAGCTTGACCAAGTTTGACCAAAGTTTAATAGACTAGCATAAAGGTCTCAAACTTGATTCGAATGGAAATCTACCCTTTTTTAAACAAAAAGAAGGTTTATAAAGGTCTAAATATAGTTTTTAACCTATTAGGAGAAAGATAATCGCATCTTTAAACCAATGGAAACTTTGGTAAAACAAGCTTGACCAAGTTTGACCAAAGTTTAATAGACTAGTATAAAGGTCTAAAACCCGATTCGAATGGAAAGCTACCCTTTTTTGAACAATGAGAAGGTTTATAAAGGTCTAAATATAATTTTTAACCTATTAGGAGAAAGATAATTGTATCTTTTGACCAATGGAAACTTTGGTCAAACAAGCTTGACCAAGTTTGACCAAAGATTAATAGACTAGTATAAAGGTCAAAAACCTGATTCGAATGGAAATCTTCCATTTTTTGAACCAATAGAAGGCTTATAAAGGTCTAAATATAGTTTTTAAACTATTAGGAGAAATATAATCGCATCTTTAAACCAATGGAAACTTTGGTAAAACAAGCTTGACCATGTTTGACCAAAGTTTAATGGACTAGTATAAAGGTCTAAACCCCAATTCGAATGGAAATTTACCCTTTTTTGAACCAATAGAAGGTTTATAAAGGTCTAAATATAGTTTTTAACCTATTAGGTGAAAGATAATCGCATCTTTAACCCAATGGAAACTTTGGTCAAACAAGCTTGACCAAGTTTGACCAAAGTTTAATAGACTAGCATAAAGGTCTCAAACTTGATTCGAATGGAAATCTACCCTTTTTTAAACAAAAAGAAGGTTTATAAAGGTCTAAATATAGTTTTTAACCTATTAGGAGAAAGATAATCGCATCTTTAAACCAATGGAAACTTTGGTAAAACAAGCTTGACCAAGTTTGACCAAAGTTTAATAGACTAGTATAAAGGTCTAAAACCCGATTCGAATGGAAAGCTACCCTTTTTTGAACAATGAGAAGGTTTATAAAGGTCTAAATATAATTTTTAAACTATTAGGAGAAAGATAATTGTATCTTTTGACCAATGGAAACTTTGGTCAAACAAGCTTGACCAAGTTTGACCAAAGATTAATAGACTAGTATAAAGGTCAAAAACCTGATTCGAATGGAAATCTTCCCTTTTTTGAACCAATAGAAGGCTTATAAAGGTCTAAATATAGTTTTTAAACTATTAGGAGAAATATAATCGCATCTTTAAACCAATGGAAACTTTGTTAAAACAAGCTTGACCATGTTTGACCAAAGTTTAATAGACTAGTATAAAGGTCTAAACCCCAATTCGAATGGAAATCTACCCTTTTTTGAACCAATAGAAGGTTTATAAAGGTCTAAATATAGTTTTTAACCTATTAGGTGAAAGATAATCGCATCTTTAAACCGATGGAAACTTTGGTCAAACAACCTTGACCAAGTTTGACCAAAGTTTAATAGACTAGCATAAAGGTCTCAAACTTGATTCGAATGGAAATCTACCCTTTTTTAAACAAAAAGAAGGTTTATAAAGGTCTAAATATAGTTTTTAACCTATTAGGAGAAAGATAATCGCATCTTTAAACCAATGGAAACTTTGGTAAAACAAGCTTGACCAAGTTTGACCAAAGTTTAATAGACTAGTATAAAGGTCTAAAACCCGATTCGAATGGAAAGCTACCCTTTTTTGAACAATGAGAAGGTTTATAAAGGTCTAAATATAATTTTTAACCTATTAGGAGAAAGATAATTGTATCTTTTGACCAATGGAAACTTTGGTCAAACAAGCTTGACCAAGTTTGACCAAAGATTAATAGACTAGTATAAAGGTCAAAAACCTGATTCGAATGGAAATCTTCCATTTTTTGAACCAATAGAAGGCTTATAAAGGTCTAAATATAGTTTTTAAACTATTAGGAGAAATATAATCGCATCTTTAAACCAATGGAAACTTTGTTAAAACAAGCTTGACCATGTTTGACCAAAGTTTAATAGACTAGTATAAAGGTCTAAACCCCAATTCGAATGGAAATCTACCCTTTTTTGAACCAATAGAAGGTTTATAAAGGTCTAAATATAGTTTTTAACCTATTAGGTGAAAGATAATCGCATCTTTAAACCGATGGAAACTTTGGTCAAACAACCTTGACCAAGTTTGACCAAAGTTTAATATAATAGTATAAAAGTCTCAAACCTGGTTCGAATGGAAATCTACCCTTTTTTGAACAAATAGAAGGTTTATAAAGGTCTAAATATAGTTTTTAACTTATTAGGAGAAAGATAATCGCATCTTTAAACCAATGGAAACTTTGGTAAAACAAGCTTGACCAAGTTTGACCAAAGTTTAATAGACTAGTATAAAGGTCTAAAAACCGATTCGAATGGAAATCTACCCTTTTTTGAACAAATAGAAGGTTTATAAAGGTCTAAATATAGTTTTTAACCTATTAGGTGAAAGATAATCGCATCTTTAAACCAATGGAAACTTTGGTCAAACAAGCTTGACCAAGTTTGACCAAAGATTAATAGACTAGCATAAAGGTCTCAAACTTGATTCGAATGGAAATCTACCCTTTTTTAAACAAAAAGAAGGTTTATAAAGGTCTAAATATAGTTTTTAACCTATTAGGAGAAAGATAATCACATCTTTAAACCAATGGAAACTTTGGTAAAACAAGCTTGACCAAGTTTGACCAAAGTTTAATAGACTAGTATAAAGGTCTAAAACCCGATTCGAATGGAAAGCTACCCTTTTTTGAACAATGAGAAGGTTTATAAAGGTCTAAATATAATTTTTAAACTATTAGGAGAAAAATAATTGTATCTTTTGACCAATGGAAACTTTGGTCAAACAAGCTTGACCATGTTTGACCAAAGTTTAATAGACTAGTATAAAGGTCTAAACCCCAATTCGAATGGAAATCTACCCTTTTTTGAACCAATAGAAGGTTTATAAAGGTCTAAATATAGTTTTTAACCTATTAGGTGAAAGATAATCGCATCTTTAAACCGATGGAAACTTTGGTCAAACAACCTTGACCAAGTTTGACCAAAGTTTAATATACTAGTATAAAAGTCTCAAACCTGGTTCGAATGGAAATCTACCCTTTTTTGAACAAATAGAAGGTTTATAAAGGTCTAAATATAGTTTTTAACCTATTAGGAGAAAGATAATCGCATCTTTAAACCAATGGAAACTTTGGTAAAACAAGCTTGACCAAGTTTGACCAAAGTTTAATAGACTAGTATAAAGGTCTAAAAACCGATTCGAATGGAAATCTACCCTTTTTTGAACAAATAGAAGGTTTATAAAGGTCTAAATATAGTTTTTAACCTATTAGGTGAAAGATAATCGCATCTTTAAACCGATGGAAACTTTGGTCAAACAACCTTGACCAAGTTTGACCAAAGTTTAATATAAAAGTATAAAAGTCTCAAACCTGGTTCGAATGGAAATCTACCCTTTTTTGAAAAAATAGAAGGTTTATAAAGGTCTAAATATAGTTTTTAACCTATTAGGAGAAAGATAATCGCATCTTTAAACCAATGGAAACTTTGGTAAAACAAGCTTGACCAAGTTTGACCAAAGTTTAATGGACTAGTATAAAGGTCTAAAAACCGATTCGAATGGAAATCTACCCTTTTTTGAACAAATAGAAGGTTTATAAAGGTCTAAATATAGTTTTTAACCTATTAGGTGAAAGATAATCACATCTTTAAACCAATGGAAACTTTGGTCAAACAAGCTTGACCAAGTTTGACCAAAGTTTAATAGACTAGCATAAAGGTCTCAAACTTGATTCGAATGGAAATCTACCCTTTTTTAAACAAAAAAAAGGTTTATAAAGGTCTAAATATAGTTTTTAACCTATTAGGAGAAAGATAATCGCATCTTTAAACCAATGGAAACTTTGGTAAAACAAGCTTGACCAAGTTTGACCAAAGTTTAATAGACTAGTATAAAGGTCTAAAACCCGATTCGAATGGAAAGCTACCCTTTTTTGAACAATGAGAAGGTTTATAAAGGTCTAAATATAATTTTTAACCTATTAGGAGAAAGATAATTGTATCTTTTGACCAATGGAAACTTTGGTCAAACAAGCTTGACCAAGTTTGACCAAAGATTAATAGACTAGTATAAAGGTCAAAAACCTGATTCGAATGGAAATCTTCCATTTTTTGAACCAATAGAAGGCTTATAAAGGTCTAAATATAGTTTTTAAACTATTAGGAGAAATATAATCGCATCTTTAAACCAATGGAAACTTTGGTAAAACAAGCTTGACCATGTTTGACCAAAGTTTAATAGACTAGTATAAAGGTCTAAACCCCAATTCGAATGGAAATTTACCCTTTTTTGAACCAATAGAAGGTTTATAAAGGTCTAAATATAGTTTTTAACCTATTAGGTGAAAGATAATCGCATCTTTAAACCGATGGAAACTTTCGTCAAACAACCTTGACCAAGTTTGACCAAAGTTTAATATAATAGTATAAAAGTCTCAAACCTGGTTCGAATGGAAATCTACCCTTTTTTGAACAAATAGAAGGTTTATAAAGGTCTAAATATAGTTTTTAACCTATTAGGAGAAAGATAATCGCATCTTTAAACCAATGGAAACTTTGGTAAAACAAGCTTGACCAAGTTTGACCAAAGTTTAATAGACTAGTATAAAGGTCTAAAAACCGATTCGAATGGAAATCTACCCTTTTTTGAACAAATAGAAGGTTTATAAAGGTCTAAATATAGTTTTTAACCTATTAGGTGAAAGATAATCGCATCTTTAACCCAATGGAAACTTTGGTCAAACAAGCTTGACCAAGTTTGACCAAAGTTTAATAGACTAGCATAAAGGTCTCAAACTTGATTCGAATGGAAATCTACCCTTTTTTAAACAAAAAGAAGGTTTATAAAGGTCTAAATATAGTTTTTAACCTATTAGGAGAAAGATAATCGCATCTTTAAACCAATGGAAACTTTGGTAAAACAAGCTTGACCAAGTTTGACCAAAGTTTAATAGACTAGTATAAAGGTCTAAAACCCGATTCGAATGGAAAGCTACCCTTTTTTGAACAATGAGAAGGTTTATAAAGGTCTAAATATAATTTTTAACCTATTAGGAGAAAGATAATTGTATCTTTTGACCAATGGAAACTTTGGTCAAACAAGCTTGACCAAGTTTGACCAATGATTAATAGACTAGTATAAAGGTCAAAAACCTGATTCGAATGGAAATCTTCCCTTTTTTGAACCAATAGAAGGCTTATAAAGGTCTAAATATAGTTTTTAAACTATTAGGAGAAATATAATCGCATCTTTAAACCAATGGAAACTTTGGTAAAACAAGCTTGACCATGTTTGACCAAAGTTTAATAGACTAGTATAAAGGTCTAAACCCCAATTCGAATGGAAATCTACCCTTTTTTGAACCAATAGAAGGTTTATAAAGGTCTAAATATAGTTTTTAACCTATTAGGTGAAAGATAATCGCATCTTTAAACCGATGGAAACTTTGGTCAAACAACCTTGACCAAGTTTGACCAAAGTTTAATATAATAGTATAAAAGTCTCAAACCTGGTTCGAATGGAAATCTACCCTTTTTTGAACAAATAGAAGGTTTATAAAGGTCTAAATATAGTTTTTAACTTATTAGGAGAAAGATAATCGCATCTTTAAACCAATGGAAACTTTGGTAAAACAAGCTTGACCAAGTTTGACCAAAGTTTAATAGACTAGTATAAAGGTCTAAAAACCGATTCGAATGGAAATCTACCCTTTTTTGAACAAATAGAAGGTTTATAATGGTCTAAATATAGTTTTTAACCTATTAGGTGAAAGATAATCGCATCTTTAAACCAATGGAAACTTTGGTCAAACAAGCTTGACCAAGTTTGACCAAAGTTTAATAGACTAGCATAAAGGTCCCAAACTTGATTCGAATGGAAATCTACCCTTTTTTAAACAAAAAGAAGGTTTATAAATGTCTAAATATAGTTTTTAACCTATTAGGAGAAAGATAATCACATCTTTAAACCAATGGAAACTTTGGTAAAACAAGCTTGACCAAGTTTGACCAAAGTTTAATAGACTAGTATAAAGGTCTAAAACCCGATTCGAATGGAAAGCTACCCTTTTTTGAACAATGAGAAGGTTTATAAAGGTCTAAATATAATTTTTAAACTATTAGGAGAAAGATAATTGTATCTTTTGACCAATGGAAACTTTGGTCAAACAAGCTTGACCAAGTTTGACCAAAGATTAATAGACTAGTATAAAGGTCAAAAACCTGATTCGAATGGAAATCTTCCCTTTTTTGAACCAATAGAAGGCTTATAAAGGTCTAAATATAGTTTTTAAACTATTAGGAGAAATATAATCGCATCTTTAAACCAATGGAAACTTTGGTAAAACAAGCTTGACCATGTTTGACCAAAGTTTAATAGACTAGTATAAAGGTCTAAACCCCAATTCGAATGGAAATCTACCCTTTTTTGAACCAATAGAAGGTTTATAAAGGTCTAAATATAGTTTTTAACCTATTAGGTGAAAGATAATCGCATCTTTAAACCGATGGAAACTTTGGTCAAACAACCTTGACCAAGTTTGACCAAAGTTTAATATAATAGTATAAAAGTCTCAAACCTGGTTCGAATGGAAATCTACCCTTTTTTGAACAAATAGAAGGTTTATAAAGGTCTAAATATAGTTTTTAACTTATTAGGAGAAAGATAATCGCATCTTTAAACCAATGGAAACTTTGGTAAAACAAGCTTGACCAAGTTTGACCAAAGTTTAATAGACTAGTATAAAGGTCTAAAAACCGATTCGAATGGAAATCTACCCTTTTTTGAACAAATAGAAGGTTTATAAAGGTCTAAATATAGTTTTTAACCTATTAGGTGAAAGATAATCGCATCTTTAAACCAATGGAAACTTTGGTCAAACAAGCTTGACCAAGTTTGACCAAAGATTAATAGACTAGCATAAAGGTCTCAAACTTGATTCGAATGGAAATCTACCCTTTTTTAAACAAAAAGAAGGTTTATAAAGGTCTAAATATAGTTTTTAACCTATTAGGAGAAAGATAATCACATCTTTAAACCAATGGAAACTTTGGTAAAACAAGCTTGACCAAGATTGACCAAAGTTTAATAGACTAGTATAAAGGTCTAAAACCCGATTCGAATGGAAAGCTACCCTTTTTTGAACAATGAGAAGGTTTATAAAGGTCTAAATATAATTTTTAAACTATTAGGAGAAAAATAATTGTATCTTTTGACCAATGGAAACTTTGGTCAAACAAGCTTGACCATGTTTGACCAAAGTTTAATAGACTAGTATAAAGGTCTAAACCCCAATTCGAATGGAAATCTACCCTTTTTTGAACCAATAGAAGGTTTATAAAGGTCTAAATATAGTTTTTAACCTATTAGGTGAAAGATAATCGCATCTTTAAACCGATGGAAACTTTGGTCAAACAACCTTGACCAAGTTTGACCAAAGTTTAATATACTAGTATAAAAGTCTCAAACCTGGTTCGAATGGAAATCTACCCTTTTTTGAACAAATAGAAGGTTTATAAAGGTCTAAATATAGTTTTTAACCTATTAGGAGAAAGATAATCGCATCTTTAAACCAATGGAAACTTTGGTAAAACAAGCTTGACCAAGTTTGACCAAAGTTTAATAGACTAGTATAAAGGTCTAAAAACCGATTCGAATGGAAATCTACCCTTTTTTGAACAAATAGAAGGTTTATAAAGGTCTAAATATAGTTTTTAACCTATTAGGTGAAAGATAATCGCATCTTTAAACCAATGGAAACTTTGGTCAAACAAGCTTGACCAAGTTTGACCAAAGTTTAATATACTAGTATAAAAGTCTCAAACCTGGTTCGAATGGAAATCTACCCTTTTTTGAACAAATAGAAGGTTTATAAAGGTCTAAATATAGTTTTTAACCTATTAGGAGAAAGATAATCGCATCTTTAAACCAATGGAAACTTTGGTAAAACAAGCTTGACCAAGTTTGACCAAAGTTTAATAGACTAGTATAAAGGTCTAAAACCCGATTCGAATGGAAAGCTACCCTTTTTTGAACAATGAGAAGGTTTATAAAGGTCTAAATATAATTTTTAAACTATTAGGAGAAAGATAATTGTATCTTTTGACTAATGGAAACTTTGGTCAAACAAGCTTGACCAAGTTTGACCAAAGATTAATAGACTAGTATAAAGGTCAAAAACCTGATTCGAATGGAAATCTTCCCTTTTTTGAACCAATAGAAGACTTATAAAGGTCTAAATATAGTTTTTAAACTATTAGGAGAAATATAATCGCATCTTTAAACCAATGGAAACTTTGGTAAAACAAGCTTGACCATGTTTGACCAAAGTTTAATAGACTAGTATAAAGGTCTAAACCCCAATTCGAATGGAAATCTACCCTTTTTTGAACCAATAGAAGGTTTATAAAGGTCTAAATATAGTTTTTAACCTATTAGGTGAAAGATAATCGCATCGTTAAACCGATGGAAACTTTGGTCAAACAACCTTGACCAAGTTTGACCAAAGTTTAATATAATAGTATAAAAGTCTCAAACCTGGTTCGAATGGAAATCTACCCTTTTTTGAACAAATAGAAGGTTTATAAAGGTCTAAATATAGTTTTTAACTTATTAGGAGAAAGATAATCGCATCTTTAAACCAATGGAAACTTTGGTAAAACAAGCTTGACCAAGTTTGACCAAAGTTTAATAGACTAGTATAAAGGTCTAAAAACCGATTCGAATGGAAATCTACCCTTTTTTGAACAAATAGAAGGTTTATAAAGGTCTAAATATAGTTTTTAACCTATTAGGTGAAAGATAATCGCATCTTTAAACCAATGGAAACTTTGGTCAAACAAGCTTGACCATGTTTGACCAAAGTTTAATAGACTAGCATAAAGGTCTCAAACTTGATTCGAATGGAAATCTACCCTTTTTTAAACAAAAAGAAGGTTTATAAAGGTCTAAATATAGTTTTTAACCTATTAGGAGAAAGATAATCACATCTTTAAACCAATGGAAACTTTGGTAAAACAAGCTTGACCAAGTTTGACCAAAGTTTAATAGACTAGTATAAAGGTCTAAAACCCGATTCGAATGGAAAGCTACCCTTTTTTGAACAATGAGAAGGTTTATAAAGGTCTAAATATAATTTTTAAACTATTAGGAGAAAGATAATTGTATCTTTTGACCAATGGAAACTTTGGTCAAACAAGCTTGACCAAGTTTGACCAAAGATTAATAGACTAGTATAAAGGTCAAAAACCTGATTCGAATGGAAATCTTCCCTTTTTTGAACCAATAGAAGACTTATAAAGGTCTAAATATAGTTTTTAAACTATTAGGAGAAATATAATCGCATCTTTAAACCAATGGAAACTTTGGTAAAACAAGCTTGACCATGTTTGACCAAAGTTTAATAGACTAGTATAAAGGTCTAAACCCCAATTCGAATGGAAATCTACCCTTTTTTGAACCAATAGAAGGTTTATAAAGGTCTAAATATAGTTTTTAACCTATTAGGTGAAAGATAATCGCATCTTTAAACCGATGGAAACTTTGGTCAAACAACCTTGACCAAGTTTGACCAAAGTTTAATATACTAGTATAAAAGTCTCAAACCTGGTTCGAATGGAAATCTACCCTTTTTTGAACAAATAGAAGGTTTATAAAGGTCTAAATATAGTTTTTAACCTATTAGGAGAAAGATAATCGCATCTTTAAACCAATGGAAACTTTGGTAAAACAAGCTTGACCAAGTTTGACCAAAGTTTAATAGACTAGTATAAAGGTCTAAAAACCGATTCGAATGGAAATCTACCCTTTTTTGAACAAATAGAAGGTTTATAAAGGTCTAAATATAGTTTTTAACCTATTAGGTGAAAGATAATCGCATCTTTAAACCAATGGAAACTTTGGTCAAACAAGCTTGACCAAGTTTGACCAAAGTTTAATATACTAGTATAAAAGTCTCAAACCTGGTTCGAATGGAAATCTACCCTTTTTTGAACAAATAGAAGGTTTATAAAGGTCTAAATATAGTTTTTAACCTATTAGGAGAAAGATAATCGCATCTTTAAACCAATGGAAACTTTGGTAAAACAAGCTTGACCAAGTTTGACCAAAGTTTAATAGACTAGTATAAAGGTCTAAAACCCGATTCGAATGGAAAGCTACCCTTTTTTGAACAATGAGAAGGTTTATAAAGGTCTAAATATAATTTTTAAACTATTAGGAGAATGATAATTGTATCTTTTGACCAATGGAAACTTTGGTCAAACAAGCTTGACCAAGTTTGACCAAAGATTAATAGACTAGTATAAAGGTCAAAAACCTGATTCGAATGGAAATCTTCCCTTTTTTGAACCAATAGAAGACTTATAAAGGTCTAAATATAGTTTTTAAACTATTAGGAGAAATATAATCGCATCTTTAAACCAATGGAAACTTTGGTAAAACAAGCTTGACCATGTTTGACCAAAGTTTAATAGACTAGTATAAAGGTCTAAACCCCAATTCGAATGGAAATCTACCCTTTTTTGAACCAATAGAAGGTTTATAAAGGTCTAAATATAGTTTTTAACCTATTAGGTGAAAGATAATCGCATCTTTAAACCGATGGAAACTTTGGTCAAACAACCTTGACCAAGTTTGACCAAAGTTTAATATACTAGTATAAAAGTCTCAAACCTGGTTCGAATGGAAATCTACCCTTTTTTGAACAAATAGAAGGTTTATAAAGGTCTAAATATAGTTTTTAACCTATTAGGTGAAAGATAATCGCATCTTTAAACCAATGGAAACTTTGGTCAAACAAGCTTGACCAAGTTTGACCAAAGTTTAATAGACTAGCATAAAGGTCTCAAACTTGATTCGAATGGAAATCTACCCTTTTTTAAACAAAAAGAAGGTTTATAAAGGTCTAAATATAGTTTTTAACCTATTAGGAGAAAGATAATCGCATCTTTAAACCAATGGAAACTTTGGTAAAACAAGCTTGACCAAGTTTGACCAAAGTTTAATAGACTAGTATAAAGGTCTAAAAACCGATTCGAATGGAAATCTACCATTTTTTTAACAAATAGAAGGTTTATAAAAGTCTAAATATAGTTTTTAACCTATTAGGTGAAAGATAATCGCATCTTTAAACCAATGGAAACTTTGGTCAAACAAGCTTGACCAAGTTTGACCAAAGTTTAATAGACTAGTATAAAGGTCTTAAATCCGATTCGAATGGAAATCTACCCTTTTTTGAACAAATAGAAGGTTTATAAAGGTCTAAATATAGTTTTTACCCTATTAGGAGAAAGATAATCGCATGTTTAGACGAATGGAAACTTTGGTCAAACAAGCTTGAGCAAGTTTTACCAAAGTTTAATAGACTAGTATAAAGGTGTAAAACCTGATTCGAATGGAAATCTTCCCTCTTTTGAACCAATAGAAGGCTTATAAAGGTCTAAATATAGTTTTTAAACCAATGGAAACTTTGGTAAAACAAGCTTGACCAAGTTTGACCAAAGTTTAATAGACTAGTATCAAGGTCTAAAACCCGATTCGAATGGAAATCTACCCTTTTTTGAACCAATAGAAGGTTTATAAAGGTCTAAATATAGTTTTTAACCTATTAAGTGAAAGATAATCGCATCTTTAAACCGATGGAAAATTTGGTCAAACAACCTTGACCAAGTTTGACCAAAGTTTAATAGACTAGTATAAAAGTCTCAAACCTGATTCGAATGGAAATCTACCTTTTTTTGAACAAATAGAAGGTTTATCAAGGTCTAAATATAGTTTTTAATCTATTAGGAGAAAGATAATCGCATCTTTAAACCAATGGAAACTTTGGTCTAACAAGCTTGACCAAGTTTGACCAAAGTTTAATAGACTAGTATAAAGGTCTAAAAACCGATTCGAATGGAAATCTACCCTTTTTTGAACAAATAGAAGGTTTATAAAGGTCTAAATATAGTTTTTAACCTATTAGGTGAAAGATAATCGCATCTTTAAACCAATGGAAACTTTGGTCAAACAAGCTTGACCAAGTTTGACCAAAGTTTAATAGACTAGCATAAAGGTCTCAAACTTGATTCGAATGGAAATCTACCCTTTTTTAAACAAAAAGAAGGTTTATAAAGGTCTAAATATAGTTTTTAACCTATTAGGAGAAAGATAATCGAATCTTTAAACCAATGGAAACTTTGGTTAAACAAGCTTGACCAAGTTTGACCAAAGTTTAATAGACTAGTATAAAGGTCTAAAAACCGATTCGAATGGAAATCTACCCTTTTTTCAACAAATAGAAGGTTTATAAAGGTCTAAATATAGTTTTTAACCTATTAGGTGAAAGATAATCGCATCTTTAAACCAATGGAAACTTTGGTCAAAAAAGTTTGACCAAGTTTTACCAAAGTTTAATAGACTAGTATAAAGGTCTAAAACCCGATTCGAATGGAAATCTACCCTTTTTTGAACAAAGAGAAGGTTTATAAAGGTCTAAATATAATTTTTAACCTATTAGGAGAAAGATAATTGTATCTTTTGACCAATGGAAACTTTGGTCAAACAAGCTTGACCAAGTTTGACCAAAGATTAATAGACTAGTATAAAGGTCAAAAACCTGATTCGAATGGAAATCTTCCCTTTTTTGAACCAATAGAAGGCTTATAAAGGTCTAAATATAGTTTTTAAACTATTAGGAGAAATATAATCGCATCTTTAAACCAATGGAAACTTTGGTAAAACAAGCTTGACCAAGTTTGACCAAAGTTTAATAGACTAGTATAAAAGTCTCAAACCATATTCGAATGGAAATCTACCCTTTTTTGAACAAATAGAAGGTTTATATTGGTCTAAATATAGTTTTTAACCTATTAGGTGAAAGATAATCGCATCTTTAAACCAATGGAAACTTTGGTCAAACAAGCTTGACCAAGTTTGACCAAAGTTTAATAGACTAGCATAAAGGTCTCAAACTTGATTCGAATGGAAATCTACCCTTTTTTAAACAAAAAGAAGGTTTATAAAGGTCTAAATATAGTTTTTAACCTATTAGGAGAAAGATAATCGCATCTTTAAACCAATGGAAACTTTGGTAAAACAAGCTTGACCAAGTTTGACCAAAGTTTAATAGACTAGTATAAAGGCCTAAAAACCGATTCGAATGGAAATCTACCCTTTTTTGAACAAATAGAAGGTTTATAAAGGTCTAAATATAGTTTTTAACCTATTAGGTGAAAGATAATCGCATCTTTAAACCAATGGAAACTTTGGTCAAAAAAGTTTGACAAGGTTTTACCAAAGTTTAATAGACTAGTATAAAGGTCAAAAACCCGATTCGAATGGAAATCTACCTTTTTTTGAACAAAGAGAAGGTTTATAAAGGTCTAAATATAATTTTTAACCTATTAGGAGAAAGATAATTGTATCTTTTGACCAATGGAAACTTTGGTCAAACAAGCTTGACCAAGTTTGACCAAAGATTAATAGACTAGTATAAAGGTCAAAAACCTGATTCGAATGGAAATATTCCCTTTTTTGAACCAATAGAAGGCTTATAAAGGTCTAAATATAGTTTTCAAACTATTAGGAGAAATATAATCGCATCTTTAAACCAATGGAAACTTTGGTAAAACAAGCTTGACCAAGTTTGACCAAAGTTTAATAGACTAGTATAAAAGTCTCAAACCTGATTCGAATGGAAATCTACCCATTTTTGAACCAATAGAAGGTTTATAAAGGTCTAAATATAGTTTTTAACCTATTAAGTGAAAGATAATCGCATCTTTAAACCGATTGAAACTTTGGTCAAACAACCTTGACCAAGTTTGACCAAAGTTTAATAGACTAGTATAAAAGTCTCAAACCTGATTCGAATGGAAATCTACCCTTTTTTGAACAAATAGAAGGTTTATCAAGGTCTAAATATAGTTTTTAATCTATTAGGAGAAAGATAATCGCATCTTTAAACCAATGGAAACTTTGGTCTAACAAGTTTGACCAAGTTTGACCAAAGTTTAATAGACTAGTAAAAAGGTCTAAAAACCGATTCGAATGGAAATCTAACCTTTTTTGAACAAATAGAAGGTTTATAAAGGTCTAAATATAGTTTTTAACCTATTAGATGAAAGATAATTGCATCTTTAAACCAATGGAAACTTTGGTCAAACAAGCTTGACCAAGTTTGACCAAAGTTTAATAGACTAGCATAAATGTCTCAAACTTGATTCGAATGGAAATCTACCCTTTTTTAAACAAAAAGAAGGTTTATAAAGGTCTAAATATAGTTTTTAACCTATTAGGAGAAAGAAAATCGAATCTTTAAACCAATGGAAACTTTGGTAAAACAAGCTTGACCAAGTTTGACCAAAGTTTAATAGACTACTATAAAGGTCTAAAAACCGATTCGAATGGAAATCTACCCTTTTTTGAACAAATAGAAGGTTTATAAAGGTCTAAATATAGTTTTTAACCTATTAGGTGAAAGATAATCGCATCTTTAAACCAATGGAAACTTTGGTCATAAAAGTTTGACAAAGTTTTACCAAAGTTTAATAGACTAGTATAAAGGTCTAAAACCCGATTCGAATGGAAATCTACCCTTTTTTGAACAAAGAGAAGGTTTATAAAGGTCTAAATATAATTTTTAACCTATTAGGAGAAAGATAATTGTATCTTTTGACCAATGGAAACTTTGGTCAAACAAGCTTGACAAAGTTTGACCAAAGATTAATAGACTAGTATAAAGGTCAAAAACCTGATTCGAATGAAAATCTTCCCTTTTTTGAACCAATAGAAGGCTTATAAAGGTCTAAATATAGTTTTTAAACTATTAGGAGAAATATAATCGCATCTTTAAACCAATGGAAACTTTGGTAAAACAAGCTTGACCATGTTTGACCAAAGTTTAATAGACTAGTATAAAGGTCTAAACCCCAATTCGAATGGCAATCTACCCTTTTTTGAACCAATAGAAGGTTTATAAAGGTCTAAGTATAGTTTTTAACCTATTAGGTGAAAGATAATCGCATCTTTAAACCAATGGAAACTTTGGTCAAACAAGCTTGACCAAGTTTGACCAAAGTTTAATAGACTAGCATAAAGGTTCAAACTTGATTCGAATGGAAATCTACCCTTTTTTAAACAAAAAGAAGGTTTATAAAGGTCTAAATATAGTTTTTAACCTATTAGGAGAAAGATAATCGCATCTTTAAACCAATGGCAACTTTGGTAAAACAAGCTTGACCAAGTTTGACCAAAGTTTAATAGACTAGTATAAAGGTCTAAAAACCGATTCGAATGGAAAACTACCATTTTTTTAACAAATAGAAGGTTTATAAAGGTCTAAATATAGTTTTTAACCTATTAGGTGAAAGATAATCGCATCTTTAAACCAATGGAAACTTTGGTCAAACAAGCTTGACCAAGTTTGACCAAAGTTTAATAGACTAGTATAAAGGTCTTAAATCCGATTCGAATAGAAATCTACCCTTTTTTGAACAAATAGAAGGTTTATAAAGGTCTAAATATAGTTTTTAACCTATTAGGAGAAAGATAATCGCATGTTTAGACGAATGGAAACTTTGGTCAAACAAGCTTGACCAAGTTTTACTAAAGTTTAATAGACTAGTATAAAGGTGTAAAACCTGATTCGAATGGAAATCTTCCCTCTTTTGAACCAATTGAAGGCTTATAAAGGTCTAAATATAGTTTTTAAACTATTAGGAGAAATATAATCGCATCTTTAAACCAATGGAAACTTTGGTAAAACAAGCTTGACCAAGTTTGACCAAAGTTTAATAGACTAGTATAAAGGTCTAAAACCCGATTCGAATGGAAATCTACCCTTTTTTGAACCAATAGAAGGTTTATAAAGGTCTAAATATAGTTTTTAACCTATTAAGTGAAAGATAATCGCATCTTTAAACCGATGGAAACTTTGGTCAAACAACCTTGACCAAGTTTGACCAAAGTTTAATAGACTAGTATAAAAGTCTCAAACCTGGTTCGAATGGAAATCTACCCTTTTTTGAACAAATAGAAGGTTTATAAAGGTCTAAATATAGTTTTTAACCTATTAGGAGAAAGATAATCGCATCTTTAAACCAATGGAAACTTTGGTCAAACAAGCTTGACCAAGTTTGACCAAAGTTTAATAGACTAGCATAAAGGTCTCAAACTTGATTCGAATGGAAATCTACCCTTTTTTAAACAAAAAGAAGGTTTATAAAGGTCTAAATATAGTTTTTAACCTATTAGGAGAAAGATAATCGAATCTTTAAACCAATGGAAACTTTGGTAAAACAAGCTTGACCAAGTTTGACCAAAGTTTAATAGACTAGTATAAAGGTCTAAAAACCGATTCGAATGGAAATCTACCCTTTTTTGAACAAATAGAAGGTTTATAAAGGTCTAAATATAGTTTTTAACCTATTAGGTGAAAGATAATCGCATCTTTAAACCAATGGAAACTTTGGTCATAAAAGTTTGACCAAGTTTTACCAAAGTTTAATAGACTAGTATAAAGGTCTAAAACCCGATTCGATTGGAAATCTATCCTTTTTTGAACAAAGAGAAGGTTTATAAAGGTCTAAATATAATTTTTAACCTATTACGAGAAAGATAATTGTATCTTTTGACCAATGGAAACTTTGGTCAAACAAGCTTGACCAAGTTTGACCAAAGATTAATAGACTAGTATAAAGGTCAAAAACCTGATTCAAATGGAAATCTTCCCTTTTTTGAACCAATAGCAGGCTTATAAAGGTCTAAATATAGTTTTTAAACTATTAGGAGAAATATAATCGCATCTTTAAACCAATGGAAACTTTGGTAAAACAAGCTTGACCATGTTTGACCAAAGTTTAATAGACTAGTATAAAGGTCTAAACCCCAATTCGAATGGAAATCTACCCTTTTTTGAACCAATAGATGGTTTATAAAGGTCTAAATATAGTTTTTAACCTATTAAGTGAAAGATAATCGCATCTTTAAACCGATTGAAACTTTGGTCAAACAACCTTGACCAAGTTTGACCAAAGTTTAATAGACTAGTATAAAAGTCTCAAACCTGATTCGAATGGAAATCTACCCTTTTTTGAACAAATAGAAGGTTTATCAAGGTCTAAATATAGTTTTTAACCTATTAGGAGAAAGATAATCGCATGTTTAAACCAATGGCAACTTTGGTAAAACAAGCTTGACCAAGTTTGACCAAAGTTTAATAGACTAGTATAAAGGTCTAAAAACCGATTCGAATGGAAAACTACCATTTTTTTAACAAATAGAAGTTTTATAAAGGTCTAAATATAGTTTTTAACCTATTAGGTGAAAGATAATCGCATCTTTAAACCAATGGAAACTTTGGTCATAAAAGTTTGACCAAGTTTTACCAAAGTTTAATAGACTAGTATAAAGGTCTAAAACCCGATTCGATTGGAAATCTATCCTTTTTTGAACAAAGAGAAGGTTTATAAAGGTCTAAATATAATTTTTAACCTATTACGAGAAAGATAATTGTATCTTTTGACCAATAGAAACTTTGGTCAAACAAGCTTGACCAAGTTTGACCAAAGATTAATAGACTAGTATAAAGGTCAAAAACCTGATTCAAATGGAAATCTTCCCTTTTTTGAACCAATAGCAGGCTTATAAAGGTCTAAATATAGTTTTTAAACTATTAGGAGAAATATAATCGCATCTTTAAACCAATGGAAACTTTGGTAAAACAAGCTTGACCATGTTTGACCAAAGTTTAATAGACTAGTATAAAGGTCTAAACCCCAATTCGAATGGAAATCTACCCTTTTTTGAACCAATAGATGGTTTATAAAGGTCTAAATATAGTATTTAACCTATTAAGTGAAAGATAATCGTATCTTTAAACCGATTGAAACTTTGGTCAAACAACCTTGACCAAGTTTGACCAAAGTTTAATAGACTAGTATAAAAGTCTCAAACTTGATTCGAATGGAAATCTACCCTTTTTTAAACAAAAAGAAGGTTTATAAAGGTCTAAATATAGTTTTTAACCTATTAGATGAAAGATAATCGCATCTTTAAACCAATGGAAACTTTGGTCAAACAAGCTTGACCAAGTTTGACCAAAGTTTAATAGACTAGCATAAATGTCTCAAACTTGATTCGAATGGAAATCTACCCTTTTTTAAACAAAAAGAAGGTTTATAAAGGTCTAAATATAGTTTTTAACCTATTAGGAGAAAGATAATCGAATCTTTAAACCAATGGAAACTTTGGTAAAACAAGCTTGACCAAGTTTGACCAAAGTTTAATAGACTACTATAAAGGTCTAAAAACCGATTCGAATGGAAATCTACCCTTTTTTGAACAAATAGAAGGTTTATAAAGGTCTAAATATAGTTTTTAACCTATTAGGTGAAAGATAATCGCATCTTTAAACCAATGGAAACTTTGGTCATAAAAGTTTGACAAAGTTTTACCAAAGTTTAATAGACTAGTATAAAGGTCTAAAACCCGATTCGAATGGAAATCTACCCTTTTTTGAACAAAGAGAAGGTTTATAAAGGTCTAAATATAGTTTTTAACCTATTAGGTGAAAGATAATCGCATCTTTAAACCAATGGCAACTTTGGTAAAACAAGCTTGACCAAGTTTGACCAAAGTTTAATAGACTAGTATAAAGGTCTAAAAACCGATTCGAATGGAAAACTACCATTTTTTTAACAAATAGAAGGTTTATAAAGGTCTAAATATAGTTTTTAACCTATTAGGAGAAAGATAATCGCATGTTTAGACGAATGGAAACTTTGGTCAAACAAGCTTGACCAAGTTTTACCAAAGTTTAATAGACTAGTATAAAGGTGTAAAACCTGATTCGAATGGAAATCTTCCCTCTTTTGAACCAATTGAAGGCTTATAAAGGTCTAAATATAGTTTTTAAACTATTAGGAGAAATATAATCGCATCTTTAAACCAATGGAAACTTTGGTAAAACAAGCTTGACCAAGTTTGACCAAAGTTTAATAGACTAGTATAAAGGTCTAAAACCCGATTCGAATGGAAATCTACCCTTTTTTGAACCAATAGAAGGTTTATAAAGGTCTAAATATAGTTTTTAACCTATTAAGTGAAAGATAATCGCATCTTTAAACCGATGGAAACTTTGGTCAAACAACCTTGACCAAGTTTGACCAAAGTTTAATAGACTAGTATAAAAGTCTCAAACCTGGTTGGAATGGAAATCTACCCTTTTTTGAACAAATAGAAGGTTTATAAAGGTATAAATATAGTTTTTAACCTATTAGGAGAAAGATAATCGCATCTTTAAACCAATGGAAACTTTGGTAAAACAAGCTTGACCAAGTTTGACCAAAGTTTAATAGACTAGTATAAAGGTCTAAAAACCGAATCGAATGGAAATCTACCCTTTTTTGAACAAATAGAAGGTTTATAAAGGTCTAAATATAGTTTTTAACCTATTAGGTGAAAGATAATCGCATCTTTAAACCAATGGAAACTTTGGTCAAACAAGCTTGACCAAGTTTGACCAAAGTTTAATAGACTAGCATAAAGGTCTCAAACTTGATTCGAATGGAAATCTACCCTTTTTTAAACAAAAAGAAGGTTTATAAAGGTCTAAATATAGTTTTTAACCTATTAGGAGAAAGATAATCGAATCTTTAAACCAATGGAAACTTTTGTAAAACAAGCTTGACCAAGTTTGACCAAAGTTTAATAGACTAGTATAAAGGTCTAAAAACCGATTCGAATGGAAATCTACCCTTTTTTGAACAAATAGAAGGTTTATAAAGGTCTAAATATAGTTTTTAACCTATTAGGTGAAAGATAATCGCATCTTTAAACCAATGGAAACTTTGGTCATAAAAGTTTGACCAAGTTTTACCAAAGTTTAATAGACTAGTATAAAGGTCTAAAACCCGATTCGATTGGAAATCTATCCTTTTTTGAACAAAGAGAAGGTTTATAAAGGTCTAAATATAATTTTTAACCTATTACGAGAAAGATAATTGTATCTTTTGACCAATGGAAACTTTGGTCAAACAAGCTTGACCAAGTTTGACCAAAGATTAATAGACTAGTATAAAGGTCAAAAACCTGATTCAAATGGAAATCTTCCCTTTTTTGAACCAATAGCAGGCTTATAAAGGTCTAAATATAGTTTTTAAACTATTAGGAGAAATATAATCGCATCTTTAAACCAATGGAAACTTTGGTAAAACAAGCTTGACCATGTTTGACCAAAGTTTAATAGACTAGTATAAAGGTCTAAACCCCAATTCGAATGGAAATCTACCCTTTTTTGAACCAATAGATGGTTTATAAAGGTCTAAATATAGTATTTAACCTATTAAGTGAAAGATAATCGTATCTTTAAACCGATTGAAACTTTGGTCAAACAACCTTGACCAAGTTTGACCAAAGTTTAATAGACTAGTATAAAAGTCTCAAACCTGATTCGAATGGAAATCTACCCTTTTTTGAACAAATAGAAGGTTTATCAAGGTCTAAATATAGTTTTTAACCTATTAGGAGAAAGATAATCGCATCTTTAAACCAATGGCAACTTTGGTAAAACAAGCTTGACCAAGTTTGACCAAAGTTTAATAGACTAGTATAAAGGTCTAAAAACCGATTCGAATGGAAAACTACCATTTTTTTAACAAATAGAAGGTTTATAAAGGTCTAAATATAGTTTTTAACCTATTAGGTGAAAGATAATCGCATCTTTAAACCAATGGAAACTTTGGTCATAAAAGTTTGACCAAGTTTTACCAAAGTTTAATAGACTAGTATAAAGGTCTAAAACCCGATTCGATTGGAAATCTATCCTTTTTTGAACAAAGAGAAGGTTTATAAAGGTCTAAATATAATTTTTAACCTATTACGAGAAAGATAATTGTATCTTTTGACCAATGGAAACTTTGGTCAAACAAGCTTGACCAAGTTTGACCAAAGATTAATAGACTAGTATAAAGGTCAAAAACCTGATTCAAATGGAAATCTTCCCTTTTTTGAACCAATAGCAGGCTTATAAAGGTCTAAATATAGTTTTTAAACTATTAGGAGAAATATAATCGCATCTTTAAACCAATGGAAACTTTGGTAAAACAAGCTTGACCATGTTTGACCAAAGTTTAATAGACTAGTATAAAGGTCTAAACCCCAATTCGAATGGAAATCTACCCTTTTTTGAACCAATAGATGGTTTATAAAGGTCTAAATATAGTATTTAACCTATTAAGTGAAAGATAATCGTATCTTTAAACCGATTGAAACTTTGGTCAAACAACCTTGACCAAGTTTGACCAAAGTTTAATAGACTAGTATAAAAGTCTCAAACCTGATTCGAATGGAAATCTACCCTTTTTTGAACAAATAGAAGGTTTATCAAGGTCTAAATATAGTTTTTAATCTATTAGGAGAAAGATAATCGCATCTTTAAACCAATGGAAACTTTGGTCTAACAAACTTGACCAAGTTTGACCAAAGTTTAATAGACTAGTAAAAAGGTCTAAAAACCGATTCGAATGGAAATCTACCCTTTTTTGAACAAATAGAAGGTTTATAAAGGTCTAAATAAAGTTTTTAACCTATTAGATGAAAGATAATCGCATCTTTAAACCAATGGAAACTTTGGTCAAACAAGCTTGACCAAGTTTGACCAAAGTTTAATAGACTAGCATAAAGGTCTCAAACTTGATTCGAATGGAAATGTACCCTTTTTTAAACAAAAAGAAGGTTTATAAAGGTCTAAATATAGTTTTTAACCTATTAGGAGAAAGATAATCGAATCTTTAAACCAATGGAAACTTTGGTAAAACAAGCTTGACCAAGTTTGACCAAAGTTTAATAGACTAGTATAAAAGTCTAAAAACCGATTCGAATGGAAACCTACCCTTTTTTGAACAAATAGAAGGATTATAAAGGTCTAAATATAGTTTTTAACCTATTAGGTGAAAGATAATCGCATCTTTAAACCAATGGAAACTTTGGTCATAAAAGTTTGACCAAGTTTTACCAAAGTTTAATTGACTAGTATAAAGGTCTAAAACCCGATTCGAATGGAAATCTACCCTTTTTTGAACAAAGAGAAGGTTTATAAAGGTCTAAATATAATTTTTAACCTATTAGGAGAAAGATAATTGTATCTTTTGACCAATGGAAACTTTGGTCAAACAAGCTTGACCTAGTTTGACCAAAGATTAATAGACTAGTATAAAGGTCAAAAACCTGATTCGAATGGAAATCTTCCCTTTTTTGAACCAATAGAAGGCTTATAAAGGTCTAAATATAGTTTTTAAACTATTAGGAGAAATATAATCGCATCTTTAAACCAATGGAAACTTTGGTAAAACAAGCTTGACCATGTTTGACCAAAGTTTAATAGACTAGTATAAAGGTCTAAACCCCAATTCGAATGGAAATCTACCCTTTTTTGAACCAATAGATGGTTTATAAAGGTCTAAATATAGTTTTTAACCTATTAAGTGAAAGATAATCGCATCTTTAAACCGATTGAAACTTTGGTCAAACAACCTTGACCAAGTTTGACCAAAGTTTAATAGACTAGTATAAAAGTCTCAAACCTGATTCGAATGGAAATCTACCCTTTTTTGAACAAATAGAAGGTTTATCAAGGTCTAAATATAGTTTTTAACCTATTAGGAGAAAGATAATCGCATCTTTAAACCAATGGCAACTTTGGTAAAACAAGCTTGACCAAGTTTGACCAAAGTTTAATAGACTAGTATAAAGGTCTAAAAACCGATTCGAATGGAAAACTACCATTTTTTTAACAAATAGAAGGTTTATAAAGGTCTAAATATAGTTTTTAACCTATTAGGTGAAATATAATCGCATCTTTAAACCAATGGAAACTTTGGTCAAACAAGCTTGACCAAGTTTGACCAAAGTTTAATAGACTAGTATAAAGGTCTTAAATCCGATTCGAATGGAAATCTACCCTTTTTTGAACAAATAGAAGGTTTATAAAGGTCTAAATATAGTTTTTAACCTATTAGGAGAAAGATAATCGCATGTTTAGACGAATGGAAACTTTGGTCAAACAACCTTGACCAAGTTTGACCAAAGTTTAATAGACTAGTATAAAAGTCTCAAACCTGATTCGAATGGAAATCTACCCTTTTTTGAACAAATAGAAGGTTTATCAAGGTCTAAATATAGTTTTTAACCTATTAGGAGAAAGATAATCGCATCTTTAAACCAATGGCAACTTTGGTAAAACAAGCTTGACCAAGTTTGACCAAAGTTTAATAGACTAGTATAAAGGTCTAAAAACCGATTCGAATGGAAAACTACCATTTTTTTAACAAATAGAAGGTTTATAAAGGTCTAAATATAGTTTTTAACCTATTAGGTGAAAGATAATCGCATCTTTAAACCAATGGAAACTTTGGTCATAAAAGTTTGACCAAGTTTTACCAAAGTTTAATAGACTAGTATAAAGGTCTAAAACCCGATTCGATTGGAAATCTATCCTTTTTTGAACAAAGAGAAGGTTTATAAAGGTCTAAATATAATTTTTAACCTATTACGAGAAAGATAATTGTATCTTTTGACCAATGGAAACTTTGGTCAAACAAGCTTGACCAAGTTTGACCAAAGATTAATAGACTAGTATAAAGGTCAAAAACCTGATTCAAATGGAAATCTTCCCTTTTTGAACCAATAGCAGGCTTATAAAGGTCTAAATATAGTTTTTAAACTATTAGGAGAAATATAATCGCATCTTTAAACCAATGGAAACTTTGGTAAAACAAGCTTGACCATGTTTGACCAAAGTTTAATAGACTAGTATAAAGGTCTAAACCCCAATTCGAATGGAAATCTACCCTTTTTTGAACCAATAGATGGTTTATAAAGGTCTAAATATAGTATTTAACCTATTAAGTGAAAGATAATCGTATCTTTAAACCGATTGAAACTTTGGTCAAACAACCTTGACCAAGTTTGACCAAAGTTTAATAGACTAGTATAAAAGTCTCAAACCTGATTCGAATGGAAATCTACCCTTTTTTGAACAAATAGAAGGTTTATCAAGGTCTAAATATAGTTTTTAATCTATTAGGAGAAAGATAATCGCATCTTTAAACCAATGGAAACTTTGGTCTAACAAACTTGACCAAGTTTGACCAAAGTTTAATAGACTAGTAAAAAGGTCTAAAAACCGATTCGAATGGAAATCTACCCTTTTTTGAACAAATAGAAGGTTTATAAAGGTCTAAATAAAGTTTTTAACCTATTAGATGAAAGATAATCGCATCTTTAAACCAATGGAAACTTTGGTCAAACAAGCTTGACCAAGTTTGACCAAAGTTTAATAGACTAGCATAAAGGTCTCAAACTTGATTCGAATGGAAATGTACCCTTTTTTAAACAAAAAGAAGGTTTATAAAGGTCTAAATATAGTTTTTAACCTATTAGGAGAAAGATAATCGAATCTTTAAACCAATGGAAACTTTGGTAAAACAAGCTTGACCAAGTTTGACCAAAGTTTAATAGACTAGTATAAAAGTCTAAAAACCGATTCGAATGGAAATCTACCCTTTTTTGAACAAATAGAAGGATTATAAAGGTCTAAATATAGTTTTTAACCTATTAGGTGAAAGATAATCGCATCTTTAAACCAATGGAAACTTTGGTCATAAAAGTTTGACCAAGTTTTACCAAAGTTTAATTGACTAGTATAAAGGTCTAAAACCCGATTCGAATGGAAATCTACCCTTTTTTGAACAAAGAGAAGGTTTATAAAGGTCTAAATATAATTTTTAACCTATTAGGAGAAAGATAATTGTATCTTTTGACCAATGGAAACTTTGGTCAAACAAGCTTGGCCAAGTTTGACCAAAGATTAATAGACTAGTATAAAGGTCAAAAACCTGATTCGAATGGAAATCTTCCCTTTTTTGAACCAATAGAAGGCTTATAAAGGTCTAAATATAGTTTTTAAACTATTAGGAGAAATATAATCGCATCTTTAAACCAATGGAAACTTTGGTAAAACAAGCTTGACCATGTTTGACCAAAGTTTAATAGACTAGTATAAAGGTCTAAACCCCAATTCGAATGGAAATCTACCCTTTTTTGAACCAATAGATGGTTTATAAAGGTCTAAATATAGTTTTTAACCTATTAAGTGAAAGATAATCGCATCTTTAAACCGATTGAAACTTTGGTCAAACAACCTTGACCAAGTTTGACCAAAGTTTAATAGACTAGTATAAAAGTCTCAAACCTGATTCGAATGGAAATCTACCCTTTTTTGAACAAATAGAAGGTTTATCAAGGTCTAAATATAGTTTTTAACCTATTAGGAGAAAGATAATCGCATCTTTAAACCAATGGCAACTTTGGTAAAACAAGCTTGACCAAGTTTGACCAAAGTTTAATAGACTAGTATAAAGGTCTAAAAACCGATTCGAATGGAAAACTACCATTTTTTTAACAAATAGAAGGTTTATAAAGGTCTAACTATAGTTTTTAACCTATTAGGTGAAAGATAATCGCATCTTTAAACCAAAGGAAACTTTGGTCAAACAAGCTTGACTAAGTTTGACCAAAGTTTAATAGACTAGTATAAAGGTCTTAAATCCGATTCGAATGGAAATCTACCCTTTTTTGAACAAATAGAAGGTTTATAAAGGTCTAAATATAGTTTTTAACCTATTAGGAGAAAGATAATCGCATGTTTAGACGAATGGAAACTTTGGTCAAACAAGCTTGACCAAGTTTTACCAAAGTTTAATAGACTAGTATAAAGGTGTAAAACCTGATTCGAATGGAAATCTTCCCTCTTTTGAACCAATTGAAGGCTTATAAAGGTCTAAATATAGTTTTTAAACTATTAGGAGAAATATAATCGCATCTTTAAACCAATGGAAACTTTGGTAAAACAAGCTTGACCAAGTTTGACCAAAGTTTAATAGACTAGTATAAAGGTCTAAAACCCGATTCGAATGGAAATCTACCCTTTTTTGAACCAATAGAAGGTTTATAAAGGTCTAAATATAGTTTTTAACCTATTAAGTGAAAGATAATCGCATCTTTAAACCGATGGAAACTTTGGTCAAACAACCTTGACCAAGTTTGACCAAAGTTTAATAGACTAGTATAAAAGTCTCAAACCTGGTTCGAATGGAAATCTACCCTTTTTTGAACAAATAGAAGGTTTATAAAGGTCTAAATATAGTTTTTAACCTATTAGGAGAAAGATAATCGCATCTTTAAACCAATGGAAACTTTGGTAAAACAAGCTTGACCAAGTTTGACCAAAGTTTAATAGACTAGTATAAAGGTCTAAAAACCGAATCGAATGGAAATCTACCCTTTTTTGAACAAATAGAAGGTTTATAAAGGTCTAAATATAGTTTTTAACCTATTAGGTGAAAGATAATCGCATCTTTAAACCAATGGAAACTTTGGTCAAACAAGCTTGACCAAGTTTGACCAAAGTTTAATAGACTAGCATAAAGGTCTCAAACTTGATTCGAATGGAAATCTACCCTTTTTTAAACAAAAAGAAGGTTTATAAAGGTCTAAATATAGTTTTTAACCTATAGGAGAAAGATAATCGAATCTTTAAACCAATGGAAACTTTGGTAAAACAAGCTTGACCAAGTTTGACCAAAGTTTAATAGACTAGTATAAAGGTCTAAAAACCGATTCGAATGGAAATCTACCCTTTTTTGAACAAATAGAAGGTTTATAAAGGTCTAAATATAGTTTTTAACCTATTAGGTGAAAGATAATCGCGTCTTTAAACCAATGGAAACTTTGGTCATAAAAGTTTGACCAAGTTTGACCAAAGTTTAATAGACTAGTATAAAGGTCTAAAACCCGATTCGATTGGAAATCTATCCTTTTTTGAACAAAGAGAAGGTTTATAAAGGTCTAAATATAATTTTTAACCTATTACGAGAAAGATAATTGTATCTTTTGACCAATGGAAACTTTGGTCAAACAAGCTTGACCAAGTTTGACCAAAGATTAATAGACTAGTATAAAGGTCAAAAACCTGATTCAAATGGAAATCTTCCCTTTTTTGAACCAATAGCAGGCTTATAAAGGTCTAAATATAGTTTTTAAACTATTAGGAGAAATATAATCGCATCTTTGGAAACTTTGTTAAAACAAGCTTGACCATGTTTGACCAAAGTTTAATAGACTAGTATAAAGGTCTAAACCCCAATTCGAATGGAAATCTACCCTTTTTTGAACCAATAGATGGTTTATAAAGGTCTAAATATAGTATTTAACCTATTAAGTGAAAGATAATCGTATCTTTAAACCGATTGAAACTTTGGTCAAACAACCTTGACCAAGTTTGACCAAAGTTTAATAGACTAGTATAAAAGTCTCAAACCTGATTCGAATGGAAATCTACCCTTTTTTGAACAAATAGATGGTTTATCAAGGTCTAAATATAGTTTTTAATCTATTAGGAGAAAGATAATCGCATCTTTAAACCAATGGAAACTTTGGTCTAACAAACTTGACCAAGTTTGACCAAAGTTTAATAGACTAGTAAAAAGGTCTAAAAACCGATTCGAATGGAAATCTACCCTTTTTTGAACAAATAGAAGGTTTATAAAGGTCTAAATATAGTTTTTAACCTATTATATGAAAGATAATCGCATCTTTAAACCAATGGAAACTTTGGTCAAACAAGCTTGACCAAGTTTGACCAAAGTTTAATAGACTAGCATAAAGGTCTCAAACTTGATTCGAATGGAAATGTACCCTTTTTTAAACAAAAAGAAGGTTTATAAAGGTCTAAATATAGTTTTTAACCTATTAGGAGAAAGATAATCGAATCTTTAAACCAATGGAAACTTTGGTAAAACAAGCTTGACCAAGTTTGACCAAAGTTTAATAGACTAGTATAAAGGTCTAAAAACCGATTCGAATGGAAATCTACCCTTTTTTGAACAAATAGAAGGATTATAAAGGTCTAAATATACTTTTTAACCTATTAGGTGAAAGATAATCGCATCTTTAAACCAATGGAAACTTTGGTCATAAAAGTTTGACCAAGTTTTACCAAAGTTTAATTGACTAGTATAAAGGTCTAAAACCCGATTCGAATGGAAATCTACCCTTTTTTGAACAAAGAGAAGGTTTATAAAGGTCTAAATATAATTTTTAACCTATTAGGAGAAAGATAATTGTATCTTTTGACCAATGGAAACTTTGGTCAAACAAGCTTGACCAAGTTTGACCAAAGATTAATAGACTAGTATAAAGGTCAAAAACCTGATTCGAATGGAAATCTTCCCTTTTTTGAACCAATAGAAGGCTTATAAAGGTCTAAATATAGTTTTTAAACTATTAGGAGAAATATAATCGCATCTTTAAACCAATGGAAACTTTGGTAAAACAAGCTTGACCATGTTTGACCAAAGTTTAATAGACTAGTATAAAGGTCTAAACCCCAATTCGAATGGAAATCTACCCTTTTTTGAACCAATAGATGGTTTATAAAGGTCTAAATATAGTTTTTAACCTATTAAGTAAAAGATAATCGCATCTTTAAACCGATTGAAACTTTGGTCAAACAACCTTGACCAAGTTTGACCAAAGTTTAATAGACTAGTATAAAAGTCTCAAACCTGATTCGAATGGAAATCTACCCTTTTTTGAACAAATAGATGGTTTATCAAGGTCTAAATATAGTTTTTAATCTATTAGGAGAAAGATAATCGCATCTTTAAACCAATGGAAACTTTGGTCTAACAAACTTGACCAAGTTTGACCAAAGTTTAATAGACTAGTAAAAAGGTCTAAAAACCGATTCGAATGGAAATCTACCCTTTTTTGAACAAATAGAAGGTTTATAAAGGTCTAAATATAGTTTTTAACCTATTATATGAAAGATAATCGCATCTTTAAACCAATGGAAACTTTGGTCAAACAAGCTTGACCAAGTTTGACCAAAGTTTAATAGACTAGCATAAAGGTCTCAAACTTGATTCGAATGGAAATGTACCCTTTTTTAAACAAAAAGAAGGTTTATAAAGGTCTAAAAATAGTTTTTAACCTATTAGGAGAAAGATAATCGAATCTTTAAACCAATGGAAACTTTGGTAAAACAAGCTTGACCAAGTTTGACCAAAGTTTAATAGACTAGTATAAAGGTCTAAAAACCGATTCGAATGGAAATCTACCCTTTTTTGAACAAATAGAAGGATTATAAAGGTCTAAATATAGTTTTTAACCTATTAGGTGAAAGATAATCGCATCTTTAAACCAATGGAAACTTTGGTCATAAAAGTTTGACCAAGTTTTACCAAAGTTTAATTGACTAGTATAAAGGTCTAAAACCCGATTCGAATGGAAATCTACCCTTTTTTGAACAAAGAGAAGGTTTATAAAGGTCTAAATATAATTTTTAACCTATTAGGAGAAAGATAATTGTATCTTTTGACCAATGGAAACTTTGGTCAAACAAGCTTGACCAAGTTTGACCAAAGATTAATAGACTAGTATAAAGGTCAAAAACCTGATTCGAATGGAAATCTTCCCTTTTTTGAACCAATAGAAGGCTTATAAAGGTCTAAATATAGTTTTTAAACTATTAGGAGAAATATAATCGCATCTTTAAACCAATGGAAACTTTGGTAAAACAAGCTTGACCATGTTTGACCAAAGTTTAATAGACTAGTATAAAGGTCTAAACCCCAATTCGAATGGAAATCTACCCTTTTTTGAACCAATAGATGGTTTATAAAGGTCTAAATATAGTTTTTAACCTATTAAGTAAAAGATAATCGCATCTTTAAACCGATTGAAACTTTGGTCAAACAACCTTGACCAAGTTTGACCAAAGTTTAATAGACTAGTATAAAAGTCTCAAACCTGATTCGAATGGAAATCTACCCTTTTTTGAACAAATAAAAGGTTTATCAAGGTCTAAATATAGTTTTTAACCTATTAGGTGAAAGATAATCGCATCTTTAAACCGATGGAAACTTTGGTCAAACAACCTTGACCAAGTTTGACCAAAGTTTAATATACTAGTATAAAAGTCTCAAACCTGGTTCGAATGGAAATCTACCCTTTTTTGAACAAATAGAAGGTTTATAAAGGTCTAAATATAGTTTTTAACCTATTAGGAGAAAGATAATCGCATCTTTAAACCAATGGAAACTTTGGTCTAACAAGCTTGTCCAAGTTTGACCAAAGTTTAATAGACTAGTTTAAAGGTCTAAAAACCGATTCGAATGGAAATCTACCATTTTTTGAACAAATAGAAGGTATATAAAGGTCTAAATATAGTTTTTAACCTATTAGGTGAAAGATAATCGCATCTTTAAACCAATGGAAACTTTGGTCAAACAAGCTTGACCAAAGTTTAATAGACTAGCATAAAGGTCTCAAACTTGATTCGAATGGAAATCTACCCTTTTTTAAACAAAAAGAAGGTTTATAAAGGTCTAAATATAGTTTTTAACCTATTAGGAGAAAGATAACCGCATCTTTAAACCAATGGCAACTTTGGTAAAACAAGCTTGACCAAGTTTGACCAAAGTTTAATAGACTAGTATAAAGGTCTAAAAACCGATTCGAATGGAAATCTACCATTTTTTTAACAAATAGAAGGTTTATAAAGGTCTAAATATAGTTTTTAACCTATTAGGTGAAAGATAATCGCATCTTTAAACCAATGGAAACTTTGGTCAAACAAGCTTGACCAAGTTTGACCAAAGTTTAATAGACTAGTATAAAGGTCTTAAATCCGATTCGAATGGAAATCTACCCTTTTTTGAACAAATAGAAGGTTTATAAAGGTCTAAATATAGTTTTTAACCTATTAGGAGAAAGATAATCGCATGTTTAGACGAATGGAAACTTTGGTCAAACAAGCTTGACCAAGTTTTACCAAAGTTTAATAGACTAGTATAAAGGTGTAAAACCTGATTCGAATGGAAATCTTCCCTCTTTTGAACCAATAGAAGGCTTATAAAGGTCTAAATATAGTTTTTAAACTATTAGGAGAAATATAATCGCATCTTTAAACCAATGGAAACTTTGGTAAAACAAGCTTGACCAAGTTTGACCAAAGTTTAATAGACTAGTATAAAGGTCTAAAACCCGATTCGAATGGAAATCTACCCTTTTTTGAACAATGAGAAGGTTTATAAAGATCTAAATATAATTTTTAACCTATTAGGAGAAAGATAATTGTATCTTTTGACCAATGGAAACTTTGGTCAAACAAGCTTGACCAAGTTTGACCAAAGATTAATAGACTAGTATAAAGGTCAAAAACCTGATTCGAATGGAAATCTTCCCTTTTTTGAACCAATAGAAGGCTTATAAAGGTCTAAATATAGTTTTTAAACTATTAGGAGAAATATAATCGCATCTTTAAACCAATGGAAACTTTGGTAAAACAAGCTTGACAAAGTTTGATCAAAGTTTAATAGACTAGTATAAATGTCTAAAACCCGATTCGAATGGAAATCTACCCTTTTTTGAACCAATAGAAGGTTTATAAAGGTCTAAATATAGTTTTTAACCTATTAGGAAAAAGATAATCGCATCTTTAAACCAATGGAAACTTTGGTAAAACAAGCTTGACCAAGTTTGACCAAAGTTTAATAGACTAGTATAAAGGTCTAAAACCCGATTCGAATGGAAATCTACCCTTTTTTGAACAATGAGAAGGTTTATAAAGATCTAAATATAATTTTTAACCTATTAGGAGAAAGATAATTGTATCTTTTGACCAATGGAAACTTTGGTCAAACAAGCTTGACCAAGTTTGACCAAAGATTAATAGACTAGTATAAAGGTCAAAAACCTGATTCGAATGGAAATCTTCCCTTTTTTGAACCAATAGAAGGCTTATAAAGGTCTAAATATAGTTTTTAAACTATTAGGAGAAATATAATCGCATCTTTAAACCAATGGAAACTTTGGTAAAACAAGCTTGACAAAGTTTGATCAAAGTTTAATAGACTAGTATAAAGGTCTAAAACCCGATTCGAATGGAAATCTACCCTTTTTTGAACAATGAGAAGGTTTATAAAGATCTAAATATAATTTTTAACCTATTAGGAGAAAGATAATCGCATGTTTAGACGAATGGAAACTTTGGTCAAACAAGCTTGACCAAGTTTTACCAAAGTTTAATAGACTAGTATAAAGGTGTAAAACCTGATTCGAATGGAAATCTTCCCTCTTTTGAACCAATAGAAGGCTTATAAAGGTCTAAATATAGTTTTTAAACTATTAGGAGAAATATAATCGCATCTTTAAACCAATGGAAACTTTGGTAAAACAAGCTTGACCAAGTTTGACCAAAGTTTAATAGACTAGTATAAAGGTCTAAAACCCGATTCGAATGGAAATCTACCCTTTTTTGAACAATGAGAAGGTTTATAAAGATCTAAATATAATTTTTAACCTATTAGGAGAAAGATAATTGTATCTTTTGACCAATGAAAACTTTGGTCAAACAAGCTTGACCAAGTTTGACCAAAGATTAATAGACTAGTATAAAGGTCAAAAACCTGATTCGAATGGAAATCTTCCCTTTTTTGAACCAATAGAAGACTTATAAAGGTCTAAATATAGTTTTTAAACTATTAGGAGAAATATAATCGCATCTTTAAACCAATGGAAACTTTGGTAAAACAAGCTTGACAAAGTTTGATCAAAGTTTAATAGACTAGTATAAAGGTCTAAAACCCGATTCGAATGGAAATCTACCCTTTTTTGAACCAATAGAAGGTTTATAAAGGTCTAAATATAGTTTTTAACCTATTAGGAAAAAGATAATCGCATCTTTAAACCAATGGAAACTTTGGTCAAACAAGCTTGACCAAGTTTGACCAAAGTTTAATAGACTAGTATAAAGGTCTAAAAACCGATTCGAATGGAAATCTACCCTTTTTTGAACAAATAGAAGGTTTATAAAGGTCTAAATATAGTTTTTAACCTATTAGGTGAAAGATAATCGCATCTTTAAACCGATGGAAACTTTGGTCAAACAACCTTGACCAAGTTTTACCAAAGTTTAATATACTAGTATAAAAGTCTCAAACCTGGTTCGAATGGAAATCTACCCTTTTTTGAACAAATAGAAGGTTTATAAAGGTCTAAATATAGTTTTTAACCTATTAGGAGAAAGATAATCGCATCTTTAAACCAATGGAAACTTTGGTCTAACAAGCTTGTCCAAGTTTGACCAAAGTTTAATAGACTAGTTTAAAGGTCTAAAAACCGATTCGAATGGAAATCTACCCTTTTTTGAACAAATAGAAGGTATATAAAGGTCTAAATATAGTTTTTAACCTATTAGGTGAAAGATAATCGCATCTTTAAACCAATGGAAACTTTGGTCAAACAAGCTTGACCAAGTTTGACCAAAGTTTAATAGACTAGCATAAAGGTCTCAAACTTGATTCGAATGGAAATCTACCCTTTTTTAAACAAAAAGAAGGTTTATAAAGGTCTAAATATAGTTTTTAACCTATTAGGAGAAAGATAATCGCATCTTTAAACCAATGGAAACTTTGGTAAAACAAGCTTGACCAAGTTTGACCAAAGTTTAATAGACTAGTATAAAGGTCTAAAAACCGATTTGAATGGAAATCTACCATTTTTTTAACAAATAGAAGGTTTATAAAGGTCTAAATATAGTTTTTAACCTATTAGGTGAAAGATAATCGCATCTTTAAACCAATGGAAACTTTGGTCAAACAAGCTTGACCAAGTTTGACCAAAGTTTAATAGACTAGTATAAAGGTCTTAAATCCGATTCGAATGGAAATCTACCCTTTTTTGAACAAATAGAAGGTTTATAAAGGTCTAAATATAGTTTTTAACCTATTAGGAGAAAGATAATCGCATGTTTAGACGAATGGAAACTTTGGTCAAACAAGCTTGACCAAGTTTTACCAAAGTTTAATAGACTAGTATAAAAGTCTCAAATCTGATTCGAATGGAAATCTACCCTTTTTTGAACAAATAGAAGGTTTATCAAGGTCTAAATATAGTTTTTAATCTATTAGGAGAAAGATAATCGCATCTTTAAACCAATGGAAACTTTGGTCTAACAAGCTTGACCAAGTTTGACCAAAGTTTAATAGACTAGTATAAAGGTCTAAAAACCGATTCAAATGGAAATCTACCCTTTTTTGAACAAATAGAAGGTTTATAAAGGTCTAAATATAGTTTTTAACCTATTAGGTGAAAGATAAACGCATCTTTAAACCAATGGAAACTTTGGTCAAACAATCTTGACCAAGTTTGACCAAAGTTTAATAGACTAGCATAAAGGTCTCAAACTTGATTCGAATGGAAATCTACCCTTTTTTAAACAAAAAGAAGGTTTATAAAGGTCTAAATATAGTTTTTAACCTATTAGGAGAAAGATAATCGAATCTTTAAACCAATGGAAACTTTGGTAAAACAAGCTTGACCAAGTTTGACCAAAATTTAATAGACTTGTAAAAAGGTCTAAAAACCGATTCGAAGGAAATCTACCCTTTTTTGAACAAATAGAAGGTTTATAAAGGTCTAAATATAGTTTTTAACCTATTAGGTGAAAGATAATCGCATCTTTAAACCAATGGAAACTTTGGTCAAAAAAGTTTGACCAAGTTTGACCAAAGTTTAATAGACTAGTATAAAGGTCTAAATCCCGATTCGAATGGAAATCTACCCTTTTTTGAACAAAGAGAAGGTTTATAAAGATCTAAATATAATTTTTAACCTATTAGGAGAAAGATAATTGTATCTTTTGACCAATGGAAACTTTGGTCAAACAAGCTTGACCAAGTTTGACCAAAGATTAATAGACTAGTATAAAGGTCAAAAACCTGATTCGAATGGAAATCTTCCCTTTTTTGAACCAATAGAAGGCTTATAAAGGTCTAAATATAGTTTTTAAACTATTAGGAGAAATATAATCGCATCTTTAAACCAATGGAAACTTTGGTAAAACAAGCTTGACAAAGTTTGACCAAAGTTTAATAGACTAGTATAAAGGTCTAAAACCCGATTCGAATGGAAATCTACCCTTTTTTGAACCAATAGAAGATTTATAAAGGTCTAAATATAGTTTTTAACCTATTAGGAAAAAGATAATCGCATCTTTACACCAATGGAAACTTTGGTCAAACAAGCTTGACCAAGTTTGACCAAAGTTTAATAGACTAGTATAAAGGTCTAAAAACCGATTCGAATGGAAATCTACCCTTTTTTGAACAAATAGAAGGTTTATAAAGGTCTAAATATAGTTTTTAACCTATTAGGTGAAAGATAATCGCATCTTTAAACCGATGGAAACTTTGGTCAAACAACCTTGACCAAGTTTGACCAAAGTTTAATATACTAGTATAAAAGTCTCAAACCTGGTTCGAATGGAAATCTACCCTTTTTTGAACAAATAGAAGGTTTATAAAGGTCTAAATATAGTTTTTAACCTATTAGGAGAAAGATAATCGCATCTTTAAACCAATGGAAACTTTGGTCTAACAAGCTTGTCCAAGTTTGACCAAAGTTTAATAGACTAGTTTAAAGGTCTAAAAACCGATTCGAATGGAAATCTACCCTTTTTTGAACAAATAGAAGGTATATAAAGGTCTAAATATAGTTTTTAACCTATTAGGTTAAAGATAATCGCATCTTTAAACCAATGGAAACTTTGGTCAAACAAGCTTCACCAAGTTTGACCAAAGTTTAATAGACTAGCATAAAGGTCTCAAACTTGATTCGAATGGAAATCTACCCTTTTTTAAACAAAAAGAAGGTTTATAAAGGTCTAAATATAGTTTTTAACCTATTAGGAGAAAGATAATCGCATCTTTAAACCAATGGCAACTTTGGTAAAACAAGCTTGACCAAGTTTGTTCAAAGTTTAATAGACTAGTATAAAGGTCTAAAAACCGATTCGAATGGAAATCTACCATTTTTTTAACAAATAGAAGGTTTATAAAGGTCTAAATATAGTTTTTAACCTATTAGGTGAAAGATAATCGCATCTTTAAACCAATGGAAACTTTGGTCAAACAAGCTTGACCAAGTTTGACCAAAGTTTAATAGACTAGTATAAAGGTCTTAAATCCGATTGGAATGGAAATCTACCCTTTTTTGAACAAATAGAAGGTTTATAAAGGTATAAATATAGTTTTTAACCTATTAGGAGAAAGATAATCGCATGTTTAGACGAATGGAAACTTTGGTCAAACAAGCTTGACCAAGTTTTACCAAAGTTTAATAGACTAGTATAAAGGTGTAAAACCTGATTCGAATGGAAATCTTCCCTCTTTTGAACCAATAGAAGGCTTATAAAGGTCTAAATATAGTTTTTAAACTATTAGGAGAAATATAATCGCATCTTTAAACCAATGGAAACTTTGGTAAAACAAGCTTGACCAAGTTTGACCAAAGTTTAATAGACTAGTATAAAGGTCTAAAAACCGATTCAAATGGAAATCTACCCTTTTTTGAACAAATAGAAGGTTTATAAAGGTCTAAATATAGTTTTTAACCTATTAGGTGAAAGATAATCGCATCTTTAAACCAATGGAAACTTTGGTCAAACAAGCTTGACCAAGTTTGACCAAAGTTTAATAGACTAGCATAAAGGTCTCAAACTTGATTCGAATGGAAATCTACCCTTTTTTAAACAAAAAGAAGGTTTATAAAGGTCTAAATATAGTTTTTAACCTATTAGGAGAAAGATAATCGAATCTTTAAACCAATGGAAACTTTGGTAAAACAAGCTTGACCAAGTTTGACCAAAGTTTAATAGACTTGTAAAAAGGTCTAAAAACCGATTCGAAGGAAATCTACCCTTTTTTGAACAAATAGAAGGTTTATAAAGGTCTAAATATAGTTTTTAACCTATTAGGTGAAAGATAATCGCATCTTTAAACCAATGGAAACTTTGGTCAAAAAAGTTTGACCAAGTTTGACCAAAGTTTAATAGACTAGTATAAAGGTCTAAATCCCGATTCGAATGGAAATCTACCCTTTTTTGAACAAAGAGAAGGTTTATAAAGATCTAAATATAATTTTTAACCTATTAGGAGAAAGATAATTGTATCTTTTGACCAATGGAAACTTTGGTCAAACAAGCTTGACCAAGTTTGACCAAAGATTAATAGACTAGTATAAAGGTCAAAAACCTGATTCGAATGGAAATCTTCCCTTTTTTGAACCAATAGAAGGCTTATAAAGGTCTAAATATAGTTTTTAAACTATTAGGAGAAATATAATCGCATCTTTAAACCAATGGAAACTTTGGTAAAACAAGCTTGACAAAGTTTGACCAAAGTTTAATAGACTAGTATAAAGGTCTAAAACCCGATTCGAATGGAAATCTACCCTTTTTTGAACCAATAGAAGGTTTATAAAGGTCTAAATATAGTTTTTAACCTATTTGGAAAAAGATAATCGCATCTTTACACCAATGGAAACTTTGGTCAAACAAGCTTGACCAAGTTTGACCAAAGTTTAATAGACTAGTATAAAGGTCTAAAAACCGATTCGAATGGAAATCTACCCTTTTTTGAACAAATAGAAGGTTTATAAAGGTCTAAATATAGTTTTTAACCTATTAGGTGAAAGATAATCGCATCTTTAAACCGATGGAAACTTTGGTCAAACAACCTTGACCAAGTTTGACCAAAGTTTAATATACTAGTATAAAAGTCTCAAACCTGGTTCGAATGGAAATCTACCCTTTTTTGAACAAATAGAAGGTTTATAAAGGTCTAAATATAGTTTTTAACCTATTAGGAGAAAGATAATCGCATCTTTAAACCAATGGAAACTTTGGTCTAACAAGCTTGTCCAAGTTTGACCAAAGTTTAATAGACTAGTTTAAAGGTCTAAAAACCGATTCGAATGGAAATCTACCCTTTTTTGAACAAATAGAAGGTATATAAAGGTCTAAATATAGTTTTTAACCTATTAGTTTAAAGATAATCGCATCTTTAAACCAATGGAAACTTTGGTCAAACAAGCTTCACCAAGTTTGACCAAAGTTTAATAGACTAGCATAAAGGTCTCAAACTTGATTCGAATGGAAATCTACCCTTTTTTAAACAAAAAGAAGGTTTATAAAGGTCTAAATATAGTTTTTAACCTATTAGGAGAAAGATAATCGAATCTTTAAACCAATGGAAACTTCGGTAAAACAAACTTGACCAAGTTTAACCAAAGTTTAATAGACTAGTATAAAGGTCTAAAAACCGATTCAAATGGAAATCTACCCTTTTTTGAACAAATAGAAGGTTTATAAAGGTCTAAATATAGTTTTTAACCTATTAGGTGAAAGATAATCGCATCTTTAAACCAATGGAAACTTTGGTCAAACAAGCTTGACCAAGTTTGACCAAAGTTTAATAGACTAGCATAAAGGTCTCAAACTTGATTCGAATGGAAATCTACCCTTTTTTAAACAAAAAGAAGGTTTATAAAGGTCTAAATATAGTTTTTAACCTATTAGGAGAAAGATAATCGAATCTTTAAACCAATGGAAACTTCGGTAAAACAAGCTTGACCAAGTTTAACCAAAGTTTAATAGACTAGTATAAAGGTCTAAAAACCGATTCAAATGGAAATCTACCCTTTTTTGAACAAATAGAAGGTTTATAAAGGTCTAAATATAGTTTTTAACCTATTAGGTGAAAGATAATCGCATCTTTAAACCAATGGAAACTTTGGTCAAACAAGCTTGACCAAGTTTGACCAAAGTTTAATAGACTAGCATAAAGGTCTCAAACTTGATTCGAATGGAAATCTACCCTTTTTTAAACAAAAAGAAGGTTTATAAAGGTCTAAATATAGTTTTTAACCTATTAGGAGAAAGATAATCGAATCTTTAAACCAATGGAAACTTTGGTAAAACAAGCTTGACCAAGTTTAACCAAAGTTTAATAGACTAGTATAAAGGTCTAAAAACCGATTCGAATGGAAATCTACCCTTTTTTGAACAAATAGAAGGTTTATAAAGGTCTAAATATAGTTTTTAACCTATTAGGTGAAAGATAATCGCATCTTTAAACCAATGGAAACTTTGGTCAAAAAAGTTTGACCAAGTTTGACCAAAGTTTAATAGACTAGTATAAAGGTCTAAATCCCGATTCGAATGGAAATCTACCCTTTTTTGAACAAAGAGAAGGTTTATAAAGATCTAAATATAATTTTTAACCTATTAGGAGAAAGATAATTGTATCTTTTGACCAATGGAAACTTTGGTCAAACAAGCTTGACCAAGTTTGACCAAAGATTAATAGACTAGTATAAAGGTCAAAAACCTGATTCGAATGGAAATCTTCCCTTTTTTGAACCAATAGAAGGCTTATAAAGGTCTAAATATAGTTTTTAAACTATTAGGAGAAATATAATCGCATCTTTAAACCAATGGAAACTTTGGTAAAACAAGCTTGACAAAGTTTGACCAAAGTTTAATAGACTAGTATAAAGGTCTAAAACCCGATTCGAATGGAAATCTACCCTTTTTTGAACCAATAGAAGGCTTATAAAGGTCTAAATATAGTTTTTAACCTATTAGGAAAAAGATAATCGCATCTTTAAACCAATGGAAACTTTGGTCAAACAAGCTTGACCAAGTTTGACCAAAGATTAATAGACTAGTATAAAGGTCAAAAACCTGATTCGAATGGAAATCTTCCCTTTTTTGAACCAATAGAAGGCTTATAAAGGTCTAAATATAGTTTTTAAACTATTAGGAGAAATATAATCGCATCTTTAAACCAATGGAAACTTTGGTAAAACAAGCTTGACCATGTTTGACCAAAGTTTAATAGACTAGTATAAAAGTCTCAAACCTGATTCGAATGGAAATCTACCCTTTTTTGAACAAATAGAAGGTTTATAAAGGTCTAAATATAGTTTTTAACCTATTAGGTGAAAGATAATCGCATCTTTAAACCAATGGAAACTTTGGTCAAACAAGCTTGACCAAGTTTGACCAAAGTTTAATAGACTAGCATAAAGGTCTCAAACTTGATTCGAATGGAAATCTACCCTTTTTCAAACAAAAAGAAGGTTTATAAAGGTCTAAATATAGTTTTTAACCTATTAGGTGAAAGATAATCGCATCTTTAAACCAATGGAAACTTTGGTAAAACAAGCTTGACCAAGTTTGACCAAAGTATAATAGACTAGTATAAAGGTCTAAAAACCGATTCGAATGGAAATCTACCCTTTTTTGAACAAATAGAAGGTTTATAAAGGTCTAAATATAGTTTTTAACCTATTAGGTGAAAGATAATCGCATCTTTAAACCAATGGAAACTTTGGTCAAAAAAGTTTGACCAAGTTTGACCAAAGTTTAATAGACTAGTATAAAGGTCTAAAACCCGATTCGAATGGAAATCTACCCTTTTTTGAACAAAGAGAAGGTTTATAAAGGTCTAAATATAATTTTTAACCTATGAGGAGAAAGATAATTGTATCTTTTGACCAATGGAAACTTTGGTCAAACAAGCTTGACCAAGTTTGACCAAAGATTAATAGACTAGTATAAAGGTCAAAAACCTGATTCGAATGGAAATCTTCCCTTTTTTGAACCAATAGAAGGCTTATAAAGGTATAAATCTAGTTTTTAAACTATTAGGAGAAATATAATCGCATCTTTAAACCAATGGAAACTTTGGTAAAACAAGCTTGACCAAGTTTGACCAAAGTTTAATAGACTAGTATAAAAGTCTCAAACCTTATTCGAATGGAAATCTACCCTTTTTTGAACCAATAGAAGGTTTATAAAGGTCTAAATATAGTTTTTAACCTATTAAGTGAAAGATAATCGCATCTTTATACCGATGGACACTTTTGTCAAACAAGCTTGACCAAGTTTGACCAAAGTTTAATAGACTAGTATAAAAGTCTCCAACCTGATTCGAATGGAAATCTACCCTTTTTTGAACAAATAGAAGGTTTATCAAGGGCTAAATATAGTTTTTAATCTATTAGGAGAAAGATAATTGTATCTTTTGACCAATGGAAACTTTGGTCAAACAAGCTTGACCAAGTTTGACCAAAGATTAATAGACTAGTATAAAGGTCAAAAACCTAATTCGAATGGAAATCTTCCCTTTTTTGAACCAATAGAAGGCTTATAAAGGTCTAAATATAGTTTTTAAACTATTAGGAGAAATATAATCGCATCTTTAAACCAATGGAAACTTTGGTAAAACAAGCTTGACAAAGTTTGACCAAAGTTTAATAGACTAGTATAAAGGTCTAAAACCCGATTCGAATGGAAATCTACCCTTTTTTGAACCAATAGAAGGTTTATAAAGGTCTAAATATAGTTTTTAACCTATTAGGAAAAAGATAATCACATCTTTAAACCAATGGAAACTTTGGTCAAACAAGCTTAACCAAGTTTGACCAAAGATTAATAGACTAGTATAAAGGTCAAAATCCTGATTCGAATGGAAATCTTCCCTTTTTTGAACCAATAGAAGGCTTATAAAGGTCTAAATATAGTTTTTAAACTATTAGGTGAAAGATAATCGCATCTTTAAACCAATGGAAACTTTGGTAAAACAAGCTTGACCAAGTTTGACCAAAGTTTAATAGACTAGTATAAAAGTCTCAAACCTGATTCGAATGGAAATCTACCCTTTTTTGAACAAATAGAAGGTTTATAAAGGTCTAAATATAGTTTTTAACCTATTAGGTGAAAGATAATCGCATCTTTAAACCAATGGAAACTTTGGTCAAACAAGCTTGACCAAGTTTGACCAAAGTTTAATAGACTAGCATAAAGGTCTCAAACTTGATTCGAATGGAAATCTACCCTTTTTTAAACAAAAAGAAGGTTTATAAAGGTCTAAATATAGTTTTTAACCTATTAGGACAAAGATAATCGCATCTTTAAACCAATGGAAACTTTGGTAAAACAGGCTTGACCAAGTTTGACCAAAGTTTAATAGACTAGTATAACGGTCTAAAAACCGATTCGAATGGAAATCTACCCTTTTTTGAACAAATAGAAGGCTTATAAAGGTCTAAATATAGTTTTTAAACTATTAGGAGAAATATAATCGTATCTTTAAACCAATGGAAACTTTGGTAAAACAAGCTTGACAAAGTTTGACCAAAGTTTGATAGACTAGTATAAAGGTCTAAAACCCGATTCGAATGGAAATCTACCCTTTTTTGAACCAATAGAAGGTTTATAAAGGTCTAAATATAGTTTTTAACCTATTAGGAAAAAGATAATCGCATCTTTAAACCAATGGAAACTTTGGTCAAACAAGCTTGACCAAGTTTGACCAAAGATTAATAGACTAGTATAAAGGTCAAAATCCTGATTCGAATGGAAATCTTCCCTTTTTTGAACCAATAGAAGGCTTATAAAGGTCTAAATATAGTTTTTAAACTATTAGGAGAAATATAATCGCATCTTTAAACCAATGGAAACTTTGGTAAAACAAGCTTGACCAAGTTTGACCAAAGTTTAATAGACTAGTATAAAAGTCTCAAACCTGATTCGAATGGAAATCTACCCTTTTTTGAACAAATAGAAGGTTTATAAAGGTCTAAATATAGTTTTTAACCTATTAGGTGAAAGATAATCGCATCTTTAAACCAATGGAAACTTTGGTCAAACAAGCTTGACCAAGTTTGACCAAAGTTTAATAGACTAGCATAAAGGTCTCAAACTTGATTCGAATGGAAATCTACCCTTTTTTAAACAAAAAGAAGGTTTATAAAGTTCTAAATATAGTTTTTAACCTATTAGGAGAAAGATAATCGCATCTTTAAACCAATGGAAACTTTGGTAAAACAGGCTTGACCAAGTTTGACCAAAGTTTAATAGACTAGTATAAAGGTCTAAAAACCGATTCGAATGGAAATCTACCCTTTTTTGAACCAATAGAAGGTTTATAAAGGTCTAAATATAGTTTTTAACCTATTAGGAAAAAGATAATCGCATCTTTAAACCAATGGAAACTTTGGTCAAACAAGCTTGACCAAGTTTGACCAAAGATTAATAGACTAGTATAAAGGTCAAAATCCTGATTCGAATGGAAATCTTCCCTTTTTTGAACCAATAGAAGGCTTATAAAGGTCTAAATATAGTTTTTAAACTATTAGGAGAAATATAATCGCATCTTTAAACCAATGGAAACTTTGGTAAAACAAGCTTGACCAAGTTTGACCAAAGTTTAATAGACTAGTATAAAAGTCTCAAACATGATTCGAATGGAAATCTACCCTTTTTTGAACAAATAGAAGGTTTATAAAGGTCTAAATATAGTTTTTAACCTATTAGGTGAAAGATAATCGCATCTTTAAACCAATGGAAACTTTGGTCAAACAAGCTTGACCAAGTTTGACCAAAGTTTAATAGACTAGCATAAAGGTCTCAAACTTGATTCGAATGGAAATCTACCCTTTTTTAAACAAAAAGAAGGTTTATAAAGGTCTAAATATAGTTTTTAACCTATTAGGAGAAAGATAATCGCATCTTTAAACCAATGGAAACTTTGGTAAAACAAGCTTGACCAAGTTTGACCAAAGTTTAATAGACTAGTATAAAGGTCTAAAAACCGATTCGAATGGAAATCTACCCTTTTTTGAACAAATAGAAGGTTTATAAAGGTCTAAATATAGTTTTTAACCTATTAGGTGAAAGATAATCGCATCTTTAAACCAATGGAAACTTTGGTCAAAAAAGTTTAACCAAGTTTTACCAAAGTTTGATAGACTAGTATAAAGGTCTAAAACCCGATTCGAATGGAAATCTACCCTTTTTTGAACAAAGAGAAGGTTTATAAAGGTCTAAATATAATTTTTAACCTATGAGGAGAAAGATAATTGTATCTTTTGACCAATGGAAACTTTGGTCAAACAAGTCTTGACCAAGTTTGACCAAAGATTAATAGACTAGTATAAAGGTCAAAAACCTGATTCGAATGGAAATCTTCCCTTTTTTGAACCAATAGAAGGCTTATAAAGGTATAAATCTAGTTTTTAAACTATTAGGAGAAATATAATCGCATCTTTAAACCAATGGAAACTTTGGTAAAACAAGCTTGACCAAGTTTGACCAAAGTTTAATAGACTAGTATAAAAGTCTCAAACCTTATTCGAATGGAAATCTACCCTTTTTTGAACCAATAGAAGGTTTATAAAGGTCTAAATATAGTTTTTAACCTATTAAGTGAAAGATAATCGCATCTTTAAACCGATGGAAACTTTTGTCAAACAACCTTGACCAAGTTTGACCAAAGTTTAATAGACTAGTATAAAAGTCTCAAACCTGATTCGAATGGAAATCTACCCTTTTTTGAACAAATAGAAGGTTTATCAAGGTCTAAATATAGTTTTTAATCTATTAGGAGAAAGATAATTGTATCTTTTGACCAATGGAAACTTTGGTCAAACAAGCTTGACCAAGTTTGACCAAAGATTAATAGACTAGTATAAAGGTCAAAAACCTGATTCGAATGGAAATCTTCCCTTTTTTGAAACAATAGAAGGCTTATAAAGATCTAAATATAGTTTTTAAACTATTAGGAGAAATATAATCGCATCTTTAAACCAATGGAAACTTTGGTAAAACAAGCTTGACCAAGTTTGACCAAAGTTTAATAGACTAGTATAAAAGTCTCAAACCTTATTCGAATGGAAATCTACCCTTTTTTGAACCAATAGAAGGTTTATAAAGGTCTAAATATAGTTTTTAACCTATTAAGTGAAAGATAATCGCATCTTTAAACCGATGGAAACTTTGGTCAACCAACCTTGACCAAGTTTGACCAAAGTTTAATAGACTAGCATAAAAGTCTCAAACCTGATTCGAATGGAAATCTACCCTTTTTTGAACAAATAGAAGGTTTATCAAGGTCTAAATATAGTTTTTAATCTATTAGGAGAAAGATAATCGCATCTTTAAACCAATGGAAACTTTGGTCTAACAAGCTTGACCAAGTTTGACCAAAGTTTAATAGACTAGTATAAAGGTCTAAAAACCGATTCGAATGGAAATCTACCCTTTTTTGAACAAATAGAAGGTTTATAAAGGTCTAAATATAGTTTTTAACCTATTAGGTGAAAGATAATAGCATCTTTAAACCAATGGAAACTTTGGTCAAACAAGCTTGACCAAGTTTGACCAAAGTTTAATAGACTAGCATAAAGGTCTCAAACTTGATTCGAATGGAAATCTACCCTTTTTTAAACAAAAAGAAGGTTTATAAAGGTCTAAATATAGTTTTTAACCTATTAGGAGAAAGACAATCGAATCTTTAAACCAATGGAAACTTTGGTAAAACAAGCTTGACCAAGTTTGACCAAAGTTTAATAGACTAGTATAAAGGTCTAAAAACCGATTCAAATGGAAATCTACCCTTTTTTGAACAAATAGAAGGTTTATAAAGGTCTTAATATAGTTTTTAACCTATTAGGTGAAAGATAATCGCATCTTTAAACCAACGGAAACTTTGGTCAAAAAAGTTTGACCAAGTTTTACAAAAGTTTAATAGACTAGTATAAAGGTCTAAAACCCGATTCGAATGGAAATCTACCCTTTTTTGAACCAAGAGAAGGTTTATAAAGGTCTAAATATAATTTTTAACCTATTAGGAGAAAGATAATTGTATCTTTTGACGAATGGAAACTTTGGTCAAACAAGCTTGACCAAGTTTGACTAAAGATTAATAGACTAGTATAAAGGTCAAAAACCTGATTCGAATGGAAATCTTCCCTTTTTTGAACCAATCGAAGGCTTATAAAGGTCTAAATATAGTTTTTAAACTATTAGGAGAAATATAATCACATCTTTAAACCAATGGAAACTTTGGTAAAACAAGCATGACGAAGTTTGACCAAAGTTTAATAGACTAGTATAAAGGTCTAAAACCCGATTCGAATGGAAATCTACCCTTTTTTGAACCAATAGAAGGTTTATAAAGGTCTAAATATAGTTTTTAACCTATTCGGTGAAAGATAATCGCATCTTTAAACCGATGGAAACTTTGGTCAAATAACCTTGACCAAATTTGACAAAAGTTTAATATACTAGTATAAAAGTCTCAAACCTGATTCGAATGGAAATCTACCCTTTTTTGAACAAATAGAAGGTTTATAAAGGTCTAAATACAGTTTTTAAACTATTAGGAGAAATATAATCGCATCTTTAAACCAATGGAAACTTTGGTAAAACAAGCTTGACCAAGTTTGACCAAAGTTTAATAGACTAGTATAAAAGTCTCAAACATGATTCGAATGGAAATCTACCCTTTTTTGAACAAATAGAAGGTTTATAAAGGTCTAAATATAGTTTTTAACCTATTAGGTGAAAGATAATCGCATCTTTAAACCAATGGAAACTTTGGTCAAACAAGCTTGACCAAGTTTGACCAAAGTTTAATAGACTAGCATAAAGGTCTCAAACTTGATTCGAATGGAAATCTACCCTTTTTTAAACAAAAAGAAGGTTTATAAAGGTCTAAATATAGTTTTTAACCTATTAGGAGAAAGATAATCGCATCTTTAAACCAATGGAAACTTTGGTAAAACAAGCTTGACCAAGTTTGACCAAAGTTTAATAGACTAGTATAAAGGTCTAAAAACCGATTCGAATGGAAATCTACCCTTTTTTGAACAAATAGAAGGTTTATAAAGGTCTAAATATAGTTTTTAACCTATTAGGTGAAAGATAATCGCATCTTTAAACCAATGGAAACTTTGGTCAAAAAAGTTTAACCAAGTTTTACCAAAGTTTGATAGACTAGTATAAAGGTCTAAAACCCGATTCGAATGGAAATCTACCCTTTTTTGAACAAAGAGAAGGTTTATAAAGGTCTAAATATAATTTTTAACCTATGAGGAGAAAGATAATTGTATCTTTTGACCAATGGAAACTTTGGTCAAACAAGTCTTGACCAAGTTTGACCAAAGATTAATAGACTAGTATAAAGGTCAAAAACCTGATTCGAATGGAAATCTTCCCTTTTTTGAACCAATAGAAGGCTTATAAAGGTATAAATCTAGTTTTTAAACTATTAGGAGAAATATAATCGCATCTTTAAACCAATGGAAACTTTGGTAAAACAAGCTTGACCAAGTTTGACCAAAGTTTAATAGACTAGTATAAAAGTCTCAAACCTTATTCGAATGGAAATCTACCCTTTTTTGAACCAATAGAAGGTTTATAAAGGTCTAAATATAGTTTTTAACCTATTAAGTGAAAGATAATCGCATCTTTAAACCGATGGAAACTTTTGTCAAACAACCTTGACCAAGTTTGACCAAAGTTTAATAGACTAGTATAAAAGTCTCAAACCTGATTCGAATGGAAATCTACCCTTTTTTGAACAAATAGAAGGTTTATCAAGGTCTAAATATAGTTTTTAATCTATTAGGAGAAAGATAATTGTATCTTTTGACCAATGGAAACTTTGGTCAAACAAGCTTGACCAAGTTTGACCAAAGATTAATAGACTAGTATAAAGGTCAAAAACCTGATTCGAATGGAAATCTTCCCTTTTTTGAAACAATAGAAGGCTTATAAAGATCTAAATATAGTTTTTAAACTATTAGGAGAAATATAATCGCATCTTTAAACCAATGGAAACTTTGGTAAAACAAGCTTGACCAAGTTTGACCAAAGTTTAATAGACTAGTATAAAAGTCTCAAACCTTATTCGAATGGAAATCTACCCTTTTTTGAACCAATAGAAGGTTTATAAAGGTCTAAATATAGTTTTTAACCTATTAAGTGAAAGATAATCGCATCTTTAAACCGATGGAAACTTTGGTCAACCAACCTTGACCAAGTTTGACCAAAGTTTAATAGACTAGCATAAAAGTCTCAAACCTGATTCGAATGGAAATCTACCCTTTTTTGAACAAATAGAAGGTTTATCAAGGTCTAAATATAGTTTTTAATCTATTAGGAGAAAGATAATCGCATCTTTAAACCAATGGAAACTTTGGTCTAACAAGCTTGACCAAGTTTGACCAAAGTTTAATAGACTAGTATAAAGGTCTAAAAACCGATTCGAATGGAAATCTACCCTTTTTTGAACAAATAGAAGGTTTATAAAGGTCTAAATATAGTTTTTAACCTATTAGGTGAAAGATAATAGCATCTTTAAACCAATGGAAACTTTGGTCAAACAAGCTTGACCAAGTTTGACCAAAGTTTAATAGACTAGCATAAAGGTCTCAAACTTGATTCGAATGGAAATCTACCCTTTTTTAAACAAAAAGAAGGTTTATAAAGGTCTAAATATAGTTTTTAACCTATTAGGAGAAAGACAATCGAATCTTTAAACCAATGGAAACTTTGGTAAAACAAGCTTGACCAAGTTTGACCAAAGTTTAATAGACTAGTATAAAGGTCTAAAAACCGATTCAAATGGAAATCTACCCTTTTTTGAACAAATAGAAGGTTTATAAAGGTCTTAATATAGTTTTTAACCTATTAGGTGAAAGATAATCGCATCTTTAAACCAACGGAAACTTTGGTCAAAAAAGTTTGACCAAGTTTTACAAAAGTTTAATAGACTAGTATAAAGGTCTAAAACCCGATTCGAATGGAAATCTACCCTTTTTTGAACCAAGAGAAGGTTTATAAAGGTCTAAATATAATTTTTAACCTATTAGGAGAAAGATAATTGTATCTTTTGACGAATGGAAACTTTGGTCAAACAAGCTTGACCAAGTTTGACTAAAGATTAATAGACTAGTATAAAGGTCAAAAACCTGATTCGAATGGAAATCTTCCCTTTTTTGAACCAATCGAAGGCTTATAAAGGTCTAAATATAGTTTTTAAACTATTAGGAGAAATATAATCACATCTTTAAACCAATGGAAACTTTGGTAAAACAAGCATGACGAAGTTTGACCAAAGTTTAATAGACTAGTATAAAGGTCTAAAACCCGATTCGAATGGAAATCTACCCTTTTTTGAACCAATAGAAGGTTTATAAAGGTCTAAATATAGTTTTTAACCTATTCGGTGAAAGATAATCGCATCTTTAAACCGATGGAAACTTTGGTCAAATAACCTTGACCAAATTTGACAAAAGTTTAATATACTAGTATAAAAGTCTCAAACCTGATTCGAATGGAAATCTACCCTTTTTTGAACAAATAGAAGGTTTATAAAGGTCTAAATACAGTTTTTAACCTATTAGGAGAAAAATAATCGCATCTTTAAACCAATGGAAACTTTGGTCTAACAAGCTTGACCAAGTTTGACCAAAGTTTAATAGACTAGTTTAAAGGTCTAAAAACCGATTCGAATGGAAATCTACCCTTTTTTGAACAAATAGAAGGTTTATAAAGGTCTAAATATAGTTTTTAACCTATTAGGTGAAAGATAATCGCATCTTTAAACCAATGGAAACTTTGGTCAAACAAGCTTGACCAAGTTTGACCAAAGTTTAATAGACTAGCATAAAGGTCTCAAACTTGATTCGAATGGAAATCTACCCTTTTTTAAACAAAAAGAAGGTTTATAAAGGTCTAAATATAGTTTTTAACCTATTAGGAGAAACATAATCGCATCTTTAAACCAATGGAAACTTTGGTAAAACAAGCTTGACCAAGTTTGACCAAAGTTTAATAGACTAGTATAAAGATCTAAAAACCGATTCAAATGGAAATCTACCCTTTTTTTAACAAATAGAAGGTTTATAAAGGTCTAAATATAGTTTTTAACCTATTAGGTGAAAGATAATCGCATCTTTAAACCAATGGAAACATTGGTCAAACAAGCTTGACCAAGTTTGACCAAAGTTTAATAGACTAGTATAAAGGTCTTAAATCCGATTCGAATGGAAATCTACCCTTTTTTCAACAAATAGAAGGTTTATAAAGGTCTAAATATAGTTTTTAACCTATTAGGTGAAAGATAATCGCATCTTTAAACCAATGGAAACTTTGGTCAAACAAGCTTGACCAAGTTTGACCAAAGTTTAATAGACTAGCATAAAGGTCTCAAACTTGATTCGAATGGAAATCTACCCTTTTTTAAACAAAAAGAAGGTTTATAAAGGTCTAAATATAGTTTTTAACCAATTAGGAGAAAGATAATCGAATCTTTAAACCAATGGAAACTTTGGTAAAACAAGCTTGACCAAGTTTGACCAAAGTTTAATAGACTAGTATAAAGGTCTAAAAACCGATTCGAATGGAAATCTACCCTTTTTTTAACAAATAGAAGGTTTATAAAGGTCTAAATATTGTTTTTAACCTATTAGGTGAAAGATAATCGCATCTTTAAACCAATGGAAACTTTGGTCAAACAAGCTTGACCAAGTTTGACCAAAGTTTAATAGACTAGTATAAAGGTCTTAAATCTGATTCGAATGGAAATCTACCCTTTTTTGAACAAATAGAAGGTTTATAAAGGTCTAAATATAGTTTTTAACCTATTAGGAGAAAGATAATCGCATGTTTAGACGAATGGAAACTTTGGTCAAACAAGCTTGACCATGTTTTACCAAAGTTTAATAGACTAGTATAAAGGTGAAAAACCTGATTCGAATGGAAATCTTCCCTCTTTTAAACCAATAGAAGGCTTATACAGGTCTAAATATAGTTTTTAAACTATCAGGAGAAATATAATCGCATCTTTAAACCAATGGAAACTTTGGTAAAACAAGCTTGACCAAGTTTGACCAAAGTTTAATAGACTAGTATAAAGATCTAAAACCCGATTCGAATGGAAATCTACCCTTTTTTGAACCAATAGAAGGTTTATAAAGGTCTAAATATAGTTTTTAACCGATTAAGTGAAAGATAATCGCATCTTTAAACCGATGGAAACTTTGGTCAAACAACCTTGACCAAGTTTGACCAAAGTTTAATAGACTAGTATAAAAGTCTCAAACCTGATTCGAATGGAAATCTACCCTTTTTTGAACAAATAGAAGGTTTATCAAGGTCTAAATATAGTTTTTAATCTATTAGGTGAAAGATAATCGCATCTTTAAACCAATGGAAACTTTGGTCTAACAAGCTTGACCAAGTTTGACCAAAGTTTAATAGACTAGTATAAAGGTCTAAAAACCGATTCGAATGGAAATCTACCCTTTTTTGAACAAATAGAAGGTTTATAAAGGTCTAAATATAGTTTTTAACCTATTAGGTGAAAGATAATCGCATCTTTAAACCAATGGAAACTTTGGTCAAACAAGCTTGACCAAGTTTGACCAAAGTTTAATAGACTAGCATAAAGGTCTCAAACTTGATTCGAATGGAAATCTACCCTTTTTTAAACAAAAAGAAGGTTTATAAAGGTCTAAATATAGTTTTTAACCAATTAGGAGAAAGATAATCGAATCTTTAAACCAATGGAAACTTTGGTAAAACAAGCTTGACCAAGTTTGACCAAAGTTTAATAGACTAGTATAAAGGTCTAAAAACCGATTCGAATGGAAATCTACCCTTTTTTTAACAAATAGAAGGTTTATAAAGGTCTAAATATAGTTTTTAACCTATTAGGAGAAAGATAATCGCATGTTTAGACGAATGGAAACTTTGGTCAAACAAGCTTGACCAAGTTTTACCAAAGTTTAATAGACTAGTATAAAGGTGAAAAACCTGATTCGAATGGAAATCTTCCCTCTTTTGAACCAATAGAAGGCTTATACAGGTCTAAATATAGTTTTTAAACTATCAGGAGAAATATAATCGCATCTTTAAACCAATGGAAACTTTGGTAAAACAAGCTTGACCAAGTTTGACCAAAGTTTAATAGACTAGTATAAAGATCTTAAACCCGATTCGAATGGAAATCTACCCTTTTTTGAACCAATAGAAGGTTTATAAAGGTCTAAATATAGTTTTTAACCTATTAAGTGAAAGATAATCGCATCTTTAAACCGATGGAAACTTTGGTCAAACAACCTTGACCAAGTTTGACCAAAGTTTAATAGACTAGTATAAAAGTCTCAAACCTGATTCGAATGGAAATCTACCCTTTTTTGAACAAATAGAAGGTTTATCAAGGTCTAAATATAGTTTTTAATCTATTAGGTGAAAGATAATCGCATCTTTAAACCAATGGAAACTTTGGTCTAACAAGCTTGACCAAGTTTGACCAAAGTTTAATAGACTAGTATAAAGGTCTAAAAACCGATTCGAATGGAAATCTACCCTTGTTTGAACAAATAGAAGGTTTATAAAGGTCTAAATATTGTTTTTAACCTATTAGGTGAAAGATAATCGCATCTTTAAACCAATGGAAACTTTGGTCAAACAAGCTTGACCAAGTTTGACCAAAGTTTAATAGACTAGCATAAAGGTCTCAAACTTGATTCGAATGGAAATCTACCCTTTTTTAAACAAAAATAAGGTTTATAAAGGTCTAAATATAGTTTTTAACCTATTAGGAGAAACATAATCGCATCTTTAAACCAATGGAAACTTTGGTAAAACAAGCTTGACCAAGTTTGACCGAAGTTTAATAGAGTAGTATAAAGGTCTAAAAACCGATTCGAATGGAAATCTACCCTTTTTTTAACAAATAGAAGGTTTATAAAGGTCTAAATATAGTTTTTAACCTATTAGGTGAAAGATAATCGCATCTTTAAACCAATGGAAACTTTGGTCTAACAAGCTTGACCAAGTTTGACCAAAGTTTAATAGACTAGTTTAAAGGTCTAAAAACCGATTCGAATGGAAATCTACCCTTTTTTGAACAAATAGAAGGTTTATAAAGGTCTAAATATTGTTTTTAACCTATTAGGTGAAAGATAATCGCATCTTTAAACCAATGGAAACTTTGGTCAAACAAGCTTGACCAAGTTTGACCAAAGTTTAATAGACTAGCATAAAGGTCTCAAACTTGATTCGAATGGAAATCTACCCTTTTTTAAACAAAAAGAAGGTTTATAAAGGTCTAAATATAGTTTTTAACCTATTAGGAGAAACATAATCGCATCTTTAAACCAATGGAAACTTTGGTAAAACAAGCTTGACCAAGTTTGACCAAAGTTTAATAGAGTAGTATAAAGGTCTAAAAACCGATTCGAATGGAAATCTACCCTTTTTTTAACAAATAGAAGGTTTCTAATGGTCTAAATATAGTTTTTAACCTATTAGGTGAAAGATAATCGCATCTTTAAACCAATGGAAACATTGGTCAAACAAGCTTGACCAAGTTTGACCAAAGTTTAATAGACTAGTATAAAGGTCTTAAATCCGATTCGAATGGAAATCTTCCCTTTTTTGAACAAATAGAAGGTTTATAAAGGTCTAAATATAGTTTTTAACCTATTAGGTGAAAGATAATCGCATCTTTAAACCAATGGAAACTTTGGTCAAACAAGCTTGACCAAGTTTGACCAAAGTTTAATAGACTAGCATAAATGTCTCAAACTTGATTCGAATGGAAATCTACCCTTTTTTAAACAAAAAGAAGGTTTATAAAGGTCTAAATATAGTTTTTAACCAATTAGGATAAAGATAATCGAATCTTTAAACCAATGGAAACTTTGGTAAAACAAGCTTGACCAAGTTTGACCAAAGTTTAATAGACTAGTATAAAGGTCTAAAAACCGATTCGAAAGGAAATCTACCATTTTTTTAACAAATAGAAGGTTTATAAAGGTCTAAATATAGTTTTTAACCTTTTAGGTGAAAGATAATCACATCTTTAAACCAATGGAAACTTTGGTCAAACAAGCTTGACCAAGTTTGACCAAAGTTTAATAGACTAGTATAAAGGTCTTAAATCCGATTCGAATGGAAATCTACCCTTTTTTGAACAAATAGAAGGTTTATAAAGGTCTAAATATAGTTTTTAACCTATTAGGAGAAAGATAATCGCATGTTTAGACGAATGGAAACTTTGGTCAAACAAGCTTGACCAAGTTTTACCAAAGTTTAATAGACTAGTATAAAGGTGTAAAACCTGATTCGAATGGAAATCTTCCCTCTTTTGAACCAATAGAAGGCTTATACAGGTCTAAATATAGGTTTTAAACTATCAGGAGAAATATAATCGCATCTTTAAACCAATGGAAACTTTGGTAAAACAAGCTTGACCAAGTTTGACCAAAGTTTAATAGACTAGTATAAAGATCTAAAACCCGATTCGAATGGAAATCTACCCTTTTTTGAACCAATAGAAGGTTTATAAAGGTCTAAATATAGTTTTTAACCTATTAAGTGAAAGATAATCGCATCTTTAAACCGATGGAAACTTTGGTCAAACAACGTTGACCAAGTTTGACCAAAGTTTAATAGACTAGTATAAAAGTCTCAAACCTGATTCGAATGGAAATCTACCCTTTTTTGAACAAATAGAAGGTTTATCAAGGTCTAAATATAGTTTTTAATCTATTAGGTGAAAGATAATCGCATCTTTAAACCAATGGAAACTTTGGTCTAACAAGCTTGACCAAGTTTGACCAAAGTTTAATAGACTAGTATAAAGGTCTAAAAACCGATTCGAATAGAAATCTACCCTTTTTTGAACAAATAGAAGGTTTATAAAGGTCTAAATATAGTTTTTAACCTATTAGGTGAAAGATAATCGCATCTTTAAACCAATGGAAACTTTGGTCAAACAAGCTTGACCAAGTTTGACCAAAGTTTAATAGACTAGCATAAAGGTCTCAAACTTGAATCGAATGGAAATCTACCCTTTTTTAAACAAAAAGAAGGTTTATAAAGGTCTAAATATAGTTTTTAACCTATTAGGAGAAACATAATCACATCTTTAAACCAATGGAAACTTTGGTAAAACAAGCTTGACCAAGTTTGACCAAAGTTTAATAGAGTAGTATAAAGGTCTAAAAACCGATTCGAATGGAAATCTACCCTTTTTTTAACAAATAGAAGGTTTATAATGGTCTAAATATAGTTTTTAACCTATTAGGTGAAAGATAATCGCATCTTTAAACCAATGGAAACATTGGTCAAACAAGCTTGACCAAGTTTGACCAAAGTTTAATAGACTAGTATAAAGGTCTTAAATCCGATTCGAATGGAAATCTACCCTTTTTTGAACAAATAGAAGGTTTATAAAGGTCTAAATATAGTTTTTAACCTATTAGGTGAAAGATAATCGCATCTTTAAACCAATGGAAACTTTGGTCAAACAAGCTTGAACAAGTTTGACCAAAGTTTAATAGACTAGCATAAAGGTCTCAAACTTGATTCGAATGGAAATCTACCCTTTTTTAAACAAAAAGAAGGTTTATAAAGGTCTAAATATAGTTTTTAACCAATTAGGATAAAGATAATCGAATCTTTAAACCAATGGAAACTTTGGTAAAACAAGCTTGACCAAGTTTGACCAAAGTTTAATAGACTAGTATAAAGGTCTAAAAACCGATTCGAAAGGAAATCTACCCTTTTTTTAACAAATAGAAGGTTTATAAAGGTCTAAATATAGTTTTTAACCTTTTAGGTGAAAGATAATCACATCTTTAAACCAATGGAAACTTTGTTCAAACAAGCTTGACCAAGTTTGACCAAAGTTTAATAGACTAGTATAAAGGTCTTAAATCCGATTCGAATGGAAATCTACCCTTTTTTGAACAAATAGAAGGTTTATAAAGGTCTAAATATAGTTTTTAACCTATTAGGAGAAAGATAATCGCATGTTTAGACGAATGGAAACTTTGGTCAAACAAGCTTGACCAAGTTTTACCAAAGTTTAATAGACTAGTATAAAGGTGTAAAACCTGATTCGAATGGAAATCTTCCCTCTTTTGAACCAATAGAAGGCTTATACAGGTCTAAATATAGTTTTTAAACTATCAGGAGAAATATAATCGCATCTTTAAACCAATGGAAACTTTGGTAAAACAAGCTTGACCAAGTTTGACCAAAGTTTAATAGACTAGTATAAAGATCTAAAACCCGATTCGAATGGAAATCTACCCTTTTTTGAACCAATAGAAGGTTTATAAAGGTCTAAATATAGTTTTTAACCTATTAAGTGAAAGATAATCGCATCTTTAAACCGATGGAAACTTTGGTCAAACAACCTTGACCAAGTTTGACCAAAGTTTAATAGACTAGTATAAAAGTCTCAAACCTGATTCGAATGGAAATCTACCCTTTTTTGAACAAATAGAAGGTTTATCAAGGTCTAAATATAGTTTTTAATCTATTAGGTGAAAGATAATCGCATCTTTAAACCAATGGAAACTTTGGTCTAACAAGCTTGACCAAGTTTGACCAAAGTTTAATAGACTAGTATAAAGGTCTAAAAACCGATTCGAATGGAAATCTACCCTTTTTTGAACAAATAGAAGGTTTATAAAGGTCTAAATATAGTTTTTAACCTATTAGGTGAAAGATAATCGCATCTTTAAACCAATGGAAACTTTGGTCAAACAAGCTTGACCAAGTTTGACCAAAGTTTAATAGACTAGCATAAAGGTCTCAAACTTGATTCGAATGGAAATCTACCCTTTTTTAAACAAAAAGAAGGTTTATAAAGGTCTAAATATAGTTTTTAACCAATTAGGATAAAGATAATCGAATCTTTAAACCAATGGAAACTTTGGTAAAACAAGCTTGACCAAGTTTGACCAAAGTTTAATAGACTAGTATAAAGGTCTAAAAACCGATTCGAAAGGAAATCTACCCTTTTTTTAACAAATAGAAGGTTTATAAAGGTCTAAATATAGTTTTTAACCTTTTAGGTGAAAGATAATCACATCTTTAAACCAATGGAAACTTTGGTCAAACAAGCTTGACCAAGTTTGACCAAAGTTTAATAGACTAGTATAAAGGTCTTAAATCCGATTCGAATGGAAATCTACCCTTTTTTGAACAAATAGAAGGTTTATAAAGGTCTAAATATAGTTTTTAACCTATTAGGAGAAAGATAATCGCATGTTTAGACGAATGGAAACTTTGGTCAAACAAGCTTGACCAAGTTTTACCAAAGTTTAATAGACTAGTATAAAGGTGTAAAACCTGATTCGAATGGAAATCTTCCCTCTTTTGAACCAATAGAAGGCTTATACAGGTCTAAATATAGTTTTTAAACTATCAGGAGAAATATAATCGCATCTTTAAACCAATGGAAACTTTGGTAAAACAAGCTTGACCAAGTTTGACCAAAGTTTAATAAACTAGTATAAAGATCTAAAACCCGATTCGAATGGAAATCTACCATTTTTTGAACCAATAGAAGGTTTATAAAGGTCTAAATATAGTTTTTAACCTATTAAGTGAAAGATAATCGCATCTTTAAACCGATGGAAACTTTGGTCAAACAACCTTGACCAAGTTTGACCAAAGTTTAATAGACTAGTATAAAAGTCTCAAACCTGATTCGAATGGAAATCTACCCTTTTTTGAACAAATAGAAGGTTTATCAAGGTCTAAATATAGTTTTTAATCTATTAGGTGAAAGATAATCGCATCTTTAAACCAATGGAAACTTTGGTCTAACAAGCTTGACCAAGTTTGACCAAAGTTTAATAGACTAGTATAAAGGTCTAAAAACCGATTCGAATGGAAATCTACCCTTTTTTGAACAAATAGAAGGTTTATAAAGGTCTAAATATAGTTTTTAACCTATTAGGTGAAAGATAATCGCATCTTTAAACCAATGGAAACTTTGGTCAAACAAGCTTGACCAAGTTTGACCAAAGTTTAATAGACTAGCATAAAGGTCTCAAACTTGATTCGAATGGAAATCTACCCTTTTTTAAACAAAAAGAAGGTTTATAAAGGTCTAAATATAGTTTTTAACCAATTAGGATAAAGATAATCGAATCTTTAAACCAATGGAAACTTTGGTAAAACAAGCTTGACCAAGTTTGACCAAAGTTTAATAGACTAGTATAAAGGTCTAAAAACCGATTCGAAAGGAAATCTACCCTTTTTTTAACAAATAGAAGGTTTATAAAGGTCTAAATATAGTTTTTAACCTTTTAGGTGAAAGATAATCACATCTTTAAACCAATGGAAACTTTGGTCAAACAAGCTTGACCAAGTTTGACCAAAGTTTAATAGACTAGTATAAAGGTCTTAAATCCGATTCGAATGGAAATCTACCCTTTTTTGAACAAATAGAAGGTTTATAAAGGTCTAAATATAGTTTTTAACCTATTAGGAGAAAGATAATCGCATGTTTAGACGAATGGAAACTTTGGTCAAACAAGCTTGACCAAGTTTTACCAAAGTTTAATAGACTAGTATAAAGGTGTAAAACCTGATTCGAATGGAAATCTTCCCTCTTTTGAACCAATAGAAGGCTTATACAGGTCTAAATATAGTTTTTAAACTATCAGGAGAAATATAATCGCATCTTTAAACCAATGGAAACTTTGGTAAAACAAGCTTGACCAAGTTTGACCAAAGTTTAATAGACTAGTATAAAGATCTAAAACCCGATTCGAATGGAAATCTACCCTTTTTTGAACCAATAGAAGGTTTATAAAGGTCTAAATATAGTTTTTAACCTATTAAGTGAAAGATAATCGCATCTTTAAACCGATGGAAACTTTGGTCAAATAACCTTGACCAAGTTTGACCAAAGTTTAATAGACTAGTATAAAAGTCTCAAACCTGATTCGAATGGAAATCTACCCTTTTTTGAACAAATAGAAGGTTTATCAAGGTCTAAATATAGTTTTTAATCTATTCGGTGAAAGATAATCGCATCTTTAAACCAATGGAAACTTTGGTCTAACAAGCTTGACCAAGTTTGACCAAAGTTTAATAGACTAGTATAAAGGTCTAAAAACCGATTCGAATGGAAATCTACCCTTTTTTGAACAAATAGAAGGTTTATAAAGGTCTAAATATAGTTTTTAACCTATTAGGTGAAAGATAATCGCATCTTTAAACCAATGGAAACTTTGGTCAAACAAGCTTGACCAAGTTTGACCAAAGTTTAATAGACTAGCATAAAGGTCTAAAAACCGATTCGAATGGAAATCTACCCTTTTTTGAACAAATAGAAGGTTTATAAAGGTCTAAATATAGTTTTTAACCTATTAGGTGAAAGATAATAGCATCTTTAAACCAATGGAAACTTTGGTCAAACAAGCTTGACCAAGTTTGACCAAAGTTTAATAGACTAGCATAAAGGTCTCAAACTTGATTCGAATGGAAATCTACCCTTTTTTAAACAAAAAGAAGGTTTAGGTTTACAAAGGTCTAAATATAGTTTTTAACCTATTAGGAGAAAGATAATCGAATCTTTAAACCAATGGAAACTTTGGTAAAACAAGCTTGACCAAGTTTGACCAAAGTTTAATAGACTAGTATAAAGGTCTAAAAACCGATTCAAATGGAAATCTACCCTTTTTTGAACAAATAGAAGGTTTATAAAGGTCTAAATATAGTTTTTAACCTATTAGGTGAAAGATAATCGCATCTTTAAACCAACCGAAACTTTGGTCAAAAAAGTTTGACCAAGTTTGACCAAAGTTTAATAGACTAGTATAAAGGTCTAAAACCCGATTCGAATGGAAATCTACCCTTTTTTGAACAAAGAGAAGGTTTATAAAGGTCTAAATATAATTTTTAACCTATTAGGAGAAAGATAATTGTATCTTTTGAAGAATGGAAACTTTGGTCAAACAAGCTTGACCAAGTTTGACTAAAGATTAATAGACTAGTATAAAGGTCAAAAACCTGATTCGAATGGAAATCTTCCCTTTTTTGAACCAATAGAAGGCTTATAAAGGTCTAAATATAGTTTTAAAACTATTAGGAGAAATATAATCACATCTTTAAACCAATGGAAACTTTGGTAAAACAAGCATGACCAAGTTTGACCAAAGTTTAATAGACTAGTATAAAGGTCTAAAACCCGATTCGAATGGAAATCTACCCTTTTTTGAACCAATAGAAGGTTTATAAAGGTCTAAATATAGTTTTTAACCTATTAGGTGAAAGATAATCGCATCTTTAAACCAATGGAAACTTTGGTCAAACAAGCTTGACCAAGTTTGACCAAAGTTTAATAGACTAGCATAAAGGTCTCAAACTTGATTCGAATGGAAATCTACCATTTTTTAAACAAAAAGAAGGTTTATAAAGGTCTAAATATAGTTTTTAACCAATTAGGATAAAGATAATCGAATCTTTAAACCAATGGAAACTTTGGTAAAACAAGCTTGACCAAGTTTGACCAAAGTTTAATAGACTAGTATAAAGGTCTAAAAACCGATTCGAAAGGAAATCTACCCTTTTTTTAACAAATAGAAGGTTTATAAAGGTCTAAATATAGTTTTTAACCTTTTAGGTGAAAGATAATCACATCTTTAAACCAATGGAAACTTTGGTCAAACAAGCTTGACCAAGTTTGACCAAAGTTTAATAGACTAGTATAAAGGTCTTAAATCCGATTCGAATGGAAATCTACCCTTTTTTGAACAAATAGAAGGTTTATAAAGGTCTAAATATAGTTTTTAACCTATTAGGAGAGAGATAATCGCATGTTTAGACGAATGGAAACTTTGGTCAAACAAGCTTGACCAAGTTTTACCAAAGTTTAATAGACTAGTTTAAAGGTGTAAAACCTGATTCGAATGGAAATCTTCCCTCTTTTGAACCAATAGAAGGCTTATACAGGTCTAAATATAGTTTTTAAACTATCAGGAGAAATATAATCGCATCTTTAAACCAATGGAAACTTTGGTAAAACAAGCTTGACCAAGTTTGACCAAAGTTTAATAGACTAGTATAAAGATCTAAAACCCGATTCGAATGGAAATCTACCCTTTTTTGAACCAATAGAAGGTTTATAAAGGTCTAAATATAGTTTTTAACCTATTAAGTGAAAGATAATCGCATCTTTAAACCGATGGAAACTTTGGTCAAATAACCTTGACCAAGTTTGACCAAAGTTTAATAGACTAGTATAAAAGTCTCAAACCTGATTCGAATGGAAATCTACCCTTTTTTGAACAAATAGAAGGTTTATCAAGGTCTAAATATAGTTTTTAATCTATTCGGTGAAAGATAATCGCATCTTTAAACCAATGGAAACTTTGGTCTAACAAGCTTGACCAAGTTTGACCAAAGTTTAATAGACTAGTATAAAGGTCTAAAAACCGATTCGAATGGAAATCTACCCTTTTTTGAACAAATAGAAGGTTTATAAAGGTCTAAATATAGTTTTTAACCTATTAGGTGAAAGATAATCGCATCTTTAAACCAATGGAAACTTTGGTCAAACAAGCTTGACCAAGTTTGACCAAAGTTTAATAGACTAGCATAAAGGTCTAAAAACCGATTCGAATGGAAATCTACCCTTTTTTGAACAAATAGAAGGTTTATAAAGGTCTAAATATAGTTTTTAACCTATTAGGTGAAAGATAATAGCATCTTTAAACCAATGGAAACTTTGGTCAAACAAGCTTGACCAAGTTTGACCAAAGTTTAATAGACTAGCATAAAGGTCTCAAACTTGATTCGAATGGAAATCTACCCTTTTTTAAACAAAAAGAAGGTTTAGGTTTACAAAGGTCTAAATATAGTTTTTAACCTATTAGGAGAAAGATAATCGAATCTTTAAACCAATGGAAACTTTGGTAAAACAAGCTTGACCAAGTTTGACCAAAGTTTAATAGACTAGTATAAAGGTCTAAAAACCGATTCAAATGGAAATCTACCCTCTTTTGAACAAATAGAAGGTTTATAAAGGTCTAAATATAGTTTTTAACCTATTAGGTGAAAGATAATCGCATCTTTAAACCAACCGAAACTTTGGTCAAAAAAGTTTGACCAAGTTTGACCAAAGTTTAATAGACTAGTATAAAGGTCTAAAACCCGATTCGAATGGAAATCTACCCTTTTTTGAACAAAGAGAAGGTTTATAAAGGTCTAAATATAATTTTTAACCTATTAGGAGAAAGATAATTGTATCTTTTGACGAATGGAAACTTTGGTCAAACAAGCTTGACCAAGTTTGACTAAAGATTAATAGACTAGTATAAAGGTCAAAAACCTGATTCGAATGGAAATCTTCCCTTTTTTGAACCAATAGAAGGCTTATAAAGGTCTAAATATAGTTTTAAAACTATTAGGAGAAATATAATCACATCTTTAAACCAATGGAAACTTTGGTAAAACAAGCATGACCAAGTTTGACCAAAGTTTAATAGACTAGTATAAAGGTCTAAAACCCGATTCGAATGGAAATCTACCCTTTTTTGAACCAATAGAAGGTTTATAAAGGTCTAAATATAGTTTTTAACCTATTAGGTGATAGATAATCGCATCTTTAAACCAATGGAAACTTTGGTCAAACAAGCTTGACCAAGTTTGACCAAAGTTTAATAGACTAGCATAAAGGTCTCAAACTTGATTCGAATGGAAATCTACCGTTTTTTAAACAAAAAGAAGGTTTATAAAGGTCTAAATATAGTTTTTAACCAATTAGGATAAAGATAATCGAATCTTTAAACCAATGGAAACTTTGGTAAAACAAGCTTGACCAAGTTTGACCAAAGTTTAATAGACTAGTATAAAGGTCTAAAAACCGATTCGAAAGGAAATCTACCCTTTTTTTAACAAATAGAAGGTTTATAAAGGTCTAAATATAGTTTTTAACCTTTTAGGTGAAAGATAATCACATCTTTAAACCAATGGAAACTTTGGTCAAACAAGCTTGACCAAGTTTGACCAAAGTTTAATAGACTAGTATAAAGGTCTTAAATCCGATTCGAATGGAAATCTACCCTTTTTTGAACAAATAGAAGGTTTATAAAGGTCTAAATATAGTTTTTAACCTATTAGGAGAGAGATAATCGCATGTTTAGACGAATGGAAACTTTGGTCAAACAAGCTTGACCATGTTTTACCAAAGTTTAATAGACTAGTATAAAGGTGTAAAACCTGATTCGAATGGAAATCTTCCCTCTTTTGAACCAATAGAAGGCTTATACAGGTCTAAATATAGTTTTTAAACTATCAGGAGAAATATAATCGCATCTTTAAACCAATGGAAACTTTGGTAAAACAAGCTTGACCAAGTTTGACCAAAGTTTAATAGACTAGTATAAAGATCTAAAACCCGATTCGAATGGAAATCTACCCTTTTTTGAACCAATAGAAGGTTTATAAAGGTCTAAATATAGTTTTTAACCTATTAAGTGAAAGATAATCGCATCTTTAAACCGATGGAAACTTTGGTCAAATAACCTTGACCAAGTTTGACCAAAGTTTAATAGACTAGTATAAAAGTCTCAAACCTGATTCGAATGGAAATCTACCCTTTTTTGAACAAATAGAAGGTTTATCAAGGTCTAAATATAGTTTTTAATCTATTCGGTGAAAGATAATCGCATCTTTAAACCAATGGAAACTTTGGTCTAACAAGCTTGACCAAGTTTGACCAAAGTTTAATAGACTAGTATAAAGGTCTAAAAACCGATTCGAATGGAAATCTACCCTTTTTTGAACAAATAGAAGGTTTATAAAGGTCTAAATATAGTTTTTAACCTATTAGGTGAAAGATAATCGCATCTTTAAACCAATGAAAACTTTGGTCAAACAAGCTTGACCAAGTTTGACCAAAGTTTAATAGACTAGCATAAAGGTCTAAAAACCGATTCGAATGGAAATCTACCCTTTTTTGAACAAATAGAAGGTTTATAAAGGTCTAAATATAGTTTTTAACCTATTAGGTGAAAGATAATAGCATCTTTAAACCAATGGAAACTTTGGTCAAACAAGCTTGACCAAGTTTGACCAAAGTTTAATAGACTAGCATAAAGGTCTCAAACTTGATTCGAATGGAAATCTACCCTTTTTTAAACAAAAAGAAGGTTTAGGTTTACAAAGGTCTAAATATAGTTTTTAACCTATTAGGAGAAAGATAATCGAATCTTTAAACCAATGGAAACTTTGGTAAAACAAGCTTGACCAAGTTTGACCAAAGTTTAATAGACTAGTATAAAGGTCTAAAAACCGATTCAAATGAAAATCTACCCTTTTTTGAACAAATAGAAGGTTTATAAAGGTCTAAATATAGTTTTTAACCTATTAGGTGAAAGATAATCGCATCTTTAAACCAACCGAAACTTTGGTCAAAAAAGTTTGACCAAGTTTGACCAAAGTTTAATAGACTAGTATAAAGGTCTAAAACCCGATTCGAATGGAAATCTACCCTTTTTTGAACAAAGAGAAGGTTTATAAAGGTCTAAATATAATTTTTAACCTATTAGGAGAAAGATAATTGTATCTTTTGACGAATGGAAACTTTGGTCAAACAAGCTTGACCAAGTTTGACTAAAGATTAATAGACTAGTATAAAGGTCAAAAACCTGATTCGAATGGAAATCTTCCCTTTTTTGAACCAATAGAAGGCTTATAAAGGTCTAAATATAGTTTTAAAACTATTAGGAGAAATATAATCACATCTTTAAACCAATGGAAACTTTGGTAAAACAAGCATGACCAAGTTTGACCAAAGTTTAATAGACTAGTATAAAGGTCTAAAACCCGATTCGAATGGAAATCTACCCTTTTTTGAACCAATAGAAGGTTTATAAAGGTCTAAATATAGTTTTTAACCTATTAGGTGAAAGATAATCGCATCTTTAAACCGATGGAAACTTTGGTCAAACAACCTTGACCAAATTTGACAAAAGTTTAATATACTAGTATAAAAGTCTCAAACCTGATTCGAATGGAAATCTACCCTTTTTTGAACAAATAGAAGGTTTATAAAGGTCTAAATACAGTTTTTAACCTATTAGGAGAAAGATAATCGCATCTTTAAACCAATGGAAACTTTGGTCTAACAAGCTTGACCAAGTTTGACCAAAGTTTAATAGACTAGTTTAAAGGTCTAAAAACCGATTCGAATGGAAATCTACCCTTTTTTGAACAAATAGAAGGTTTATAAAGGTCTAAATATTGTTTTTAACCTATTAGGTGAAAGATAATCGCATCTTTAAACCAATGGAAACTTTGGTCAAACAAGCTTGACCAAGTTTGACCAAAGTTTAATAGACTAGCATAAAGGTCTCAAACTTGATTCGAATGGAAATCTACCCTTTTTTAAACAAAAAGAAGGTTTATAAAGGTCTAAATATAGTTTTTAACCTATTAGGAGAAACATAATCGCATCTTTAAACAAATGGAAACTTTGGTAAAACAAGCTTGACCAAGTTTGACCAAAGTTTAATAGAGTAGTATAAAGGTCTAAAAACCGATTCGAATGGAAATCTACCCTTTTTTTAACAAATAGAAGGTTTATAAAGGTCTAAATATAGTTTTTAACCTTTTAGGTGAAAGATAATCACATCTTTAAACCAATGGAAACTTTGGTCAAACAAGCTTGACCAAGTTTGACCAAAGTTTAATAGACTAGTATAAAGGTCTTAAATCCGATTCGAATGGAAATCTACCCTTTTTTGAACAAATAGAAGGTTTATAAAGGTCTAAATATAGTTTTTAACCTATTAGGAGAAAGATAATCGCATGTTTAGACGAATGGAAACTTTGGTCAAACAAGCTTGACCAAGTTTTACCAAAGTTTAATAGACTAGTATAAAGGTGTAAAACCTGATTCGAATGGAAATCTTCCCTCTTTTGAACCAATAGAAGGCTTATACAGGTCTAAATATAGTTTTTAAACTATCAGGAGAAATATAATCGCATCTTTAAACCAATGGAAACTTTGGTAAAACAAGCTTGACCAAGTTTGACCAAAGTTTAATAGACTAGTATAAAGATCTAAAACCCGATTCGAATGGAAATCTACCCTTTTTTGAACCAATAGAAGGTTTATAAAGGTCTAAATATAGTTTTTAACCTATTAAGTGAAAGATAATCGCATCTTTAAACCGATGGAAACTTTGGTCAAACAACCTTGACCAAGTTTGACCAAAGTTTAATAGACTAGTATAAAGGTCTTAAATCCGATTCGAATGGAAATCTACCCTTTTTTGAACAAATAGAAGGTTTATAAAGGTCTAAATATAGTTTTTAACCTATTAGGAGAGAGATAATCGCATGTTTAGACGAATGGAAACTTTGGTCAAACAAGCTTGACCAAGTTTTACAAAAGTTTAATAGACTAGTATAAAGGTGTAAAACCTGATTCGAATGGAAATCTTCCCTCTTTTGAACCAATAGAAGGCTTATACAGGTCTAAATATAGTTTTTAAACTATCAGGAGAAATATAATCGCATCTTTAAACCAATGGAAACTTTGGTAAAACAAGCTTGACCAAGTTTGACCAAAGTTTAATAGACTAGTATAAAGATCTAAAACCCGATTCGAATGGAAATCTACCCTTTTTTGAACCAATAGAAGGTTTATAAAGGTCTAAATATAGTTTTTAACCTATTAAGTGAAAGATAATCGCATCTTTAAACCGATGGAAACTTTGGTCAAATAACCTTGACCAAGTTTGACCAAAGTTTAATAGACTAGTATAAAAGTCTCAAACCTGATTCGAATGGAAATCTACCCTTTTTTGAACAAATAGAAGGTTTATCAAGGTCTAAATATAGTTTTTAATCTATTCGGTGAAAGATAATCGCATCTTTAAACCAATGGAAACTTTGGTCTAACAAGCTTGACCAAGTTTGACCAAAGTTTAATAGACTAGTATAAAGGTCTAAAAACCGATTCGAATGGAAATCTACCCTTTTTTGAACAAATAGAAGGTTTATAAAGGTCTAAATATAGTTTTTAACCTATTAGGTGAAAGATAATCGCATCTTTAAACCAATGAAAACTTTGGTCAAACAAGCTTGACCAAGTTTGACCAAAGTTTAATAGACTAGCATAAAGGTCTAAAAACCGATTCGAATGGAAATCTACCCTTTTTTGAACAAATAGAAGGTTTATAAAGGTCTAAATATAGTTTTTAACCTATTAGGTGAAAGATAATAGCATCTTTAAACCAATGGAAACTTTGGTCAAACAAGCTTGACCAAGTTTGACCAAAGTTTAATAGACTAGCATAAAGGTCTCAAACTTGATTCGAATGGAAATCTACCCTTTTTTAAACAAAAAGAAGGTTTAGGTTTACAAAGGTCTAAATATAGTTTTTAACCTATTAGGAGAAAGATAATCGAATCTTTAAACCAATGGAAACTTTGGTAAAACAAGCTTGACCAAGTTTGACCAAAGTTTAATAGACTAGTATAAAGGTCTAAAAACCGATTCAAATGAAAATCTACCCTTTTTTGAACAAATAGAAGGTTTATAAAGGTCTAAATATAGTTTTTAACCTATTAGGTGAAAGATAATCGCATCTTTAAACCAACCGAAACTTTGGTCAAAAAAGTTTGACCAAGTTTGACCAAAGTTTAATAGACTAGTATAAAGGTCTAAAACCCGATTCGAATGGAAATCTACCCTTTTTTGAACAAAGAGAAGGTTTATAAAGGTCTAAATATAATTTTTAACCTATTAGGAGAAAGATAATTGTATCTTTTGACGAATGGAAACTTTGGTCAAACAAGCTTGACCAAGTTTGACTAAAGATTAATAGACTAGTATAAAGGTCAAAAACCTGATTCGAATGGAAATCTTCCCTTTTTTGAACCAATAGAAGGCTTATAAAGGTCTAAATATAGTTTTAAAACTATTAGGAGAAATATAATCACATCTTTAAACCAATGGAAACTTTGGTAAAACAAGCATGACCAAGTTTGACCAAAGTTTAATAGACTAGTATAAAGGTCTAAAACCCGATTCGAATGGAAATCTACCCTTTTTTGAACCAATAGAAGGTTTATAAAGGTCTAAATATAGTTTTTAACCTATTAGGTGAAAGATAATCGCATCTTTAAACCGATGGAAACTTTGGTCAAACAACCTTGACCAAATTTGACAAAAGTTTAATATACTAGTATAAAAGTCTCAAACCTGATTCGAATGGAAATCTACCCTTTTTTGAACAAATAGAAGGTTTATAAAGGTCTAAATACAGTTTTTAACCTATTAGGAGAAAGATAATCGCATCTTTAAACCAATGGAAACTTTGGTCTAACAAGCTTGACCAAGTTTGACCAAAGTTTAATAGACTAGTTTAAAGGTCTAAAAACCGATTCGAATGGAAATCTACCCTTTTTTGAACAAATAGAAGGTTTATAAAGGTCTAAATATTGTTTTTAACCTATTAGGTGAAAGATAATCGCATCTTTAAACCAATGGAAACTTTGGTCAAACAAGCTTGACCAAGTTTGACCAAAGTTTAATAGACTAGCATAAAGGTCTCAAACTTGATTCGAATGGAAATCTACCCTTTTTTAAACAAAAAGAAGGTTTATAAAGGTCTAAATATAGTTTTTAACCTATTAGGAGAAACATAATCGCATCTTTAAACAAATGGAAACTTTGGTAAAACAAGCTTGACCAAGTTTGACCAAAGTTTAATAGAGTAGTATAAAGGTCTAAAAACCGATTCGAATGGAAATCTACCCTTTTTTTAACAAATAGAAGGTTTATAAAGGTCTAAATATAGTTTTTAACCTTTTAGGTGAAAGATAATCACATCTTTAAACCAATGGAAACTTTGGTCAAACAAGCTTGACCAAGTTTGACCAAAGTTTAATAGACTAGTATAAAGGTCTTAAATCCGATTCGAATGGAAATCTACCCTTTTTTGAACAAATAGAAGGTTTATAAAGGTCTAAATATAGTTTTTAACCTATTAGGAGAAAGATAATCGCATGTTTAGACGAATGGAAACTTTGGTCAAACAAGCTTGACCAAGTTTTACCAAAGTTTAATAGACTAGTATAAAGGTGTAAAACCTGATTCGAATGGAAATCTTCCCTCTTTTGAACCAATAGAAGGCTTATACAGGTCTAAATATAGTTTTTAAACTATCAGGAGAAATATAATCGCATCTTTAAACCAATGGAAACTTTGGTAAAACAAGCTTGACCAAGTTTGACCAAAGTTTAATAGACTAGTATAAAGATCTAAAACCCGATTCGAATGGAAATCTACCCTTTTTTGAACCAATAGAAGGTTTATAAAGGTCTAAATATAGTTTTTAACCTATTAAGTGAAAGATAATCGCATCTTTAAACCGATGGAAACTTTGTTCAAACAACCTTGACCAAGTTTGACCAAAGTTTAATAGACTAGTATAAAAGTCTCAAACCTGATTCGAATGGAAATCTACCCTTTTTTGAACAAATAGAAGGTTTATCAAGGTCTAAATATAGTTTTTAATCTATTAGGTGAAAGATAATCGCATCTTTAAACCAATGGAAACTTTGGTCTAACAAGTTTGACCAAGTTTGACCAAAGTTTAATAGACTAGTATAAAGGTCTAAAAACCGATTCGAATGGAAATCTACCCTTTTTTGAACAAATAGAAGGTTTATAAAGGTCTAAATATAGTTTTTAACCTATTAGGTGAAAGATAATCACATCTTTAAACCAATGGAAACTTTGGTCAAACAAGCTTGACCAAGTTTGACCAAAGTTTAATAGACTAGCATAAAGGTCTCAAACTTGATTCGAATGGAAATCTACCCTTTTTTAAACAAAAAGAAGGTTTATAAAGGTCTAAATATTGTTTTTAACCTATTAGGAGAAAGATAATCGAATTTTTAAACCAATGGAAACTTTGGTAAAACAAGCTTGACCAAGTTTGACCAAAGTTTAATAGACTAGTATAAAGGTCTAAAAACCGATTCGAATGGAAATCTACCCTTTTTTTAACAAATAGAAGGTTTATAAAGGTCTAAATATAGTTTTTAACCTTTTAGGTGAAAGATAATCACATCTTTAAACCAATGGAAACTTTGGTCAAACAAGCTTGACCAAGTTTGACCAAAGTTTAATAGACTAGTATAAAGGTCTTAAATCCGATTCGAATGGAAATCTACCCTTTTTTGAACAAATAGAAGGTTTATAAAGGTCTAAATATAGTTTTTAACCTATTAGGAGAAAGATAATCGCATGTTTAGACGAATGGAAACTTTGGTCAAACAAGCTTGACCAAGTTTTACCAAAGTTTAATAGACTAGTATAAAGGTGTAAAACCTGATTCGAATGGAAATCTTCCCTCTTTTGAACCAATAGAAGGCTTATACAGGTCTAAATATAGTTTTTAAACTATCAGGAGAAATATAATCGCATCTTTAAACCAATGGAAACTTTGGTAAAACAAGCTTGACCAAGTTTGACCAAAGTTTAATAGACTAGTATAAAGATCTAAAACCCGATTCGAATGGAAATCTACCCTTTTTTGAACCAATAGAAGGTTTATAAAGGTCTAAATATAGTTTTTAACCTATTAAGTGAAAGATAATCGCATCTTTAAACCGATGGAAACTTTGGTCAAACAACCTTGACCAAGTTTGACCAAAGTTTAATAGACTAGTATAAAAGTCTCAAACCTGATTCGAATGGAAATCTACCCTTTTTTGAACAAATAGAAGGTTTATCAAGGTCTAAATATAGTTTTTAATCTATTAGGTGAAAGATAATCGCATCTTTAAACCAATGGAAACTTTGGTCTAACAAGCTTGACCAAGTTTGACCAAAGTTTAATAGACTAGTATAAAGGTCTAAAAACCGATTCGAATGGAAATCTACCCTTTTTTGAACAAATAGAAGGTTTATAAAGGTCTAAATATAGTTTTTAACCTATTAGGTGAAAGATAATCACATCTTTAAACCAATGGAAACTTTGGTCAAACAAGCTTGACCAAGTTTGACCAAAGTTTAATAGACTAGCATAAAGGTCTCAAACTTGATTCGAATGGAAATCTACCCTTTTTTAAACAAAAAGAAGGTTTATAAAGGTCTAAATATTGTTTTTAACCTATTAGGAGAAAGATAATCGAATTTTTAAACCAATGGAAACTTTGGTAAAACAAGCTTGACCAAGTTTGACCAAAGTTTAATAGACTAGTATAAAGGTCTAAAAAGCGATTCGAATGGAAATCTACCCTTTTTTGAACAAATAGAAGGTTTATAAAGGTCTAAATATAGTTTTTAACCTATTAGGTGAAAGATAATCGCATCTTTAAACCAATGGAAACTTTGGTCAAACAAGCTTGACCAAGTTTTACCAAAGTTTAATAGACTAGCATAAAGGCCTCAAACTTGATTCGAATGGAAATCTAACCTTTTTTAAACAAAAAGAAGGTTTATAAAGGTCTAAATATAGTTTTTAACCTATTAGGAGAAAGATAATCGAATCTTTAAACCAATGGAAACTTTGGTAAAACAAGCTTGACCAAGTTTGACCAAAGTTTAATAGACTAGTATAAAGGTCTAAAAACCGATTCGAATGGAAATCTACCCTTTTTTGAACAAATAGAAGGTTTATAAAGGTCTAAATATAGTTTTTAACCTATTAGGTGAAAGATAATCGCATCTTTAAACCAATGGAAACTTTGGTCAAACAAGCTTGACCAAGTTTCACCAAAGTTTAATAGACTAGTATAAAGGTCTTAAATCCGATTCGAATGGAAATCTACCCTTTTTTGAACAAAGAGAAGGTTTATAAAGGTCTAAATATAGTTTTTAACCTATTAGGAGAAAGATAATCGCATGTTTTGTCGAATGGAAACTTTGGTCAAACAAGCTTGACCAAGTTTTACCAAAGTTTAATAGACTAGTATAAAGTTGTAAAACCTGATTCGAATGGAAATCTTCCCTCTTTTGAACCAATAGAAGGCTTATAAAGGTCTAAATATAGTTTTTAAACTATTAGGAGAAATATAATCGCATCTTTAAACCAATGGAAACTTTGGTAAAACAAGCTTAACCAAGTTTGACCAAAGTTTAATAGACTAGTATAAAGGTCTAAAACCCGATTCGAATGGAAATCTACCCTTTTTTGAACCAATAGAAGGTTTATAAAGGTCTAAATATAGTTTTTAACCTATTAGGTGAAAGATAATCGCATCTTTAAACCGATGGAAACTTTGGTCAAACAAGCTTGACCAAGTTTGACCAAAGTTTAATAGACTAGCATAAAGGTCTCAAACTTGATTCGAATGGAAATCTACCCTTTTTTGAACAAATAGAAGGTTTATAAAGGTCTAAATACAGTTTTTAACCTATTAGGAGAAAGATAATCGCATCTTTAAACCAATGGAAACTTTGGTCTAACAAGCTTGACCAAGTTTGACCAAAGTTTAATAGACTAGTTTAAAGGTCTAAAAACCGATTCGAATGGAAATCTACCCTTTTTTGAACAAATAGAAGGTTTATAAAGGTCTAAATATTGTTTTTAACCTATTAGGTGAAAGATAATCGCATCTTTAAACCAATGGAAACTTTGGTCAAACAAGCTTGACCAAGTTTGACCAAAGTTTAATAGACTAGCATAAAGGTCTCAAACTTGATTCGAATGGAAATCTACCCTTTTTTAAACAAAAAGAAGGTTTATAAAGGTCTAAATATAGTTTTTAACCTATTAGGAGAAACATAATCGCATCTTTAAACAAATGGAAACTTTGGTAAAACAAGCTTGACCAAGTTTGACCAAAGTTTAATAGATTAGTATAAAGGTCTAAAAACCGATTCGAATGGAAATCTACCCTTTTTTTAACAAATAGAAGGTTTATAAAGGTCTAAATATAGTTTTTAACCTTTTAGGTGAAAGATAATCACATCTTTAAACCAATGGAAACTTTGGTCAAACAAGCTTGACCAAGTTTGACCAAAGTTTAATAGACTAGTATAAAGGTCTTAAATCCGATTCGAATGGAAATCTACCCTTTTTTGAACAAATAGAAGGTTTATAAAGGTCTAAATATAGTTTTTAACCTATTAGGAGAAAGATAATCGCATGTTTAGACGAATGGAAACTTTGGTCAAACAAGCTTGACCAAGTTTTACCAAAGTTTAATAGACTAGTATAAAGGTGTAAAACCTGATTCGAATGGTAATCTTCCCTCTTTTGAACCAATAGAAGGCTTATACAGGTCTAAATATAGTTTTTAAACTATCAGGAGAAATATAATCGCATCTTTAAACCAATGGAAACTTTGGTAAAACAAGCTTGACCAAGTTTGACCAAAGTTTAATAGACTAGTATAAAGATCTAAAACCCGATTCGAATGGAAATCTACCCTTTTTTGAACCAATAGAAGGTTTATAAAGGTCTAAATATAGTTTTTAACCTATTAAGTGAAAGATAATCGCATCTTTAAACCGATGGAAACTTTGGTCAAACAACCTTGACCAAGTTTGACCAAAGTTTAATAGACTAGTATAAAAGTCTCAAACCTGATTCGAATGGAAATCTACCCTTTTTTGAACAAATAGAAGGTTTATCAAGGTCTAAATATAGTTTTTAATCTATTAGGTGAAAGATAATCGCATCTTTAAACCAATGGAAACTTTGGTCTAACAAGCTTGACCAAGTTTAACCAAAGTTTAATAGACTAGTATAAAGGTCTAAAAACCGATTCGAATGGAAATCTACCCTTTTTTGAACAAATAGAAGGTTTATAAAGGTCTAAATATAGTTTTTAACCTATTAGGTGAAAGATAATCGCATCTTTAAACCAATGGAAACTTTGGTCAAACAAGCTTGACCAAGTTTTACCAAAGTTTAATAGACTAGCATAAAGGCCTCAAACTTGATTCGAATGGAAATCTAACCTTTTTTAAACAAAAAGAAGGTTTATAAAGGTCTAAATATAGTTTTTAACCTATTAGGAGAAAGATAATCGAATCTTTAAACCAATGGAAACTTTGGTAAAACAAGCTTGACCAAGTTTGACCAAAGTTTAATAGACTAGTATAAAGGTCTAAAAACCGATTCGAATGGAAATCTACCCTTTTTTGAACAAATAGAAGGTTTATAAAGGTCTAAATATAGTTTTTAACCTATTAGGTGAAAGATAATCGCATCTTTAAACCAATGGAAACTTTGGTCAAACAAGCTTGACCAAGTTTCACCAAAGTTTAATAGACTAGTATAAAGGTCTTAAATCCGATTCGAATGGAAATCTACCCTTTTTTGAACAAAGAGAAGGTTTATAAAGGTCTAAATATAGTTTTTAACCTATTAGGAGAAAGATAATCGCATGTTTTGTCGAATGGAAACTTTGGTCAAACAAGCTTGACCAAGTTTTACCAAAGTTTAATAGACTAGTATAAAGTTGTAAAACCTGATTCGAATGGAAATCTTCCCTCTTTTGAACCAATAGAAGGCTTATAAAGGTCTAAATATAGTTTTTAAACTATTAGGAGAAATATAATCGCATCTTTAAACCAATGGAAACTTTGGTAAAACAAGCTTAACCAAGTTTGACCAAAGTTTAATAGACTAGTATAAAGGTCTAAAACCCGATTCGAATGGAAATCTACCCTTTTTTGAACCAATAGAAGGTTTATAAAGGTCTAAATATAGTTTTTAACCTATTAGGTGAAAGATAATCGCATCTTTAAACCGATGGAAACTTTGGTCAAACAAGCTTGACCAAGTTTGACCAAAGTTTAATAGACTAGCATAAAGGTCTCAAACTTGATTCGAATGGAAATCTACCCTTTTTTGAACAAATAGAAGGTTTATAAAGGTCTAAATACAGTTTTTAACCTATTAGGAGAAAGATAATCGCATCTTTAAACCAATGGAAACTTTGGTCTAACAAGCTTGACCAAGTTTGACCAAAGTTTAATAGACTAGTTTAAAGGTCTAAAAACCGATTCGAATGGAAATCTACCCTTTTTTGAACAAATAGAAGGTTTATAAAGGTCTAAATATTGTTTTTAACCTATTAGGTGAAAGATAATCGCATCTTTAAACCAATGGAAACTTTGGTCAAACAAGCTTGACCAAGTTTGACCAAAGTTTAATAGACTAGCATAAAGGTCTCAAACTTGATTCGAATGGAAATCTACCCTTTTTTAAACAAAAAGAAGGTTTATAAAGGTCTAAATATAGTTTTTAACCTATTAGGAGAAACATAATCGCATCTTTAAACAAATGGAAACTTTGGTAAAACAAGCTTGACCAAGTTTGACCAAAGTTTAATAGATTAGTATAAAGGTCTAAAAACCGATTCGAATGGAAATCTACCCTTTTTTTAACAAATAGAAGGTTTATAAAGGTCTAAATATAGTTTTTAACCTTTTAGGTGAAAGATAATCACATCTTTAAACCAATGGAAACTTTGGTCAAACAAGCTTGACCAAGTTTGACCAAAGTTTAATAGACTAGTATAAAGGTCTTAAATCCGATTCGAATGGAAATCTACCCTTTTTTGAACAAATAGAAGGTTTATAAAGGTCTAAATATAGTTTTTAACCTATTAGGAGAAAGATAATCGCATGTTTAGACGAATGGAAACTTTGGTCAAACAAGCTTGACCAAGTTTTACCAAAGTTTAATAGACTAGTATAAAGGTGTAAAACCTGATTCGAATGGTAATCTTCCCTCTTTTGAACCAATAGAAGGCTTATACAGGTCTAAATATAGTTTTTAAACTATCAGGAGAAATATAATCGCATCTTTAAACCAATGGAAACTTTGGTAAAACAAGCTTGACCAAGTTTGACCAAAGTTTAATAGACTAGTATAAAGATCTAAAACCCGATTCGAATGGAAATCTACCCTTTTTTGAACCAATAGAAGGTTTATAAAGGTCTAAATATAGTTTTTAACCTATTAAGTGAAAGATAATCGCATCTTTAAACCGATGGAAACTTTGGTCAAACAACCTTGACCAAGTTTGACCAAAGTTTAATAGACTAGTATAAAAGTCTCAAACCTGATTCGAATGGAAATCTACCCTTTTTTGAACAAATAGAAGGTTTATCAAGGTCTAAATATAGTTTTTAATCTATTAGGTGAAAGATAATCGCATCTTTAAACCAATGGAAACTTTGGTCTAACAAGCTTGACCAAGTTTAACCAAAGTTTAATAGACTAGTATAAAGGTCTAAAAACCGATTCGAATGGAAATCTACCCTTTTTTGAACAAATAGAAGGTTTATAAAGGTCTAAATATAGTTTTTAACCTATTAGGTGAAAGATAATCGCATCTTTAAACCAATGGAAACTTTGGTCAAACAAGCTTGACCAAGTTTGACCAAAGTTTAATAGACTAGCATAAAGGTCTCAAACTTGATTCGAATGGAAATCTACCCTTTTTTAAACAAAAAGAAGGTTTATAAAGGTCTAAATATAGTTTTTAACCTATTAGGAGAAACATAATCGCATCTTTAAACAAATGGAAACTTTGGTAAAACAAGCTTGACCAAGTTTGACCAAAGTTTAATAGAGTAGTATAAAGGTCTAAAAACCGATTCGAATGGAAATCTACCCTTTTTTTAACAAATAGAAGGTTTATAAAGGTCTAAATATAGTTTTTAACCTTTTAGGTGAAAGATAATCACATCTTTAAACCAATGGAAACTTTGGTCAAACAAGCTTGACCAAGTTTGACCAAAGTTTAATAGACTAGTATAAAGGTCTTAAATCCGATTCGAATGGAAATCTACCCTTTTTTGAACAAATAGAAGGTTTATAAAGGTCTAAATATAGTTTTTAACCTATTAGGAGAAAGATAATCGCATGTTTAGACGAATGGAAACTTTGGTCAAACAAGCTTGACCAAGTTTTACCAAAGTTTAATAGACTAGTATAAAGGTGTAAAACCTGATTCGAATGGAAATCTTCCCTCTTTTGAACCAATAGAAGGCTTATACAGGTCTAAATATAGTTTTTAAACTATCAGGAGAAATATAATCGCATCTTTAAACCAATGGAAACTTTGGTAAAACAAGCTTGACCAAGTTTGACCAAAGTTTAATAGACTAGTATAAAGATCTAAAACCCGATTCGAATGGAAATCTACCCTTTTTTGAACCAATAGAAGGTTTATAAAGGTCTAAATATAGTTTTTAACCTATTAAGTGAAAGATAATCGCATCTTTAAACCGATGGAAACTTTGGTCAAACAACCTTGACCAAGTTTGACCAAAGTTTAATAGACTAGTATAAAAGTCTCAAACCTGATTCGAATGGAAATCTACCCTTTTTTGAACAAATAGAAGGTTTATCAAGGTCTAAATATAGTTTTTAATCTATTAGGTGAAAGATAATCGCATCTTTAAACCAATGGAAACTTTGGTCTAACAAGCTTGACCAAGTTTGACCAAAGTTTAATAGACTAGTATAAAGGTCTAAAAACCGATTCGAATGGAAATCTACCCTTTTTTGAACAAATAGAAGGTTTATAAAGGTCTAAATATAGTTTTTAACCTATTAGGTGAAAGATAATCACATCTTTAAACCAATGGAAACTTTGGTCAAACAAGCTTGACCAAGTTTGACCAAAGTTTAATAGACTAGCATAAAGGTCTCAAACTTGATTCGAATGGAAATCTACCCTTTTTTAAACAAAAAGAAGGTTTATAAAGGTCTAAATATTGTTTTTAACCTATTAGGAGAAAGATAATCGAATTTTTAAACCAATGGAAACTTTGGTAAAACAAGCTTGACCAAGTTTGACCAAAGTTTAATAGACTAGTATAAAGGTCTAAAAAGCGATTCGAATGGAAATCTACCCTTTTTTGAACAAATAGAAGGTTTATAAAGGTCTAAATATAGTTTTTAACCTATTAGGTGAAAGATAATCGCATCTTTAAACCAATGGAAACTTTGGTCAAACAAGCTTGACCAAGTTTTACCAAAGTTTAATAGACTAGCATAAAGGCCTCAAACTTGATTCGAATGGAAATCTAACCTTTTTTAAACAAAAAGAAGGTTTATAAAGGTCTAAATATAGTTTTTAACCTATTAGGAGAAAGATAATCGAATCTTTAAACCAATGGAAACTTTGGTAAAACAAGCTTGACCAAGTTTGACCAAAGTTTAATAGACTAGTATAAAGGTCTAAAAACCGATTCGAATGGAAATCTACCCTTTTTTGAACAAATAGTAGGTTTATAAAGGTCTAAATATAGTTTTTAACCTATTAGGTGAAAGATAATCGCATCTTTAAACCAATGGAAACTTTGGTCAAACAAGCTTGACCAAGTTTCACCAAAGTTTAATAGACTAGTATAAAGGTCTTAAATCCGATTCGAATGGAAATCTACCCTTTTTTGAACAAAGAGAAGGTTTATAAAGGTCTAAATATAGTTTTTAACCTATTAGGAGAAAGATAATCGCATGTTTTGTCGAATGGAAACTTTGGTCAAACAAGCTTGACCAAGTTTTACCAAAGTTTAATAGACTAGTATAAAGTTGTAAAACCTGATTCGAATGGAAATCTTCCCTCTTTTGAACCAATAGAAGGCTTATAAAGGTCTAAATATAGTTTTTAAACTATTAGGAGAAATATAATCGCATCTTTAAACCAATGGAAACTTTGGTAAAACAAGCTTAACCAAGTTTGACCAAAGTTTAATAGACTAGTATAAAGGTCTAAAACCCGATTCGAATGGAAATCTACCCTTTTTTGAACCAATAGAAGGTTTATAAAGGTCTAAATATAGTTTTTAACCTATTAGGTGAAAGATAATCGCATCTTTAAACCGATGGAAACTTTGGTCAAACAAGCTTGACCAAGTTTGACCAAAGTTTAATAGATTAGCATAAAGGTCTCAAACTTGATTCGAATGGAAATCTACCCTTTTTTAAACAAAAAGAAGGTTTATAAAGGTCTAAATATAGTTTTTAACCTATTAGGAGAAAGATAATCGAATCTTTAAACTAATGGAACCTTTGGTAAAACAAGCTTGACCAAGTTTGACCAAAGTTTAATAGACTAGTATAAAGGTCTAAAAACCGATTCGAATGGAAATCTACCCTTTTTTGAACAAATAGAAGGTTTATAAAGGTCTAAATATAGTTTTTAACCTATTAGGTGAAAGATAATCGCATCTTTAAACCAATGGAAACTTTGGTCAAAAAAGTTTGACCAAGTTTTACCAAAGTTTAATAGACTAGTATATAGGTCTAAAACCCGATTCGAATGGAAATCTACCCTTTTTGGAACAAAGAGAAGGTTTATAAAGGTCTAAATATAGTTTTTAACCTATTAGGTGAAAGATAATCGCATCTTTAAACCAATGGAAACTTTGGTCTAACAAGCTTGACCAAGTTTAACCAAAGTTTAATAGACTAGTATAAAGGTCTAAAAACCGATTCGAATGGAAATCTACCCTTTTTTGAACAAATAGAAGGTTTATAAAGGTCTAAATATAGTTTTTAACCTATTAGGTGAAAGATAATCGCATCTTTAAACCAATGGAAACTTTGGTCAAACAAGCTTGACCATGTTTGACCAAAGTTTAATAGACTAGCATAAAGGTCTCAAACTTGATTCGAATGGAAATCTAACCTTTTATAAACAAAAAGAAGGTTTATAAAGGTCTAAATATAGTTTTTAACCTATTAGGAGAAAGATAATCGCATCTTTAAACCAATGGAAACTTTGGTAAAACAAGCTTGACCAAGTCTGACCAAAGTTTAATAGACTAGTATAAAGGTCTAAAAACCGATTGGAATGGAAATCTACCCTTTTTTTTAACAAATAGAAGGTTTAAATATAGTTTTTAACCTATTAGGTGAAAGATAATCGCATCTTTAAACCAATGGAAACTTTGGTCAAACAAGCTTGACCAACGTTGACCAAAGTTTAATAGACTAGTATAAAGGTCTAAAACCCGATTCGAATGGAAATCTACACTTTTTTGAACAAATAGAAGGTTTACAAAGGTCTAAATACATTTATTAACCTATTAGGAGAAAGATAATCGCATCTTTAGACCAATGGAAACTTTGGTGAAACAAGCTTGACCGAGTTTGACCAAAGTTTAATAGACTAGTATAAAGGTCTAAGACCCGATTCGAATGGAAATCTACCCTTTTTTGAACAAATAGAAGGTTTATAAAGGTATAAATATTGTTTTTAACCTAATAGGTGAAAGATAATCTAATCTTTAAACCAATGGAAACTTTGGTCAAAAAAGTTTGACCAAGTTTGACCAAAGTTTAATAGACTAGTATAAAGGTCTAAAACCCGATTCGAATGGAAATCTACCCTTTTTTGAACAAAGAGAAGGTTTATAAAGGTCTAAATATAATTTTTAACCTATTAGGTGAAAGATAATTGTATCTTTAGACCAATGGAAACTTTGGTCAAACAAGCTTGACCAAGTTTGACCAAAGTTTAATAGACTAGTATAAATGTCAAAAACCTGATTCGAATGGAAATCTTCCCTTTTTTGAACCAATAGAAGGCTTATAAAGGTCTAAATATAGTTTTTAAACTATTAGGAGAAATATAAACGCATCATTAAACAAATGGAAACTTTGGTCAAACAAGCTTGACCAAAGTTGACCAAAGTTTAATAGACTAGTATAAAGGTCTCAAATCCGATTCGAATGGAAATCTACCCTTTTTTGAACAAATAGAAGGTTTATAAAGGTCTAAATATAGTTTTTAACCTATTACGAGAAAGATAATCGCATGTTTAAACGAATGGAAACTTTGGTCAAACATGCATGACCAAGTTTTACCAAAGTTTAATAGACTAGTATAAAGGTCTAAAACCCGATTCGAATGGAAATCTATACTTTTTTGAACAAATAGAAGGTTTACAAAGGTCTAAATACATTTATTAACCTATTAGGAGAAAGATAATCGCATCTTTAGACCAATGGAAACTTTGGTCAAACAAACTTGACCGAGTTTGACCAAAGTTTAATAGACTAGTATAAAGGTCTAAGACCCGATTCGAATCGAAATCTACCCTTTTTTGAACAAATAGAAGGTTTATAAAGGTATAAATATTGTTTTTAACCTATTAGGTGAAAGATAATCTCATCTTTAAACCAATGGAAACTTTGGTCAAAAAAGTTTGACCAAGTTTGACCAAAGTTTAATAGACTAGTATAAAGGTCTAAAACCCGATTCGAATGGAAATCTACCCTTTTTTGAACAAAGAGAAGGTTTATAAAGGTCTAAATATAATTTTTAACCTATTAGGTGAAAGATAATTGTATCTTTAGACCAATGGAAACTTTGGTCAAACAAGCTTGACCAAGTTTGACCAAAGTTTAATAGACTAGTATAAAGGTCTAAAACCCGATTCGAATGGAAATCTACCATTTTTTGAACCAATAGAAGGTTTATAAAGGTCTAAATATAGTTTTTAACCTATTAGGTGAAGGATAATCGCATCTTTAAACCGATGGAAACTTTGGTCAAACAAGCTTGGCCAAGTTTGACCAAAGTTTAATAGACTAGTTGTCATACCCCATTTTTTGACCAATCGCTTTAATGCGTCTTTTTAAGATGAATTTTTCTTTGATCGTTGCTGACGAAATTTCGGCAGAGAGGTATTTTAAAATACCTCATTTGATTACATTTTATTTTCCTTTTATTATTTTCTGATTTTTATTATTCATTTTCGTTTTATTATTATTGATATATTATTTTTTTTTATTTTTTATTTTTATGTTAATTGTTATTTGTGTATTTTTCCATTTTTTTGGTGTTTTTTAAAGAAGTCCAGATCAGGTTTTTTGTCCAGCCCCAAAGGGGCAATTTTGTCCAAATTGGGAAAATCATCTGTCAAACCCTAAACATCTGACACAGTATAAATGCTGTAATTATGACACTGTTCCCCAGGTGAGATTTTTTTTCCCAGCCGCAGAAACAACCAACAACATTTTCTTCTTTCTTTTCCCAGATCAAATCAATACAAACACAAACAAAAAATTAACAAAATCAAAACAGCAAATCATAATCATTTTCGTTCATCACCATCCTCACCAAAACCCAGATCTTCATCAATCATCATCATCTTTTTTCCAAAAAAAACAAACTCGTAGTTCATCAACAATCCATCACAAAATCAAAACACAGTTCCGAACTCATAAAGATAAAACAGAACCCAAAAACCTTCACCTTCCATCAACGAATCAAAACCCATAAACCCAAATCGAATCAAACTGAAATCGAAGAAACAAATCGAAACCGAGAAGAAAGAAGAGGAAGAAAAAGAGAATCGAAAGACAGAATAGAAGAAGAAGAAAGGAGCTCGAAACCTCAAAGGTTGTCCGTCGTTTTTCCCTTCTTTCATTTCCATCTTCTATTTTGTTTTCTCGATCTGAGTTCGTTTGTGCTTTGATTGTTTATTTTGGATCTAGATTCATGTTTAGGACCGGTTTATGTTCATGTTTACTCTTAATTTGTTCTAAAATTTGAAAAGGGAAAAGAGAGGTTTAATGAAGCTTTTGAGGTTTGAAAATGGAAAAAACAGAGAGAAGAAGGGATGAGCGCCGTGAGAGAGAAGAAGAATGAGATTCTGTTTTAATTTTTTAGGGTTTTTTCGCATTTATACAATGTTATGATTCTGTGCGCGCAGGTGCACAGTCTTACGGTGCACCTGCGCGCCTGCAACCTCTTGATCTTGATCTAACACGTTAGATCTTCTTTCTCACTCTTTAGATTAGGGCCGTCTGATCCATCAGACGGCCGAGATTGATTCTGTATTTTTGTTTGTTTTTTTGGGCGGGAATGCCATTTGGGGCTGGGCTTTTCATGTTCTGTTTACTGCTTGTACCCCTTTTATTTTTTTCTGATTTACTTCTACACCTCCCTGCTTGTTTATTTTTTGTTTTAGATTATGTGAATAAAGTGCTTATTTGAACAAGAGCTTATTTAAGCTTTTGAGTCAAGTGCTTGCACTAATAGGGAAGATCTCTTTAGATCACAATTTTTTTTAGCTTATTTAATTACTCACTTAAGTTTAATTGTTTGTTTATTGTTTTTATCAATTAATTATTTATCTCTATTACAAGGACTTTAGAATGTATTTTAAGGTTTGGTGTAAATTTAATTTAAAAATTGCATAGCATTATGTTGCATTCATTTCATATTTATTTTTCTCGCAAATACTTTAGAATGTGATTAGGAATAAATGTACACTATAAATGGAAAAAACCGCATCTCATGCATATTTATTTATCGCTTTCCGCAAAAAAACGTAGAATATTAATTCCGAGGGAAAAGACACCGTTTTGATCGAAATATCATTACGGACCGTCTTCGCGCTTAATTCGCTTATTGCGACGTTTTTAGTGTTACCCTTTTAGTGATTTGGAACCCAACATTCCAATAGAAATAATTAGTATTTTATTCTCAAAAAGGAGGTCAACACCTCTTCAAAAAAGTTAGTCGCTTTATTCTAAAAAAATGAGGTCAAAACCTCTTTAAAAAAATACGCATTGATTTAGCTTTAAGTATCGAAAAAATATCAAAATATTTTTATCACTCAACATTTTCTCAACAAACCTTGGATTTCAAACCAAGTATCCGCGTCTTATTTTCTTAATCAAATCTTAATCAATTTAACCATATAGACCTTCTTTATAAACTAACATCAATCAAACTCACATTTTTGCCACTTTTGGCTTTTGGTCTTTAAAACCATTTTCAAAACCTTAAAATCAAAACAAACAAATTTACTCGTCTTTTTACCCCGAACTACGGTGGTTTGATCCTTCGGGTACGTAGGCATGAGACTTGTCTCTCCGATCAATAAAATCAACAAAAACATTTTTCTACTTTTCTATTCTTTAAGCATTTTTATTATTACTTTAATTCTCACACTCACACATTTTTACAAACAATTAAAATAAAGCGCATAGATAGAACTAAAACAAGAGGTTCCTATAGAGTACTATAGATACTTAGGGTGCTAATACCTTCCCTTCGTATAACTAACCCCCGAACCTTGTTCTCTAAAAAATAGGGTTTTTTCGAACTTTTTCCCTTTCCCTCGGATAAATTAAAGATCGGTGGTGGAATATAAATTTGCGATTCGAAGTTAATTAATAACTCGACATCCAAAAATCACCGCGACAGAAATGGCGACTTCACTGGGGACAACCAAGCGGGTTGAACCTAACTTGTTTATAATACTATCTTCGCGCTTCTTTTCTTTATGTATATTTGGGGTTTACTTTGAGTGGTGAGATAAGTCCCCCACCCGGACTTGAGGGAACTATAAGATAGGATAGTGGTATAATCATAATGTCTATCCGAGAGTAAGTTTCGGCCGTGGCATATGTGGTAACCACACTCAATTGAGGAACTTTGGAGGTAATAGTGCCAACATGAGTAGTCGTGTTTGACATTCTATCTTCAAGGAACCGACGATGTTGAGGACCTTTAGTTACACCTAACCCATCTTGGCCTCTTTAGGGCGTAGTGCGGTGGCTAATCGAGAGTAAGTCTCGGATTGGTTGATACGCGATACTACACTCAAATGAGACTTTTCTACGGATTTTGTTGGATCGGAAGTAGTTCCGTAACCCCATGATTTTCGGAGGAGGTCAATGACTTTGAGAACTTTGTAGAACCCATAATGCAGGTACAAATAATCCTAGTACATACCATGTGGGGGGGTTTCACCTTTGACTCCAACATTATACTTTAACCCCGCCATGTTTTCCGCATCATGCATGCATGCACTCATTCATAAATTTTTATTCATCCAATGTCGAAGGACTTAAGCAATATTTTTTGTAAACATTGTAGATATGGATGTTGTAAAGAGAAACACCCAGAAATACAGTTTCAAAAAGCTAGATTTATCGAGGTTGAAGGAGCTAGGATCCTTAGTGACTTTTCCGGAGGACTTCCGTAGAGATCATGGGAAATTGCTCGGTCTTCTCAAAGTGAATGTTGAAAAGGGAAGTTTGGAAACTTTGGTCCAATTTTATGATCCTCTCTACCATTGTTTTACCTTTCCGGATTACCAACTTGTCCCTACCCTTGAAGAATACTCTTATCTCATTGGTTTATCGATACCCGACAAAGTACCTTTTAGCGGCCTTGAACCCACTCCTAAACCTCCAACCATTGCAAAAGCCCTCCATCTTGAAACCTCCGTTATCAAAGCAAATCTTACGTCTAAAGGAGGCCTCCTAGGCATGTCTACCGATTTCCTCTACCAACAAGCCTTTGCTTTTGCCGAAGTGGCAAGTAATGATGCCTTTTACTCCATCCTAGCCCTACTCATATACGGCCTTGTACTCTTCCCAAATATTGACGATTTTGTCGATATTAATACCATCCAAATTTTCCTTACCAAAAACCCTGTCCCGACATTGCTAGCCGACACATACCATTCCATCCACGATCGAACCTTAGTCAAACGTGGAACTATCCTTTGTTGTGCATCGTTATTATACCAGTGGTTCATTTCTCATCTACCCCAAACCCACTCTTTCAAAACTAATCCTGAAAATCTTTCATGGCCTCATAGAATCATGTCCCTCACTCCATCCGATATAGTTTGGTACCTTGCAGCTTGGGATGTCGGAGAAATTATCATTAGTTGTGGTGGATACTCCAACGTACCTCTTCTCGGTATGCATGGAGGAATTAGCTATAACCCTACCCTTGCCAGACGCCAGTTTGGATATCCGATGAGAACCAAGCCGAACAACCTTGCCTTAACTAATGAATTCTATCGCAACAAAGAGGATCACTCGAATGTAAGGGAAAGATTTGTGCAAGCTTGGGGTTCTATTCGAAGACTTGATAGAAAACAGTTAAGGACAAAGTCAGACTCAGTGTGTGAATCTTATACTCAATGGGTCATCAATAGAGCTACAAGTTTTGGAATGCCTTACCGGATGCCGAGGTTGTTATCTTCGACTACCCCACCGTCGTCTTTACCTTTACCTTTTGATACCAAAAAGGAATTCCAAGAGCAATTGACCGAGCTAACCCGTGAGAAAGACACTTGGAAAAGAAGATGCCAGGCAGCCGAACTTGAGAACGAAACACTAAGGGGAGAGTTAGAACAAAAGGACCATCTGATCTTTCTCCAAAGCCAACGAATTGTTGAGAAGAATGATTTGCTCCAACAAAAGGATGTTTTATTGAGACAGGATAGCAAGAGAAAGAAGAGGCAAGGGGATTTATTTTCCTCTGGCCTCGATTCACGCTTTGATGACTAGTTGGCTTCAAAAGTCCAGATTTAGTTTTTATTTTATGTTTTTTGTTTGGAAAAAACTAGTTGTAACCTTTGAATTATTAGTGCAATTTTCTTTTGTTATTATTTTTTTTATTTTTTTATTTTATTCTTTCATGTAAAATGTTTACAAAATTATTGCCTTAAAGTCCTTCGAAAAAACTTCGCATATTTTAGCATAACATATATCATGCATCATACTGCATACATGAGTTTTCAAAACAGAGTCTCACATCCTTTCGTTTTCTCTCCGTCTCAGTTAAGGTGGCTTGGCGTATTCGGTATAAACCAACTCGTGTCTATAATACCCGATTCAGGTTAAGGAACAAGATGAGCAACGTTGAGGAAGAAAACCATATGCTCCGTGAGCAGGTGACGACCATGCAGACAGAGATTGAGAAATTGACTAGCATGGTGGCATCTCTAATGGCCACCCAGAATCAGGTGCCAGCTCCGGTACCTCAGTCTAGCAGTACCTTTGTACCTCCTCCAGCTTCGTCTGCGCCTTTTAGTACTCCTCAGTATGTGATGCCCGAAGGTTACCCGTGGGGTATGCCTGTTGGATTCCTCGGAGATGACTCACGACCAGTGGTATCTGAAATCCCTCATGTACAGTCGACAGTTCCTATTCCTCAGCTTGTTAATACACTTCCCCAGGTCACAACAACCGTTTCTGCACCTGTGATTCATACTATTCCGCAAGCTCAGATGCCCATCTTTCATGCTGAAAGTGTGGGAGGTTATGACAGGATGGATGACTTACAGACCAAATATGACGAGATGCAGAAGGAAATGAGGGCTCTCAGGGGGAAGGATTTGTTTGGCCAAGACGCACATGAACTTTGCTTAGTCCCTGATGTTGTGGTCCCACATAAGTTTAAGGTCCCAGATTTTGAGAAATATAAGGGGAGCACCTGCCCCAAAGCTCACTTGATAATGTATGCTAGAAAGATGTCTACTCAGACCAGTAACGACAAGTTGTTGATACATTATTTTCAAGACAGTCTAACCGGTGCAGCTCTGAGATGGTACATGGACCTTGACAGGGCAAACGTCAGTTCCTTTAATGACTTAGCCAGTGCTTTTATTCGGCAGTATAATTACAACTCATATCTGGCCCCTGATAGGGATGAGCTACGAGCATTGGCCCAAAAGGAGAGAGAATCTTTTAAAGAATATGCTCAGAGGTGGAGGGAGCTTGCTGCTCAGATTCATCCTCCGGTAGAAGAGAAAGAATTGTGCAAGTTATTTTTGCATACTCTAAGTCCTTTCTTTTATGAGAAAATGGTGGGTATTGTGTCAAGAAGCTTCACCGAGATGGTAGAGATGGGAATGTGTCTAGAAGAGGGAGTCCGTCAAGGACGGTTGATAAAAGAAAATACTCCAACTAGCGCTAATAAGAAATATGGCAACAGTTTTTCAAAGAAAAAAGAATCCGAGGTCGGCATGGTGGCCCAAGGAAGACCCCAGCCTAGATACCCAGCTTACCAACATGTCTCAGCCATTACACCTACATCTCAACCACAAATAACCCAAGCACCACCACAATATCCATACCCTTATCAACAACCATACCCACAACAGCCACAAATTCGACCACAAACTCCCCAACAACCCTACAATTATCCCAATCGCACCCAAAGAAATCCACCATTTGACCCTATACCCATGAAATACGCCGATCTACTCCCCGCCCTACTCGCCAAAAATTTCGTCCAAACGAGACGACCTCCACCTGTGCCGGCAGTACTACCCACCTGGTACCGTAGTGACTTGACTTGTGCTTTCCATCAAGGGGCCCCTGGCCATGATGTGGAACGTTGCTACGCCCTCAAAAAAGCTGTTCAAGAGTTAATCCGCAATAAAGTGCTGTCTTTCAAGGATGAAAATCCTAATGTCCGAAACAATCCGCTGCCCAATCACGGGTCCTCCGTCCATTTCATCCAAGATTGCCAAGAAACAAGCACCATTCTCAGCGTAAAGGATGTCAAAACCCCATTGGTACCTATTCATAGTAAAATGTGCGAAGCAAAGTTGTTTAGCCATGATCATGAAACTTGTGAGAAATGTTTGAGGAATCCTCAAGGTTGTTCCCGAGTTCAGGAAGACATACAAAGGTTGATGGATAAGGGAGAATTGGTTTTCACAAAGAAGAGTGAGGATGTTTGCGTTATAGTTCCAGAATTCAATGCCTCTGACCGTCTTGAGATGATTTATAATAGTGGAGAGCCCACAGTTACCCCGCTAGTGATCTGCTTGCCAGGGCCTATGCCATATACGTCCCTGAGAGCTCTGCCATATAGGTATGATGCCACCATGTTGCAGGATGGGGTGGAAATACCTATTCCTCCTTTGATATCCGTGGACAATATTGCAGATAGTAGCAAAATACTGAGGAGCGGGCGTATTCTTCCCGGAGTTGTTCAAGAAAAGACTGATAGTTCTGTTGAAAAAACACAAATTCCTGATACTAGTAGGACTAGTGAAAGAGTGTATGAAGACTCAGATGAAGTATTGAAAATGATCAAGAGAAGTGAGTATAAGATCGTGGATCAATTATTACAAACCCCTTCCAAGATTTCGATGTTATCACTCTTATTGAATTCCGATGCGCACAGAGAGGCACTACTGAAAGTCTTGGACCAAGCCTACGTCGACCATGACGTAACCTTGGGCCAGTTTGGTAGCATAGTGGGGAATGTCACAGCTTGCAATAACTTAAGTTTTAGTGATGAGGAACTCCCTGAAAGAGGAAGGGGTCATAACCTAGCACTACACATATCAGTGATTTGTAAAAATGATTCCATATCCAACGTGTTGGTAGACACCGGGTCGTCTTTGAATGTGATGTCTAAGACTACGTTGGACAAGCTCGCATATCGTGGTGCGCTCTTAAGGCCAAGTGCGATAATCGTGAAAGCTTTCGATGGGTCGAGAAAATCGGTAATTGGGGAAATTGATTTACCCATCTTAGTTGGCCCTTATGAGTTCCAGATCACCTTTCAAGTCATGGATATTCGAGCATCTTACAGTTGTTTGTTGGGGCGACCGTGGATTCACGAAGCTGGGGCAGTAACTTCCACGCTTCACCAAAAGCTGAAATTTATACGGGAAGGAAAATTGGTGATTGTGAACGGAGAGGAAGCTTTATTGGTCAGTCATCTGTCAGGTTTTTCTTATATCGGTGCTGATATTGAAGATGGTACAGCCTTTCAAGGGCTTTCTATTGAGGAAAGAAGTTCAGAAAAGGCCAGAGCACCTATGAAAACTGCGAAGGATGCACAAAAGGTGATGCAAGGGGAAGAAGCTTTACATTGGAGACGTCTATTACAGTTGGCAGAAGGCCAGAAGAAAGGAGGTTTGGGTTGCACTCCGTCCACGAAAAGAAGTAAGCCGGATGTGGTTTATAAACCCATCACAGATGTCTTTCTTGGTGCTGGATTTATCAATGCCCCTCCGGAAACTAATGCTATCATTGAGCATGAGGATGAGGAAGAGCCACCTTGTTTCGTGACTCCTGGAGGAATTTGCCGCAATTGGGTTACTGTTGATGTCCCTTCTGTCACACCTTTATCTAAGTAATATGTTTGTCTATTTTTGTTTTTTTTCAAAAAAAATCCTTTTGTCCTACCCTAGGCAAAAGTGAAACTCAAATAGGGCTTTGTTTAAAGCTTCAAGTATTTTAAAAAAAAATATGTGTATATTGCCATTTTTCTTATCGTGACACTTTATTTTATTTATATTCTCATGAAAAATGGTAACACAAAAAAAAAAACCAAAATATGTACACATCTTTTAGTTTCACCTTTTTCTTAGCTTTAATCAATTTCAGAAGTTTGCATTCACTATTGTTTATTGAAATCAATCATAAATCATATGCAGACTAAGCATCAATAAACCCGTTGAACACAATGATCCTATGCCCTCTCCCAACTTTGAGTTCCCTGTCTACGAGGCTGTAGAGGAGGAGGATGAAGAGATTCCAGATGAGATCAGACGATTGTTGGATCAAGAGAAAAGAACTATTCAGCCCCACAAAGAGGTTATAGAATTGATCAATCTGGGTAATGAAGAGGAGAAGAAAGAAATCAAGATTGGGGCATCCTTAGAAGCGTCTGTCAAAGAAAGGGTGATCGTTTTACTCAGAGAGTACGTTGACATCTTTGCCTGGTCATATCAGGATATGCCCGGTTTGGATCCTGAAATTGTGGAACATCATTTGCCTCTAAAGCCAGAATGTTCTCCGGTAAAGCAAAAATTAAGAAGAACCCATCCGGATATGGCTCTCAAGATCAAAGAGGAAGTACAAAAACAAATTGATGCTGGTTTTCTTATCACCTCGGAATATCCTCAGTGGTTGGCTAATATAGTACCGGTTCCAAAGAAGGATGGTAAAGTTAGAATGTGTGTCGATTACAGGGATTTGAACAGAGCTAGTCCGAAAGACGATTTCCCTTTGCCTCATATTGATGTGCGGGTCGATAACACAGCTAAATCCAAGGTTTTCTCCTTCATGGACGGTTTCTCCGGGTATAATCAGATTAAGATGGCAGTCGAGGATAGAGAGAAGACCGCTTTTATTACACCTTGGGGCACTTTCTGTTACAAAGTGATGCCTTTCGGTCTAACAAATGCGGGTGCTACTTATCAAAGGGGCATGACCACCCTTTTTCATGACATGATGCATAAAGAGATTGAGGTATACGTAGATGACATGATTGTTAAGTCGGGTACCGAGGAAGAACACGTGGAGTATTTATCAAAAATGTTTCAAAGATTGAGGAAATACCGACTCCGTTTAAATCCCAACAAATGTACCTTCGGTGTTAGATCCGGAAAGCTTCTGGGTTTCATTGTTAGTCAAAAGGGCATCGAGGTAGATCCAGACAAAGTCAGAGCCATCAGAGAAATGCCAGCTCCACAAACAGAAAAACAAGTCAGAGGTTTCCTGGGCCGATTAAATTACATCTCTAGATTCATCTCCCATATGACTGCCACATGTGGGCCGATATTCAAGCTGCTTCGCAAAAATCAAGGGATTATTTGGACAGAGGACTGTCAGAAAGCTTTCGACAGTATCAAAGAGAATTTAATGGAACCTCCGATCCTTATCCCTCCAGTTGAAGGAAGACCGCTCGTCATGTACTTGACCGTGCTGGAAGAATCCATGGGATGTGTGTTGGAGCAACAGGATGAAACCGGTAGGAAAGAACACGCAATTTATTATTTGAGTAAGAAATTCACAGATTGTGAATCTCGATACTCCATGCTCGAGAAGACCTGTTGTGCTTTGGCGTGGGCTGCCAAACGTCTCCGACATTATCTGATTAATCATACTACTTGGTTGATATCCAAAATGGACCCAATTAAGTACATTTTTGAGAAGGCAGCTCTAACCGGAAGAATTGCCCGTTGGCAAATGTTGTTATCTGAATATGATATTGAGTACCGTACCCAAAAGGCAATCAAGGGTAGTATTCTTGCAGACCATTTGGCTCACCAACCAGTTGAAGATTACCAGCCTATCAAGTTTGATTTTCCAGATGAAGAGATCATGTATCTGAAGATGAAGGATTGTGATGAACCGGTGTTTGGCGAGGGACCAGATCCTGAATCCCAGTGGGGTTTGATATTTGATGGGGCCGTTAATCTCTATGGCAGTGGAATTGGGGCAATCATTGTTACCCCTAAAGGTGCTCACATTCCTTTTACCGCAAGATTACAGTTTGAATGCACTAACAATATTGCAGAATATGAGGCTTGCATTATGGGCATTGAAGAAGCTATTGACTTAAGGATCAAAAACATCGACATTTATGGAGACTCAGCTCTTGTGATTAATCAGATCAAAGGAGAGTGGGAGACTCGCCATGCAGGTTTGATTCCTTATAGAGATTATGCAAGACGGTTGTTAACTTTCTTCAATAAAGTTGAGCTACATCACATTCCTCGTGACGAGAATCAAATGGCCGATGCTTTAGCCACTCTATCTTCAATGTACCGAGTTAATCGTCGGAACGAGATACCAACCATCAGTATTCGGTGCCTTGAGAGACCAGCGTATGTGTTTGCGACCGAAGAAGTAGTTGATGACAAGCCTTGGTTTCATGATATCAAGATGTTCCTTCAAAAGCAAGAATATCCCCCTGGGACATCTAACAAAGACAGAAAAACTCTGAGAAGATTGTCCAGCAGTTTCTTCCTGAATGATGAGGTGTTATACAAAAGAAATTTTGATATGGTCCTACTGCGGTGTATGGACAGACATGAGGCTGATCTGTTGATGCATGAAGTACATGAAGGTTCATTCGGAACACACCCTAATGGGCACACAATGGCCAAGAAAATGTTAAGAGCAGGCTATTATTGGTTGACAATGGAGTCTGATTGCTATAAACATGCCAGGAAATGCCATAAATGTCAGATTTATGCGGACAAGATGCATCTACCGCCAACTTCTTTAAATGTTCTATCTTCTCCTTGGCCGTTCTCCATGTGGGGCATTGATATGATTGGCCGGATTGAGCCGAAGGCTTCCAATGGACACCGTTTCATCTTAGTGGCCATTGATTACTTCACCAAGTGGGTTGAGGCAGCATCTTATGCCAATGTGACCAAGCAGGTGGTCGTACGTTTTATCAAGAATCATATTATCTGCCGTTATGGCGTTCCTAACAAGATTATCACAGATAATGGGACAAACCTGAATAACAAAATGATGAAAGATCTGTGCGACGAGTTCAAGATTGAGCACCATAATTCATCTCCTTATCGGCCTCAGATGAATGGCGCAGTTGAAGCTGCCAATAAGAACATCAAGAAGATTGTGCAGAAGATGGTGGTCACTTACAAAGATTGGCATGAAATGTTACCTTTTGCCTTACATGGATACCGTACTTCAGTTCGTACTTCGACAGGGGCAACCCCTTTCTCTTTAGTATATGGCATGGAAGCAGTGCTCCCCGTAGAGGTTGAAATCCCATCAATGAGAGTCTTAATGGAAACTGAGCTGGTTGAAGCTGAATGGTGCCAAAATAGATATGACCAATTGAATTTAATTGAGGAAAAACGTATGGCGGCTTTATGTCATGGACAATTATATCAAAGAAGAATGAAACAGGCTTTTGACAGGAAGGTTCGACCCCGTGAGTTCCGTGAAGGTGACCTTGTGCTCAAAAAGATTTTGTCCTTTCAGCCAGATTCAAGGGGCAAATGGACGCCTAATTATGAAGGCCCGTATGTTGTCAAAAGAGCCTTTTCTGGTGGTGCTATGACTCTCGCAACCATGGATGGTGATGAGCTCCCTCGTCCTGTAAATGCCGATGTAGTCAAGAAATACTTTGTCTAAAAAATAAAAGAACAGCTCGCTAAGTTGAAAACCCGAAAGGGCGGCTTAGGCAAAAATGAGCGTCTCGGTGGGCTGAAAACCTGAAAGGGCGGTCCAGGCAAAAATTAGAGACATAAACAGAAAAGAATTATCCTGATAGGTCGAAAACCCGAAAGGGCGATCTATGCAAAAGTTAAGGAATAAGACAAGTAACTGCATCGGATCAGGCATCACCTACTCAGAGCACCTCGATTGACAGAGTATTTTTGGCTTACAGCATTTTAGACTACAAATTCAAAGTTGTCAGGGAGAATAGCGATCATTGTGTTTAATGTACCTTTCCCACATTATTACCATTTTTCATCTTTGTAACGATCTGTGGGGTTGTGCTTTTCGCCAATTACCATTCTATTAATCAAATTCGAGCCTGTGCCCTCTATTTGGAATTCAATTTTTGTTTGCAATGTTGTTTTCTACTCTTTCAATTTAAAATACTTGAAGCAAAAACTCAAAAATAATTTAAAGTTTTCAGTTGCTATCTTTTTGAAAAACATAGATGACAAACATATCTCTTAGATTCACGAGTCATGCAAGCATATATCAACATTGTTCCGAAAGCGGTCAGATTCAACGAAGCAAACACAGTCATTGCTAAAAAAAAAAGAGAGAAAGAAAAATAAAAAGAAAAGCTCGCTAAGTTGAAAACCTGAAAGGGCGGCTTAGGCAAAAATGAGCGTCCCGGTGGATTGAAAACCTGAAAGGGCGATCCAGGCAAAAGTTAGGGATTTCAAAAAAAGAAGAAGAAAAAGCAAAAGCATGACTGTCGAAACAGGACCATGAGGAAATATTCAGTTTCAGTGTACAAAATGGCGACCTCTGCCAGATCTCTGACCATTGGGCTTTACCCCAAGAACCAATTATTCTTACCATGGATCAACATACTATGTCGGGTTTTACCCCGAGGATCTGATTTATTTCACCTATGAGGATGCTGACCCCAGCAGAGAAACTACCGAGTGGTTGTACGGATACGTCGGCCCAATGCTCATCTTATCCAGTCAAGTCTTTGTCTCATCCAGTCATGTACAAATACCATTCAATCATACAAATACAATCATCCACATATTCATACATATGATCATACATACATACTTACATATAATCATTCACATGTACATACATACAATCACTTACGTATCCGTAACATACATTCATACTTACACACAATCACACATACACATTCATATATACATACAATCATTCACATATTCATACATACAATCATACATACCTACTTACATACAGTTATTCACATATGTGTACATACATTCATATTCACATGCAACATGCAAACAAAATCATTCATACCTACAGCATTGACCATCATGCGTCTTGCTTCAATTCATCACAAAAAGAGTCATCCCCAGTGAGTCTGGTCCAGAGATGTCTCCATCATTCATATTCAAAGTAGCAGATTTTTGCAAACAATCAACTGCAAAATTACAGTTCATTTCCCCAAAAGAAGTCATCTCCAGTGTGTCTGGTCTAAACAAATACATATTCTTGTCATGTCTCGCTCTCCCACAATGTCAGCAGACAATTTATTTCCTCGGTGTGTCCTTACCATTCCACAATGTTGGTAGACACTGCCTTTATTCGTCCTTACCATCCCACAATGTTGGTGGACACTGTCTTTACTTCTGTCCGTACACAGGACTTTACCGCTTATGTCCGCACACAGGACTTTATCGCTTTCAGTCTTTACTTCTGTCCGTACACAGGACTTTATCTGCTTATGTCCGCACACAGGACTTTACTGCTTTCTGTCTTTACTTCTGTCCGCACACAGGACTTTACCGCTTATGTCCGTACACAGGACTTTACTGCTTTCTGTCTTTACTTCTGTCCGCACACAGGACTTTACTGCTTTCTGTCTTTACTTCTGTCCGCACACAGGACTTTACTGCTTTCTGTCCGCATACAGGACTTTATCGCTTTCTGTCTTCATTACCTCTGTCAAATAATCTTCATTACATTCAAACACTTTGAAAATATAGCACTCATAAACATATCACTCATAAGCATAACATTCATAACATAACATCAAATCATAGCATTTTATAGTTTATTCCGGTCAAAAAATGGTGTACTCTGTATTTAAGTCTCTTCCACCGTCGACCAAAAAAAATATCATCAAAAAATCATCTTTTTCTTTTTATCTCCGATAGAAGAAACTTAAATAGGGGCATCTGTCATACCCCATTTTTTGACCAATCGCTTTAATGCGTCTTTTTAAGATGAATTTTTCTTTGATCGTTTCTGACGAAATTTCGGCAGAGAGGTATTTTAAAATACCTCATTTGATTACATTTTATTTTCCTTTTATTATTTTCTGATTTTTATTATTCATTTTCGTTTTATTATTATTGATATATTATTTTTTTTTATTTTTTATTTTTATGTTAATTGTTATTTGTGTATTTTTCCATTTTTTTGGTGTTTTTTAAAGAAGTCCAGATCAGGTTTTTTGTCCAGGCCCAAAGGGGCAATTTTGTCCAAATTGGGAAAATCATCTGTCAAACCCTAAACATCTGACACAGTATAAATGCTGTAATTATGACACTGTTCCCCGGGTGAGATTTTTTTTCCCAGCCGCAGAAACAACCAACAAAATTTTCTTCTTTCTTTTCCCAGATCAAATCAATACAAACACAAACAAAAAATTAACAAAATCAAAACAGCAAATCATAATCATTTTCGTTCATCACCATCCTCACCAAAACCCAGATCTTCATCAATCATCATCATCTTTTTTCCAAAAAAAACAAACTCGTAGTTCATCAACAATCCATCACAAAATCAAAACACAGTTCCGAACTCATAAAGATAAAACAGAACCCAAAAACCTTCACCTTCCATCAACGAATCAAAACCCATAAACCCAAATCGAATCAAACTGAAATCGAAGAAACAAATCGAAACCGAGAAGAAAGAAGAGGAAGAAAAAGAGAATCGAAAGACAGAATAGAAGAAGAAGAAAGGAGCTCGAAACCTCAAAGGTTGTCCGTCGTTTTTCCCTTCTTTCATTTCCATCTTCTATTTTGTTTTCTCGATCTGAGTTCGTTTGTGCTTTGATTGTTTATTTTGGATCTAGATTCATGTTTAGGACCGGTTTATGTTCATGTTTACTCTTAATTTGTTCTAAAATTTGAAAAGGGAAAAGAGAGGTTTAATGAAGCTTTTGAGGTTTGAAAATGGAAAAAACAGAGAGAAGAAGGGATGAGCGCCGTGAGAGAGAAGAAGAATGAGATTCTGTTTTAATTTTTTAGGGTTTTTTCGCATTTATACAATGTTATGATTCTGTGCGCGCAGGTGCACAGTCTTACGGTGCACCTGCGCGCCTGCAACCTCCTGATCTTGATCTAACACGTTAGATCTTCTTTCTCACTCTTTAGATCAGGGCCGTCTGATCCATCAGACGGCCGAGATTGATTCTGTATTTTTGTTTGTTTTTTTGGGCGGGAATGCCATTTGGGGCTGGGCTTTTCATGTTCTGTTTACTGCTTGTACCCCTTTTATTTTTTTCTGATTTACTTCTACACCTCCCTGCTTGTTTATTTTTTGTTTTAGATTATGTGAATAAAGTGCTTATTTGAACAAGAGCTTATTTAAGCTTTTGAGTCAAGTGCTTGCACTAATAGGGAAGATCTCTTTAGATCACAATTTTTTTTAGCTTATTTAATTACTCACTTAAGTTTAATTGTCTGTTTATTGTTTTTATCAATTAATTATTTATCTCTATTACAAGGACTTTAGAATGTATTTTAGGGTTTGGTGTAAATTTAATTTAAAAATTGCATAGCATTATGTTGCATTCATTTCATATTTATTTTTCTCGCAAATACTTTAGAATGTGATTAGGAATAAATGTACACTATAAATGGAAAAAACCGCATCTCATGCATATTTATTTATCGCTTTCCGCAAAAAAACGTAGAATATTAATTCCGAGGGAAAAGACACCGTTTTGATCGAAATATCATTACGGACCGTCTTCGCGCTTAATTCGGTTATTGCGACGTTTTTAGTGTTACCCTTTTAGTGATTTGGAACCCAACATTCCAATAGAAATAATTAGTATTTTATTCTCAAAAAGGAGGTCAACACCTCTTCAAAAAAGTTAGTCGCTTTATTCTAAAAAAATGAGGTCAAAACCTCTTTCAAAAAATACGCATTGATTTAGCTTTAAGTATCGAAAAAATATCAAAATATTTTTATCACTCAACATTTTCTCAACAAACCTTGGATTTCAAACCAAGTATCCGCGTCTTATTTTCTTAATCAAATCTTAATCAATTTAACCATATAGACCTTCTTTATAAACTAACATCAATCAAACTCACATTTTTGCCACTTTTGGCTTTTGGTCTTTAAAACCATTTTCAAAACCTTAAAATCAAAACAAACAAATTTACTCGTCTTTTTACCCCGAACTACGGTGGTTTGATCCTTCGGGTACGTAGGCATGAGACTTGTCTCTCCGATCAATAAAATCAACAAAAACATTTTTCTACTTTTCTATTCTTTAAGCATTTTTATTATTACTTTAATTCTCACACTCACACATTTTTACAAACAATTAAAATAAAGCGCATAGATAGAACTAAAACAAGAGGTTCCTATAGAGTACTATAGATACTTAGGGTGCTAATACATTCCCTTCGTATAACTAACCCCCGAACCTTGTTCTCTAACAAATAGGGTTTTTTCGAACTTTTTCCCTTTCCCTCGGATAAATTAAAGATCGGTGGTGGAATATAAATTTGCGATTCGAAGTTAATTAATAACTCGACATCCAAAAATCACCGCGACACTAGTATAAAGGTCTCAAACCTGATTCGAATGGAAATCTACCCTTTTTTGAACAAATAGAAGGTTTATAAAGGTCTAAATATAGTTTTTAACCTATTAGGAGAAAGATAATCGCATCTTTAAACCAATGGAAACTTTGGTCAAACAAGCTTGACCAAGTTTGACCAAAGTTTAATAGACTAGTATAAAGGTCTAAAAACCGATTCGAATGGAAATCTACCCTTTTTTGAACTAATAGAAGGTTTATAAAGGTCTAAATATAGTTTTTAACCTTTTAGGTGAAAGATAATCGCATATTTAAACCAATGGAAACTTTGGTCAAACAAGCTTGACCAAGTTTGACCAAAGTTTAATAGACTAGCATAAAGGTCTCAAACCTGATTCGAATGGAAATCTACCCTTTTTTAAACAAATAGAAGGTTTATAAAGGTCTAAATATAGTTTTCAACCTATTAGGAGAAAGATAATCGCATGTTTAGATGAATGGAAACTTTGGTAAAACAAGCTTGACCAAGTTTTACCAAAGTTTAATAGACTAGTATAAAGGTCTAAAACCTGATTCGAATGGAAATCTTCCCTTTTTTGAACCAATAGAAGGCTTATAAAGGTCTAAATATAGTTTTTAAACTATTAGGAGAAATATAATCGCATCTTTAAACCAATGGAAACTTTGGTAAAACAAGCTTGACCAAGTTTGACCAAAGTTTAATTGACTAGTATAAAGGTCTCAAATCCGATTCGAATGGAAATCTACCCTTTTTTGAACAAATAGAAGGTTTATAAAGGTCTAAATATTGTTTTTAACCTATTAGGAGAAAGATAATCGCATGTTTAGACGAATGGAAACTTTGGTAAAACAGGCTTGACCAAGTTTTACCAAAGTTTAATAGACTAGTATAAAGGTCTCAAACCTGATTCGAATGGAAATCTACCCTTTTTTGAAAAAATAGAAGGTTTATAAAGGTCTAAATATAGTTTTTAACCTATTAGGAGAAAGATAATCGCATCTTTAAACCAATGGAAACTTTGGTCAAACAAGCTTGACCAAGGTTGACCAAAGTTTAATAGACTAGTATAAAGGTCTCAAATCCGATTCGAATGGAAATCTACCCTTTTTTGAACAAATAGAAGGTTTATAAAGGTCTAAATATAGTTTTTAACCTATTAGGAGAAAGATAATCGCATGTTTAGACGAATGGAAACTTTGGTCAAACAAGCTTGACCAAGTTTTACCAAAGTTTAATAGACTAGTATAAAGGTCTAAAACCCGATTCGAATGGAAATCTACCCTTTTTTGAACAAAGAGAAGGTTTATAAAGGTCTTAATATAATTTTTAACCTATTAGGTGAAAGATAATTGTATCTTTAGACCAATGGAAACTTTGGTCAAACAAGCTTGACCAAGTTTGACCAAAGTTTAATAGACTAGTATAAATGTCAAAAACCTGATTCGGATGGAAATCTTCCCTTTTTTGAACCAATAGAAGGCTTATAAAGGTCTAAATATAGTTTTTAAACTATTAGGAGAAATATAAACGCATCTTTAAACAAATGGAAACTTTGGTAAAACAAGCTTGACCAAGTTTGACCAAAGTTTAATATACTAGTATAAAGGTCTAAAACCCGATTCGAATGGAAATCTACCATTTTTTGAACCAATAGAAGGTTTATAAAGGTCTAAATATAGTTTTTAACCAATTAGGTGAAAGATAATCGCATCTTTAAACCGATGAAAACTTTGGTCAAACAAGCTTGGCCAAGTTTGACCAAAGATTAATAGACTAGTATAAAGGTCTCAAACCTGATTCGAATGGAAATCTACCCTTTTTTGAACAAATAGAAGGTTTATAAAGGTCTAAATATAGTTTTTAACCTATTAGGAGAAAGATAATCGCATCTTTAAACCAATGGAAACTTTGGTCAAACAAGCTTGACCAAGTTTGACCAAAGTTTAATAGACTAGTATAAAGGTCTAAAAACCGATTCGAATGGAAATCTACCCTTTTTTGAAAAAATAGAAGGTTTATAAAGGTCTAAATATAGTTTTTAACCTATTAGGAGAAAGATAATCGCATCTTTAAACCAATGGAAACTTTGGTCAAACAAGCTTGACCAAGGTTGACCAAAGTTTAATAGACTAGTATAAAGGTCTCAAATCCGATTCGAATGGAAACCTACCCTTTTTTGAACAAATAGAAGGTTTATAAAGGTCTAAATATAGTTTTTAACCTATTAGGAGAAAGATAATCGCATGTTTAGACGAATGGAAACTTTGGTCAAACAAGCTTGACCAAGTTTTACCAAAGTTTAATAGACTAGTATAAAGGTCTAAAACCTGATTCGAATGGAAATCTTCCCTTTTTTGAACCAATAGAAGGCTTATAAAGGTCTAAATATAGTTTTTAAACTATTAGGAGAAATATAATCGCATCTTTAAACCAATGGAAACTTTGGTAAAACAAGCTTGACCAAGTTTGACCAAAGTTTAATTGACTAGTATAAAGGTCTCAAATCCGATTCGAATGGAAATCTACCCTTTTTTGAACAAATAGAAGGTTTATAAAGGTCTAAATATTGTTTTTAACCTATTAGGAGAAAGATAATCGCATGTTTAGACGAATGGAAACTTTGGTAAAACAGGCTTGACCAAGTTTTACCAAAGTTTAATAGACTAGTATAAAGGTCTCAAACCTGATTCGAATGGAAATCTACCCTTTTTTGAAAAAATAGAAGGTTTATAAAGGTCTAAATATAGTTTTTAACCTATTAGGAGAAAGATAATCGCATCTTTAAACCAATGGAAACTTTGGTCAAACAAGCTTGACCAAGGTTGACCAAAGTTTAATAGACTAGTATAAAGGTCTCAAATCCGATTCGAATGGAAATCTACCCTTTTTTGAACAAATAGAAGGTTTATAAAGGTCTAAATATAGTTTTTAACCTATTAGGAGAAAGATAATCGCATGTTTAGACGAATGGAAACTTTGGTCAAACAAGCTTGACCAAGTTTTACCAAAGTTTAATAGACTAGTATAAAGGTCTAAAACCCGATTCGAATGGAAATCTACCCTTTTTTGAACAAAGAGAAGGTTTATAAAGGTCTTAATATAATTTTTAACCTATTAGGTGAAAGATAATTGTATCTTTAGACCAATGGAAACTTTGGTCAAACAAGCTTGACCAAGTTTGACCAAAGTTTAATAGACTAGTATAAATGTCAAAAACCTGATTCGGATGGAAATCTTCCCTTTTTTGAACCAATAGAAGGCTTATAAAGGTCTAAATATAGTTTTTAAACTATTAGGAGAAATATAAACGCATCTTTAAACAAATGGAAACTTTGGTAAAACAAGCTTGACCAAGTTTGACCAAAGTTTAATATACTAGTATAAAGGTCTAAAACCCGATTCGAATGGAAATCTACCATTTTTTGAACCAATAGAAGGTTTATAAAGGTCTAAATATAGTTTTTAACCAATTAGGTGAAAGATAATCGCATCTTTAAACCGATGAAAACTTTGGTCAAACAAGCTTGGCCAAGTTTGACCAAAGATTAATAGACTAGTATAAAGGTCTCAAACCTGATTCGAATGGAAATCTACCCTTTTTTGAACAAATAGAAGGTTTATAAAGGTCTAAATATAGTTTTTAACCTATTAGGAGAAAGATAATCGCATCTTTAAACCAATGGAAACTTTGGTCAAACAAGCTTGACCAAGTTTGACCAAAGTTTAATAGACTAGTATAAAGGTCTAAAAACCGATTCGAATGGAAATCTACCCTTTTTTGAAAAAATAGAAGGTTTATAAAGGTCTAAATATAGTTTTTAACCTATTAGGAGAAAGATAATCGCATCTTTAAACCAATGGAAACTTTGGTCAAACAAGCTTGACCAAGGTTGACCAAAGTTTAATAGACTAGTATAAAGGTCTCAAATCCGATTCGAATGGAAACCTACCCTTTTTTGAACAAATAGAAGGTTTATAAAGGTCTAAATATAGTTTTTAACCTATTAGGAGAAAGATAATCGCATGTTTAGACGAATGGAAACTTTGGTCAAACAAGCTTGACCAAGTTTTACCAAAGTTTAATAGACTAGTATAAAGGTCTAAAACCTGATTCGAATGGAAATCTACCCTTTTTTGAACAAAGAGAAGGTTTATAAAGGTCTTAATATAATTTTTAACCTATTAGGTGAAAGATAATTGTATCTTTAGACCAATGGAAACTTTGGTCAAACAAGCTTGACCAAGTTTGACCAAAGTTTAATAGACTAGTATAAATGTCAAAAACCTGATTCGAATGGAAATCTTCCCTTTTTTGAACCAATAGAAGGCTTATAAAGGTCTAAATATAGTTTTTAAACTATTAGGAGAAATATAAACGCATCTTTAAACAAATGGAAACTTTGGTAAAACAAGCTTGACCAAGTTTGACCAAAGTTTAATAGACTAGTATAAAGGTCTAAAACCCGATTCGAATGGAAATCTACCATTTTTTGAACCAATAGAAGGTTTATAAAGGTCTAAATATAGTTTTTAACCAATTAGGTGAAAGATAATCGCATCTTTAAACCGATGAAAACTTTGGTCAAACAAGCTTGGCCAAGTTTGACCAAAGATTAATAGACTAGTATAAAGGTCTCAAACCTGATTCGAATGGAAATCTACCCTTTTTTGAACAAATAGAAGGTTTATAAAGGTCTAAATATAGTTTTTAACCTATTAGGAGAAAGATAATCGCATCTTTAAACCAATGGAAACTTTGGTCAAACAAGCTTGACCAAGTTTGACCAAAGTTTAATAGACTAGTATAAAGGTCTAAAAACCGATTCGAATGGAAATCTACCCTTTTTTGAAAAAATAGAAGGTTTATAAAGGTCTAAATATAGTTTTTAACCTATTAGGAGAAAGATAATCGCATCTTTAAACCAATGGAAACTTTGGTCAAACAAGCTTGACCAAGGTTGACCAAAGTTTAATAGACTAGTATAAAGGTCTCAAATCCGATTCGAATGGAAATCTACCCTTTTTTGAACAAATAGAAGGTTTATAAAGGTCTAAATATAGTTTTTAACCTATTAGGAGAAAGATAATCGCATGTTTAGACGAATGGAAACTTTGGTCAAACAAGCTTGACCAAGTTTTACCAAAGTTTAATAGACTAGTATAAAGGTCTAAAACCCGATTCGAATGGAAATCTACCCTTTTTTGAACAAAGAGAAGGTTTATAAAGGTCTTAATATAATTTTTAACCTATTAGGTGAAAGATAATTGTATCTTTAGACCAATGGAAACTTTGGTCAAACAAGCTTGACCAAGTTTGACCAAAGTTTAATAGACTAGTATAAATGTCAAAAACCTGATTCGAATGGAAATCTTCCCTTTTTTGAACCAATAGAAGGCTTATAAAGGTCTAAATATAGTTTTTAAACTATTAGGAGAAATATAAACGCATCTTTAAACAAATGGAAACTTTGGTAAAACAAGCTTGACCAAGTTTGACCAAAGTTTAATAGACTAGTATAAAGGTCTAAAACCCGATTCGAATGGAAATCTACCATTTTTTGAACCAATAGAAGGTTTATAAAGGTCTAAATATAGTTTTTAACCAATTAGGTGAAAGATAATCGCATCTTTAAACCGATGAAAACTTTGGTCAAACAAGCTTGGCCAAGTTTGACCAAAGATTAATAGACTAGTATAAAGGTCTCAAACCTGATTCGAATGGAAATCTACCCTTTTTTGAACAAATAGAAGGTTTATAAAGGTCTAAATATAGTTTTTAACCTATTAGGAGAAAGATAATCGCATCTTTAAACCAATGGAAACTTTGGTCAAACAAGCTTGACCAAGTTTGACCAAAGTTTAATAGACTAGTATAAAGGTCTAAAAACCGATTCGAATGGAAATCTACCCTTTTTTGAACTAATAGAAGGTTTATAAAGGTCTAAATATAGTTTTTAACCTTTTAGGTGAAAGATAATCGCATCTTTAAACCAATGGAAACTTTGGTCAAACAAGCTGGACCAAGTTTGACCAAAGTTTAATAGATTAGCATAAAGGTCTAAAACTTGATTCGAATGGAAATCTACCCTTTTTTAAACAAAAAGAAGGTTTATAAAGGTCTAAATATAGTTTTTAACCTATTAGGAGAAAGATAATCGCATCTTTAAACCAATGGAAACTTTCGTAAAACAAGCTTGACCAAGTTTGACCAAAGTTTAATAGACTAGTATAAAGGTCTAAAAACCGATTCGAATGGAAATCTACCTTTTTTTTAACAAATAGAAGGTTTATAAAGGTTTAAATATAGTTTTTAACCTATTAGGTGAAAGATAATCGCATCTTTAAACCAATGGAAACTTTGGTCAAACAAGCTTGACCAAGTTTGACCAAAGTTTAATAGACTAGTATAAAGGTCTAAAAACCGATTCGAATAGAAATCTACCCTTTTTTGAACTAATAGAAGGTTTATAAAGGTCTAAATATAGTTTTTAAACTATTAGGAGAAATATAATCGCATCTTTAAACCAATGGAAACTTTGGTAAAACAAGCTTGACCAAGTTTGACCAAAGTTTAATAGACTAGTATAAAGGTCTAAAACCCGATTCGAATGGAAATCTACCCTTTTTTGAACTAATAGAAGGTTTATAAAGGTCTAAATATAGTTTTTAACCTATTAGGTGAAAGATAATCGCATCTTTAAACCAATGGAAACTTTGGTCAAACAAGTTTGACCAAGTTTGACCAAAGTTTAATAGACTAGCATAAAGGTCTCAAACCTGATTCGAATGGAAATCTACCCTTTTTTAAACAAATAGAAGGTTTATAAAGGTCTAAATATAGTTTTCAACCTATTAGGAGAAAGATAATCGCATGTTTAGACGAATGGAAACTTTGGTAAAACAAGCTTGACCAAGTTTTACCAAAGTTTAATAGACTAGTATAAAGGTCTAAAACCTGATTCGAATGGAAATCTTCCCTTTTTTGAACCAATAGAAGGCTTATAAAGGTCTAAATATATTTTTTAAACTATTAGGAGAAATATAATCGCATCTTTAAACCAATGGAAACTTTGGTAAAACAAGCTTGACCAAGTTTGACCAAAGTTTAATTGACTAGTATAAAGGTCTCAAATCCGATTCGAATGGAAATCTACCCTTTTTTGAACAAATAGAAGGTTTATAAAGGTCTAAATATTGTTTTTAACCTATTAGGAGAAAGATAATCGCATGTTTAGACGAATGGAAACTTTGGTAAAACAAGCTTGACCAAGTTTTACCAAAGTTTAATAGACTAGTATAAAGGTCTCAAACCTGATTCGAATGGAAATCTACCCTTTTTTGAAAAAATAGAAGGTTTATAAAGGTCTAAATATAGTTTTTAACCTATTAGGAGAAAGATAATCGCATCTTTAAACCAATGGAAACTTTGGTCAAACAAGCTTGACCAAGGTTGACCAAAGTTTAATAGACTAGTATAAAGGTCTCAAATCCGATTCGAATGGAAATCTACCCTTTTTTGAACAAATAGAAGGTTTATAAAGGTCTAAATATAGTTTTTAACCTATTAGGAGAAAGATAATCGCATGTTTAGACGAATGGAAACTTTGGTCAAACAAGCTTGACCAAGTTTTACCAAAGTTTAATAGACTAGTATAAAGGTCTAAAACCCGATTCGAATGGAAATCTACCCTTTTTTGAACAAAGAGAAGGTTTATAAAGGTCTAAATATAATTTTTAACCTATTAGGTGAAAGATAATTGTATCTTTAGACCAATGGAAACTTTGGTCAAACAAGCTTGACCAAGTTTGACCAAAGTTTAATAGACTAGTATAAATGTCAAAAACCTGATTCGAATGGAAATCTTCCCTTTTTTGAACCAATAGAAGGCTTATAAAGGTCTAAATATAGTTTTTAAACTATTAGGAGAAATATAAACGCATCTTTAAACAAATGGAAACTTTGGTAAAACAAGCTTGACCAAGTTTGACCAATGTTTAATAGACTAGTATAAAGGTCTAAAACCCGATTCGAATGGAAATCTACCATTTTTTGAACCAATAGAAGGTTTATAAAGGTCTAAATATAGTTTTTAACCTATTAGGTGAAAGATAATCGCATCTTTAAACCGATGGAAACTTTGGTCACACAAGCTTGGCCAAGTTTGACCAAAGTTTTATAGACTAGTATAAAGGTCTCAAACCTGATTCGAATGGAAATCTACCCTTTTTTGAACAAATAGAAGGTTTATAAAGGTCTAAATATAGTTTTTAACCTATTAGGAGAAAGATAATCGCATCTTTAAACCAATGGAAACTTTGGTCAAACAAGCTTGACCAAGTTTGACCAAAGTTTAATAGACTAGTATAAAGGTCTAAAAACCGATTCGAATGGAAATCTACCCTTTTTTGAACTAATAGAAGGTTTATAAAGGTCTAAATATAGTTTTTAACCTTTTAGGTGAAAGATAATCGCATCTTTAAACCAATGGAAACTTTGGTCAAACAAGCTTGACCAAGTTTGACCAAAGTTTAATAGATTAGCATAAAGGTCTAAAACTTGATTCGAATGGAAATCTACCCTTTTTTAAACAAAAAGAAGGTTTATAAAGGTCTAAATATAGTTTTTAACCTATTAGGTGAAAGATAATCGCATCTTTAAACCAATGGAAACTTTCGTAAAACAAGCTTGACCAAGTTTGACCAAAGTTTAATAGACTAGTATAAAGGTCTAAAAACCGATTCGAATGGAAATCTACCCTTTTTTTAACAAATAGAAGGTTTATAAAGGTTTAAATATAGTTTTTAACCTATTAGGTGAAAGATAATCGCATCTTTAAACCAATGGAAACTTTGGTCAAACAAGCTTGACCAAGTTTGACCAAAGTTTAATAGACTAGTATAAAGGTCTAAAAACCGATTCGAATAGAAATCTACCCTTTTTTGAACTAATAGAAGGTTTATAAAGGTCTAAATATAGTTTTTAAACTATTAGGAGAAATATAATCGCATCTTTAAACCAATGGAAACTTTGGTAAAACAAGCTTGACCAAGTTTGACCAAAGTTTAATAGACTAGTATAAAGGTCTAAAACCCGATTCGAATGGAAATCTACCCTTTTTTGAACTAATAGAAGGTTTATAAAGGTCTAAATATAGTTTTTAACCTATTAGGTGAAAGATAATCGCATCTTTAAACCAATGGAAACTTTGGTCAAACAAGTTTGACCAAGTTTGACCAAAGTTTAATAGACTAGCATAAAGGTCTCAAACCTGATTCGAATGGAAATCTACCCTTTTTTAAACAAATAGAAGGTTTATAAAGGTCTAAATATAGTTTTCAACCTATTAGGAGAAAGATAATCGCATGTTTAGACGAATGGAAACTTTGGTAAAACAAGCTTGACCAAGTTTTACCAAAGTTTAATAGACTAGTATAAAGGTCTAAAACCTGATTCGAATGGAAATCTTCCCTTTTTTGAACCAATAGAAGGCTTATAAAGGTCTAAATATATTTTTTAAACTATTAGGAGAAATATAATCGCATCTTTAAACCAATGGAAACTTTGGTAAAACAAGCTTGACCAAGTTTGACCAAAGTTTAATTGACTAGTATAAAGGTCTCAAATCCGATTCGAATGGAAATCTACCCTTTTTTGAACAAATAGAAGGTTTATAAAGGTCTAAATATTGTTTTTAACCTATTAGGAGAAAGATAATCGCATGTTTAGACGAATGGAAACTTTGGTAAAACAAGCTTGACCAAGTTTTACCAAAGTTTAATAGACTAGTATAAAGGTCTCAAACCTGATTCGAATGGAAATCTACCCTTTTTTGAAAAAATAGAAGGTTTATAAAGGTCTAAATATAGTTTTTAACCTATTAGGAGAAAGATAATCGCATCTTTAAACCAATGGAAACTTTGGTCAAACAAGCTTGACCAAGGTTGACCAAAGTTTAATAGACTAGTATAAAGGTCTCAAATCCGATTCGAATGGAAATCTACCCTTTTTTGAACAAATAGAAGGTTTATAAAGGTCTAAATATAGTTTTTAACCTATTAGGAGAAAGATAATCGCATGTTTAGACGAATGGAAACTTTGGTCAAACAAGCTTGACCAAGTTTTACCAAAGTTTAATAGACTAGTATAAAGGTCTAAAACCCGATTCGAATGGAAATCTACCCTTTTTTGAACAAAGAGAAGGTTTATAAAGGTCTAAATATAATTTTTAACCTATTAGGTGAAAGATAATTGTATCTTTAGACCAATGGAAACTTTGGTCAAACAAGCTTGACCAAGTTTGACCAAAGTTTAATAGACTAGTATAAATGTCAAAAACCTGATTCGAATGGAAATCTTCCCTTTTTTGAACCAATAGAAGGCTTATAAAGGTCTAAATATAGTTTTTAAACTATTAGGAGAAATATAAACGCATCTTTAAACAAATGGAAACTTTGGTAAAACAAGCTTGACCAAGTTTGACCAATGTTTAATAGACTAGTATAAAGGTCTAAAACCCGATTCGAATGGAAATCTACCATTTTTTGAACCAATAGAAGGTTTATAAAGGTCTAAATATAGTTTTTAACCTATTAGGTGAAAGATAATCGCATCTTTAAACCGATGGAAACTTTGGTCACACAAGCTTGGCCAAGTTTGACCAAAGTTTTATAGACTAGTATAAAGGTCTCAAACCTGATTCGAATGGAAATCTACCCTTTTTTGAACAAATAGAAGGTTTATAAAGGTCTAAATATAGTTTTTAACCTATTAGGAGAAAGATAATCGCATCTTTAAACCAATGGAAACTTTGGTCAAACAAGCTTGACCAAGTTTGACCAAAGTTTAATAGACTAGTATAAAGGTCTAAAAACCGATTCGAATGGAAATCTACCCTTTTTTGAACTAATAGAAGGTTTATAAAGGTCTAAATATAGTTTTTAATCTTTTAGGTGAAAGATAATCGCATCTTTAAACCAATGGAAACTTTGGTCAAACAAGCTTGACCAAGTTTGACCAAAGTTTAATAGATTAGCATAAAGGTCTAAAACTTGATTCGAATGGAAATCTACCCTTTTTTAAACAAAAAGAAGGTTTATAAAGGTCTAAATATAGTTTTTAACCTATTAGGAGAAAGATAATCGCATCTTTAAACCAATGGAAACTTTGGTAAAACAAGCTTGACCAAGTTTGACCAAAGTTTAATAGACTAGTATAAAGGTCTAAAAACCGATTCGAATGGAAATCTACCCTTTTTTTTAACAAATAGAAGGTTTATAAAGGTTTAAATATAGTTTTTAACCTATTAGGTGAAAGATAATCGCATCTTTAAACCAATGGAAACTTTGGTCAAACAAGCTTGACCAAGTTTGACCAAAGTTTAATAGACTAGTATAAAGGTCTTAAATCCGATTCGAATGGAAATCTACCCTTTTTTGAACAAATAGAAGGTTTATAAAGGTCTAAATATAGTTTTTAACCTATTAGGAGAAAGATAATCGCATGTTTAGACGAATGGAAACTTTGGTTAAACAAGGTTGACCAAGTTTTACCAAAGTTTAATAGACTAGTATAAAGGTGTAAAACCTGATTTGAATGGAAATCTTCCCTCTTTTGAACCAATAGAAGGCTTATAAAGGTCTAAATATAGTTTTTAAACTATTAGGAGAAATATAATCGCATCTTTAAACCAATGGAAACTTTGGTAAAACAAGCTTGACCAAGTTTGACCAAAGTTTTATAGACTAGTATAAAGGTCTCAAACCTGATTCGAATGGAAATCTACCCTTTTTTGAACAAATAGAAGGTTTATAAAGGTCTAAATATAGTTTTTAACCTATTAGGAGAAAGATAATCGCATCTTTAAACCAATGGAAACTTTGGTCAAACAAGCTTGACCAAGTTTGACCAAAGTTTAATAGACTAGTATAAAGGTCTAAAAACCGATTCGAATGGAAATCTACCCTTTTTTGAACTAATAGAAGGTTTATAAAGGTCTAAATATAGTTTTTAACCTTTTAGGTGAAAGATAATCGCATCTTTAAACCAATGGAAACTTTGGTCAAACAAGCTTGACCAAGTTTGACCAAAGTTTAATAGATTAGCATAAAGGTCTAAAACTTGATTCGAATGGAAATCTACCCTTTTTTAAACAAAAAGAAGGTTTATAAAGGTCTAAATATAGTTTTTAACCTATTAGGAGAAAGATAATCGCATCTTTAAACCAATGGAAACTTTGGTAAAACAAGCTTGACCAAGTTTGACCAAAGTTTAATAGACTAGTATAAAGGTCTAAAAACCGATTCGAATGGAAATCTACCCTTTTTTTTAACAAATAGAAGGTTTATAAAGGTTTAAATATAGTTTTTAACCTATTAGGTGAAAGATAATCGCATCTTTAAACCAATGGAAACTTTGGTCAAACAAGCTTGACCAAGTTTGACCAAAGTTTAATAGACTAGTATAAAGGTCTTAAATCCGATTCGAATGGAAATCTACCCTTTTTTGAACAAATAGAAGGTTTATAAAGGTCTAAATATAGTTTTTAACCTATTAGGAGAAAGATAATCGCATGTTTAGACGAATGGAAACTTTGGTTAAACAAGGTTGACCAAGTTTTACCAAAGTTTAATAGACTAGTATAAAGGTGTAAAACCTGATTTGAATGGAAATCTTCCCTCTTTTGAACCAATAGAAGGCTTATAAAGGTCTAAATATAGTTTTTAAACTATTAGGAGAAATATAATCGCATCTTTAAACCAATGGAAACTTTGGTAAAACAAGCTTGACCAAGTTTGACCAAAGTTTAATAGACTAGTATAAAGGTCTAAAACCCGATTCGAATGGAAATCTACCCTTTTTTGAACTAATAGAAGGTTTATAAAGGTATAAATATAGTTTTTAACCTATTAGGTGAAAGATAATCACATCTTTAAACCGATGGAAACTTTGGTCAAACAAGCTTGACCAAGTTTGACCAAAGTTTAATAGACTAGTATAAAGGTCTCAAACCTGATTCGAATGGATATCTACCCTTTTTTGAAAAAATAGAAGGTTTATAAAGGCCTAAACATAGTTTTTAACCTATTAGGAGAAGGATAATCGCATCTTTAAACAAATGGAAACTTTGGTCAAACAAGCTTGACCAAAGTTGACCAAAGTTTAATAGACTAGTATAAAGGTCTCAAATCCGATTCGAATGGAAATCTACCCTTTTTTGAACAAATAGAAGGTTTATAAAGGTCTAAATATAGTTTTTAACCTATTACGAGAAAGATAATCGCATGTTTAAACGAATGGAAACTTTGGTCAAACATGCATGACCAAGTTTTACCAAAGTTTAATAGACTAGTATAAAGGTCTAAAACCCGATTCGAATCGAAATCTACCCTTTTTTGAACAAATAGAAGGTTTATAAAGGTATAAATATTGTTTTTAACCTATTAGGTGAAAGATAATCTCATCTTTAAACCAATGGAAACTTTGGTCAAAAAAGTTTGACCAAGTTTGACCAAAGTTTAATAGACTAGTATAAAGGTCTAAAACCCGATTCGAATGGAAATCTACCATTTTTTGAACCAATAGAAGGTTTATAAAGGTCTAAATATAGTTTTTAACCTATTAGGTGAAAGATAATCGCATCTTTAAACCGATGGAAACTTTGGTCAAACAAGCTTGGCCAAGTTTGACCAAAGTATAATAGACTAGTATAAAGGTCTCAAACCTGATTCGAATGGAAATCTACCCTTTTTTGAACAAATAGAAGGTTTATAAAGGTCTAAATATAGTTTTTAACCTATTAGGAGAAAGATAATCGCATCTTTAAACCAATGGAAACTTTGGTAAAACAAGCTTGACCAAGTTTGACCAAAGTTTAATAGACTAGTATAAAGGTCTAAAAACCGATTCGAATGGAAATCTACCCTTTTTTTTAACAAATAGAAGGTTTATAAAGGTTTAAATATAGTTTTTAACCTATTAGGTGAAAGATAATCGCATCTTTAAACCAATGGAAACTTTGGTCAAACAAGCTTGACCAAGTTTGACCAAAGTTTAATAGACTAGTATAAAGGTCTTAAATCCGATTCGAATGGAAATCTACCCTTTTTTGACCAAATAGAAGGTTTATAAAGGTCTAAATATAGTTTTTAACCTATTAGGAGAAAGATAATCGCATGTTTAGACGAATGGAAACTTTGGTTAAACAAGGTTGACCAAGTTTTACCAAAGTTTAATAGACTAGTATAAAGGTGTAAAACCTGATTTGAATGGAAATCTTCCCTCTTTTGAACCAATAGAAGGCTTATAAAGGTCTAAATATAGTTTTTAAACTATTAGGAGAAATATAATCGCATCTTTAAACCAATGGAAACTTTGGTAAAACAAGCTTGACCAAGTTTGACCAAAGTTTAATAGACTAGTATAAAGGTCTAAAACCCGATTCGAATGGAAATCTACCCTTTTTTGAACTAATAGAAGGTTTATAAAGGTATAAATATAGTTTTTAACCTATTAGGTGAAAGATAATCACATCTTTAAACCGATGGAAACTTTGGTCAAACAAGCTTGACCAAGTTTGACCAAAGTTTAATAGACTAGTATAAAGGTCTCAAACCTGATTCGAATGGATATCTACCCTTTTTTGAAAAAATAGAAGGTTTATAAAGGCCTAAACATAGTTTTTAACCTATTAGGAGAAGGATAATCGCATCTTTAAACAAATGGAAACTTTGGTCAAACAAGCTTGACCAAAGTTGACCAAAGTTTAATAGACTAGTATAAAGGTCTCAAATCCGATTCGAATGGAAATCTACCCTTTTTTGAACAAATAGAAGGTTTATAAAGGTCTAAATATAGTTTTTAACCTATTACGAGAAAGATAATCGCATGTTTAAACGAATGGAAACTTTGGTCAAACATGCATGACCAAGTTTTACCAAAGTGTAATAGACTAGTATAAAGGTCTAAAACCCGATTCGAATCGAAATCTACCCTTTTTTGAACAAATAGAAGGTTTATAAAGGTATAAATATTGTTTTTAACCTATTAGGTGAAAGATAATCTCATCTTTAAACCAATGGAAACTTTGGTCAAAAAAGTTTGACCAAGTTTGACCAAAGTTTAATAGACTAGTATAAAGGTCTAAAACCCGATTCGAATGGAAATCTACCATTTTTTGAACCAATAGAAGGTTTATAAAGGTCTAAATATAGTTTTTAACCTATTAGGTGAAAGATAATCGCATCTTTAAACCGATGGAAACTTTGGTCAAACAAGCTTGGCCAAGTTTGACCAAAGTTTAATAGACTAGTATAAAGGTCTCAAACCTGATTCGAATGGAAATCTACCCTTTTTTGAACAAATAGAAGGTTTATAAAGGTCTAAATATAGTTTTTAACCTATTAGGAGAAAGATAATCGCATCTTTAAACCAATGGAAACTTTGGTCAAACAAGCTTGACCAAGTTTGACCAAAGTTTAATAGAGTAGTATAAAGGTCTAAAAACCGATTCGAATGGAAATTTACCCTTTTTTGAACTAATAGAAGGTTTATAAAGGTCTAAATATAGTTTTTAACCTTTTAGGTGAAAGATAATCGCATCTTTAAACCAATGGAAACTTTGGTCAAACAAGCTTGACCAAGTTTGACCAAAGTTTAATAGACTAGTATAAAGGTCTAAAAACCGATTCGAATGGAAATCTACCCTTTTTTAAACACATAGAAGGTTTATAAAGGTCTAAATATAGTTTTTAACCTTTTAGGTGAAAGATAATTGTATCTTTAGACCAATGGAAACTTTGGTAAAAAAGCTTGACCAAGTTTTACCAAAGTTTAATAGACTAGTATAAAGGTCTAAAACCTGATTCGAATGGAAATCTTCCCTTTTTTGAACCAATAGAAGGCTTATAAAGGTCTAAATATAGTTTTTAAACTATTAGGAGAAATATAATCGCATCTTTAAACCAATGGAAACTTTGGTAAAACAAGCTTGACCAAGTTTGACCAAAGTTTAATTGACTAGTATAAAGGTCTCAAATCCGATTCGAATGGAAATCTACCCTTTTTTGAACAAATAGAAGGTTTATAAAGGTCTAAATATTGTTTTTAACCTATTAGGAGAAAGATAATCGCATGTTTAGACGAATGGAAACTTTGGTAAAACAAGCTTGACCAAGTTTTACCAAAGTTTAATAGACTAGTATAAAGGTCTCAAACCTGATTCGAATGGAAATCTACCCTTTTTTGAAAAAATAGAAGGTTTATAAAGGTCTAAATATAGTTTTTAACCTATTAGGAGAAAGATAATCGCATCTTTAAACCAATGGAAACTTTGGTCAAACAAGCTTGACCAAGGTTGACCAAAGTTTAATAGACTAGTATAAAGGTCTCAAATCCGATTCGAATGGAAATCTACCCTTTTTTGAACAAATAGAAGGTTTATAAAGGTCTAAATATAGTTTTTAACCTATTAGGAGAAAGATAATCGCATGTTTAGACGAATGGAAACTTTGGTCAAACAAGCTTGACCAAGTTTTACCAAAGTTTAATAGACTAGTATAAAGGTCTAAAACCCGATTCGAATGGAAATCTACCCTTTTTTGAACAAAGAGAAGGTTTATAAAGGTCTAAATATAATTTTTAACCTATTAGGTGAAAGATAATTGTATCTTTAAACCAATGGAAACTTTGGTCAAACAAGCTTGACCAAGTTTGACCAAAGTTTAATAGACTAGTATAAATGTCAAAAACCAGATTCGAATGGAAATCTTCCCTTTTTTGAACCAATAGAAGGCTTATAAAGGTCTAAATATAGTTTTTAAACTATTAGGAGAAATATAAACGCATCTTTAAACAAATGGAAACTTTGGTAAAACAAGCTTGACCAAGTTTGACCAAAGTTTAATAGACTAGTATAAAGGTCTAAAACCCGATTCGAATGGAAATCTACCATTTTTTGAACCAATAGAAGGTTTATAAAGGTCTAAATATAGTTTTTAACCTATTAGGAGAAAGTTAATCGCATCTTTAAACCAATGGAAACTTTGGTCAAACAAGCTTGACCAAGGGTGACCAAAGTTTAATAGACTAGTATAAAGGTCTAAAAACCGATTCGAATGGAAATCTACCCTTTTTTAAACAAATAGAAGGTTTATAAAGGTCTAAATATAGTTTTTAACCTTTTAGGTGAAAGATAATTGTATCTTTAGACTAATGGAAACTTTGGTCAAACAAGCTTGACCAAGTTTTACCAAAGTTTAATAGAATAGTATAAAGGTCTAAAACCTGATTCGAATGGAAATCTTCCCTTTTTTGAACCAATAGAAGGCTTATAAAGGTCTAAATATAGTTTTTAAACTATTAGGAGAAATATAATCGCATCTTTAAACCAATGGAAACTTTGGTAAAACAAGCTTGACCAAGTTTGACCAAAGTTTAATTGACTAGTATAAAGGTCTCAAATCCGATTCGAATGGAAATCTACCCTTTTTTGAACAAATAGAAGGTTTATAAAGGTCTAAATATTGTTTTTAACCTATTAGGAGAAAGATAATCGCATGTTTAGACGAATGGAAACTTTGGTAAAACAAGCTTGACCAAGTTTTACCAAAGTTTAATAGACTAGTATAAAGGTCTCAAACCTGATTCGAATGGAAATCTACCATTTTTTGAAAAAATAGAAGGTTTATAAAGGTCTAAATATAGTTTTTAACCTATTAGGAGAAAGATAATCGCATCTTTAAACCAATGGAAACTTTGGTCAAACAAGCTTGACCAAGGTTGACCAAAGTTTAATAGACTAGTATAAAGGTCTCAAATCCGATTCGAATGGAAATCTACCCTTTTTTGAACAAATAGAAGGTTTATAAAGGTCTAAATATAGTTTTTAACCTATTAGGAGAAAGATAATCGCATGTTTAGACGAATGGAAACTTTGGTCAAACAAGCTTGACCAAGTTTTACCAAAGTTTAATAGACTAGTATAAAGGTCTAAAACCTGATTCGAATGGAAATCTTCCCTTTTTTGAACCAATAGAAGGCTTATAAAGGTCTAAATATAGTTTTTAAACTATTAGGAGAAATATAAACGCATCTTTAAACAAATGGAAACTTTGGTAAAACAAGCTTGACCAAGTTTGACCAAAGTTTAATAGACTAGTATAAAGGTCTAAAACCCGATTCGAATGGAAATCTACCATTTTTTGAACCAATAGAAGGTTTATAAAGGTCTAAATATAGTTTTTAACCTATTAGGAGAAAGTTAATCGCATCTTTAAACCAATGGAAACTTTGGTCAAACAAGCTTGACCAAGGGTGACCAAAGTTTAATAGACTAGTATAAAGGTCTACAAACCGATTCGAATGGAAATCTACCCTTTTTTAAACAAATAGAAGGTTTATAAAGGTCTAAATATAGTTTTTAACCTTTTAGGTGAAAGATAATTGTATCTTTAGACTAATGGAAACTTTGGTCAAACAAGCTTGACCAAGTTTTACCAAAGTTTAATAGAATAGTATAAAGGTCTAAAACCTGATTCGAATGGAAATCTTCCCTTTTTTGAACCAATAGAAGGCTTATAAAGGTCTAAATATAGTTTTTAAACTATTAGGAGAAATATAATCGCATCTTTAAACCAATGGAAACTTTGGTAAAACAAGCTTGACCAAGTTTGACCAAAGTTTAATTGACTAGTATAAAGGTCTCAAATCCGATTCGAATGGAAATCTACCCTTTTTTGAACAAATAGAAGGTTTATAAAGGTCTAAATATTGTTTTTAACCTATTAGGAGAAAGATAATCGCATGTTTAGACGAATGGAAACTTTGGTAAAACAAGCTTGACCAAGTTTTACCAAAGTTTAATAGACTAGTATAAAGGTCTCAAACCTGATTCGAATGGAAATCTACCATTTTTTGAAAAAATAGAAGGTTTATAAAGGTCTAAATATAGTTTTTAACCTATTAGGAGAAAGATAATCGCATCTTTAAACCAATGGAAACTTTGGTCAAACAAGCTTGACCAAGGTTGACCAAAGTTTAATAGACTAGTATAAAGGTCTCAAATCCGATTCGAATGGAAATCTACCCTTTTTTGAACAAATAGAAGGTTTATAAAGGTCTAAATATAGTTTTTAACCTATTAGGAGAAAGATAATCGCATGTTTAGACGAATGGAAACTTTGGTCAAACAAGCTTGACCAAGTTTTACCAAAGTTTAATAGACTAGTATAAAGGTCTAAAACCCGCTTCGAATGGAAATCTACCCTTTTTTGAACAAAGAGAAGGTTTATAAAGGTCTAAATATAATTTTTAACCTATTAGGTGAAAGATAATTGTATCTTTAAACCAATGGAAACTTTGGTCAAACAAGCTTGACCAAGTTTGACCAAAGTTTAATAGATTAGTATAAATGTCAAAAACCAGATTCGAATGGAAATCTTCCCTTTTTTGAACCAATAGAAGGCTTATAAAGGTCTAAATATAGTTTTTAAACTATTAGGAGAAATATAAACGCATCTTTAAACAAATGGAAACTTTGGTAAAACAAGCTTGACCAAGTTTGACCAAAGTTTAATAGACTAGTATAAAGGTCTAAAACCCGATTCGAATGGAAATCTACCATTTTTTGAACCAATAGAAGGTTTATAAAGGTCTAAATATAGTTTTTAACCTATTAGGAGAAAGTTAATCGCATCTTTAAACCAATGGAAACTTTGGTCAAACAAGCTTGACCAAGGGTGACCAAAGTTTAATAGACTAGTATAAAGGTCTCAAATCCGATTCGAATGGAAATCTACCCTTTTTTGAACAAATAGAAGGTTTATAAAGGTCTAAATATAGTTTTTAACCTATTAGGAGAAAGATAATCGCATGTTTAGACGAATGGAAACTTTGGTCAAACAAGCTTGACCAAGTTTTACCAAAGTTTAATAGACTAGTATAAAGGTCTAAAACCCGATTCGAATGGAAATCTACCCTTTTTAGAACAAATAGAAGGTTTACAAAGGTCTAAATACATTTATTAACCTATTAGGAGAAAGATAATCGCAACTTTAGACCAATGGAAACTTTGGTCAAACAAGCTTGACCGAGTTTGACCAAAGTTTAATAGACTAGTATAAAGGTCTAAGACCCGATTCGAATGGAAATCTACCCTTTTTAGAACAAATAGAAGGTTTATAAAGGTATAAATATTGTTTTTAACCTATTAGGTGAAAGATAATCTCATCTTTAAACCAATGGAAACTTTGGTCATACAAGCTTGACCAAGTTTGACCAAAGTTTAATAGACTAGTATAAAGGTCTAAAAACCGATTCGAATGGAAATCTTCCCTTTTTTGAACCAATAGAAGGCTTATAAAGGTCTAAATATAGTTTTTAAACTATTAGGAGAAATATAATCGCATCTTTAAGCCAATGGAAACTTTGGTAAAACAAGCTTGACCAAGTTTGACCAAAGTTTAATAGACTAGTATAAAGGTCTAAAACCCGATTCGAATGGAAATCTACCCTTTTTTGAACCAATAGAAGGTTTATAAAGGTCTAAATATAGTTTTTAACCTATTAGGTGAAAGATAATCGCATCTTTAAACCGATGGAAACTTTGGTCAAACAAGCTTGACCAAGTTTGACCAAAGTTTAATTGACTAGTATAAAGGTCTCAAATCTGATTCGAATGGAAATCTACCCTTTTTTGAACAAATAGAAGGTTTATAAAGGTCTAAATATAGTTTTTAACCTATTAGGAGAAAGATAATCCCATGTTTAGACGAATGGAAACTTTGGTAAAACAAGCTTGACCAAGTTTTACCAAAGTTTAATAGACTAGTATAAAGGTCTAAAACCCGATTCGAATGGAAATCTACCCTTTTTAGAACAAATAGAAGGTTTACAAAGGTCTAAATACATTTATTAACCTCTTAGGAGAAAGATAATTGCATCTTTAGACCAATCGAAACTTTGGTCAACCAAGCTTGACCGAGTTTGACCAAAGTTTAATAGACTAGTATAACGGTCTAAGACCCGATTCGAATGGAAATCTACCCTTTTTTGAACAAATAGAAGGTTTATAAAGGTATAAATATTGTTTTTAACCTATTAGGTGAAAGATAATCTCATCTTTAAACCAATGGAAACTTTGGTCAAAAAAGTTTGACCAAGTTTTACCAAAGTTTAATAGACTAGTATAAAGGTCTAAAACCCGATTCGAATGAAAATCTACCCTTTTTTGAACAAAGAGAAGGTTTACAAAGGTCTAAATATAATTTTTAACCTATTAGGAGAAAGATAATTGTATCTTTAGGCCAATGGAAACTTTGGTCAAACAAGCTTGACCAAGTTTGACCAAAGTTTAATAGACTAGTATAAAGGTCAAAAACCTGATTCGAATGGAAATCTTCCCTTTTTTGAACCAATAGAAGGCTTATAAAGGTCTAAATATAGTTTTTAAACTATTAGGAGAAATATAATCGCATCTTTAAGCCAATGGAAACTTTGGTAAAACAAGCTTGACCAAGTTTGACCAAAGTTTAATAGACTAGTATAAAGGTCTAAAACCCGATTCGAATGGAAATCTACCCTTTTTTGAACCAATAGAAGGTTTATAAAGGTCTAAATATAGTTTTTAACCTATTAGGTGAAAGGTAATCGCATCTTTAAACCGATGGAAACTTTGGTCAAACAAGCTTGACCAAGTTTGACCAAAGTTTAATAGACTAGTATAAAGGTCTCAAACCTGATTCGAATGGAAATCTACCCTTTTTTGAACAAATAGAAGGTTTATAAAGGTCTAAATATAGTTTTTCACCTACTAGGTGAAAGATAATCGCATCTTTAAACCAATGGAAACTTTGGTCAAACAAGCTTGACCAAGTTTGACCAAAGTTTAATAGACTAGCATAAAGGTCTCAAACCTGATTCGAATGGAAATCTACCCTTTTTTAAACAAATATAAGGTTTATAAAGGTCTAAATATAGTTTTTAAACTATTAGGAGAAATATAATCGCATCTTTAAACCAATGGAAACTTTGGTAAAATAAGCTTGACCAAAGTTTAATTGACTAGTATAAAGGTCTAAAACCCGATTCGAATGGAAATCTACCCTTTTTTGAACCAATAGAAGGTTTATAAAAGTCTAAATATAGTTTTTAACCTATTAGGTGAAAGATAATCGCATCTTTAAACCGATGGAAACTTTGGTCAAACAAGCTTGACCAAGTGTGACCAAAGTTTAATAGACTAGTATAAAGGTCTCAAACCTGATTCGAATGGAAATCTACCCTTTTTTGAAAAAATAGAAGGTTTATAAAGGTCTAAATATAGTTTTTAACCTATTAGGAGAAAGATAATCGCATCTTTAAACCAATGGAAACTTTGGTTAAAGAAGCTTGACCAAGGTTGACCAAAGTTTAATAGACTACTATAAAGGTCTCAAATCCGATTCGAATGGAAATCTACCATTTTTTGAACAAATAGAAGGTTTATCAAGGTCTAAATAAAGTTTTTAATCTATTAGGAGAAAGATAATCGCATCTTTAGACTAATGGAAACTTTGGTCAAACAAGCTTGACCGAGTTTGACCAAAGTTTAATAGACTAGTATAAAGGTCTAAGACCCGATTCGAATGGAAATCTACCCTTTTTTGAACAAATAGAAGGTTTATAAAGGTATAAATATTGTTTTTAACCTATTAGGTGAAAGATAATCTCATCTTTAAACCAATGGAAACTTTGGTCAAAAAAGTTTGACCAAGTTTTACCAAAGTTTAATAGACTAGTATAAAGGTCTAAAACCTGATTCGAATGGAAATCTTCCCTTTTTTGAACCAATAGAAGGCTTATAAAGGTCTAAATATAGTTTTTAAACTATTAGGAGAAATATAATCGCATCTTTAAACCAATGGAAACTTTGGTAAAACAAGCTTGACCAAGTTTGACCAAAGTTTAATAGACTAGTATAAAGGTCTAAAAACCGATTCGAATGGAAATCTACCCTTTTTTTAACAAATAGAAGGTTTATAAAGGTTTAAATATAGTTTTTAACCTATTAGGTGAAAGATAATCGCATCTTTAAACCAATGGAAACTTTGGTCAAACAAGCTTGACCAAGTTTGACCAAAGTTTAATAGACTAGTATAAAGGTCTTAAATCCGATTCGAATGGAAATCTACCCTTTTTTGAACAAATAGAAGGTTTATAAAGGTCTAAATATAGTTTTTAACCTATTAGGAGAAAGATAATCGCATGTTTAGACGAATGGAAACTTTGGTCAAACAAGCTTGACCAAGTTTTACCAAAGTTTAATAGACTAGTGTAAAGGTGTAAAACCTGATTCGAATGGAAATCTACCCTTTTTTGAACAAATAGAAGGTTTATAAAGGTCTAAATATAGTTTTTAACCTATTAGGAGAAAGATAATCGCATGTTTAGACGAATGGAAACTTTGGTCAAACAAGCTTGTCCAAGTTTTACCAAAGTTTAATAGACTAGTATAAAGGTCTAAAACCCGATTCGAATGGAAATCTACCCTATTTAGAACAAATAGAAGGTTTATAAAGGTATAAATATTGTTTTTAACCTATTAGGTGAAAGATAATCTCATCTTTAAACCAATGGAAACTTTGGAAAAAAAAGTTTGACCAAGTTTTACCAAATTTTAATAGACTAGTATAAAGGTCTAAAACCTGATTCGAATGGAAATCTTCCCTTTTTTGAACCAATAGAAGGCTTATAAAAGTCTAAATATAGTTTTTAAACTATTAGGAGAAATATAATCGCATCTTTAAACCAATGGAAACTTTGGTAAAACAAGCTTGACCAAGTTTGACCAAAGTTTAATAGACTAGTATAAAGGTCTAAAACCCGATTCGAATGGAAATCTACCCTTTTTTGAACCAATAGAAGGTTTATAAAGGTCTAAATATAGTTTTTAACCAATTAGGTGAAAGGTAATCGCATCTTTAAACCGATGGAAACTTTGGTCAAACAAGCTTGACCAAGTTTGGCCAAAGTTTAATAGACTAGTATAAAGGTCTCAAACCTGATTCGAATGGAAATCTACCCTTTTTTGAACAAATAGAAGGTTTATAAAGGTCTAAATATAGTTTTTCACCTACTAGGTGAAAGATAATCGCATCTTTAAACCAATGGAAACTTTGGTCAAACAAGCTTGACCAAGTTTGACCAAAGTTTAATAGACTAGCATAAAGGTCTCAAACCTGATTCGAATGGAAATCTACCCTTTTTTAAACAAATAGAAGGTTTATAAAGGTCTAAATATAGTTTTTAAACTATTAGGAGAAATATAATCGCATCTTTAAACCAATGGAAACTTTGGTAAAATAAGCTTGACCAAGTTTGACCAAAGTTTAATTGACTAGTATAAAGGTCTAAAACCCGATTCGAATGGAAATCTACCCTTTTTTGAACCAATAGAAGGTTTATAAAAGTCTAAATATAGTTTTTAACCTATTAGGTGAAAGATAATCACATCTTTAAACCGATGGAAACTTTGGTCAAACAAGCTTGACCAAAGTTTGATAGACTAGTATAAAGGTCTCAAACCTGATTCGAATGGAAATCTACCCTTTTTTGAAAAATTAGAAGGTTTATAAAGGTCTAAATATAGTTTTTAACCTATTAGGAGAAAGATAATCGCATCTTTAAACCAATGGAAACTTTGGTTAAAGAAGCTTGACCAAGGTTGACCAAAGTTTAATAGACTACTATAAAGGTCTCAAATCCGATTCGAATGGAAATCTACCATTTTTTGAACAAATAGAAGGTTTATCAAGGTCTAAATAAAGTTTTTAATCTATTAGGAGAAAGATAATCACATCTTTAAACCAATGGAAACTTTGGTCTAACAAGTTTGACCAAGTTTTACCAAAGTTTAATAGACTAGTATAAAGGACTAAAACCTGATTCGAATGGAAATCTTCCCTTTTTTGAACCATTAGAAGGCTTATAAAGGTCTAAATATAGTTTTTAAACTATTAGGAGAAATATAATCGCATCTTTAAACCAATGGAAACTTTGGTAAAACAAGCTTGACCAAGTTTGACCAAAGTTTAATTGACTAATATAAAGGTCTCAAATCCGATTCGAATGGAAATCTACCCTTTTTTGAACAAATAGAAGGTTTATAAAGGTCTAAATATAGTTTTTAACCTATTAGGAGAAAGATAATCGCATGTTTAGACGAATGGAAACTTTGGTCAAACAAGCTTGACCAAGTTTTACAAAAGTTTAATAGACTAGTATAAAGGTCTAAAACCTGATTCGAATGGAAATCTTCCCTTTTTTGAACCAATAGAAGGCTTATAAAGGTCTAAATATAGTTTTTAAACTATTAGGAGAAATATAATCGCATCTTTAAACCAATGGAAACTTTGGTAAAACAAGCTTGACCAAGTTTGACCAAAGTTTAATAGACTAGTATAAAGGTTTAAAAACCGATTCGAATGGAAATCTTCCATTTTTTTAACAAATAGAAGGTTTATAAAGGTTTAAATATAGTTTTTAACCTATTAGGTGAAAGATAATCGCATCTTTAAACCAATGGAAACCTTGGTCAAACAAGCTTGACCAAGTTTGACCAAAGTTTAATAGACTAGTATAAAGGTCTTAAATCCGATTCGAATGGAAATCTACCCTTTTTTGAACAAATAGAAGGTTTATAAAGGTCTAAATATAGTTTTTAACCTATTAGGAGAAAGATAATCGCATGTTTAGACGAATGGAAACTTTGGTCAAACAAGCTTGACCAAGTTTTACCAAAGTTTAATAGACTAGTGTAAAGGTGTAAAACCTGATTCGAATGGAAATCTACCCTTTTTTGAACAAATAGAAGGTTTATAAAGGTCTAAATATAGTTTTTAACCTATTAGGAGAAAGATAATCGCATGTTTAGACGAATGGAAACTTTGGTCAAACAAGCTTGTCCAAGTTTTACCAAAGTTTAATAGACTAGTATAAAGGTCTAAAACCCGATTCGAATGGAAATCTACCCTTTTTAGAACAAATAGAAGGTTTACAAAGGTCTAAATACATTTATTAACCTATTAGGAGAAAGATAATCGCATCTTTAGACCAATGGAAACTTTGGTCAAACAAGCTTGACCGAGTTTGACCAAAGTTTAATAGACTAGTATAAAGGTCTAAGACCCGATTCGAATGGAAATCTACCCTTTTTTGAACAAATAGAAGGTTTATAAAGGTATAAATATTGTTTTTAACCTATTAGGTGAAAGATAATCTCATCTTTAAACCAATGGAAACTTTGGTCAAAAAAGTTTGACCAAGTTTTACCAAAGTTTAATAGACTAGTATAAAGGTCTAAAACCTGATTCGAATGGAAATCTTCCCTTTTTTGAACCAATAGAAGGCTTATAAAGGTCTAAATATAGTTTTTAAACTATTAGGAGAAATATAATCGCATCTTAAAACCAATGGAAACTTTGGTAAAACAAGCTTGACCAAGTTTGACCAAAGTTTAATAGACTAGTATAAAGGTTTAAAAACCGATTCGAATGGAAATCTTCCATTTTTTTAACAAATAGAAGGTTTATAAAGGTTTAAATATAGTTTTTAACCTATTAGGTGAAAGATAATCGCATCTTTAAACCAATGGAAACTTTGGTCAAACAAGCTTGACCAAGTTTGACCAAAGTTTAATAGACTAGTATAAAGGTCTTAAATCCGATTCGAATGGAAATCTACCCTTTTTTGAACAAATAGAAGGTTTATAAAGGTCTAAATATAGTTTTTAACCTATTAGGAGAAAGATAATCGCATGTTTAGACGAATGGAAACTTTGGTTAAACAAGGTTGACCAAGTTTTACCAAAGTTTAATAGACTAGTATAAAGGTGTAAAACCTGATTTGAATGGAAATCTTCCCTCTTTTGAACCAATAGAAGGCTTATAAAGGTCTAAATATAGTTTTTAAACTATTAGGAGAAATATAATCGCATCTTTAAACCAATGGAAACTTTGGTAAAACAAGCTTGACCAAGTTTGACCAAAGTTTAATAGACTAGTATAAAGGTCTAAAACCCGATTCGAATGGAAATCTACCCTTTTTTGAACCAATAGAAGGTTTATAAAGGTCTAAATATAGTTTTTAACCTATTAGGTGAAAGATAATCGCATCTTTAAACCGATGGAAACTTTGGTCAAACAAGCTTGACCAAGTTTGACCAAAGTTTAATAGACTAGTATAAAGGTCTCAAACCTGATTCGAATGGATATCTACCCTTTTTTGAAAAAATAGAAGGTTTATAAAGGTCTAAACATAGTTTATAACCTATTAGGAGAAGGATAATCGCATATTTAAACAAATGGAAACTTTGGTCAAACAAGCTTGACCAAAGTTGACCAAAGTTTAATAGACTAGTATAAAGGTCTCAAATCCGATTCGAATGGAAATCTACCCTTTTTTGAACAAATAGAAGGTTTATAAAGGTCTAAATATAGTTTTTAACCTATTACGAGAAAGATAATCGCATGTTTAAACGAATGGAAACTTTGGTCAAACATGCTTGACCAAGTTTTACCAAAGTTTAATAGAATAGTATAAAGGTCTAAAACCCGATTCGAATGGAAATCTACACTTTTTTGAACAAATAGAAGGTTTACAAAGGTCTAAATACATTTATTAACCTATTAGGAGAAAGATAATCGCATCTTTAGACCAATGGAAACTTTGGTCAAAAAAGCTTGACCGAGTTTGACCAAAGTTTAATAGACTAGTATAAAGGTCTAAGACCCGATTCGAATGGAAATCTACCCTTTTTTGTACAAATAGAAGGTTTATAAAGGTATAAATATTGTTTTTAACCTATTAGGTGAAAGATAATCTCATCTTTAAACCAATGGAAACTTTGGTCAAAAAAGTTTGATCAAAGTTTAATAGACTAGTATAAAGGTCTAAAACCCGATTCGAATGGAAATCTACCCTTTTTTGAACAAAGAGAAGGTTTACAAAGGTCTAAATATAATTTTTAACCTATTAGGTGAAAGATAATTGTATCTTTAGACCAATGGAAACTTTGGTCAAACAAGCTTGACCAAGTTTTCCAAAGTTTAATAGACTAGTATAAAGGTCTAAAACCCGATTCGAATGGAAATCTACCATTTTTTGAACCAATAGAAGGTTTATAAAGGTCTAAATATAGTTTTTAACCTATTAGGTGAAAGATAATCGCATCTTTAAACCGATGGAAACTTTGGTCAAACAACCTTGGCCAACTTTGACCAAAGTTTAATAGACTAGTATAAAGGTCTCAAACCTGATTCGAATGGAAATCTACCCTTTTTTGAACAAATAGAAGGTTTATAAAGGTCTAAATATAGTTTTTAACCTATTAGGAGAAAGATAATCGCATCTTTAAGCCAATGGAAACTTTGGTCAAACAAGCTTGACCAAGTTTGACCAAAGTTTAATAGACTAGTATAAAGGTCTACAAACCGATTCGAATGGAAATCTACCCTTTTTTTGAACTAATAGAAGGTTTATAAAGGTCTAAATATAGTTTTTAACCTTTTAGGTGAAAGATAATCGCATCTTTAAACCAATGGAAACTTTGGTCAAACAAGCTTGACCAAGTTTGACCAAAGTTTAATAGACTAGCATAAAGGTCTCAAACCTGATTCGAATGGAAATCTACCCTTTTTTAAACAAATAGAAGGTTTATAAAGGTCTAAATATAGTTTTCAACCTATTAGGAGAAAGATAATCGCATCTTTAAACCAATGGAAACTTTGGTTAAAGAAGCTTGACCAAGGTTGACCAAAGTTTAATAGACTACTATAAAGGTCTCAAATCCGATTCGAATGGAAATCTACCATTTTTTGAACAAATAGAAGGTTTATCAAGGTCTAAATATAGTTTTTAAATCTATTAGGAGAAAGATAATCGCATCTTTAAACTAATGGAAACTTTGGTCTAAAAAGCTTGACCAAGTTTTACCAAAGTTTAATAGACTAGTATAAAGGTCTAAAACCTGATTCGAATGGAAATCTTCCCTTTTTTGAACCAATAGAAGGCTTATAAAGGTCTAAATATAGTTTTTAAACTATTAGGAGAAATATAATCGCATCTTTAAACCAATGGAAACTTTGGTAAAACAAGCTTGACCAAGTTTGACCAAAGTTTAATTGACTAGTATAAAGGTCTCAAATCCGATTCGAATGGAAATCTACCCTTTTTTGAACAAATAGAAGGTTTATAAAGGTCTAAATATAGTTTTTAACCTATTAGGAGAAAGATAATCGCATGTTTAGACGAATGGAAACTTTGGTAAAACAAGCTTGACCAAGTTTTACCAAAGTTTAATAGACTAGTATAAAGGTCTAAGACCCGATTCGAATGGAAATCTACCCTTTTTTGTACAAATAGAAGGTTTATAAAGGTATAAATATTGTTTTTAACCTATTAGGTGAAAGATAATCTCATCTTTAAACCAATGGAAACTTTGGTCAAAAAAGTTTGACCAAAGTTTAATAGACTAGTATAAAGGTCTAAAACCCGATTCGAATGGAAATCTACCCTTTTTTGAACAAAGAGAAGGTTTACAAAGGTCTAAATATAATTTTTAACCTATTAGGTGAAAGATAATTGTATCTTTAGACCAATGGAAACTTTGGTCAAACAAGCTTGACCAAGTTTTCCAAAGTTTAATAGACTAGTATAAAGGTCTAAAACCCGATTCGAATGGAAATCTACCATTTTTTGAACCAATAGAAGGTTTATAAAGGTCTAAATATAGTTTTTAACCTATTAGGTGAAAGATAATCGCATCTTTAAACCGATGGAAACTTTGGTCAAACAACCTTGGCCAACTTTGACCAAAGTTTAATAGACTAGTATAAAGGTCTCAAACCTGATTCGAATGGAAATCTACCCTTTTTTGAACAAATAGAAGGTTTATAAAGGTCTAAATATAGTTTTTAACCTATTAGGAGAAAGATAATCGCATCTTTAAGCCAATGGAAACTTTGGTCAAACAAGCTTGACCAAGTTTGACCAAAGTTTAATAGACTAGTATAAAGGTCTACAAACCGATTCGAATGGAAATCTACCCTTTTTTTGAACTAATAGAAGGTTTATAAAGGTCTAAATATAGTTTTTAACCTTTTAGGTGAAAGATAATCGCATCTTTAAACAAATGGAAACTTTGGTCAAACAAGCTTGACCAAGTTTGACCAAAGTTTAATAGACTAGCATAAAGGTCTCAAACCTGATTCGAATGGAAATCTACCCTTTTTTAAACAAATAGAAGGTTTATAAAGGTCTAAATATAGTTTTCAACCTATTAGGAGAAAGATAATCGCATCTTTAAACCAATGGAAACTTTGGTTAAAGAAGCTTGACCAAGGTTGACCAAAGTTTAATAGACTACTATAAAGGTCTCAAATCCGATTCGAATGGAAATCTACCATTTTTTGAACAAATAGAAGGTTTATCAAGGTCTAAATATAGTTTTTAAATCTATTAGGAGAAAGATAATCGCATCTTTAAACTAATGGAAACTTTGGTCTAAAAAGCTTGACCAAGTTTTACCAAAGTTTAATAGACTAGTATAAAGGTCTAAAACCTGATTCGAATGGAAATCTTCCCTTTTTTGAACCAATAGAAGGCTTATAAAGGTCTAAATATAGTTTTTAAACTATTAGGAGAAATATAATCGCATCTTTAAACCAATGGAAACTTTGGTAAAACAAGCTTGACCAAGTTTGACCAAAGTTTAATTGACTAGTATAAAGGTCTAAAAACCGATTCGAATGGAAATCTACCCTTTTTTTAACAAATAGAAGGTTTATAAAGGTTTAAATATAGTTTTTAACCTATTAGGTGAATGATAATCGCATCTTTAAACCAATGGAAACTTTGGTCAAACAAGCTTGACCAAGTTTGACCAAAGTTTAATAGACTAGTATAAAGGTCTCAAATCCGATTCGAATGGAAATCTACCCTTTTTTGAACAAATAGAAGGTTTATAAAGGTCTAAATATAGTTTTTAACCTATTAGGAGAAAGATAGTCGCATGTTTAGACGAATGGAAACTTTGGTCAAACAAGCTTGACCAAGTTTTACCAAAGTTTAATAGACTAGTGTAAAGGTGTAAAACCTGATTCGAATGGAAATCTTCCCTCTTTTGAACCAATAGAAGGCTTATAAAGATCTAAATATAGTTTTTAAACTATTAGGAGAAATATAATCGCATCTTTAAACCAATGGAAACTTTGGTAAAACAAGCTTGACCAAGTTTGACCAAAGTTTAATAGACTAGTATAAAGGTCTCAAATCCGATTCGAATGGAAATCTACCCTTTTTTGAACAAATAGAAGGTTTATAAAGGTCTAAATATAGTTTTTAACCTATTAGGTGAAAGATAATCGCATGTTTAAACGAATGGAAACTTTGGTCAAACATGCTTGACCAAGTTTTAACAAAGTTTAATAGACTAGTATAAAGGTCTAAAACCCGATTCGAATGGAAATCTACACTTTTTTGAACAAATAGAAGGTTTACAAAGGTCTAAATACATTTATTAACCTATTAGGGGAAAGATAATCGCATCTTTAGACCAATGGAAACTTTGGTCAAACAAGCTTGACCGAGTCTGACCAAAGTTTAATAGACTAGTATAAAGGTCTAAGACCCGATTCGAATGGAAATCTACCCTTTTTTGTACAAATAGAAGGTTTATAAAGGTATAAATATTGTTTTTAACCTATTAGGTGAAAGATAATCTCATCTTTAAACCAATGGAAACTTTGGTCAAAAAAGTTTGACCAAGTTTGACCAAAGTTTAATAGACTAGTATAAAGGTCTAAAACCCGATTCAAATGGAAATCTACCCTTTTTTGAACAAAGAGAAGGTTTATAAAGGTCTAAATATAATTTTTAACCTATTAGGTGAAAGATAATTGTATCTTTAGACCAATGGAAACTTTGGTCAAACAAGCTTGACCAAGTTTTACCAAAGTTTAATAGACTAGTATAAAGGTCTAAAACCCGATTCAAATGGAAATCTACCATTTTTTGAACCAATAGAAGGTTTATAAAGGTCTAAATATAGTTTTTAACCTATTAGGTGAAAGATAATCGCATCTTTAAACCGATGGAAACTTTGGTGAAACAAGCTTGGCCAAGTTTGACCAAAGTTTAATAGACTAGTATAAAGGTCTCAAACCTGATTCGAATGGAAATCTACCCTTTTTTGAACAATAGAAGGTTTATAAAGGTCTAAATATAGTTTTTAACCTATTAGGAGAAAGATAATCGCATCTTTAAACCAATGGAAACTTTGGTCAAACAAGCTTGACCAAGTTTGACCAAAGTTTAATAGACTAGTATAAAGGTCTACAAACCGATTCGAATGGAAATCTACCCTTTTTTTGAACTAATAGAAGGTTTATAAAGGTCTAAATATAGTTTTTAACCTTTTAGGTGAAAGATAATCGCATCTTTAAACCAATGGAAACTTTGGTCAAACAAGCTTGACCAAGTTTGACCAAAGTTTAATAGACTAGTATAAAGGTCTCAAACCTGATTCGAATGGAAATCTACCCTTTTTTAAACAAATAGAAGGTTTATAAAGGTCTAAATATAGTTTTCAACCTATTAGGAGAAAGATAATCGCATCTTTAAACCAATGGAAACTTTGGTTAAAGAAGCTTGACCAAGGTTGACCAAAGTTTAATAGACTACTATAAAGGTCTCAAATCCGATTCGAATGGAAATCTACCATTTTTTGAACAAATAGAAGGTTTATCAAGGTCTAAATATAGTTTTTAATCTATTAGGAGAAAGATAATCGCATCTTTAAACTAATGGAAACTTTGGTCTAAAAAGCTTGACCAAGTTTTACCAAAGTTTGATAGACTAGTATAAAGGTCTAAAACCTGATTCGAATGGAAATCTTTCCTTTTTTGAACCAATAGAAGGCTTATAAAGGTCTAAATATAGTTTTTAAACTATTAGGAGAAATATAATCGCATCTTTAAACCAATGGAAACTTTGGTAAAACAAGCTTGACCAAGTTTGACCAAAGTTTAATAGACTAGTATAAAGGTCTAAAAACCGATTCGAATGGAAATCTACCCTTTTTTTAACAAATAGAAGGTTTATAAAGGTTTAAATATAGTTTTTAACCTATTAGGTGAATGATAATCGCATCTTTAAACCAATGGAAACTTTGGTCAAACAAGCTTGACCAAGTTTGACCAAAGTTTAATAGACTAGTATAAAGGTCTTAAATCCGATTCGAATGGAAATCTAACCTTTTTTGAACAAATAGAAGGTTTATAAAGGTCTAAATATAGTTTTTAACCTATTAGGAGAAAGATAGTCGCATGTTTAGACGAATGGAAACTTTGGTCAAACAAGCTTGACCAAGTTTTACCAAAGTTTAATAGACTAGTGTAAAAGTGTAAAACCTGATTCGAATGGAAATCTTCCCTCTTTTGAACCAATAGAAGGCGTATAAAGATCTAAATATAGTTTTTAAACTATTAGGAGAAATATAATCGCATCTTTAAACCAATGGAAACTTTGGTAAAACAAGCTTGACCAAGTTTGACCAAAGTTTAATAGACTAGTATAAAGGTCTCAAATCCGATTCGAATGGAAATCTACCCTTTTTTGAACAAATAGAAGGTTTATAAAGGTCTAAATATAGTTTTTAACCTATTAGGAGAAAGATAGTCGCATGTTTAGACGAATGGAAACTTTGGTCAAACAAGCTTGACCAAGTTTTACCAAAGTTTAATAGACTAGTGTAAAGGTGTAAAACCTGATTCGAATGGAAATCTTCCCTCTTTTGAACCAATAGAAGGCTTATAAAGATCTAAATATAGTTTTTAAACTATTAGGAGAAATATAATCGCATCTTTAAACCAATGGAAACTTTGGTAAAACAAGCTTGACCAAGTTTGACCAAAGTTTAATAGACTAGTATAAAGGTTTACAAACCGATTCGAATGGAAATCTACCCTTTTTTTGAACTAATAGAAGGTTTATAAAGGTCTAAATATAGTTTTTAACCTTTTAGGTGAAAGATAATCGCATCTTTAAACCAATGGAAACTTTGGTCAAACAAGCTTGACCAAGTTTGACCAAAGTTTAATAGACTAGCATAAAGGTCTCAAACCTGATTCGAATGGAAATCTACCCTTTTTTAAACAAATAGAAGGTTTATAAAGGTCTAAATATAGTTTTCAACCTATTAGGAGAAAGATAATCGCATCTTTAAACCAATGGAAACTTTGGTTAAAGAAGCTTGACCAAGGTTGACCAAAGTTTAATAGACTACTATAAAGGTCTCAAATCCGATTCGAATGGAAATCTACCATTTTTTGAACAAATAGAAGGTTTATCAAGGTCTAAATATAGTTTTTAATCTATTAGGAGAAAGATAATCGCATCTTTAAACCAATGGAAACTTTGGTCTAAAAAGCATGACCAAGTTTTACCAAAGTTTAATAGACTAGTATAAAGGTCTAAAACCTGATTCGAATGGAAATCTTCCCTTTTTTGAACCAATAGAAGGCTTATAAAGGTCTAAATATAGTTTTTAAACTATTAGGAGAAATATAATCGCATCTTTAAACCAATGGAAACTTTGGTAAAACAAGCTTGACCAAGTTTGACCAAAGTTTAATAGACTAGTATAAAGGTCTCAAATCCGATTCGAATGGAAATCTACCCTTTTTTGAACAAATAGAAGGTTTATAAAGGTCTAAATATAGTTTTTAACCTATTAGGTGAAAGATAATCGCATGTTTAAACGAATGGAAACTTTGGTCAAACATGCTTGACCAAGTTTTACCAAAGTTTAATAGACTAGTATAAAGGTCTAAAACCCGATTCGAATGGAAATCTACACTTTTTTGAACAAATAGAAGGTTTACAAAGGTCTAAATACATTTATTAACCTATTAGGAGAAAGATAATCGCATCTTTAGACCAATGGAAACTTTGGTCAAACAAGCTTGACCGAGTCTGACCAAAGTTTAATAGACTAGTATAAAGTTCTAAGACCCGATTCGAATGGAAATCTACCCTTTTTTGTACAAATAGAAGGTTTATAAAGGTATAAATATTGTTTTTAACCTATTAGGTGAAAGATAATCTCATCTTTAAACCAATGGAAACTTTGGTCAAAAAAGTTTGACCAAGTTTGACCAAAGTTTAATAGACTAGTATAAAGGTCTAAAACCCGATTCCAATGGAAATCTACCCTTTTTTGAACAAAGAGAAGGTTTATAAAGGTCTAAATATAATTTTTAACCTATTAGGTGAAAGATAATTGTATCTTTAGACCAATGGAAACTTTGGTCAAACAAGCTTGACCAAGTTTTACCAAAGTTTAATAGACTAGTATAAAGGTCTAAAACCCGATTCGAATGGAAATCTACCATTTTTTGAACCAATAGAAGGTTTATAAAGGTCTAAATATAGTTTTTAACCTATTAGGTGAAAGATAATCGCATCTTTAAACCGATGGAAACTTTGGTCAAACAAGCTTGGCCAAGTTTGACCAAAGTTTAATAGACTAGTATAAAGGTCTCAAACCTGATTCGAATGGAAATCTACCCTTTTTTGAACAATAGAAGGTTTATAAAGGTCTAAATATAGTTTTTAACCTATTAGGAGAAAGATAATCGCATCTTTAAACCAATGGAAACTTTGGTCAAACAAGCTTGACCAAGTTTGACCAAAGTTTAATAGACTAGTATAAAGGTCTACAAACCGATTCGAATGGAAATCTACCCTTTTTTTGAACTAATAGAAGGTTTATAAAGGTCTAAATATAGTTTTTAACCTTTTAGGTGAAAGATAATCGCATCTTTAAACCAATGGAAACTTTGGTCAAACAAGCTTGACCAAGTTTGACCAAAGTTTAATAGACTAGCATAAAGGTCTCAAACCTGATTCGAATGGAAATCTACCCTTTTTTAAACAAATAGAAGGTTTATAAAGGTCTAAATATAGTTTTCAACCTATTAGGAGAAAGATAATCGCATCTTTAAACCAATGGAAACTTTGGTTAAAGAAGCTTGACCAAGGTTGACCAAAGTTTAATAGACTACTATAAAGGTCTCAAATCCGATTCGAATGGAAATCTACCATTTTTTGAACAAATAGAAGGTTTATCAAGGTCTAAATATAGTTTTTAATCTATTAGGAGAAAGATAATCGCATCTTTAAACCAATGGAAACTTTGGTCTAAAAAGCATGACCAAGTTTTACCAAAGTTTAATAGACTAGTATAAAGGTCTAAAACCTGATTCGAATGGAAATCTTCCCTTTTTTGAACCAATAGAAGGCTTATAAAGGTCTAAATATAGTTTTTAAACTATTAGGAGAAATATAATCGCATCTTTAAACCAATGGAAACTTTGGTAAAACAAGCTTAACCAAGTTTGACCAAAGTTTAATTGACTAGTATAAAGGTCTCAAATCCGATTCGAATGCAAATCTACCCTTTTTTGAACAAATAGAAGGTTTATAAAGGTCTAAATATAGTTTTTAACCTATTAGGAGAAAGATAATCGCATGTTTAGACGAATGGAAACTTTGGTAAAACAAGCTTGACCAAGTTTTACCAAAGTTTAATAGACTAGTATAAAGGTCTCAAACCTGATTCGAATGGAAATCTACCCTTTTTTGAAAAAATAGAAGGTTTATAAAGGTCTAAATATAGTTTTTAACCTATTAGGAGAAAGTTAATCGCATCTTTAAACCAATGGAAACTTTGGTCAAACAAGCTTGACCAAGGTTGACCAAAGTTTAATAGACTAGTATAAAGGTCTCAAATCCGATTCGAATGGAAATCTACCCTTTTTTGAACAAATAGAAGGTTTATAAAGGTCTAAATATAGTTTTTAACCTATTAGGAGAAAGATAATCGCATGTTTAGACGAATGGAAACTTTGGTCAAACAAGCTTGTCCAAGTTTTACCAAAGTTTAATAGACTAGTATAAAGGTCTAAAACCCGATTCGAATGGAAATCTACCATTTTTTGAACCAATAGAAGGTTTATAAAGGTCTAAATATAGTTTTTAACCTATTAGGTGAAAGATAATCGCATCTTTAAACCGATGGAAACTTTGGTCAAACAAGCTTGGCCAAGTTTGACCAAAGTTTAATAGACTAGTATAAAGGTCTCAAACCTGATTCGAATGGAAATCTACCCTTTTTTGAACAATAGAAGGTTTATAAAGGTCTAAATATAGTTTTTAACCTATTAGGAGAAAGATAATCGCATCTTTAAACCAATGGAAACTTTGGTCAAACAAGCTTGACCAAGTTTGACCAAAGTTTAATAGACTAGTATAAAGGTCTACAAACCGATTCGAATGGAAATCTACCCTTTTTTTGAACTAATAGAAGGTTTATAAAGGTCTAAATATAGTTTTTAACCTTTTAGGTGAAAGATAATCGCATCTTTAAACCAATGGAAACTTTGGTCAAACAAGCTTGACCAAGTTTGACCAAAGTTTAATAGACTAGCATAAAGGTCTCAAACCTGATTCGAATGGAAATCTACCCTTTTTTAAACAAATAGAAGGTTTATAAAGGTCTAAATATAGTTTTCAACCTATTAGGAGAAAGATAATCGCATCTTTAAACCAATGGAAACTTTGGTTAAAGAAGCTTGACCAAGGTTGACCAAAGTTTAATAGACTACTATAAAGGTCTCAAATCCGATTCGAATGGAAATCTACCATTTTTTGAACAAATAGAAGGTTTATCAAGGTCTAAATATAGTTTTTAATCTATTAGGAGAAAGATAATCGCATCTTTAAACCAATGGAAACTTTGGTCTAAAAAGCATGACCAAGTTTTACCAAAGTTTAATAGACTAGTATAAAGGTCTAAAACCTGATTCGAATGGAAATCTTCCCTTTTTTGAACCAATAGAAGGCTTATAAAGGTCTAAATATAGTTTTTAAACTATTAGGAGAAATATAATCGCATCTTTAAACCAATGGAAACTTTGGTAAAACAAGCTTAACCAAGTTTGACCAAAGTTTAATTGACTAGTATAAAGGTCTCAAATCCGATTCGAATGCAAATCTACCCTTTTTTGAACAAATAGAAGGTTTATAAAGGTCTAAATATAGTTTTTAACCTATTAGGAGAAAGATAATCGCATGTTTAGACGAATGGAAACTTTGGTAAAACAAGCTTGACCAAGTTTTACCAAAGTTTAATAGACTAGTATAAAGGTCTCAAACCTGATTCGAATGGAAATCTACCATTTTTTGAAAAAATAGAAGGTTTATAAAGGTCTAAATATAGTTTTTAACCTATTAGGAGAAAGATAATCGCATGTTTAGACGAATGGAAACTTTGGTCAAACAAGCTTGTCCAAGTTTTACCAAAGTTTAATAGACTAGTATAAAGGTCTAAAACCCGATTCGAATGGAAATCTACCCTTTTTAGAACAAATAGAAGGTTTACAAAGGTATAAATACATTTATTAACCTATTAGGAGAAAGATAATCGCATCTTTAGACCAATGGAAACTTTGGTCAAACAAGCTTGACCGAGTTTGACCAAAGTTTAATAGACTAGTATAAAGGTCTAAGACCCGATTCGAATGGAAATCTACCCTTTTTTGAACAAATAGAAGGTTTATAAAGGTATAAATATTGTTTTTAACTTATTAGGTGAAAGATAATCTCATCTTTAAACCAATGGAAACTTTGGTCAAACAAGCTTGACCAAGTTTGACCAAAGTTTAATAGACTAGTATAAAGGTCTAAAAACCGATTCGAATGGAAATCTACCCTTTTTTGAACTAATAGAAGGTTTATAAAGGTCTAAATATAGTTTTTAACCTTTTAGGTGAAAGATAATCGCATCTTTAAACCAATGGAAACTTTGGTCAAACAAGCTTGACCAAGTTTGACCAAAGTTTAATAGACTAGCATAAAGGTCTCAAACCTGATTCGAATGGAAATCTACCCTTTTTTAAACAAATAGAAGGTTTATAAAGGTCTAAATATAGTTTTCAACCAATTAGGAGAAAGATAATCGCATCTTTAAACCAATGGAAACTTTGGTTAAAGAAGCTTGACCAAGGTTGACCAAAGTTTAATAGACTACTATAAAGGTCTCAAATCCGATTCGAATGGAAATCTACCATTTTTTGAACAAATAGAAGGTTTATCAAGGTCTAAATATAGTTTTTAATCTATTAGGAGAAAGATAATCGCATCTTTAAACCAATGGAAACTTTGGTCTAAAAAGCTTGACCAAGTTTTACCAAAGTTTAATAGACTAGTATAAAGGTCTAAAACCTGATTCGAATGGAAACCTTCCCTTTTTCGAACCAATAGAAGGCTTATAAAGGTCTAAATATAGTTTTTAAACTATTAGGAGAAATATAATCGCATCTTTAAACCAATGGAAACTTTGGTAAAACAAGCTTAACCAAGTTTGACCAAAGTTTAATTGACTAGTATAAAGGTCTCAAATCCGATTCGAATGGAAATCTACCCTTTTTTGAACAAATAGAAGGTTTATAAAGGTCTAAATATAGTTTTTAACCTATTAGGAGAAAGATAATCGCATGTTTAGACGAATGGAAACTTTGGTAAAACAAGCTTGACCAAGTTTTACCAAAGTTTAATAGACTAGTATAAAGGTCTCAAACCTGATTCGAATGGAAATCTACCCTTTTTTGAAAAAATAGAAGGTTTATAAAGGTCTAAATATAGTTTTTAACCTATTAGGGGAAAGTTAATCGCATCTTTAAACCAATGGAAACTTTGGTCAAACAAGCTTGACCAAGGTTGACCAAAGTTTAATAGACTAGTATAAAGGTCTCAAATCCGATTCGAATGGAAATCTACCCTTTTTTGAACAAATAGAAGGTTTATAAAGGTCTAAATATAGTTTTTAACCTATTAGGAGAAAGATAATCGCATGTTTAGACGAATGGAAACTTTGGTCAAACAAGCTTGACCAAGTTTTACCAAAGTTTAATAGACTAGTATAAAGGTCTCAAACCTGATTCGAATGGAAATCTACCCTTTTTTGAAAAAATAGAAGGTTTATAAAGGTCTAAATATAGTTTTTAACCTATTAGGAGAAAGTTAATCGCATCTTTAAACCAATGGAAACTTTGGTCAAACAAGCTTGACCAAGGTTGACCAAAGTTTAATAGACTAGTATAAAGGTCTCAAATCCGATTCGAATGGAAATCTACCCTTTTTTGAACAAATAGAAGGTTTATAAAGGTCTAAATATAGTTTTTAACCTATTAGGAGAAAGATAATCGCATGTTTAGACGAATGGAAACTTTGGTCAAACAAGCTTGTCCAAGTTTTACCAAAGTTTAATAGACTAGTATAAAGGTCTAAAACCCGATTCGAATGGAAATCTACCCTTTTTAGAACAAATAGAAGGTTTACAAAGGTATAAATACATTTATTAACCTATTAGGAGAAAGATAATCGCATCTTTAGACCAATGGAAACATTGGTCAAACAAGCTTGACCGAGTTTGACCAAAGTTTAATAGACTAGTATAAAGGTCTAAGACCCGATTCGAATGGAAATCTACCCTTTTTTGAACAAATAGAAGGTTTATAAAGGTATAAATATTGTTTTTAACCTATTAGGTGAAAGATAATCTCATCTTTAAACCAATGGAAACTTTGGTCAAACAAGCTTGACCAAGTTTGACCAAAGTTTAATAGACTAGTATAAAGGTCTAAAAACCGATTCGAATGGAAATCTACCCTTTTTTGAACTAATAGAAGGTTTATAAAGGTCTAAATATAGTTTTTAACCTTTTAGGTGAAAGATAATCGCATCTTTAAACCAATGGAAACTTTGGTCAAACAAGCTTGACCAAGTTTGACCAAAGTTTAATAGACTAGCATAAAGGTCTCAAACCTGATTCGAATGGAAATCTACCCTTTTTTAAACAAATAGAAGGTTTATAAAGGTCTAAATATAGTTTTCAACCTATTAGGAGAAAGATAATCGCATCTTTAAACCAATGGAAACTTTGGTTAAAGAAGCTTGACCAAGGTTGACCAAAGTTTAATAGACTACTATAAAGGTCTCAAATCCGATTCGAATGGAAATCTACCATTTTTTGAACAAATAGAAGGTTTATCAAGGTCTAAATATAGTTTTTAATCTATTAGGAGAAAGATAATCGCATCTTTAAACCAATGGAAACTTTGGTCTAAAAAGCTTGACCAAGTTTTACCAAAGTTTAATAGACTAGTATAAAGGTCTAAAACCTGATTCGAATGGAAATCTTCCCTTTTTCGAACCAATAGAAGGCTTATAAAGGTCTAAATATAGTTTTTAAACTATTAGGAGAAATATAATCGCATCTTTAAACCAATGGAAACTTTGGTAAAACAAGCTTAACCAAGTTTGACCAAAGTTTAATTGACTAGTATAAAGGTCTCAAATCCGATTCGAATGGAAATCTACCCTTTTTTGAACAAATAGAAGGTTTATAAAGGTCTAAATATAGTTTTTAACCTATTAGGAGAAAGATAATCGCATGTTTAGACGAATGGAAACTTTGGTAAAACAAGCTTGACCAAGTTTTACCAAAGTTTAATAGACTAGTATAAAGGTCTCAAACCTGATTCGAATGGAAATCTACCCTTTTTTGAAAAAATAGAAGGTTTATAAAGGTCTAAATATAGTTTTTAACCTATTAGGAGAAAGTTAATCGCATCTTTAAACCAATGGAAACTTTGGTCAAACAAGCTTGACCAAGGTTGACCAAAGTTTAATAGACTAGTATAAAGGTCTCAAATCCGATTCGAATGGAAATCTACCCTTTTTTGAACAAATAGAAGGTTTATAAAGGTCTAAATATAGTTTTTAACCTATTAGGAGAAAGATAATCGCATGTTTAGACGAATGGAAACTTTGGTCAAACAAGCTTGACCAAGTTTTACAAAAGTTTAATAGACTAGTATAAAGGTCTCAAACCTGATTCGAATGGAAATCTACCCTTTTTTGAAAAAATAGAAGGTTTATAAAGGTCTAAATATAGTTTTTAACCTATTAGGAGAAAGTTAATCGCATCTTTAAACCAATGGAAACTTTGGTCAAACAAGCTTGACCAAGGTTGACCAAAGTTTAATAGACTAGTATAAAGGTCTCAAATCCGATTCGAATGGAAATCTACCCTTTTTTGAACAAATAGAAGGTTTATAAAGGTCTAAATATAGTTTTTAACCTATTAGGAGAAAGATAATCGCATGTTTAGACGAATGGAAACTTTGGTCAAACAAGCTTGTCGAAGTTTTACCAAAGTTTAATAGACTAGTATAAAGGTCTAAAACCCGATTCGAATGGAAATCTACCCTTTTTAGAACAAATAGAAGGTTTACAAAGGTATAAATACATTTATTAACCTATTAGGAGAAAGATAATCGCATCTTTAGACCAATGGAAACTTTGGTCAAACAAGCTTGACCGAGTTTGACCAAAGTTTAATATACTAGTATAAAGGTCTAAGACCCGATTCGAATGGAAATCTACCCTTTTTTGAACAAATAGAAGGTTTATAAAGGTATAAATATTGTTTTTAACCTATTAGGTGAAAGATAATCTCATCTTTAAACCAATGGAAACTTTGGTCAAACAAGCTTGACCAAGTTTGACCAAAGTTTAATAGACTAGTATAAAGGTCTAAAAACCGATTCGAATGGAAATCTACCCTTTTTTGAACTAATAGAAGGTTTATAAAGGTCTAAATATAGTTTTTAACCTTTTAGGTGAAAGATAATCGCATCTTTAAACCAATGGAAACTTTGGTCAAACAAGCTTGACCAAGTTTGACCAAAGTTTAATAGACTAGCATAAAGGTCTCAAACCTGATTCGAATGGAAATCTACCCTTTTTTAAACAAATAGAAGGTTTATAAAGGTCTAAATATAGTTTTCAACCTATTAGGAAAAAGATAATCGCATCTTTAAACCAATGGAAACTTTGGTTAAAGAAGCTTGACCAAGGTTGACCAAAGTTTAATAGACTACTATAAAGGTCTCAAATCCGATTCGAATGGAAATCTACCATTTTTTGAACAAATAGAAGGTTTATCAAGGTCTAAATATAGTTTTTAATCTTTTAGGAGAAAGATAATCGCATCTTTAAACCAATGGAAACTTTGGTCTAAAAAGCTTGACCAAGTTTTACCAAAGTTTAATAGACTAGTATAAAGGTCTAAAACCTGATTCGTATGGAAATCTTCCCTTTTTCGAACCAATAGAAGGCTTATAAAGGTATAAATATAGTTTTTAAACTATTAGGAGAAATATAATCGCATCTTTAAACCAATGGAAACTTTGGTAAAACAAGCTTAACCAAGTTTGACCAAAGTTTAATTGACTAGTATAAAGGTCTCAAATCCGATTCGAATTGAAATCTACCCTTTTTTGAACAAATAGAAGGTTTATAAAGGTCTAAATATAGTTTTTAACCTATTAGGAGAAAGATAATCGCATGTTTAGACGAATGGAAACTTTGGTAAAACAAGCTTTACCAAGTTTTACCAAAGTTTAATAGACTAGTATAAAGGTCTCAAACCTGATTCGAATGGAAATCTACCCTTTTTTGAAAAAATAGAAGGTTTATAAAGGTCTAAATATAGTTTTTAACCTATTAGGAGAAAGTTAATCGCATCTTTAAACCAATGGAAACTTTGGTCAAACAAGCTTGACCAAGGTTGACCAAAGTTTAATAGACTAGTATAAAGGTCTCAAATCCGATTCGAATGGAAATCTACCCTTTTTTGAACAAATAGAAGGTTTATAAAGGTCTAAATATAGTTTTTAACCTATTAGGAGAAAGATAATCGCATGTTTAGACGAATGGAAACTTTGGTCAAACAAGCTTGACCAAGTTTTACCAAAGTTTAATAGACTAGTATAAAGGTCTAAAACCCGATTCGAATGGAAATCTACCCTTTTTAGAACAAATAGAAGGTTTACAAAGGTATAAATACATTTATTAACCTATTAGGAGAAAGATAATCGCATCTTTAGACCAATGGACACTTTGGTCAAACAAGCTTGACCGAGTTTGACCAAAGTTTAATAGACTAGTATAAAGGTCTAAGACCCGATTCGAATGGAAATCTACCCTTTTTTGAACAAATAGAAGGTTTATAAAGGTATAAATATTGATTTTAACCTATTAGGTGAAAGATAATCTCATCTTTAAACCAATGGAAACTTTGGTCAAACAAGCTTGACCAAGTTTGACCAAAGTTTAATAGACTAGTATAAAGGTCTAAAAACTGATTCGAATGGAAATCTACCCTTTTTTGAACTAATAGAAGGTTTATAAAGGTCTAAATATAGTTTTTAACCTTTTAGGTGAAAGATAATCGCATCTTTAAACCAATGGAAACTTTAGTCAAACAAGCTTGACCAAGTTTGACCAAAGTTTAATAGACTAGCATAAAGGTCTCAAACCTGATTCGAATGGAAATCTACCCTTTTTTAAACAAATAGAAGGTTTGTAAAGGTCTAAATATAGTTTTTAAACTATTAGGAGAAATATAATCGCATCTTTAAACCAATGGAAACTTTGGTAAAATAAGCTTGACCAAGTTTGACCAAAGTTTAATTGACTAGTATAAAGGTCTAAAACCCGATTCGAATGGAAATCTACCCTTTTTTGAACCAATAGAAGGTTTATAAAGGTCAAAATATAGTTTTTAACCTATTAGGTGAAAGATAATCGCATCTTTAAACCGATGGAAACTTTGGTCAAACAAGCTTGACCAAGTTTGACCAAAGTTTAATAGACTAGTATAAAGGTCTCAAACCTGATTCGAATGGAAATCTACCCTTTTTTGAAAAAATAGAAGGTTTATAAAGGTCTAAATATAGTTTTTAACCTATTAGGAGAAAGATAATCGCATCTTTAAACCAATGGAAACTTTGGTCAAACAAGCTTGACCAAGGTTGACCAAAGATTAATAGACTAGTATAAAGGTCTCAAATCCGATTCGAATGGAAATCTACCCTTTTTAGAACAAATAGAAGGTTTATAAAGGTCTAAATATATATTTTAACCTATTAGGAGAAAGATAATCGCAACTTTAGACCAATGGAAACTTTTGTCAAACAAGCTTGACCGAGTTTGACCAAAGTTTAATAGACTAGTATAAAGGTCTCAGACCCGATTCGAATGGAAATCTACCCTTTTTTGAACAAATAGAAGGTTTATAAAGGTATAAATATTGTTTTTAACCTATTAGGTGAAAGATAATCTCATCTTTAAACCAATGGAAACTTTGGTCAAACAAGCTTGACCAAGTTTGACCAAAGTTTAATAGACTAGTATAAAGGTCTAAAAACCGATTCGAATGGAAATCTACCCTTTTTTGAACTAATAGAAGGTTTATAAAGGTCTAAATATAGTTTTTAACCTTTTAGGTGAAAGATAATCGCATCTTTAAACCAATGGAAACTTTGGTCAAACAAGCTTGACCAAGTTTGACCAAAGTTTAATAGACTAGCATAAAGTTCTCAAACCTGATTCGAATGGAAATCTACCCTTTTTTAAACAAATAGAAGGTTTGTAAAGGTCTAAATATAGTTTTTAAACTATTAGGAGAAATATAATCGCATCTTTAAACCAATGGAAACTTTGGTAAAATAAGCTTGACCAAGTTTGACCAAAGTTTAATTGACTAGTATAAAGGTCTAAAACCCGATTCGAATGGAAATCTACCCTTTTTTGAACCAATAGAAGGTTTATAAAGGTCTAAATATAGTTTTTAACCTATTAGGTGAAAGATAATCGCATCTTTAAACCGATGGAAACTTTGGTCAAACAAGCTTGACCAAGTTTGACCAAAGTTTAATAGACTAGTATAAAGGTCTCAAACCTGATTCGAATGGAAATCTACCCTTTTTTGAAAAAATAGAAGGTTTATAAAGGTCTAAATATAGTTTTTAACCTATTAGGAGAAAGATAATCGCATCTTTAAACCAATGGAAACTTTGGTCAAACAAGCTTGACCAAGGTTGACCAAAGTTTAATAGACTAGTATAAAGGTCTCAAATCCGATTCGAATGGAAATCTACCCTTTTTAGAACAAATAGAAGGTTTATAAAGGTCTAAATATATATTTTAACCTATTAGGAGAAAGATAATCGCATCGTTAGACCAATGGAAACTTTGGTCAAACAAGCTTGACCGAGTTTGACCAAAGTTTAATAGACTAGTATAAAGGTCTCAGACCCGATTCGAATGGAAATCTACCCTTTTTTGAACAAATAGAAGGTTTATAAAGGTATAAATATTGTTTTTAACCTATTAGGTGAAAGATAATCTCATCTTTAAACCAATGGAAACTTTGGTCAAACAAGCTTGACCAAGTTTGACCAAAGTTTAATAGACTAGTATAAAGGTCTACAAACCGATTCGAATGGAAATCTACCCTTTTTTTGAACTAATAGAAGGTTTAGAAAGGTCTAAATATAGTTTTTAACCTTTTAGGTGAAAGATAATCGCATCTTTAAACCAATGGAAACTTTGGTCAAACAAGCTTGACCAAGTTTGACCAAAGTTTAATAGACTAGCATAAAGGTCTCAAACCTGATTCGAATGGAAATCTACCCTTTTTTAAACAAATAGAAGGTTTATAAAGGTCTAAATATAGTTTTCAACCTATTAGGAGAAAGATAATCGCATCTTTAAACCAATGGAAACTTTGGTTAAAGAAGCTTGACCAAGGTTGACCAAAGTTTAATAGACTACTATAAAGGTCTCAAATCCGATTCGAATGGAAATCTACCATTTTTTGAACAAATAGAAGGTTTATCAAGGTCTAAATATAGTTTTTAATCTATTAGGAGAAAGATAATCGCATCTTTAAACCAATGGAAACTTTGGTCTAAAAAGCTTGACCAAGTTTTACCAAAGTTTAATAGACTAGTATAAAGGTCTAAAACCTGATTCGTATGGAAATCTTCCCTTTTTCGAACCAATAGAAGGCTTATAAAGGTCTAAATATAGTTTTTAAACTATTAGGAGAAATATAATCGCATCTTTAAACCAATGGAAACTTTGGTAAAACAAGCTTAACCAAGTTTGACCAAAGTTTAATTGACTAGTATAAAGGTCTCAAATCCGATTCGAATGGAAATCTACCCTTTTTTGAACAAATAGAAGGTTTATAAAGGTCTAAATATAGTTTTTAACCTATTAGGAGAAAGATAATCGCATGTTTAGACGAATGGAAACTTTGGTAAAACAAGCTTGACCAAGTTTTACCAAAGTTTAATAGACTAGTATAAAGGTCTCAAACCTGATTCGAATGGAAATCTACCCTTTTTTGAAAAAATAGAAGGTTTATAAAGGTCTAAATATAGTTTTTAACCTATTAGGAGAAAGTTAATCGCATCTTTAAACCAATGGAAACATTGGTCAAACAAGCTTGACCAAGGTTGACCAAAGTTTAATAGACTAGTATAAAGGTCTCAAATCCGATTCGAATGGAAATCTACCCTTTTTTGAACAAATAGAAGGTTTATAAAGGTCTAAATATAGTTTTTAACCTATTAGGAGAAAGATAATCGCATGTTTAGACGAATGGAAACTTTGGTCAAACAAGCTTGACCAAGTTTTACCAAAGTTTAATAGACTAGTATAAAGGTCTAAAACCCGATTCGAATGGAAATCTACCCTTTTTAGAACAAATAGAAGGTTTACAAAGGTATAAATACATTTATTAACCTATTAGGAGAAAGATAATCGCATCTTTAGACCAATGGACACTTTGGTCAAACAAGCTTGACCGAGTTTGACCAAAGTTTAATAGACTAGTATAAAGGTCTAAGACCCGATTCGAATGGAAATCTACCCTTTTTTGAACAAATAGAAGGTTTATAAAGGTATAAATATTGATTTTAACCTATTAGGTGAAAGATAATCTCATCTTTAATCCAATGGAAACTTTGGTCAAACAAGCTTGACCAAGTTTGACCAAAGTTTAATAGACTAGTATAAAGGTCTAAAAACCGATTCGAATGGAAATCTACCCTTTTTTGAACTAATAGAAGGTTTATAAAGGTCTAAATATAGTTTTTAACCTTTTAGGTGAAAGATAATCGCATCTTTAAACCAATGGAAACTTTGGTCAAACAAGCTTGACCAAGTTTGACCAAAGTTTAATAGACTAGCATAAAGGTCTCAAACCTGATTCGAATGGAAATCTACCCTTTTTTAAACAAATAGAAGGTTTGTAAAGGTCTAAATATAGTTTTTAAACTATTAGGAGAAATATAATCGCATCTTTAAACCAATGGAAACTTTGGTAAAATAAGCTTGACCAAGTTTGACCAAAGTTTAATTGACTAGTATAAAGGTCTAAAACCCGATTCGAATGGAAATCTACCCTTTTTTGAACCAATAGAAGGTTTATAAAGGTCTAAATATAGTTTTTAACCTATTAGGTGAAAGATAATCGCATCTTTAAACCGATGGAAACTTTGGTCAAACAAGCTTGACCAAGTTTGACCAAAGTTTAATAGACTAGTATAAAGGTCTCAAACCTGATTCGAATGGAAATCTACCCTTTTTTGAAAAAATAGAAGGTTTATAAAGGTCTAAATATAGTTTTTAACCTATTAGGAGAAAGATAATCGCATCTTTAAACCAATGGAAACTTTGGTCAAACAAGCTTGACCAAGGTTGACCAAAGTTTAATAGACTAGTATAAAGGTCTCAAATCCGATTCGAATGGAAATCTACCCTTTTTAGAACAAATAGAAGGTTTATAAAGGTCTAAATATATATTTTAACCTATTAGGAGAAAGATAATCGCAACTTTAGACCAATGGAAACTTTGGTCAAACAAGCTTGACCGAGTTTGACCAAAGTTTAATAGACTAGTATAAAGGTCTCAGACCCGATTCGAATGGAAATCTACCCTTTTTTGAACAAATAGAAGGTTTATAAAGGTATAAATATTGTTTTTAACCTATTAGGTGAAAGATAATCTCATCTTTAAACCAATGGAAACTTTGGTCAAACAAGCTTGACCAAGTTTGACCAAAGTTTAATAGACTAGTATAAAGGTCTAAAAACCGATTCGAATGGAAATCTACCCTTTTTTGAACTAATAGAAGGTTTATAAAGGTCTAAATATAGTTTTTAACCTTTTAGGTGAAAGATAATCGCATCTTTAAACCAATGGAAACTTTGGTCAAACAAGCTTGACCAAGTTTGACCAAAGTTTAATAGACTAGCATAAAGTTCTCAAACCTGATTCGAATGGAAATCTACCCTTTTTTAAACAAATAGAAGGTTTGTAAAGGTCTAAATATAGTTTTTAAACTATTAGGAGAAATATAATCGCATCTTTAAACCAATGGAAACTTTGGTAAAATAAGCTTGACCAAGTTTGACCAAAGTTTAATTGACTAGTATAAAGGTCTAAAACCCGATTCGAATGGAAATCTACCCTTTTTTGAACCAATAGAAGGTTTATAAAGGTCTAAATATAGTTTTTAACCTATTAGGTGAAAGATAATCGCATCTTTAAACCGATGGAAACTTTGGTCAAACAAGCTTGACCAAGTTTGACCAAAGTTTAATAGACTAGTATAAAGGTCTCAAACCTGATTCGAATGGAAATCTACCCTTTTTTGAAAAAATAGAAGGTTTATAAAGGTCTAAATATAGTTTTTAACCTATTAGGAGAAAGATAATCGCATCTTTAAACCAATGGAAACTTTGGTCAAACAAGCTTGACCAAGGTTGACCAAAGTTTAATAGACTAGTATAAAGGTCTCAAATCCGATTCGAATGGAAATCTACCCTTTTTAGAACAAATAGAAGGTTTATAAAGGTCTAAATATATATTTTAACCTATTAGGAGAAAGATAATCGCATCGTTAGACCAATGGAAACTTTGGTCAAACAAGCTTGACCGAGTTTGACCAAAGTTTAATAGACTAGTATAAAGGTCTCAGACCCGATTCGAATGGAAATCTACCCTTTTTTGAACAAATAGAAGGTTTATAAAGGTATAAATATTGTTTTTAACCTATTAGGTGAAAGATAATCTCATCTTTAAACCAATGGAAACTTTGGTCAAACAAGCTTGACCAAGTTTGACCAAAGTTTAATAGACTAGTATAAAGGTCTACAAACCGATTCGAATGGAAATCTACCCTTTTTTTGAACTAATAGAAGGTTTATAAAGGTCTAAATATAGTTTTTAACCTTTTAGGTGAAAGATAATCGCATCTTTAAACCAATGGAAACTTTGGTCAAACAAGCTTGACCAAGTTTGACCAAAGTTTAATAGACTAGCATAAAGGTCTCAAACCTGATTCGAATGGAAATCTACCCTTTTTTAAACAAATAGAAGGTTTATAAAGGTCTAAATATAGTTTTCAACCTATTAGGAGAAAGATAATCGCATCTTTAAACCAATGGAAACTTTGGTTAAAGAAGCTTGACCAAGGTTGACCAAAGTTTAATAGACTACTATAAAGGTCTCAAATCCGATTCGAATGGAAATCTACCATTTTTTGAACAAATAGAAGGTTTATCAAGGTCTAAATATAGTTTTTAATCTATTAGGAGAAAGATAATCGCATCTTTAAACCAATGGAAACTTTGGTCTGAAAAGCTTGACCAAGTTTTACCAAAGTTTAATAGACTAGTATAAAGGTCTAAAACCTGATTCGAATGGAAATCTTCCCTTTTTTGAACCAATAGAAGACTTATAAAGGTCTAAATATAGTTTTTAAACTATTAGGAGAAATATAATCGCATCTTTAAACCAATGGAAACTTTGGTAAAACAAGCTTGACCAAGTTTGACCAAAGTTTAATTGACTAGTATAAAGGTCTCAAATCCGATTCGAATGGAAATCTACCCTTTTTTGAACAAATAGAAGGTTTATAAAGGTCTAAATATAGTTTTTAACCTTTTAGGAGAAAGATAATCGCATGTTTAGACGAATGGAAACTTTGGTAAAACAAGCTTGACCAAGTTTTACCAAAGTTTAATAGACTAGTATAAAGGTCTCAAACCTGATTCGAATGGAAAGCTACCCTTTTTTGAAAAAATAGAAGGTTTATAAAGGTCTAAATATAGTTTTTAACCTATTAGGAGAAAGTTAATCGCATCTTTAAACCAATGGAAACTTTGGTCAAACAAGCTTGACCAAGGTTGACCAAAGTTTAATAGACTAGTATAAAGGTCTCAAATCCGATTCGAATGGAAATCTACCCTTTTTTGAACAAATAGAAGGTTTATAAAGGTCTAAATATAGTTTTTAACCTATAAGGAGAAAGATAATCGCATGTTTAGACGAATGGAAACTTTGGTCAAACAAGCTTGACCAAGTTTTACCAAAGTTTAATAGACTAGTATAAAGGTCTAAAACCCGATTCGAATGGAAATCTACCCTTTTTAGAACAAATAGAAGGTTTACAAAGGTCTAAATACATTTATTAACCTATTAGGAGAAAGATAATCACATCGTTAAACCAATGGAAACTTTGGTCAAACAAGCTTGACCGAGTTTGACCAAAGTTTAATAGACTAGTATAAAGGTCTAAGACCCGATTCGAATGGAAATCTACCCTTTTTTGAACAAATAGAAGGTTTATAAAGGTATAAATATTGTGTTTAACCTATTAGGTGAAAGATAATCTCATCTTTAAACCAATGGAAACTTTGGTCAAATAAGCTTGACCAAGTTTGACCAAAGTTTAATAAACTAGTATAAAGGTCTAAAAACCGATTCGAAAAATGGAAATCTACCCTTTTTTGAACTAATAGAAGGTTTATAAAGGTCTAAATATAGTTTTTAACCTTTTAGGTGAAAGATAATCGCATCTTTAAACCAATGGAAACTTTGGTCAAACAAGCTTGACCAAGTTTGACCAAAGTTTAATAGACTAGCATAAAGGTCTCAAACCTGATTCGAATGGAAATCTACCCTTTTTTAAACAAATAGAAGGTTTATAAAGGTCTAAATATAGTTTTTAAACTATTAGGAGAAATATAATCGCATCTTTAAACCAATGGAAACTTTGGTAAAATAAGCTTGACCAAGTTTGACCAAAGTTTAATTGACTAGTATAAAGGTCTAAAACCCGATTCGAATGGAAATCTACCCTTTTTTGAACCAATAGAAGGTTTATAAAGGTCTAAATATAGTTTTTAACTTAATAGGTGAAAGATAATCGCATCTTTAAACCGATGGAAACTTTGGTCAAACAAGCTTGACCAAGTTTGACCAAAGTTTAATAGACTAGCATAAAGGTCTCAAACCTGATTCGAATGGAAATCTACCCTTTTTTAAACAAATAGAAGGTTTATAAAGGTCTAAATATAGTTTTCAACCTATTAGGAGAAAGATAATCGCATCTTTAAACCAATGGAAACTTTGGTTAAAGAAGCTTGACCAAGGTTGACCAAAGTTTAATAGACTACTATAAAGGTCTCAAATCCGATTCGAATGGAAATCTACCATTTTTTGAACAAATAGAAGGTTTATCAAGGTCTAAATATAGTTTTTAATCTATTAGGAGAAAGATAATCGCATCTTTAAACCAATGGAAACTTTGGTCTAACAAGCTTGACCAAGTTTTACCAAAGTTTAATAGACTAGTATAAAGGACTAAAACCTGATTCGAATGGAAATCTTCCCTTTTTTGAACCAATAGAAGGCTTATAAAGGTCTAAATATATTTTTTAAACTATTAGGAGAAATATAATCGCATCTTTAAACCAATGGAAACTTTGGTAAAACAAGCTTGACCAAGTTTGACCAAAGTTTAATTGACTAGTATAAAGGTCTCAAATCCGATTCGAATGGAAATCTACCATTTTTTGAACAAATAGAAGGTTTATAAAGGTCTAAATATAGTTTTTAACCTATTAGGAGATAGATAATCGCATGTTTAGACGAATGGAAACTTTGGTAAAACAAGCTTGACCAAGTTTTACCAAAGTTTAATAGACTAGTATAAAGGTCTCAAACCTGATTCGAATGGAAATCTACCCTTTTTTGAACAAATAGAAGGTTTATAAAGGTCTAAATATAGTTTTTAACCTATTAGGAGAAAGATAATCGCATGTTTAGACGAATGGAAACTTTGGTCAAACAAGCTTGACCAAGTTTTACCAAAGTTTAATAGACTAGTATAAAGGTCTAAAACCCGATTCGAATGGAAATCTACCCTTTTTAGAACAAATAGAAGGTTTACAAAGGTCTAAATACATTTATTAACCTATTAGGAGAAAGATAATCGCATCTTTAGACCAATGGAAACTTTGGTCAAACAAGCTTGACCGAGTTTGACCAAAGTTTAATAGACTAGTATAAAGGTCTAAGACCCGATTCGAATGGAAATCTACCCTTTTTTGTACAAATAGAAGGTTTATAAAGGTATAAATATTGTTTTTAACCTATTACGTGAAAGATAATCTCATCTTTAAACCAATGGAAACTTTGGTCAAAAAAGTTTGACCAAGTTTGACCAAAGTTTAATAGACTAGTATAAAGGTCTAAAACCCGATTCAAATGGAAATCTACCCTTTTTTGAACAAAGAGAAGGTTTATAAAGGTCTAAATATAATTTTTAACCTATTAGGTGAAAGATAATTGTATCTTTAGACCAATGGAAACTTTGGTCAAACAAGCTTGACCAAGTTTTACCAAAGTTTAATAGACTAGTATAAAGGTCTAAAACCCGATTCGAATGGAAATCTACCATTTTTTGAACCAATAGAAGGTTTATAAAGGTCTAAATATAGTTTTTAACCTATTAGGTGAAAGATAATCGCATCTTTAAACCGATGGAAACATTGGTCAAACAAGCTTGGCCAAGTTTGACCAAAGTTTAATAGACTAGTATAAAGGTCTCAAACCTGATTCGAATGGAAATCTACCCTTTTTTGAACAATAGAAGGTTTATAAAGGTCTAAATATAGTTTTTAACCTATTAGGAGAAAGATAATCGCATCTTTAAACCAATGGAAACTTTGGTCAAACAAGCTTGACCAAGTTTGACCAAAGTTTAATAGACTAGTATAAAGGTCTACAAACCGATTCGAATGGAAATATACCCTTTTTTGAACTAATAGAAGGTTTATAAAGGTCTAAATATAGTTTTTAACCTTTTAGGTGAAAGATAATCGCATCTTTAAACCAATGGAAACTTTGGTCAAACAAGCTTGACCAAGTTTGACCAAAGTTTAATAGACTAGCATAAAGGTCTCAAACCTGATTCGAATGGAAATCTACCCTTTTTTAAACAAATAGAAGGTTTATAAAGGTCTAAATATAGTTTTTAATCTATTAGGAGAAAGATAATCGCATCTTTAAACCAATGGAAACTTTGGTCTAAAAAGCTTGACCAAGTTTTACCAAAGTTTAATAGACTAGTATAAAGGTCTAAAACCTGATTCGAATGGAAATCTTCCCTTTTTTGAACCAATAGAAGGCTTATAAAGGTCTAAATATTGTTTTTAAACTATTAGGAGAAATATAATCGCATCTTTAAACCAATGGAAACTTTGGTAAAACAAGCTTAACCAAGTTTGACCAAAGTTTAATTGACTAGTATAAAGGTCTCAAATCCGATTCGAATGGAAATCTACCCTTTTTTGAACAAATAGAAGGTTTATAAAGGTCTAAATATAGTTTTTAACCTATTAGGAGAAAGATAATCGCATGTTTAGACGAATGGAAACTTTGGTAAAACAAGCTTGACCAAGTTTTACTAAAGTTTAATAGACTAGTATAAAGGTCTCAAACCTGATTCGAATGGAAATCTACCCTTTTTTGAAAAAATAGAAGGTTTATAAAGGTCTAAATATAGTTTTTAACCTATTAGGAGAAAGTTAATCGCATCTTTAAACCAATGGAAACTTTGGTCAAACAAGCTTGACCAAGGTTGACCAAAGTTTAATAGACTAGTATAAAGGTCTCAAATCCGATTCGAATGGAAATCTACCCTTTTTTGAACAAATAGAAGGTTTATAAAGGTCTAAATATAGTTTTTAACCTATTAGGAGAAAGATAATCGCATGTTTAGACGAATGGAAACTTTGGTCAAACAAGCTTGACCAAGTTTTACCAAAGTTTAATAGAATAGTATAAAGGTCTAAAACCCGATTCGAATGGAAATCTACCCTTTTTAGAACAAATAGAAGGTTTACAAAGGTATAAATACATTTATTAACCTATTAGGAGAAAGATAATCGCATCTTTAGACCAATGGAAACTTTGGTCAAACAAGCTTGACCGAGTTTGACCAAAGTTTAATAGACTAGTATAAAGGTCTAAGACCCGATTCGAATGGAAATCTACCCTTTTTTGAACAAATAGAAGGTTTATAAAGGTATAAATATTGTGTTTAACCTATTAGGTGAAAGATAATCTCATCTTTAAACCAATGGAAACTTTGGTCAAATAAGCTTGACCAAGTTTGACCAAAGTTTAATAGACTAGTATAAAGGTCTAAAAACCGATTCGAATGGAAATCTACCCTTTTTTGAACTAATAGAAGGTTTATAAAGGTCTAAATATAGTTTTTAACCTTTTAGGTGAAAGATAATCGCATCTTTAAACCAATGGAAACTTTGGTCAAACAAGCTTGACCAAGTTTGACCAAAGTTTAATAGACTAGCATAAAGGTCTCAAACCTGATTCGAATGGAAATCTACCCTTTTTTAAACAAATAGAAGGTTTGTAAAGATCTAAATATAGTTTTTAAACTATTAGGAGAAATATAATTGCATCTTTAAACCAATGGAAACTTTGGTAAAATAAGCTTGACCAAGTTTGACCAAAGTTTAATTGACTAGTATAAAGGTCTAAAACCCGATTCGAATGGAAATCTACCCTTTTTTGAACCAATAGAAAGTTTATAAAGGTCTAAATATAGTTTTTAACCTAATAGGTGAAAGATAATCGCATCTTTAAACCGATGGAAACTTTGGTCAAACAAGCTTGACCAAGTTTGACCAAAGTTTAATAGACTAGCATAAAGGTCTCAAACCTGATTCGAATGTAAATCTACCCTTTTTTAAACAAATAGAAGGTTTATAAAGGTCTAAATATAGTTTTCAACCTATTAGGAGAAAGATAATCGCATCTTTAAACCAATGGAAACTTTGGTTAAAGAAGCTTGACCAAGGTTGACCAAAGTTTAATAGACTACTATAAAGGTCTCAAATCCGATTCGAATGGAAATCTACCATTTTTTGAACAAATAGAAGGTTTATCAAGGTCTAAATATAGTTTTTAATCTATTAGGAGAAAGATAATCGCATCTTTAAACCAATGGAAACTTTGGTCTAACAAGCTTGACCAAGTTTTACCAAAGTTTAATAGACTAGTATAAAGGACTAAAACCTTATTCGAATGGAAATCTTCCCTTTTTTGAACCAATAGAAGGCTTATAAAGGTCTAAATATAGTTTTTAAACTATTAGGAGAAATATAATCGCATCTTTAAACCAATGGAGACTTTGGTAAAACAAGCTTGACCAAGTTTGACCAAAGTTTAATTGACTAGTATAAAGGTCTCAAATCCGATTCGAATGGAAATCTACCATTTTTTGAACAAATAGAAGGTTTATAAAGGTCTAAATATAGTTTTTAACCTATTAGGAGAAAGATAATCGCATGTTTAGACGAATGGAAACTTTGGTAAAACAAGCTTGACCAAGTTTTACCAAAGTTTAATAGACTAGTATAAAGGTCTCAAACCTGATTCGAATGGAAATCTACCCTTTTTTGAACAAATAGAAGGTTTATAAAGGTCTAAATATAGTTTTTAACCTATTAGGAGAAAGATAATCGCATGTTTAGACGAATGGAAACTTTGGTCAAACAAGCTTGACCAAGTTTTACCAAAGTTTAATAGACTAGTATAAAGGTCTAAAACCCGATTCGAATGGAAATCTACCCTTTTTAGAACAAATAGAAGGTTTACAAAGGTCTAAATACATTTATTAACCTATTAGGAGAAAGATAATCGCATCTTTAGACCAATGGAAACTTTGGTCAAACAAGCTTGACCGAGTTTGACCAAAGTTTAATAGACTAGTATAAAGGTCTAAGACCCGATTCGAATGGAAATCTACCCTTTTTTGTACAAATAGAAGGTTTATAAAGGTATAAATATTGTTTTTAACCTATTACGTGAAAGATAATCTCATCTTTAAACCAATGGAAACTTTGGTCAAAAAAGTTTGACCAAGTTTGACCAAAGTTTAATAGACTAGTATAAAGGTCTAAAACCCGATTCAAATGGAAATCTACCCTTTTTTGAACAAAGAGAAGGTTTATAAAGGTCTAAATATAATTTTTAACCTATTAGGTGAAAGATAATTGTATCTTTAGACCAATGGAAACTTTGGTCAAACAAGCTTGACCAAGTTTTACCAAAGTTTAATAGACTAGTATAAAGGTCTAAAACCCGATTCGAATGGAAATCTACCATTTTTTGAACCAATAGAAGGTTTATAAAGGTCTAAATATAGTTTTTAACCTATTAGGTGAAAGATAATCGCATCTTTAAACCGATGGAAACATTGGTCAAACAAGCTTGGCCAAGTTTGACCAAAGTTTAATAGACTAGTATAAAGGTCTCAAACCTGATTCGAATGGAAATCTACCCTTTTTTGAACAATAGAAGGTTTATAAAGGTCTAAATATAGTTTTTAACCTATTAGGAGAAAGATAATCGCATCTTTAAACCAATGGAAACTTTGGTCAAACAAGCTTGACCAAGTTTGACCAAAGTTTAATAGACTAGTATAAAGGTCTACAAACCGATTCGAATGGAAATATACCCTTTTTTGAACTAATAGAAGGTTTATAAAGGTCTAAATATAGTTTTTAACCTTTTAGGTGAAAGATAATCGCATCTTTAAACCAATGGAAACTTTGGTCAAACAAGCTTGACCAAGTTTGACCAAAGTTTAATAGACTAGCATAAAGGTCTCAAACCTGATTCGAATGGAAATCTACCCTTTTTTAAACAAATAGAAGGTTTATAAAGGTCTAAATATAGTTTTTAATCTATTAGGAGAAAGATAATCGCATCTTTAAACCAATGGAAACTTTGGTCTAAAAAGCTTGACCAAGTTTTACCAAAGTTTAATAGACTAGTATAAAGGTCTAAAACCTGATTCGAATGGAAATCTTCCCTTTTTTGAACCAATAGAAGGCTTATAAAGGTCTAAATATTGTTTTTAAACTATTAGGAGAAATATAATCGCATCTTTAAACCAATGGAAACTTTGGTAAAACAAGCTTAACCAAGTTTGACCAAAGTTTAATTGACTAGTATAAAGGTCTCAAATCCGATTCGAATGGAAATCTACCCTTTTTTGAACAAATAGAAGGTTTATAAAGGTCTAAATATAGTTTTTAACCTATTAGGAGAAAGATAATCGCATGTTTAGACGAATGGAAACTTTGGTAAAACAAGCTTGACCAAGTTTTACTAAAGTTTAATAGACTAGTATAAAGGTCTCAAACCTGATTCGAATGGAAATCTACCCTTTTTTGAAAAAATAGAAGGTTTATAAAGGTCTAAATATAGTTTTTAACCTATTAGGAGAAAGTTAATCGCATCTTTAAACCAATGGAAACTTTGGTCAAACAAGCTTGACCAAGGTTGACCAAAGTTTAATAGACTAGTATAAAGGTCTCAAATCCGATTCGAATGGAAATCTACCCTTTTTTGAACAAATAGAAGGTTTATAAAGGTCTAAATATAGTTTTTAACCTATTAGGAGAAAGATAATCGCATGTTTAGACGAATGGAAACTTTGGTCAAACAAGCTTGACCAAGTTTTACCAAAGTTTAATAGAATAGTATAAAGGTCTAAAACCCGATTCGAATGGAAATCTACCCTTTTTAGAACAAATAGAAGGTTTACAAAGGTATAAATACATTTATTAACCTATTAGGAGAAAGATAATCGCATCTTTAGACCAATGGAAACTTTGGTCAAACAAGCTTGACCGAGTTTGACCAAAGTTTAATAGACTAGTATAAAGGTCTAAGACCCGATTCGAATGGAAATCTACCCTTTTTTGAACAAATAGAAGGTTTATAAAGGTATAAATATTGTGTTTAACCTATTAGGTGAAAGATAATCTCATCTTTAAACCAATGGAAACTTTGGTCAAATAAGCTTGACCAAGTTTGACCAAAGTTTAATAGACTAGTATAAAGGTCTAAAAACCGATTCGAATGGAAATCTACCCTTTTTTGAACTAATAGAAGGTTTATAAAGGTCTAAATATAGTTTTTAACCTTTTAGGTGAAAGATAATCGCATCTTTAAACCAATGGAAACTTTGGTCAAACAAGCTTGACCAAGTTTGACCAAAGTTTAATAGACTAGCATAAAGGTCTCAAACCTGATTCGAATGGAAATCTACCCTTTTTTAAACAAATAGAAGGTTTGTAAAGATCTAAATATAGTTTTTAAACTATTAGGAGAAATATAATTGCATCTTTAAACCAATGGAAACTTTGGTAAAATAAGCTTGACCAAGTTTGACCAAAGTTTAATTGACTAGTATAAAGGTCTAAAACCCGATTCGAATGGAAATCTACCCTTTTTTGAACCAATAGAAAGTTTATAAAGGTCTAAATATAGTTTTTAACCTAATAGGTGAAAGATAATCGCATCTTTAAACCGATGGAAACTTTGGTCAAACAAGCTTGACCAAGTTTGACCAAAGTTTAATAGACTAGCATAAAGGTCTCAAACCTGATTCGAATGTAAATCTACCCTTTTTTAAACAAATAGAAGGTTTATAAAGGTCTAAATATAGTTTTCAACCTATTAGGAGAAAGATAATCGCATCTTTAAACCAATGGAAACTTTGGTTAAAGAAGCTTGACCAAGGTTGACCAAAGTTTAATAGACTACTATAAAGGTCTCAAATCCGATTCGAATGGAAATCTACCATTTTTTGAACAAATAGAAGGTTTATCAAGGTCTAAATATAGTTTTTAATCTATTAGGAGAAAGATAATCGCATCTTTAAACCAATGGAAACTTTGGTCTAACAAGCTTGACCAAGTTTTACCAAAGTTTAATAGACTAGTATAAAGGACTAAAACCTTATTCGAATGGAAATCTTCCCTTTTTTGAACCAATAGAAGGCTTATAAAGGTCTAAATATAGTTTTTAAACTATTAGGAGAAATATAATCGCATCTTTAAACCAATGGAGACTTTGGTAAAACAAGCTTGACCAAGTTTGACCAAAGTTTAATTGACTAGTATAAAGGTCTCAAATCCGATTCGAATGGAAATCTACCATTTTTTGAACAAATAGAAGGTTTATAAAGGTCTAAATATAGTTTTTAACCTATTAGGAGAAAGATAATCGCATGTTTAGACGAATGGAAACTTTGGTAAAACAAGCTTGACCAAGTTTTACCAAAGTTTAATAGACTAGTATAAAGGTCTCAAACCTGATTCGAATGGAAATCTACCCTTTTTTGAACAAATAGAAGGTTTATAAAGGTCTAAATATAGTTTTTAACCTATTAGGAGAAAGATAATCGCATGTTTAGACGAATGGAAACTTTGGTCAAACAAGCTTGACCAAGTTTTACCAAAGTTTAATAGACTAGTATAAAGGTCTAAAACCCGATTCGAATGGAAATCTACCCTTTTTAGAACAAATAGAAGGTTTACAAAGGTCTAAATACATTTATTAACCTATTAGGAGAAAGATAATCGCATCTTTAGACCAATGGAAACTTTGGTCAAACAAGCTTGACCGAGTTTGACCAAAGTTTAATAGACTAGTATAAAGGTCTAAGACCCGATTCGAATGGAAATCTACCCTTTTTTGAACAAATAGAAGGTTTATAAAGGTATAAATATTGTTTTTAACCTATTAGGTGAAAGATAATCTCATCTTTAAACCAATGGAAACTTTGGTCAAAAAAGTTTGACCAAGTTTGACCAAAGTTTAATAGACTAGTATAAAGGTCTAAGACCCGATTCGAATGGAAATCTACCCTTTTTTGAACAAATAGAAGGTTTATAAAGGTATAAATATTGTGTTTAACCTATTAGGTGAAAGATAATCTCATCTTTAAACCAATGGAAACTTTGGTCAAATAAGCTTGACCAAGTTTGACCAAAGTTTAATAGACTAGTATAAAGGTCTAAAAACCGATTCGAATGGAAATCTACCCTTTTTTGAACTAATAGAAGGTTTATAAAGGTCTAAATATAGTTTTTAACCTTTTAGGTGAAAGATAATCGCATCTTTAAACCAATGGAAACTTTGGTCAAACAAGCTTGACCAAGTTTGACCAAAGTTTAATAGACTAGCATAAAGGTCTCAAACCTGATTCGAATGGAAATCTACCCTTTTTTAAACAAATAGAAGGTTTATAAAGGTCTAAATATAGTTTTTAAACTATTAGGAGAAATATAATCGCATCTTTAAACCAATGGAAACTTTGGTAAAATAAGCTTGACCAAGTTTGACCAAAGTTTAATAGACTAGTATAAAGGTCTAAAACCTGATTCGAATGGAAATCTTCCCTTTTTTGAACCAATAGAAGGCTTATAAAGGTCTAAATATAGTTTTTAAACTATTAGGAGAAATATAATCGCATCTTTAAACAAATGGAAACTTTGGTAAAACAAGCTTGACCAAGTTTGACCAAAGTTTAATTGACTAGTATAAAGGTCTCAAATCCGATTCGAATGGAAATCTACCCTTTTTTGAACAAATAGAAGGTTTATAAAGGTCTAAATATAGTTTTTAACCTATTAGGAGAAAGATAATCGCATGTTTAGACGAATGGAAACTTTGGTAAAACAAGCTTAACCAAGTTTTACCAAAGTTTAATAGACTAGTATAAAGGTCTCAAACCTGATTCGAATGGAAATCTACCCTTTTTTGAAAAAATAGAAGGTTTATAAAGGTCTAAATATAGTTTTTAACCTATTAGGAGAAAGTTAATCGCATCTTTAAACCAATGGAAACTTTGGTCAAACAAGCTTGACCAAGGTTGACCAAAGTTTAATAGACTAGTATAAAGGTCTCAAATCCGATTCGAATGGAAATCTACCCTTTTTTGAACAAATAGAAGGTTTATAAAGGTCTAAATATAGTTTTTAACCTATTAGGAGAAAGATAATCACATGTTTAGACGAATGGAAACTTTGGTCAAACAAGCTTGACCAAGTTTTACCAAAGTTTAATAGACTAGTATAAAGGTCTAAAACCCGATTCGAATGGAAATCTACCCTTTTTAGAACAAATAGAAGGTTTACAAAGGTCTAAATACATTTATTAACCTATTAGGAGAAAGATAATCGCATCTTTAGACCAATGGAAACTTTGGTCAAACAAGCTTGACCGAGTTTGACCAAAGTTTAATAGACTAGTATAAAGGTCTAAGACCCGATTCGAATGGAAATCTACCCTTTTTTGAACAAATAGAAGGTTTATAAAGGTATAAATATTGTGTTTAACCTATTAGGTGAAAGATAATCTCATCTTTAAACCAATGGAAACTTTGGTCAAATAAGCTTGACCAAGTTTGACCAAAGTTTAATAGACTAGTATAAAGGTCTAAAAACCGATTCGAATGGAAATCTACCCTTTTTTGAACTAATAGAAGGTTTATAAAGGTCTAAATATAGTTTTTAACCTTTTAGGTGAAAGATAATCGCATCTTTAAACCAATGGAAACTTTGGTCAAACAAGCTTGACTAAGTTTGACCAAAGTTTAATAGACTAGCATAAAGGTCTCAAACCTGATTCGAATGGAAATCTACCCTTTTTTAAACAAATAGAAGGTTTATAAAGGTCTAAATATAGTTTTTAAACTATTAGGAGAAATATAATCGCATCTTTAAACCAATGGAAACTTTGGTCAAATAAGCTTGACCAAGTTTGACCAAAGTTTAATTGACAAGTATAAAGGTCTAAAACCCGATTCGAATGGAAATCTACCCTTTTTTGAACCAATAGAAGGTTTATAAAGGTCTAAATATAGTTTTTAACCTAATAGGTGAAAGATAATCGCATCTTTAAACCGATCGAAACTTTGGTCAAACAAGCTTGACCAAGTTTGACCAAAGTTTAATAGACTAGCATAAAGGTCTCAAACCTGATTCGAATGGAAATCTACCCTTTTTTAAACAAATAGAAGGTTTATAAAGGTCTAAATATAGTTTTCAACCTATTACGAGAAAGATAATCGCATCTTTAAACCAATGGAAACTTTGGTTAAAGAAGCTTGACCAAGGTTGACCAAAGTTTAATAGACTACTATAAAGGTCTCAAATCCGATTCGAATGGAAATCTACCATTTTTTGAACAAATAGAAGGGTTATCAAGGTCTAAATATAGTTTTTAATCTATTAGGAGAAAGATAATCGCATCTTTAAACCAATGGAAACTTTGGTCTAACAAGCTTGACCAAGTTTTACCAAAGTTTAATAGACTAGTATAAAGGACTAAAACCTGATTCGAATGGAAATCTTCCATTTTTTGAACCAATAGAAGGCTTATAAAGGTCTAAATATAGTTTTTAAACTATTAGGAGAAATATAATCGCATCTTTAAACCAATGGAAACTTTGGTAAAACAAGCTTGACCAAGTTTGACCAAAGTTTAATTGACTAGTATAAAGGTCTCAAATCCGATTCGAATGGAAATCTACCATTTTTTGAACAAATAGAAGGTTTATAAAGGTCTAAATATAGTTTTTAACCTATTAGGAGAAACATAATCGCATGTTTAGACGAATGGAAACTTTGGTAAAACAAGCTTGACCAAGTTTTACCAAAGTTTAATAGACTAGTATAAAGGTCTCAAACCTGATTCGAATGGAAATCTACCCTTTTTTGAACAAATAGAAGGTTTATAAAGGTCTAAATATAGTTTTTAACCTATTAGGAGAAAGATAATCGCATGTTTAGACGAATGGAAACTTTGGTCAAACAAGCTTGACCAAGTTTTACCAAAGTTTAATAGACTAGTATAAAGGTCTAAAACCCGATTCGAATGGAAATCTACCCTTTTTAGAACAAATAGAAGGTTTACAAAGGTCTAAATACATTTATTAACCTATTAGGAGAAAGATAATCGCATCTTTAGACCAATGGAAACTTTGGTCAAACAAGCTTGACCGAGTTTGACCAAAGTTTAATAGACTAGTATAAAGGTCTAAGACCCGATTCGAATGGAAATCTACCCTTTTTTGAACAAATAGAAGGTTTATAAAGGTATAAATATTGTTTTTAACCTATTAGGTGAAAGATAATCTCATCTTTAAACCAATGGAAACTTTGGTCAAAAAAGTTTGACCAAGTTTGACCAAAGTTTAATAGACTAGTATAAAGGTCTAAGACCCGATTCGAATGGAAATCTACCCTTTTTTGAACAAATAGAAGGTTTATAAAGGTATAAATATTGTGTTTAACCTATTAGGTGAAAGATAATCTCATCTTTAAACCAATGGAAACTTTGGTCAAATAAGCTCGACCAAGTTTGACCAAAGTTTAATAGACTAGTATAAAGGTCTAAAAACCGATTCGAATGGAAATCTACCCTTTTTTGAACTAATAGAAGGTTTATAAAGGTCTAAATATAGTTTTTAACCTTTTAGGTGAAAAATAATCGCATCTTTAAACCAATGGAAACTTTGGTCAAACAAGCTTGACCAAGTTTGACCAAAGTTTAATAGACTAGCATAAAGGTCTCAAACCTGATTCGAATGGAAATCTACCCTTTTTTAAACAAATAGAAGGTTTATAAAGGTCTAAATATAGTTTTTAAACTATTAGGAGAAATATAATCGCATCTTTAAACCAATGGAAACTTTGGTAAAATAAGCTTGACCAAGTTTGACCAAAGTTTAATAGACTAGTATAAAGGTCTAAAACCTGATTCGAATGGAAATCTTCCCTTTTTTGAACCAATAGAAGGCTTATAAAGGTCTAAATATAGTTTTTAAACTATTAGGAGAAATATAATCGCATCTTTAAACAAATGGAAACTTTGGTAAAACAAGCTTGACCAAGTTTGACCAAAGTTTAATTGACTAGTATAAAGGTCTCAAATCCGATTCGAATGGAAATCTACCATTTTTTGAACAAATAGAAGGTTTATAAAGGTCTAAATATAGTTTTTAACCTATTAGGAGAAAGATAATCGCATGTTTAGACGAATGGAAACTTTGGTAAAACAAGCTTGACCAAGTTTTACCAAAGTTTAATAGACTAGTATAAAGGTCTCAAACCTGATTCGAATGGAAATCTACCCTTTTTTGAAAAAATAGAAGGTTTATAAAGGTCTAAATATAGTTTTTAACCTATTAGGAGAAAGTTAATCGCATCTTTAAACCAATGGAAACTTTGGTCAAACAAGCTTGACCAAGGTTGACCAAAGTTTAATAGACTAGTATAAAGGTCTCAAATCCGATTCGAATGGAAATCTACCCTTTTTTGAACAAATAGAAGGTTTATAAAGGTCTAAATATAGTTTTTAACCTATTAGGAGAAAGATAATCGCATGTTTAGACGAATGGAAACTTTGGTCAAACAAGCTTGACCAAGTTTTACCAAAGTTTAATAGACTAGTATAAAGGTCTAAAACCCGATTCGAATGGAAATCTACCCTTTTTAGAACAAATAGAAGGTTTACAAAGGTCTAAATACATTTATTAACCTATTAGGAGAAAGATAATCGCATCTTTAGACCAATGGAAACTTTGGTCAAACAAGCTTGACCGAGTTTGACCAAAGTTTAATAGACTAGTATAAAGGTCTAAGACCCGATTCGAATGGAAATCTACCCTTTTTTGAACAAATAGAAGGTTTATAAAGGTATAAATATTGTGTTTAACCTATTAGGTGAAAGATAATCTCATCTTTAAACCAATGGAAACTTTGGTCAAATAAGCTTGACCAAGTTTGACCAAAGTTTAATAGACTAGTATAAAGGTCTAAAATCCGATTCGAATGGAAATCTACCCTTTTTTGAACTAATAGAAGGTTTATAAAGGTCTAAATATAGTTTTTAACCTTTTAGGTGAAAGATAATCGCATCTTTAAACCAATGGAAACTTTGGTCAAACAAGCTTGACTAAGTTTGACCAAAGTTTAATAGACTAGTATAAAGGTCTCAAACCTGATTCGAATGGAAATCTACCCTTTTTTAAACAAATAGAAGGTTTATAAAGGTCTAAATATAGTTTTTAAACTATTAGGAGAAATATAATCGCATCTTTAAACCAATGGAAACTTTGGTAAAATAAGCTTGACCAAGTTTGACCAAAGTTTAATTGACAAGTATAAAGGTCTAAAACCCGATTCGAATGGAAATCTACCCTTTTTTGAACCAATAGAAGGTTTATAAAGGTCTAAATATAGTTTTTAACCTAATAGGTGAAAGATAATCGCATCTTTAAACCGATGGAAACTTTGGTCAAACAAGCTTGACCAAGTTTGACCAAAGTTTAATAGACTAGCATAAAGGTCTCAAACCTGATTCGAATGGAAATCTACCCTTTTTTAAACAAATAGAAGGTTTATAAAGGTCTAAATATAGTTTTCAACCTATTACGAGAAAGATAATCGCATCTTTAAACCAATGGAAACTTTGGTTAAAGAAGCTTGACCAAGGTTGACCAAAGTTTAATAGACTACTATAAAGGTCTCAAATCCGATTCGAATGGAAATCTACCATTTTTTGAACAAATAGAAGGGTTATCAAGGTCTAAATATAGTTTTTAATCTATTAGGAGAAAGATAATCGCATCTTTAAACCAATGGAAACTTTGGTCTAACAAGCTTGACCAAGTTTTACCAAAGTTTAATAGACTAGTATAAAGGACTAAAACCTGATTCGAATGGAAATCTTCCATTTTTTGAACCAATAGAAGGCTTATAAAGGTCTAAATATAGTTTTTAAACTATTAGGAGAAATATAATCGCATCTTTAAACCAATGGAAACTTTGGTAAAACAAGCTTGACCAAGTTTGACCAAAGTTTAATTGACTTGTATAAAGGTCTCAAATCCGATTCGAATGGAAATCTACCATTTTTTGAACAAATAGAAGGTTTATAAAGGTCTAAATATAGTTTTTAACCTATTAGGAGAAACATAATCGCATGTTTAGACGAATGGAAACATTGGTAAAACAAGCTTGACCAAGTTTTACCAAAGTTTAATAGACTAGTATAAAGGTCTCAAACCTGATTCGAATGGAAATCTACCCTTTTTTGAACAAATAGAAGGTTTATAAAGGTCTAAATATAGTTTTTAACCTATTAGGAGAAAGATAATCGCATGTTTAGACGAATGGAAACTTTGGTCAAACAAGCTTGACCAAGTTTTACCAAAGTTTAATAGACTAGTATAAAGGTCTAAAACCCGATTCGAATGGAAATCTACCCTTTTTAGAACAAATAGAAGGTTTACAAAGGTCTAAATACATTTATTAACCTATTAGGAGAAAGATAATCGCATCTTTAGACCAATGGAAACTTTGGTCAAACAAGCTTGACCGAGTTTGACCAAAGTTTAATAGACTAGTATAAAGGTCTAAGACCCGATTCGAATGGAAATCTACCCTTTTTTGAACAAATAGAAGGTTTATAAAGGTATAAATATTGTTTTTAACCTATTAGGTGAAAGATAATCTTATCTTTAAACCAATGGAAACTTTGGTCAAAAAAGTTTGACCAAGTTTGACCAAAGTTTAATAGACTAGTATAAAGGTCTAAGACCCGATTCGAATGGAAATCTACCCTTTTTTGAACAAATAGAAGGTTTATAAAGGTATAAATATTGTGTTTAACCTATTAGGTGAAAGATAATCTCATCTTTAAACCAATGGAAACTTTGGTCAAATAAGCTTGACCAAGTTTGACCAAAGTTTAATAGACTAGTATAAAGGTCTAAAAACCGATTCGAATGGAAATCTACCCTTTTTTGAACTAATAGAAGGTTTATAAAGGTCTAAATATAGTTTTTAACCTTTTAGGTGAAAGATAATCGCATCTTTAAACCAATGGAAACTTTGGTCAAACAAGCTTGACCAAGTTTGACCAAAGTTTAATAGACTAGCATAAAGGTCTCAAACCTGATTCGAATGGAAATCTACCCTTTTTTAAACAAATAGAAGGTTTATAAAGGTCTAAATATAGTTTTTAAACTATTAGGAGAAATATAATCGCATCTTTAAACCAATGGAAACTTTGGTAAAATAAGCTTGACCAAGTTTGACCAAAGTTTAATTGACTAGTATAAAGGTCTAAAACCCGATTCGAATGGAAATCTACCCTTTTTTTAACCAATAGAAGGTTTATAAAGGTCTAAATATAGTTTTTAACCTAATAGGTGAAAGATAATCGCATCTTTAAACCGATGGAAACTTTGGTCAAACAAGCTTGACCATGTTTGACCAAAGTTTAATAGACTAGCATAAAGGTCTCAAACCTGATTCGAATGGAAATCTACCCTTTTTTAAACAAATAGAAGGTTTATAAAGGTCTAAATATAGTTTTCAACCTATTAGGAGAAAGATAATCGCATCTTTAAACCAATGGAAACTTTGGTTAAAGAAGCTTGACCAAGGTTGACCAAAGTTTAATAGACTACTATAAAGGTCTCAAATCCGATTCGAATGGAAATCTACCATTTTTTGAACAAATAGAAGGTTTATCAAGGTCTAAATATAGTTTTTAATCTATTAGGAGAAAGATAATCGCATCTTTAAACCAATGGAAACTTTGGTCTAACAAGCTTGACCAAGTTTTACCAAAGTTTAATAGACTAGTATAAAGGACTAAAACCTGATTCGAATGGAAATCTTCCCTTTTTTGAACCAATAGAAGGCTTACAAAGGTCTAAATACATTTATTAACCTATTAGGAGAAAGATAATCGCATGTTTAGACGAATGGAAACTTTGGTCAAACCAGCTTGACCAAGTTTTACCAAAGTTTAATAGACTAGTATAAAGGTCTAAAACCCGATTCGAATGGAAATCTACCCTTTTTAGAACAAATAGAAGGTTTACAAAGGTCTAAATACATTTATTAACCTATTAGGAGAAAGATAATCGCATCTTTAGACCAATGGAAACTTTGGTCAAACAAGCTTGACCGAGTTTGACCAAAGTTTAATAGACTAGTATAAAGGTCTAAGACCCGATTCGAATGGAAATCTACCCTTTTTTGAACAAATAGAAGGTTTATAAAGGTATAAATATTGTTTTTAACCTATTAGGTGAAAGATAATCTCATCTTTAAACCAATGGAAACTTTGGTCAAAAAAGTTTGACCAAGTTTGACCAAAGTTTAATAGACTAGTATAAAGGTCTAAAACCTGATTCGAATGGAAATCTTCCCTTTTTTGAACCAATAGAAGGCTTATAAAGGTCTAAATATAGTTTTTAAACTATTAGGAGAAATATAATCGCATCTTTAAACCAATGGAAACTTTGGTAAAACAAGCTTGACCAAGTTTGACCAAAGTTTAATAGACTAGTATAAAGGTCTAAAAATCGATTCGAATGGAAATCTACCCTTTTTTTTAACAAATAGAAGGTTTATAAAGGTTTAAATATAGTTTTTAACCTATTAAGTGAAAGATAATCGCATCTTTAAACCAATGGAAACTTTGGTCAAACAAGCTTGACCAAGTTTGACCAAAGTTTAATAGACTAGTATAAAGGTCTTAAATCCGATTCGAATGGAAATCTACCCTTTTTTGAACAAATAGAAGGTTTATAAAGGTCTAAATATAGTTTTTAACCTATTAGGAGAAAGATAATCGCATGTTTAGACGAATGGAAACTTTGGTCAAACAAGCTTGACCAAGTTTTACCAAAGTTTAATAGACTAGTGTAAAGGTGTAAAACCTGATTCGAATGGAAATCTACCCTTTTTTGAACAAATAGAAGGTTTATAAAGGTCTAAATATAGTTTTTAACCTATTAGGAGAAAGATAATCGCATGTTTAGACGAATGGAAACTTTGGTCAAACAAGCTTGTCCAAGTTTTACCAAAGTTTAATAGACTAGTATAAACGTCTAAAACCCGATTCGAATGGAAATCTACCCTTTTTAGAACAAATAGAAGGTTTACAAAGGTCTAAATACATTTATTAACCTATTAGGAGAAAGATAATCGCATCTTTAGACCAATGGAAACTTTGGTCAAACAAGCTTGACCGAGTTTGACCAAAGTTTAATAGACTAGTATAAAGGTCTAAGACCCGATTCGAATGGAAATCTACCCTTTTTTGAACAAATAGAAGGTTTATAAAGGTATAAATATTGTTTTTAACCTATTAGGTGAAAGATAATCTCATCTTTAAACCAATGGAAACTTTGGTCAAAAAAGTTTGGCCAAGTTTGACCAAAGTTTAATAGACTAGTATAAAGGTCTAAAACCTGATTCGAATGGAAATCTTCCCTTTTTTGAACCAATAGAAGGCTTATAAAGGTCTAAATATAGTTTTTAAACTATTAGGAGAAATATAATCGCATCTTTAAACCAATGGAAACTTTGGTAAAACAAGCTTGACCAAGTTTGACCAAAGTTTAATAGACTAGTATAAAGGTCTAAAAACCGATTCGAATGGAAATCTACCCTTTTTTTTAACAAATAGAAGGTTTATAAAGGTTTAAATATAGTTTTTAACCTATTAGGTGAAAGATAATCGCATCTTTAAACCAATGGAAACTTTGGTCAAACAAGCTTGACCAAGTTTGACCAAAGTTTAATAGACTAGTATAAAGGTCTTAAATCCGATTCGAATGGAAATCTACCATTTTTTGAACAAATAGAAGGTTTATAAAGGTCTAAATATAGTTTTTAACCTATTAGGAGAAAGATAATCGCATGTTTAGACGAATGGAAACTTTGGTCAAACAAGTTTGACCAAGTTTTACCAAAGTTTAATAGACTAGTGTAAAGGTGTAAAACCTGATTCGAATGGAAATCTACCCTTTTTTGAACAAATAGAAGGTTTATAAAGTTCTAAATATAGTTTTTAACCTATTAGGAGAAAGATAATCGCATGTTTAGACGAATGGAAACTTTGGTCAAACAAGCTTGTCCAAGTTTTACCAAAGTTTAATAGACTAGTATAAAGGTCTAAAACCCGATTCGAATGGAAATCTACCCTTTTTAGAACAAATAGAAGGTTTACAAAGGTCTAAATACATTTATTAACCTATTAGAAGAAAGATAATCGCATCTTTAGACCAATGGAAACTTTGGTCAAACAAGCTTGACCGAGTTTGACCAAAGTTTAATAGACTAGTATAAAGGTCTAAGACCCGATTCGAATGGAAATCTACCCTTTTTTGAACAAATAGAAGGTTTATAAAGGTATAAATATTGTTTTTAACCTATTAGGTGAAAGATAATCTCATCTTTAAACCAATGGAAACTTTGGTCAAAAAAGTTTGACCAAGTTTGACCAAAGTTTAATAGACTAGTATAAAGGTCTAAAACCTGATTCGAATGGAAATCTTCCCTTTTTTGAACCAATAGAAGGCTTATAAAGGTCTAAATATAGTTTTTAAACTATTAGGAGAAATATAATCGCATCTTTAAACCAATGGAAACTTTGGTAAAACAAGCTTGACCAAGTTTGACCAAAGTTTAATAGACTAGTATAAAGGTCTAAAAACCGATTCGAATGGAAATCTACCCTTTTTTTTAACAAATAGAAGGTTTATAAAGGTTTAAATATAGTTTTTAACCTATTAGGTGAAAGATAATCGCATCTTTAAACCAATGGAAACTTTGGTCAAACAAGCTTGACCAAGTTTGACCAAAGTTTAATAGACTAGTATAAAGGTCTTAAATCCGATTCGAATGGAAATCTACCCTTTTTTGAACAAATAGAAGGTTTATAAAGGTCTAAATATAGTTTTTAACCTATTAGGAGAAAGATAATCGCATGTTTAGACGAATGGAAACTTTGGTCAAACAAGCTTGACCAAGTTTTACCAAAGTTTAATAGACTAGTGTAAAGGTGTAAAACCTGATTCGAATGGAAATCTACCCTTTTTTGAACAAATAGAAGGTTTATAAAGGTCTAAATATAGTTTTTAACCTATTAGGAGAAAGATAATCGCATGTTTAGACGAATGGAAACTTTGGTCAAACAAGCTTGTCCAAGTTTTACCAAAGTTTAATAGACTAGTATAAAGGTCTAAAACCCGATTCGAATGGAAATCTACCCTTTTTAGAACAAATAGAAGGTTTACAAAGGTCTAAATACATTTATTAACCTATTAGGAGAAAGATAATCGCATCTTTAGACCAATGGAATCTTTGGTCAAACAAGCTTGACCGAGTTTGACCAAAGTTTAATAGACTAGTATAAAGGTCTAAGACCCGATTCGAATGGAAATCTACCCTTTTTTGAACAAATAGAAGGTTTATAAAGGTATAAATATTGTTTTTAACCTATTAGGTGAAAGATAATCTCATCTTTAAACCAATGGAAACTTTGGTCAAAAAAGTTTGACCAAGTTTTACCAAAGTTTAATAGACTAGTATAAAGGTCTAAAACCTGATTCGAATGGAAATCTTCCCTTTTTTGAACCAATAGAAGGCTTATAAAGGTCTAAATATAGTTTTTAAACTATTAGGAGAAATATAATCGCATCTTTAAACCAATGGAAACTTTGGTAAAACAAGCTTGACCAAGTTTGACCAAAGTTTAATAGACTAGTATAAATATCTAAAAACCGATTCGAATGGAAATCTACCCTTTTTTTAACAAATAGAAGGTTTATAAAGGTTTAAATATAGTTTTTAACCTATTAGGTGAAAGATAATCGCATCTTTAAACCAATGGAAACTTTGTTAAAACAAGCTTGACCAAGTTTGACCAAAGTTTAATAGACTAGTATAAAGGTCTAAAACCCGATTCGAATGGAAATCTACCCTTTTTTGAAAAAATAGAAGGTTTATAAAGGTCTAAATATAGTTTTTAACCTATTAGGAGAAAGATAATCGCATCTTTAAACCAATGGAAACTTTGGTCAAACAAGCTTGACCAAGGTTGACCAAAGTTTAATAGACTAGTATAAAGGTCTTAAATCCGATTCGAATGGAAATCTACCCTTTTTTGAACAAATAGAAGGTTTATAAAGGTCTAAATATAGTTTTTAACCTATTAGGAGAAATATAATCGCATGTTTAGACGAATGGAAACTTTGGTCAAACAAGCTTGACCAAGTTTTACCAAAGTTTAATAGACTAGTGTAAAGGTGTAAATCCTGATTCGAATGGAAATCTTCCCTCTTTTGAACCAATAGAAGGCTTATAAAGGTCTAAATATAGTTTTTAAACTATTAGGAGAAATATAATCGCATCTTTAAACCAATGGAAACTTTGGTAAAACAAGCTTGACCAAGTTTGACCAAAGTTTAATAGACTAGTATAAAGGTCTAAAACCCGATTCGAATGGAAATCTACCCTTTTTTGAACCAATAGAAGGTTTATAAAGGTCTAAATATAGTTTTTAACCTATTAGGTGAAAGATAATCGCATCTTTAAACCGATGGAAACTTTGGTCAAACAAGCTTGACCAAGTTTGACCAAAGTTTAATAGACTAGTATAAAGGTCTCAAACCTGATTCGAATGGATATCTACCCTTTTTTGAAAAAATAGAAGGTTTATAAAGGTCTAAACATAGTTTATAACCTATTAGGAGAAGGATAATCGCATATTTAAACAAATGGAAACTTTGGTCAAACAAGCTTGACCAAAGTTGACCAAAGTTTAATAGACTAGTATAAAGGTCTCAAATCCGATTCGAATGGAAATCTACCCTTTTTTGAACAAATAGAAGGTTTATAAAGGTCTAAATATAGTTTTCAACCTATTACGAGAAAGATAATCGCATGTTTAAACGAATGGAAACTTTGGTCAAACATGCTTGACCAAGTTTTACCAAAGTTTAATAGACTAGTATAAAGGTCTAAAACCCGATTCGAATGGAAATCTACACTTTTTTGAACAAATAGAAGGTTTACAAAGGTCTAAATACATTTATTAACCTATTAGGAGAAAGATAATCGCATCTTTAGACCAATGGAAACTTTGGTCAAACAAGCTTGACCGAGTTTGACCAAAGTTTAATAGACTAGTATAAAGGTCTAAGACCCGATTCGAATGGAAATCTACCCTTTTTTGTACAAATAGAAGGTTTATAAAGGTATAAATATTGTTTTTAACCTATTAGGTGAAAGATAATCTCATCTTTAAACCAATGGAAACTTTGGTAAAACAAGCTTGACCAAGTTTGACCAAAGTTTAATAGACTAGTATAAAGGTCTAAAAACCGATTCGAATGGAAATCTACCCTTTTTTTTAACAAATAGAAGGTTTATAAAGGTTTAAATATAGTTTTTAACCTATTAGGTGAAAGATAATCGCATCTTTAAACCAATGGAAACTTTGGTCAAACAAGCTTGACCAAGTTTGACCAAAGTTTAATAGACTAGTATATAGGTCTTAAATCCGATTCGAATGGAAATCTACCCTTTTTTGAACAAATAGAAGGTTTATAAAGGTCTAAATATAGTTTTTAACCTATTAGGAGAAAGATAATCGCATGTTTAGACGAATGGAAACTTTGGTCAAACAAGCTTGACCAAGTTTTACCAAAGTTTAATAGACTAGTGTAAAGGTGTAAAACCTGATTCGAATGGAAATCTACCCTTTTTTGAACAAATAGAAGGTTTATAAAGGTCTAAATATAGTTTTTAACCTATTAGGAGAAAGATAATCGCATGTTTAGACGAATGGAAACTTTGGTCAAACAAGCTTGTCCAAGTTTTACCAAAGTTTAATAGACTAGTATAAAGGTCTAAAACCCGATTCGAATGGAAATCTACCCTTTTTAGAACAAATAGAAGGTTTACAAAGGTCTAAATACATTTATTAACCTATTAGGAGAAAGATAATCGCATCTTTAGACCAATGGAATCTTTGGTCAAACAAGCTTGACCGAGTTTGACCAAAGTTTAATAGACTAGTATAAAGGTCTAAGACCCGATTCGAATGGAAATCTACCCTTTTTTGAACAAATAGAAGGTTTATAAAGGTATAAATATTGTTTTTAACCTATTAGGTGAAAGATAATCTCATCTTTAAACCAATGGAAACTTTGGTCAAAAAAGTTTGACCAAGTTTTACCAAAGTTTAATAGACTAGTATAAAGGTCTAAAACCTGATTCGAATGGAAATCTTCCCTTTTTTGAACCAATAGAAGGCTTATAAAGGTCTAAATATAGTTTTTAAACTATTAGGAGAAATATAATCGCATCTTTAAACCAATGGATACTTTGGTAAAACAAGCTAGACCAAGTTTGACCAAAGTTTAATAGACTAGTATAAATGTCTAAAAACCGATTCGAATGGAAATCTACCCTTTTTTTAACAAATAGAAGGTTTATAAAGGTTTAAATATAGTTTTTAACCTATTAGGTGAAAGATAATCGCATCTTTAAACCAATGGAAACTTTGTTAAAACATGCTTGACCAAGTTTGACCAAAGTTTAATAGACTAATATAAAGGTCTAAAACCCGATTCGAATGGAAATCTACCCTTTTTTGAAAAAATAGAAGGTTTATAAAGGTCTAAATATAGTTTTTAACCTATTAGGAGAAAGATAATCGCATCTTTAAACCAATGGAAACTTTGGTCAAACAAGCTTGACCAAGGTTGACCAAAGTTTAATAGACTAGTATAAAGGTCTTAAATCCGATTCGAATGGAAATCTACCCTTTTTTGAACAAATAGAAGGTTTATAAAGGTCTAAATATAGTTTTTAACCTATTAGGAGAAATATAATCGCATGTTTAGACGAATGGAAACTTTGGTCAAACAAGCTTGACCAAGTTTTACCAAAGTTTAATAGACTAGTGTAAAGGTGTAAATCCTGATTCGAATGGAAATCTTCCCTCTTTTGAACCAATAGAAGGCTTATAAAGGTCTAAATATAGTTTTTAAACTATTAGGAGAAATATAATCGCATCTTTAAACCAATGGAAACTTTGGTAAAACAAGCTTGACCAAGTTTGACCAAAGTTTAATAGACTAGTATAAAGGTCTAAAACCCGATTCGAATGGAAATCTACCCTTTTTTGAACCAATAGAAGGTTTATAAAGGTCTAAATATAGTTTTTAACCTATTAGGTGAAAGATAATCGCATCTTTAAACCGATGGAAACTTTGGTCAAACAAGCTTGACCAAGTTTGACCAAAGTTTAATAGACTAGTATAAAGGTCTCAAACCTGATTCGAATGGATATCTACCCTTTTTTGAAAAAATAGAAGGTTTATAAAGGTCTAAACATAGTTTATAACCTATTAGGAGAAGGATAATCGCATATTTAAACAAATGGAAACTTTGGTCAAACAAGCTTGACCAAAGTTGACCAAAGTTTAATAGACTAGTATAAAGGTCTCAAATCCGATTCGAATGGAAATCTACCCTTTTTTGAACAAATAGAAGGTTTATAAAGGTCTAAATATAGTTTTTAACCTATTACGAGAAAGATAATCGCATGTTTAAACGAATGGAAACTTTGTTCAAACATGCTTGACCAAGTTTTACCAAAGTTTAATAGACTAGTATAAAGGTCTAAAACCCGATTCGAATGGAAATCTACACTTTTTTGAACAAATAGAAGGTTTACAAAGGTCTAAATACATTTATTAACCTATTAGGAGAAAGATAATCGCATCTTTAGACCAATGGAAACTTTGGTCAAACAAGCTTGACCGAGTTTGACCAAAGTTTAATAGACTAGTATAAAGGTCTAAGACCCGATTCGAATGGAAATCTACCCTTTTTTGTACAAATAGAAGGTTTATAAAGGTATAAATATTGTTTTTAACCTATTAGGTGAAAGATAATCTCATCTTTAAACCAATGGAAACTTTGGTCAAAAAAGTTTGACCAAGTTTGACCAAAGTTTAATAGACTAGTATAAAGGTCTAAAACCCGATTCGAATGGAAATATACCCTTTTTTGAACAAATAGAAGGTTTATAAAGGTCTAAATATAGTTTTTAACCTATTAGGAGAAAGATAATCGCATGTTTAGACGAATGGAAACTTTGGTCAAACAAGCTTGACCAAGTTTTACCAAAGTTTAATAGACTAGTGTAAAGGTGTAAAACCTGATTCGAATGGAAATCTACCCTTTTTTGAACAAATAGAAGGTTTATAAAGGTCTAAATATAGTTTTTAACCTATTAGGAGAAAGATAATCGCATGTTTAGACGAATGGAAACTTTGGTCAAATAAGCTTGTCCAAGTTTTACCAAAGTTTAATAGACTAGTATAAAGGTCTAAAACCCGATTCGAATGGAAATCTACCCTTTTTAGAACAAATAGAAGGTTTACAAAGGTCTAAATACATTTATTAACCTATTAGGAGAAAGATAATCGCATCTTTAGACCAATGGAATCTTTGGTCAAACAAGCTTGACCGAGTTTGACCAAAGTTTAATAGACTAGTATAAAGGTCTAAGACCCGATTCGAATGGAAATCTACCCTTTTTTGAACAAATAGAAGGTTTATAAAGGTATAAATATTGTTTTTAACCTATTAGGTGAAAGATAATCTCATCTTTAAACCAATGGAAACTTTGGTCAAAAAAGTTTGACCAAGTTTGACCAAAGTTTAATAGACTAGTATAAAGGTCTAAAACCCGATTCGAATGGTAATCTACCCTTTTTTGAACAAATAGAAGGTTTATAAAGGTCTAAATATAGTTTTTAACCTATTAGGAGAAAGATAATCGCATGTTTAGACGAATGGAAACTTTGGTCAAACAAGCTTGTCCAAGTTTTACCAAAGTTTAATAGACTAGTATAAAGGTCTAAAACCCGATTCGAATGGAAATCTACCCTTTTTAGAACAAATAGAAGGTTTACAAAGGTCTAAATACATTTATTAACCTATTAGGAGAAAGATAATCGCATCTTTAGACCAATGGAATCTTTGGTCAAACAAGCTTGACCGAGTTTGACCAAAGTTTAATAGACTAGTATAAAGGTCTAAGACCCGATTCGAATGGAAATCTACCCTTTTTTGAACAAATAGAAGGTTTATAAAGGTATAAATATTGTTTTTAACCTATTAGGTGAAAGATAATCTCATCTTTAAACCAATGGAAACTTTGGTCAAAAAAGTTTGACCAAGTTTTACCAAAGTTTAATAGACTAGTATAAAGGTCTAAAACCTGATTCGAATGGAAATCTTCCCTTTTTTGAACCAATAGAAGGCTTATAAAGGTCTAAATATAGTTTTTAAACTATTAGGAGAAATATAATCGCATCTTTAAACCAATGGAAACTTTGGTAAAACAAGCTTGACCAAGTTTGACCAAAGTTTAATAGACTAGTATAAATGTCTAAAAACCGATTCGAATGGAAATCTACCCTTTTTTTAACAAATAGAAGGTTTATAAAGGTTTAAATATAGTTTTTAACCTATTAGGTGAAAGATAATCGCATCTTTAAACCAATGGAAACTTTGTTAAAACAAGCTTGACCAAGTTTGACCAAAGTTTAATAGACTAGTATAAATGTCTAAAACCCGATTCGAATGGAAATCTACCCTTTTTTGAAAAAATAGAAGGTTTATAAAGGTCTAAATATAGTTTTTAACCTATTAGGAGAAAGATAATGGCATCTTTAAACCAATGGAAACTTTGGTCAAACAAGCTTGACCAAGGTTGACCAAAGTTTAATAGACTAGTATAAAGGTCTTAAATCCGATTCGAATGGAAATCTACCCTTTTTTGAACAAATAGAAGGTTTATAAAGGTCTAAATATAGTTTTTAACCTATTAGGAGAAATATAATCGCATGTTTAGACGAATGGAAACTTTGGTCAAACAAGCTTGACCAAGTTTTACCAAAGTTTAATAGACTAGTGTAAAGGTGTAAATCCTGATTCGAATGGAAATCTTCCCTCTTTTGAACCAATAGAAGGCTTATAAAGGTCTAAATATAGTTTTTAAACTATTAGGAGAAATATAATCGCATCTTTAAACCAATGGAAACTTTGGTAAAACAAGCTTGACCAAGTTTGACCAAAGTTTAATAGACTAGTATAAAGGTCTAAAACCCGATTCGAATGGAAATCTACCCTTTTTTGAACCAATAGAAGGTTTATAAAGGTCTAAATATAGTTTTTAACCTATTAGGTGAAAGATAATCGCATCTTTAAACCGATGGAAACTTTGGTCAAACAAGCTTGACCAAGTTTGACCAAAGTTTAATAGACTAGTATAAAGGTCTCAAACCTGATTCGAATGGATATCTACCCTTTTTTGAAAAAATAGAAGGTTTATAAAGGTCTAAACATAGTTTATAACCTATTAGGAGAAGGATAATCGCATATTTAAACAAATGGAAACTTTGGTCAAACAAGCTTGACCAAAGTTGACCAAAGTTTAATAGACTAGTATAAAGGTCTCAAATCCGATTCGAATGGAAATCTACCCTTTTTTGAACAAATAGAAGGTTTATAAAGGTCTAAATATAGTTTTTAACCTATTACGAGAAAGATAATCGCATGTTTAAACGAATGGAAACTTTGGTCAAACATGCTTGACCAAGTTTTACCAAAGTTTAATAGACTAGTATAAAGGTCTAAAACCCGATTCGAATGGAAATCTACACTTTTTTGAACAAATAGAAGGTTTACAAAGGTCTAAATACATTTATTAACCTATTAGGAGAAAGATAATCGCATCTTTAGACCAATGGAAACTTTGGTCAAACAAGCTTGACCGAGTTTGACCAAAGTTTAATAGACTAGTATAAAGGTCTAAGACCCGATTCGAATGGAAATCTACCCTTTTTTGTACAAATAGAAGGTTTATAAAGGTATAAATATTGTTTTTAACCTATTAGGTGAAAGATAATCTCATCTTTAAACCAATGGAAACTTTGGTCAAAAAAGTTTGACCAAGTTTGACCAAAGTTTAATAGACTAGTATAAAGGTCTAAAACCTGATTCGAATGGAAATATACCCTTTTTTGAACAAATAGAAGGTTTATAAAGGTCTAAATATAGTTTTTAACCTATTAGGAGAAAGATAATCGCATGTTTAGACGAATGGAAACTTTGGTCAAACAAGCTTGACCAAGTTTTACCAAAGTTTAATAGACTAGTGTAAAGGTGTAAAACCTGATTCGAATGGAAATCTACCCTTTTTTGAACAAATAGAAGGTTTATAAAGGTCTAAATATAGTTTTTAACCTATTAGGAGAAAGATAATCGCATGTTTAGACGAATGGAAACTTTGGTCAAATAAGCTTGTCCAAGTTTTACCAAAGTTTAATAGACTAGTATAAAGGTCTAAAACCCGATTCGAATGGAAATCTACCCTTTTTAGAACAAATAGAAGGTTTACAAAGGTCTAAATACATTTATTAACCTATTAGGAGAAAGATAATCGCATCTTTAGACCAATGGAATCTTTGGTCAAACAAGCTTGACCGAGTTTGACCAAAGTTTAATAGACTAGTATAAAGGTCTAAGACCCGATTCGAATGGAAATCTACCCTTTTTTGAACAAATAGAAGGTTTATAAAGGTATAAATATTGTTTTTAACCTATTAGGTGAAAGATAATCTCATCTTTAAACCAATGGAAACTTTGGTCAAAAAAGTTTGACCAAGTTTTACCAAAGTTTAATAGACTAGTATAAAGGTCTAAAACCCGATTCGAATGGAAATCTACCCTTTTTTGAACAAATAGAAGGTTTATAAAGGTCTAAATATAGTTTTTAACCTATTAGGAGAAAGATAATCGCATGTTTAGACGAATGGAAACTTTGGTCAAACAAGCTTGTCCAAGTTTTACCAAAGTTTAATAGACTAGTATAAAGGTCTAAAACCCGATTCGAATGGAAATCTACCCTTTTTAGAACAAATAGAAGGTTTACAAAGGTCTAAATACATTTATTAACCTATTAGGAGAAAGATAATCGCATCTTTAGACCAATGGAATCTTTGGTCAAACAAGCTTGACCGAGTTTGACCAAAGTTTAATAGACTAGTATAAAGGTCTAAGACCCGATTCGAATGGAAATCTACCCTTTTTTGAACAAATAGAAGGTTTATAAAGGTATAAATATTGTTTTTAACCTATTAGGTGAAAGATAATCTCATCTTTAAACCAATGGAAACTTTGGTCAAAAAAGTTTGACCAAGTTTTACCAAAGTTTAATAGACTAGTATAAAGGTCTAAAACCTGATTCGAATGGAAATCTTCCCTTTTTTGATCCAATAGAAGGCTTATAAAGGTCTAAATATAGTTTTTAAACTATTAGGAGAAATATAATCGCATCTTTAAACCAATGGAAACTTTGGTAAAACAAGCTTGACCAAGTTTGACCAAAGTTTAATAGACTAGTATAAATGTCTAAAAACCGATTCGAATGGAAATCTACCCTTTTTTTAACAAATAGAAGGTTTATAAAGGTTTAAATATAGTTTTTAACCTATTAGGTGAAAGATAATCGCATCTTTAAACCAATGGAAACTTTGTTAAAACAAGCTTGACCAAGTTTGACCAAAGTTTAATAGACTAGTATAAAGGTCTAAAACCCGATTCGAATGGAAATCTACCCTTTTTAGAACAAATAGAAGGTTTACAAAGGTCTAAATACATTTATTAACCTATTAGGAGAAAGATAATCGCATCTTTAGACCAATGGAATCTTTGGTCAAACAAGCTTGACCGAGTTTGACCAAAGTTTAATAGACTAGTATAAAGGTCTAAGACCCGATTCGAATGGAAATCTACCCTTTTTTGAACAAATAGAAGGTTTATAAAGGTTTAAATATAGTTTTTAACCTATTAGGTGAAAGATAATCGCATCTTTAAACCAATGGAAACTTTGTTAAAACAAGTTTGACCAAGTTTTACCAAAGTTTAATAGACTAGTATAAAGGTCTAAAACCTGATTCGAATGGAAATCTTCCCTTTTTTGAACCAATAGAAGGCTTATAAAGGTCTAAATATAGTTTTTAAACTATTAGGAGAAATATAATCGCATCTTTAAACCAATGGAAACTTTGGTAAAACAAGCTTGACCAAATTTGACCAAAGTTTAATAGACTAGTATAAAGGTCTAAAACCCGATTCGAATGGAAATCTACCCTTTTTTGAAAAAATAGAAGGTTTATAAAGGTCTAAATATAGTTTTTAACCTATTAGGAGAAAGATAATGGCATCTTTAAACCAATGGAAACTTTGGTCAAACAAGCATGACCAAGGTTGACCAAAGTTTAATAGACTAGTATAAAGGTCTTAAATCCGATTCGAATGGAAATCTACCCTTTTTTGAACAAATAGAAGGTTTATAAAGGTCTAAATATAGTTTTTAACCTATTAGGAGAAATATAATCGCATGTTTAGACGAATGGAAACTTTGGTCAAACAAGCTTGACCAAGTTTTACCAAAGTTTAATAGACTAGTGTAAAGGTGTAAATCCTGATTCGAATGGAAATCTTCCCTCTTTTGAACCAATAGAAGGCTTATAAAGGTCTAAATATAGTTTTTAAACTATTAGGAGAAATATAATCGCATCTTTAAACCAATGGAAACTTTGGTAAAACAAGCTTGACCAAGTTTGACCAAAGTTTAATAGACTAGTATAAAGGTCTAAAACCCGATTCGAATGGAAATCTACCCTTTTTTGAACCAATAGAAGGTTTATAAAGGTCTAAATATAGTTTTTAACCTATTAGGTGAAAGATAATCGCATCTTTAAACCGATGGAAACTTTGGTCAAACAAGCTTGACCAAGTTTGACCAAAGTTTAATAGACTAGTATAAAGGTCTCAAACCTGATTCGAATGGATATCTACCCTTTTTTGAAAAAATAGAAGGTTTATAAAGGTCTAAACATAGTTTATAACCTATTAGGAGAAGGATAATCGCATATTTAAACAAATGGAAACTTTGGTCAAACAAGCTTGACCAAAGTTGACCAAAGTTTAATAGACTAGTATAAAGGTCTCAAATCCGATTCGAATGGAAATCTACCCTTTTTTGAACAAATAGAAGGTTTATAAAGGTCTAAATATAGTTTTTAACCTATTACGAGAAAGATAATCGCATGTTTAAACGAATGGAAACTTTGGTCAAACATGCTTGACCAAGTTTTACCAAAGTTTAATAGACTAGTATAAAGGTCTAAAACCCGATTCGAATGGAAATCTACACTTTTTTGAACAAATAGAAGGTTTACAAAGGTCTAAATACATTTATTAACCTATTAGGAGAAAGATAATCGCATCTTTAGACCAATGGAAACTTTGGTCAAACAAGCTTGACCGAGTTTGACCAAAGTTTAATAGACTAGTATAAAGGTCTAAGACCCGATTCGAATGGAAATCTACCCTTTTTTGTACAAATAGAAGGTTTATAAAGGTATAAATATTGTTTTTAACCTATTAGGTGAAAGATAATCTCATCTTTAAACCAATGGAAACTTTGGTCAAAAAAGTTTGACCAAGTTTGACCAAAGTTTAATAGACTAGTATAAAGGTCTAAAACCTGATTCGAATGGAAATATACCCTTTTTTGAACAAATAGAAGGTTTATAAAGGTCTAAATATAGTTTTTAACCTATTAGGAGAAAGATAATCGCATGTTTAGACGAATGGAAACTTTGGTCAAACAAGCTTGACCAAGTTTTACCAAAGTTTAATAGACTAGTGTAAAGGTGTAAAACCTGATTCGAATGGAAATCTACCCTTTTTTGAACAAATAGAAGGTTTATAAAGGTCTAAATATAGTTTTTAACCTATTAGGAGAAAGATAATCGCATGTTTAGACGAATGGAAACTTTGGTCAAATAAGCTTGTCCAAGTTTTACCAAAGTTTAATAGACTAGTATAAAGGTCTAAAACCCGATTCGAATGGAAATCTACCCTTTTTAGAACAAATAGAAGGTTTACAAAGGTCTAAATACATTTATTAACCTATTAGGAGAAAGATAATCGCATCTTTAGACCAATGGAATCTTTGGTCAAACAAGCTTGACCGAGTTTGACCAAAGTTTAATAGACTAGTATAAAGGTCTAAGACCCGATTCGAATGGAAATCTACCCTTTTTTGAACAAATAGAAGGTTTATAAAGGTATAAATATTGTTTTTAACCTATTAGGTGAAAGATAATCTCATCTTTAAACCAATGGAAACTTTGGTCAAAAAAGTTTGACCAAGTTTGACCAAAGTTTAATAGACTAGTATAAAGGTCTAAAACCCGATTCGAATGGAAATCTACCCTTTTTTGAACAAATAGAAGGTTTATAAAGGTCTAAATATAGTTTTTAACCTATTAGGAGAAAGATAATCGCATGTTTAGACGAATGGAAACTTTGGTCAAACAAGCTTGTCCAAGTTTTACCAAAGTTTAATAGACTAGTATAAAGGTCTAAAACCCGATTCGAATGGAAATCTACCCTTTTTAGAACAAATAGAAGGTTTACAAAGGTCTAAATACATTTATTAACCTATTAGGAGAAAGATAATCGCATCTTTAGACCAATGGAATCTTTGGTCAAACAAGCTTGACCGAGTTTGACCAAAGTTTAATAGACTAGTATAAAGGTCTAAGACCCGATTCGAATGGAAATCTACCCTTTTTTGAACAAATAGAAGGTTTATAAAGGTATAAATATTGTTTTTAACCTATTAGGTGAAAGATAATCTCATCTTTAAACCAATGGAAACTTTGGTCAAAAAAGTTTGACCAAGTTTTACCAAAGTTTAATAGACTAGTATAAAGGTCTAAAACCTGATTCGAATGGAAATCTTCCCTTTTTTGAACCAATAGAAGGCTTATAAAGGTCTAAATATAGTTTTTAAACTATTAGGAGAAATATAATCGCATCTTTAAACCAATGGAAACTTTGGTAAAACAAGCTTGACCAAGTTTGACCAAAGTTTAATAGACTAGTATAAATGTCTAAAAACCGATTCGAATGGAAATCTACCCTTTTTTTAACAAATAGAAGGTTTATAAAGGTTTAAATATAGTTTTTAACCTATTAGGTGAAAGATAATCGCATCTTTAAACCAATGGAAACTTTGTTAAAACAAGCTTGACCAAGTTTGACCAAAGTTTAATAGACTAGTATAAAGGTCTAAAACCCGATTCGAATGGAAATCTACCCTTTTTAGAACAAATAGAAGGTTTACAAAGGTCTAAATACATTTATTAACCTATTAGGAGAAAGATAATCGCATCTTTAGACCAATGGAATCTTTGGTCAAACAAGCTTGACCGAGTTTGACCAAAGTTTAATAGACTAGTATAAAGGTCTAAGACCCGATTCGAATGGAAATCTACCCTTTTTTGAACAAATAGAAGGTTTATAAAGGTTTAAATATAGTTTTTAACCTATTAGGTGAAAGATAATCGCATCTTTAAACCAATGGAAACTTTGTTAAAACAAGTTTGACCAAGTTTTACCAAAGTTTAATAGACTAGTATAAAGGTCTAAAACCTGATTCGAATGGAAATCTTCCCTTTTTTGAACCAATAGAAGGCTTATAAAGGTCTAAATATAGTTTTTAAACTATTAGGAGAAATATAATCGCATCTTTAAACCAATGGAAACTTTGGTAAAACAAGCTTGACCAAGTTTGACCAAAGTTTAATAGACTAGTATAAAGGTCTAAAACCCGATTCGAATGGAAATCTACCCTTTTTTGAAAAAATAGAAGGTTTATAAAGGTCTAAATATAGTTTTTAACCTATTAGGAGAAAGATAATGGCATCTTTAAACCAATGGAAACTTTGGTCAAACAAGCATGACCAAGGTTGACCAAAGTTTAATAGACTAGTATAAAGGTCTTAAATCCGATTCGAATGGAAATCTACCCTTTTTTGAACAAATAGAAGGTTTATAAAGGTCTAAATATAGTTTTTAACCTATTAGGAGAAATATAATCGCATGTTTAGACGAATGGAAACTTTGGTCAAACAAGCTTGACCAAGTTTTACCAAAGTTTAATAGACTAGTGTAAAGGTGTAAATCCTGATTCGAATGGAAATCTTCCCTCTTTTGAACCAATAGAAGGCTTATAAAGGTCTAAATATAGTTTTTAAACTATTAGGAGAAATATAATCGCATCTTTAAACCAATGGAAACTTTGGTAAAACAAGCTTGACCAAGTTTGACCAAAGTTTAATAGACTAGTATAAAGGTCTAAAACCCGATTCGAATGGAAATCTACCCTTTTTTGAACCAATAGAAGGTTTATAAAGGTCTAAATATAGTTTTTAACCTATTAGGTGAAAGATAATCGCATCTTTAAACCGATGGAAACTTTGGTCAAACAAGCTTGACCAAGTTTGACCAAAGTTTAATAGACTAGTATAAAGGTCTCAAACCTGATTCGAATGGATATCTACCCTTTTTTGAAAAAATAGAAGGTTTATAAAGGTCTAAACATAGTTTATAACCTATTAGGAGAAGGATAATCGCATATTTAAACAAATGGAAACTTTGGTCAAACAAGCTTGACCAAAGTTGACCAAAGTTTAATAGACTAGTATAAAGGTCTCAAATCCGATTCGAATGGAAATCTACCCTTTTTTGAACAAATAGAAGGTTTATAAAGGTCTAAATATAGTTTTTAACCTATTACGAGAAAGATAATCGCATGTTTAAACGAATGGAAACTTTGGTCAAACATGCTTGACCAAGTTTTACCAAAGTTTAATAGACTAGTATAAAGGTCTAAAACCCGATTCGAATGGAAATCTACACTTTTTTGAACAAATAGAAGGTTTACAAAGGTCTAAATACATTTATTAACCTATTAGGAGAAAGATAATCGCATCTTTAGACCAATGGAAACTTTGGTCAAACAAGCTTGACCGAGTTTGACCAAAGTTTAATAGACTAGTATAAAGGTCTAAGACCCGATTCGAATGGAAATCTACCCTTTTTTGTACAAATAGAAGGTTTATAAAGGTATAAATATTGTTTTTAACCTATTAGGTGAAAGATAATCTCATCTTTAAACCAATGGAAACTTTGGTCAAAAAAGTTTGACCAAGTTTGACCAAAGTTTAATAGACTAGTATAAAGGTCTAAAACCCGATTCGAATGGAAATATACCCTTTTTTGAACAAAGAGAAGGTTTATAAAGGTCTAAATATAATTTTTAACCTATTAGGTGAAAGATAATTGTATCTTTAGACCAATGGAAACTTTGGTCAAACAAGCTTGACCAAGTTTTACCAAAGTTTAATAGACTAGTATAAAGGTCTCAAACCTGATTCGAATGGATATCTACCCTTTTTTGAAAAAATAGAAGGTTTATAAAGGTCTAAACATAGTTTATAACCTATTAGGAGAAGGATAATCGCATATTTAAACAAATGGAAACTTTGGTCAAACAAGCTTGACCAAGTTTGACCAAAGTTTAATAGACTAGTATAAAGGTCTACAAACCGATTCGAATGGAAATCTACCCTTTTTTTGATCTAATAGAAGGTTTATAAAGGTCTAAATATAGTTTTTAACCTTTTAGGTGAAAGATAATCGCATCTTTAAACCAATGGAAACTTTGGTCAAACAAGCTTGACCAAGTTTGACCAAAGTTTAATAGACTAGCATAAAGGTCTCAAACCTGATTCGAATGGAAATCTACCCTTTTTTAAACAAATAGAAGGTTTATAAAGGTCTAAATATAGTTTTCAACCTATTAGGAGAAAGATAATCGCATCTTTAAACCAATGGAAACTTTGGTTAAAGAAGCTTGACCAAGGTTGACCAAAGTTTAATAGACTACTATAAAGGTCTCAAATCCGATTCGAATGGAAATCTACCATTTTTTGAACAAATAGAAGGTTTATCAAGGTCTAAATATAGTTTTTAATCTATTAGGAGAAAGATAATCGCATCTTTAAACCAATGGAAACTTTGGTCTAAAAAGCTTGACCAAGTTTTACCAAAGTTTAATAGACTAGTATAAAGGTCTAAAACCTGATTCGAATGGAAATCTTCCCTTTTTTGAACCAATAGAAGGCTTATAAAGGTCTAAATATAGTTTTTAAACTATTAGGAGAAATATAATCGCATCTTTAAACCAATGGAAACTTTGGTAAAACAAGCTTGACCAAGTTTGACCAAAGTTTAATTGACTAGTATAAAGGTCTCAAATCCGATTCGAATGGAAATCTACCCTTTTTTGAACAAATAGAAGGTTTATAAAGGTCTAAATATAGTTTTTAACCTATTAGGTGAAAGATAATCGCATCTTTAAACCGATGGAAACTTTGGTCAAACAAGCTTGGCCAAGTTTGACCAAAGTTTAATAGACTAGTATAAAGGTCTCAAACCTGATTCGAATGGAAATCTACCCTTTTTTGAACAAATAGAAGGTTTATAAAGGTCTAAATATAGTTTTAAACCTATTAGGAGAAAGATAATCGCATCTTTAAACCAATGGAAACTTTGGTCAAACAAGCTTGACCAAGTTTGACCAAAGTTTAATAGACTAGTATAAAGGTCTACAAACCGATTCGAATGGAAATCTACCCTTTTTTTGATCTAATAGAAGGTTTATAAAGGTCTAAATATAGTTTTTAACCTTTTAGGTGAAAGATAATCGCATCTTTAAACCAATGGAAACTTTGGTCAAACAAGCTTGACCAAGTTTGACCAAAGTTTAATAGACTAGCATAAAGGTCTCAAACCTGATTCGAATGGAAATCTACCCTTTTTTAAACAAATAGAAGGTTTATAAAGGTCTAAATATAGTTTTCAACCTATTAGGAGAAAGATAATCGCATCTTTAAACCAATGGAAACTTTGGTTAAAGAAGCTTGACCAAGGTTGACCAAAGTTTAATAGACTACTATAAATGTCTCAAATCCGATTCGAATGGAAATCTACCATTTTTTGAACAAATAGAAGGTTTATCAAGGTCTAAATATAGTTTTTAATCTATTAGGAGAAAGATAATCGCATCTTTAAACCAATGGAAACTTTGGTCTAAAAAGCTTGACCAAGTTTTACCAAAGTTTAATAGACTAGTATAAAGGTCTAAAACCTGATTCGAATGGAAATCTTCCCTTTTTTGAACCAATAGAAGGCTTATAAAGGTCTAAATATAGTTTTTAAACTATTAGGAGAAATATAATCGCATCTTTAAACCAATGGAAACTTTGGTAAAACAAGCTTGACCAAGTTTGACCAAAGTTTAATTGACTAGTATAAAGGTCTCAAATCCGATTCGAATGGAAATCTACCCTTTTTAGAACAAATAGAAGGTTTACAAAGGTCTAAATACATTTATTAACCTATTAGGAGAAAGATAATCGCATCTTTAGACCAATGGAAACTTTGGTCAAACAAGCTTGACCGAGTTTGACCAAAGTTTAATAGACTAGTATAAAGGTCTAAGACCCGATTCGAATGGAAATCTACCCTTTTTTGAACAAATAGAAGGTTTATAAAGGTATAAATATTGTTTTTAACCTATTAGGTGAAAGATAATCTCATCTTTAAACCAATGGAAACTTTGGTCAAAAAAGTTTGACCAAGTTTTACCAAAGTTTAATAGACTAGTATAAAGGTCTAAAACCTGATTCGAATGGAAATCTTCCCTTTTTTGAACCAATAGAAGGCTTATAAAGGTCTAAATATAGTTTTTAAACTATTAGGAGAAATATAATCGCATCTTTAAACCAATGGAAACTTTGGTAAAACAAGCTTGACCAAGTTTGACCAAAGTTTAATTGACTAGTATAAAGGTCTCAAATCCGATTCGAATGGAAATCTACCCATTTTTGAACAAATAGAAGGTTTATAAAGGTCTAAATATAGTTTGTAACCTATTACGAGAAAGATAATCGCATGTTTAAACGAATGGAAACTTTGGTCAAACATGCTTGACCAAGTTTTACCAAAGTTTAATAGACTAGTATAAAGGTCTAAAACCCGATTCGAATGGAAATCTACACTTTTTTGAACAAATAGAAGGTTTACAAAGGTCTAAATACATTTATTAACCTATTAGGAGAAAGATAATCGCATCTTTAGACCAATGGAAACTTTGGTCAAACAAGCTTGACCGAGTTTGACCAAAGTTTAATAGACTAGTATAAAGGTCTAAGACCCGATTCGAATGGAAATCTACCCTTTTTTGTACAAATAGAAGGTTTATAAAGGTATAAATATTGTTTTTAACCTATTAGGTGAAAGATAATCTCATCTTTAAACCAATGGAAACTTTGGTCAAAAAAGTTTGACCAAGTTTGACCAAAGTTTAATAGACTAGTATAAAGGTCTAAAACCCGATTCGAATGGAAATCTACCCTTTTTTGAACAAAGAGAAGGTTTATAAAGGTCTAAATATAATTTTTAACCTATTAGGTGAAAGATAATTGTATCTTTAGACCAATGGAAACTTTGGTCAAACAAGCTTGACCAAGTTTTACCAAAGTTTAATAGACTAGTATAAAGGTCTAAAACCCGATTCGAATGGAAATCTACCATTTTTTGAACCAATAGAAGGTTTATAAAGGTCTAAATATAGTTTTTAACCTATTAGGTGAAAGATAATCGCATCTTTAAACCGATGGAAACTTTGGTCAAACAAGCTTGGCCAAGTTTGACCAAAGTTTAATAGACTAGTATAAAGGTCTCAAACTTGATTCGAATGCAAATCTACCCTTTTTTGAACAAATAGAAGGTTTATAAAGGTCTAAATATAGTTTTAAACCTATTAGGAGAAAGATAATCGCATCTTTAAACCAATGGAAACTTTGGTCAAACAAGCTTGACCAGGTTTGACCAAAGTTTAATAGACTAGTATAAAGGTCTACAAACCGATTCGAATGGAAATCTACCCTTTTTTTGAACTAATAGAAGGTTTATAAAGGTCTAAATATAGTTTTTAACCTTTTAGGTGAAAGATAATCGCATCTTTAAACCAATGGAAACTTTGGTCAAACAAGCTTGACCAAGTTTGACCAAAGTTTAATAGACTAGCATAAAGGTCTCAAACCTGATTCGAATGGAAATCTACCCTTTTTTAAACAAATAGAAGGTTTATAAAGGTCTAAATATAGTTTTCAACCTATTAGGAGAAAGATAATCGCATCTTTAAACCAATGGAAACTTTGGTTAAAGAAGCTTGACCAAGGTTGACAAAAGTTTAATAGACTACTATAAAGGTCTCAAATCCGATTCGAATGGAAATCTACCATTTTTTGAACAAATAGAAGGTTTATCAAGGTCTAAATATAGTTTTTAATCTATTAGGAGAAAGATAATCGCATCTTTAAACCAATGGAAACTTTGGTCTAAAAAGCTTGACCAAGTTTTACCAAAGTTTAATAGACTAGTATAAAGGTCTAAAACCTGATTCGAATGGAAATCTTCCCTTTTTTGAACCAATAGAAGGCTTATAAAGGTCTAAATATAGTTTTTAAACTATTAGGAGAAATATAATCGCATCTTTAAACCAATGGAAACTTTGGTAAAACAAGCTTGACCAAGTTTGACCAAAGTTTAATTGACTAGTATAAAGGTCTCAAATCCGATTCGAATGGAAATCTACCCTTTTTTGAACAAATAGAAGGTTTATAAAGGTCTAAATATAGTTTTTAACCTATTAGGAGAAAGATAATCGCATGTTTAGACGAATGGAAACTTTGGTCAAAAAAGCTTGACCAAGTTTTACCAAAGTTTAATAGACTAGTATAAAGGTCTAAAACCCGATTCGAATGGAAATCTACCCTTTTTAGAACAAATAGAAGGTTTACAAAGGTCTAAATACATTTATTAACCTATTAGGAGAAAGATAATCGCATCTTTATACCAATGGAAACTTTGGTCAAACAAGCTTGACCGAGTTTGACCAAAGTTTAATAGACTAGTATAAAGGTCTAAGACCCGATTCGAATGGAAATCTACCCTTTTTTGAACAAATAGAAGGTTTATAAAGGTATAAATGTTGTTTTTAACCTATTAGGTGAAAGATAATCTCATCTTTAAACCAATGGAAACTTTGGTCAAACAAGCTTGACCAAGTTTGACCAAAGTTTAATAGACTAGTATAAAGGTCTAAAAACCGATTCGAATGGAAATCTACCCTTTTTTGAACTAATAGAAGGTTTATAAAGGTCTAAATATAGTTTTTAACCTTTTAGGTGAAAGATAATCGCATCTTTAAACCAATGGAAACTTTGGTCAAACAAGCTTGACCAAGTTTGACCAAAGTTTAATAGACTAGCATAAAAGTCTCAAACCTGATTCGAATGGAAATCTACCCTTTTTTAAACAAATAGAAGGTTTATAAAGGTCTAAATATAGTTTTCAACCTATTAGGAGAAAGATAATCGCATCTTTAAACCAATGGAAACTTTGGTTAAAGAAGCTTGACCAAGGTTGACCAAAGTTTAATAGACTACTATAAAGGTCTCAAATCCGATTCGAATGGAAATCTACCATTTTTTGAACAAATAGAAGGTTTATAGAGGTCTAAATATAGTTTTTAATCTATTAGGAGAAAGATAATCGCATCTTTAAACCAATGGAAACTTTGGTCTAACAAGCTTGACCAAGTTTTACCAAAGTTTAATAGACTAGTATAAAGGTCTAAAACCCGATTCGAATGGAAATCTACCATTTTTTGAACCAATAGAAGGTTTATAAAGGTCTAAATATAGTTTTTAACCTATTAGGTGAAAGATAATCGCATCTTTAAACCGATGGAAACTTTGGTCAAACAAGCTTGGCCAAGTTTGACCAAAGTTTAATAGACTAGTATAAAGGTCTCAAACTTGATTCGAATGGAAATCTACCCTTTTTTGAACAAATAGAAGGTTTATAAAGGTCTAAATATAGTTTTAAACCTATTAGGAGAAAGATAATCGCATCTTTAAACCAATGGAAACTTTGGTCAAACAAGCTTGACCAGGTTTGACCAAAGTTTAATAGACTAGTATAAAGGTCTACAAACCGATTCGAATGGAAATCTACCCTTTTTTTGAACTAATAGAAGGTTTATAAAGGTCTAAATATAGTTTTTAACCTTTTAGGTGAAAGATAATCGCATCTTTAAACCAATGGAAACTTTGGTCAAACAAGCTTGACCAAGTTTGACCAAAGTTTAATAGACTAGCATAAAGGTCTCAAACCTGATTCGAATGGAAATCTACCCTTTTTTAAACAAATAGAAGGTTTATAAAGGTCTAAATATAGTTTTCAACCTATTAGGAGAAAGATAATCGCATCTTTAAACCAATGGAAACTTTGGTTAAAGAAGCTTGACCAAGGTTGACCAAAGTTTAATAGACTACTATAAAGGTCTCAAATCCGATTCGAATGGAAATCTACCATTTTTTGAACAAATAGAAGGTTTATCAAGGTCTAAATATAGTTTTTAATCTATTAGGAGAAAGATAATCGCATCTTTAAACCAATGGAAACTTTGGTCTAAAAAGCTTGACCAAGTTTTACCAAAGTTTAATAGACTAGTATAAAGGTCTAAAACCTGATTCGAATGGAAATCTTCCCTTTTTTGAACCAATAGAAGGCTTATAAAGGTCTAAATATAGTTTTTAAACTATTAGGAGAAATATAATCGCATCTTTAAACCAATGGAAACTTTGGTAAAACAAGCTTGACCAAGTTTGACCAAAGTTTAATTGACTAGTATAAAGGTCTCAAATCCGATTCGAATGGAAATCTACCCTTTTTTGAACAAATAGAAGGTTTATAAAGGTCTAAATATAGTTTTTAACCAATTAGGAGAAAGATAATCGCATGTTTAGACGAATGGAAACTTTGGTCAAAAAAGCTTGACCAAGTTTTACCAAAGTTTAATAGACTAGTATAAAGGTCTAAAACCCGATTCGAATGGAAATCTACCCTTTTTAGAACAAATAGAAGGTTTACAAAGGTCTAAATACATTTATTAACCTATTAGGAGAAAGATAATCGCATCTTTATACCAATGGAAACTTTGGTCAAACAAGCTTGACCGAGTTTGACCAAAGTTTAATAGACTAGTATAAAGGTCTAAGACCCGATTCGAATGGAAATCTACCCTTTTTTGAACAAATAGAAGGTTTATAAAGGTATAAATGTTGTTTTTAACCTATTAGGTGAAAGATAATCTCATCTTTAAACCAATGGAAACTTTGGTCAAACAAGCTTGACCAAGTTTGACCAAAGTTTAATAGACTAGTATAAAGGTCTAAAAACCGATTCGAATGGAAATCTACCCTTTTTTGAACTAATAGAAGGTTTATAAAGGTCTAAATATAGTTTTTAACCTTTTAGGTGAAAGATAATCGCATCTTTAAACCAATGGAAACTTTGGTCAAACAAGCTTGACCAAGTTTGACCAAAGTTTAATAGACTAGCATAAAAGTCTCAAACCTGATTCGAATGGAAATCTACCCTTTTTTAAACAAATAGAAGGTTTACAAAGGTCTAAATATAGTTTTCAACCTATTAGGAGAAAGATAATCGCATCTTTAAACCAATGGAAACTTTGGTTAAAGAAGCTTGACCAAGGTTGACCAAAGTTTAATAGACTACTATAAAGGACTCAAAGCCGATTCGAATGGAAATCTACCATTTTTTGAACAAATAGAAGGTTTATAGAGGTCTAAATATAGTTTTTAATCTATTAGGAGAAAGATAATCGCATCTTTAAACCAATGGAAACTTTGGTCTAACAAGCTTGACCAAGTTTTACCAAAGTTTAATAGACTAGTATAAAGGTCTAAAACCCGATTCGAATGGAAATCTACCCTTTTTAGAACAAATAGAAGGTTTACAAAGGTCTAAATACATTTATTAACCTATTAGGAGAAAGATAATCGCATCTTTATACCAATAGAAACTTTGGTCAAACAAGCTTGACCGAGTTTGACCAAAGTTTAATAGACTAGTATAAAGGTCTAAGACCCGATTCGAATGGAAATCTACCCTTTTTTGAACAAATAGAAGGTTTATAAAGGTATAAATATTGTTTTTAACCTATTAGGTGAAAGATAATCTCATCTTTAAACCAATGGAAACTTTGGTCAAACAAGCTTGACCAAGTTTGACCAAAGTTTAATAGACTAGTATAAAGGTCTAAAAACCGATTCGAATGGAAATCTACCCTTTTTTGAACTAATAGAAGGTTTATAAAGGTCTAAATATAGTTTTCAACCTATTAGGAGAAAGATAATCGCATCTTTAAACCAATGGAAACTTTGGTTAAAGAAGCTTGACCAAGGTTCACCAAAGTTTAATAGACTACTATAAAGGTCTCAAATCCGATTCGAATGGAAATCTACCATTTTTTGAACAAATAGAAGGTTTATCAAGGTCTAAATATAGTTTTTAATCTATTAGGAGAAAGATAATCGCATCTTTAAACCAATGGAAACTTTGGTCTAAAAAGCTTGACCAAGTTTTACCAAAGTTTAATAGACTAGTATAAAGGTCTAAAACCTGATTCGAATGGAAATCTTCCCTTTTTTGAACCAATAGAAGGCTTATAAAGGTCTAAATATAGTTTTTAAACTATTAGGAGAAATATAATCGCATCTTTAAACCAATGGAAACTTTGGTAAAACAAGCTTGACCAAGTTTGACCAAAGTTTAATTGACTAGTATAAAGGTCTCAAATCCGATTCGAATGGAAATCTACCCTTTTTTGAACAAATAGAAGGTTTATAAAGGTCTAAATATAGTTTTTAACCTATTAGGAGAAAGTTAATCGCATCTTTAAACCAATGGAAACTTTGGTCAAACAAGCTTGACCAAGGTTGACCAAAGTTTAATAGACTAGTATAAAGGTCTCAAATCCGATTCGAATGGAAATCTACCCTTTTTTGAACAAATAGAAGGTTTATAAAGGTCTAAATATAGTTTTTAACCTATTAGGAGAAAGATAATCGCATGTTTAGACGAATGGAAACTTTGGTCAAAAAAGCTTGACCAAGTTTTACCAAAGTTTAATAGACTAGTATAAAGGTCTAAAACCCGATTCGAATGGAAATCTACCCTTTTTAGAACAAAATAGAAGGTTTACAAAGGTCTAAATACATTTATTAACCTATTAGGAGAAAGATAATCGAATCTTTATACCAATGGAAACTTTGGTCAAACAAGCTTGACCGAGTTTGACCAAAGTTTAATAGACTAGTATAAAGGTCTAAGACCCGATTCGAATGGAAATCTACCCTTTTTTGAACAAATAGAAGGTTTATAAAGGTATAAATATTGTTTTTAACCTATTAGGTGAAAGATAATCTCATCTTTAAACCAATGGAAACTTTGGTCAAACAAGCTTGACCAAGTTTGACCAAAGTTTAATAGACTAGTATAAAGGTCTAAAAACCGATTCGAATGGAAATCTACCCTTTTTTGAACTAATAGAAGGTTTATAAAGGTCTAAATATAGTTTTTAACCTTTTAGGTGAAAGATAATCGCATCTTTAAACCAATGGAAACTTTGGTCAAACAAGCTTGACCAAGTTTGACCAAAGTTTAATAGACTAGCATAAAAGTCTCAAACCTGATTCGAATGGAAATCTACCCTTTTTTAAACAAATAGAAGGTTTATAAAGGTCTAAATATAGTTTTTAACCTATTAGGAGAAAGATAATCGCATCTTTAAACCAATGGAAACTTTGGTCTAACAAGCTTGACCAAGTTTTACCAAAGTTTAATAGACTAGTATAAAGGTCTAAAACCTGATTCGAATGGAAATCTTCCCTTTTTTGAACCAATAGAAGGCTTATAAAGGTCTAAATATAGTTTTTAAACTATTAGGAGAAATATAATCGCATCTTTAAACCAATGGAAACTTTGGTAAAACAAGTTTGACCAAGTTTGACCAAAGTTTAATAGACTAGTGTAAAGGTGTAAAACCTGATTCAAATGGAAATCTTCCCTCTTTTGAACCAATAGAAGGGTTATAAAGGTCTAAATATAGTTTTTAAACTATTAGGAGAAATATAATCGCATCTTTAAACCAATGGAAACTTTGGTAAAACAAGTTTGACCAAGTTTGACCAAAGTTTAATAGACTAGTATAAAGGTCTAAAACCCGATTCGAATGGAAATCTACCCTTTTTTGAACCAATAGAAGGTTTATAAAGGTCTAAATATAGTTTTTAACCTATTAGGTGAAAGTTAATCGCATCTTTAAACCGATGGATACTTTGGTCAAACAAGCTTGACCAAGTTCGACCAAAGTTTAATAGACTAGTATAAAGGTCTCAAACCTGATTCGAATGGATATCTACCCTTTTTTGAAAAAATAGAAGGTTTATAAAGGTCTAAACATAGTTTTTAACCTATTAGGAGAAGGATAATCGCATATTTAAACAAATGGAAACTTTGGTCAAACAAGCTTGACCAAAGTTGACCAAAGTTTAATAGACTAGTATAAAGGTCTCAAATCCGATTCGAATGGAAATCTACCCTTTTTTGAACAAATAGAAAGTTTATAAAGGTCTAAATATAGTTTTTAACCTATTACGAGAAAGATAATCGCATGTTTAAACGAATGGAAACTTTGGTCAAACATGCTTGACCAAGTTTTACCAAAGTTTAATAGACTAGTATAAAGGTCTAAAACCCGATTCGAATGGAAATCTACACTTTTTTGAACAAATAGAAGGTTTACAAAGGTCTAAATACATTTATTAACCTATTAGGAGAAAGATAATCGCATCTTTAGACCAATGGAAACTTTGGTCAAACAAGCTTGACCGAGTTTGACCAAAGTTTAATAGACTAGTATAAAGGTCTAAGACCCGATTCGAATGGAAATCTACCCTTTTTTGTACAAATAGAAGGTTTATAAAGGTATAAATATTGTTTTTAACCTATTAGGTGAAAGATAATCTCATCTTTAAACCAATGGAAACTTTGGTCAAAAAAGTTTGACCAAGTTTGACCAAAGTTTAATAGACTAGTATAAAGGTCTAAAACCCGATTCGAATGGAAATCTACCCTTTTTTGAACAAAGAGAAGGTTTATAAAGGTCTAAATATAATTTTTAACCTATTAGGTGAAAGATAATTGTATCTTTAGACCAATGGAAACTTTGGTCAAACAAGCTTGACCAAGTTTTACCAAAGTTTAATAGACTAGTATAAAGGTCTAAAACCCGATTCGAATGGAAATCTACCATTTTTTGAACCAATAGAAGGTTTATAAAGGTCTAAATATAGTTTTTAACCTATTAGGTGAAAGATAATCGCATCTTTAAACCGATGGAAACTTTGGTCAAACAAGCTTGGCCAAGTTTGACCAAAGTTTAATAGACTAGTATAAAGGTCTCAAACATGATTCGAATGGAAATCTACCCTTTTTTGAACAAATAGAAGGTTTATAAAGGTCTAAATATAGTTTTAAACCTATTAGGAGAAAGATAATCGCATCTTTAAACCAATGGAAACTTTGGTCAAACAAGCTTGACCAAGTTTGACCAAAGTTTAATAGACTAGTATAAAGGTCTACAAACCGATTCGAATGGAAATCTACCCTTTTTTTGAACTAATAGAAGGTTTATAAAGGTCTAAATATAGTTTTTAACCTTTTAGGTGAAAGATAATCGCATCTTTAAACCAATGGAAACTTTGGTCAAACAAGCTTGACCAAGTTTGACCAAAGTTTAATAGACTAGCATAAAGGTCTCAAACCTGATTCGAATGGAAATCTACCCTTTTTTAAACAAATAGAAGGTTTATAAAGGTCTAAATATAGTTTTCAACCTATTAGGAGAAAGATAATCGCATCTTTAAACCAATGGAAACTTTGGTTAAAGAAGTTTGACCAAGGTTGACCAAAGTTTAATAGACTACTATAAAGGTCTCAAATCCGATTCGAATGGAAATCTACCATTTTTTGAACAAATAGAAGGTTTATCGAGGTCTAAATATAGTTTTTAATCTATTAGGAGAAAGATAATCGCATCTTTAAACCAATGGAAACTTTGGTCTAAAAAGCTTGACCAAGTTTTACCAAAGTTTAATAGACTAGTATAAAGGTCTAAAACCCGATTCGAATGGAAATCTACCCTTTTTAGAACAAATAGAAGGTTTACAAAGGTCTAAATACATTTATTAACCTATTAGGAGAAAGATAATCGCATCTTTATACCAATGGAAACTTTGGTCAAACAAGCTTGACCGAGTTTGACCAAAGTTTAATAGACTAGTATAAAGGTCTAAGACCCGATTCGAATGGAAATCTACCCTTTTTTGAACAATAGAAGGTTTATAAAGGTATAAATATTGTTTTTAACCTATTAGGTGAAAGATAATCTCATCTTTAAACCAATGGAAACTTTGGTCAAACAAGCTTGACCAAGTTTGACCAAAGTTTAATAGACTAGTATATAGGTCTAAAAACCGATTCGAATGGAAATCTACCCTTTTTTGAACTAATAGAAGGTTTATAAAGGTCTAAATATAGTTTTTAACCTTTTAGGTGAAAGATAATCGCATCTTTAAACCAATGGAAACTTTGGTCAAACAAGCTTGACCAAGTTTGACCAAAGTTTAATAGACTAGCATAAAAGTCTCAAACCTGATTCGAATGGAAATCTACCCTTTTTTAAACAAATAGAAGGTTTATAAATGTCTAAATATAGTTTTCAACCTATTAGGAGAAAGATAATCGCATCTTTAAACCAATGGAAACTTTGGTTAAAGAAGCTTGACCAAGGTTGACCAAAGTTTAATAGACTACTATAAAGGTCTCAAATCCGATTCGAATGGAAATCTACCATTTTTTGAACAAATAGAAGGTTTATCAAGGTCTAAATATAGTTTTTAATCTATTAGGAGAAAGATAATCGCATCTTTAAACCAATGGAAACTTTGGTCTAACAAGCTTGACCAAGTTTTACCAAAGTTTAATAGACTAGTATAAAGGTCTAAAACCTGATTCAAATGGAAATCTTCCCTTTTTTGAACCAATAGAAGACTTATAAAGGTCTAAATATAGTTTTTAAACTATTAGGAGAAATATAATCGCATCTTTAAACCAATGGAAACTTTGGTAAAACAAGTTTGACCAAGTTTGACCAAAGTTTAATAGACTAGTGTAAAGGTGTAAAACCTGATTCGAATGGAAATCTTCCCTCTTTTGAACCAATAGAAGGCTTATAAAGGTCTAAATATAGTTTTTAAACTATTAGGAGAAATATAATCGCATCTTTAAACCAATGGAAACTTTGGTAAAACAAGTTTGACCAAGTTTGACCAAAGTTTAAAAGACTAGTATAAAGGTCTAAAACCCGATTCGAATGGAAATCTACCCTTTTTTGAACCAATAGAAGGTTTATAAAGGTCTAAATATAGTTTTTAACCTATTAGGTGAAAGTTAATCGCATCTTTAAACCGATGGAAACTTTGGTCAAACAAGCTTGACCAAGTTCGACCAAAGTTTAATAGACTAGTATAAAGGTCTCAAATCCGATTCGAATGGAAATCTACCCTTTTTTGAACAAATAGAAGGTTTATAAAGGTCTAAATATAGTTTTTAACCTATTACGAGAAAGATAATCGCATGTTTAAACGAATGGAAACTTTGGTCAAACATGCTTGACCAAGTTTTACCAAAGTTTAATAGACTAGTATAAAGGTCTAAAACCCGATTCGAATGGAAATCTACACTTTTTTGAACAAATAGAAGGTTTACAAAGGTCTAAATACATTTATTAACCTATTAGGAGAAAGATAATCGCATCTTTAGACCAATGGAAACTTTGGTCAAACAAGCTTGACCGAGTTTGACCAAAGTTTAATAGACTAGTATAAAGGTCTAAGACCCGATTCGAATGGAAATCTACCCTTTTTTGTACAAATAGAAGGTTTATAAAGGTATAAATATTGTTTTTAACCTATTAGGTGAAAGATAATCTCATCTTTAAACCAATGGAAACTTTGGTCAAAAAAGTTTGACCAAGTTTGACCAAAGTTTAATAGACTAGTATAAAGGTCTAAAACCCGATTCGAATGGAAATCTACCCTTTTTTGAACAAAGAGAAGGTTTATAAAGGTCTAAATATAATTTTTAACCTATTAGGTGAAAGATAATTGTATCTTTAGACCAATGGAAACTTTGGTCAAACAAGCTTGACCAAGTTTTACCAAAGTTTAATAGACTAGTATAAAGGTCTAAAACCCGATTCGAATGGAAATCTACCATTTTTTGAACCAATAGAAGGTTTATAAAGGTCTAAATATAGTTTTTAACCTATTAGGTGAAAGATAATCGCATCTTTAAACCGATGGAAACTTTGGTCAAACAAGCTTGGCCAAGTTTGACCAAAGTTTAATAGACTAGTATAAAGGTCTCAAACCTGATTCGAATGGAAATCTACCCTTTTTTGAACAAATAGAAGGTTTATAAAGGTCTAAATATAGTTTTAAACCTATTAGGAGAAAGATAATCGCATCTTTAAACCAATGGAAACTTTGGTCAAACAAGCTTGACCAAGTTTGACCAAAGTTTAATAGACTAGTATAAAGGTCTACAAACCGATTCGAATGGAAATCTACCCTTTTTTTGAACTAATAGAAGGTTTATAAAGGTCTAAATATAGTTTTTAACCTTTTAGGTGAAAGATAATCGCATCTTTAAACCAATGGAAACTTTGGTCAAACAAGCTTGACCAAGTTTGACCAAAGTTTAATAGACTAGCATAAAGGTCTCAAACCTGATTCGAATGGAAATCTACCCTTTTTTAAACAAATAGAAGGTTTATAAAGGTCTAAATATAGTTTTCAACCTATTAGGAGAAAGATAATCGCATCTTTAAACCAATGGAAACTTTGGTTAAAGAAGCTTGACCAAGGTTGACCAAAGTTTAATAGACTACTATAAAGGTCTCAAATCCGATTCGAATGGAAATCTACCATTTTTTGAACAAATAGAAGGTTTATCGAGGTCTAAATATAGTTTTTAATCTATTAGGAGAAAGATAATCGCATCTTTAAACCAATGGAAACTTTGGTCTAAAAAGCTTGACCAAGTTTTACCAAAGTTTAATAGACTAGTATAAAGGTCTAAAACCTGATTCGAATGGAAATCTTCCCTTTTTTGAACCAATAGAAGGCTTATAAAGGTCTAAATATAGTTTTTAAACTATTAGGAGAAATATAATCGCATCTTTAAACCAATGGAAACTTTGGTAAAACAAGCTTGACCAAGTTTGACCAAAGTTTAATTGACTAGTATAAAGGTCTCAAATCCGATTCGAATGGAAATCTACCCTTTTTTGAACAAATAGAAGGTTTATAAAGGTCTAAATATAGTTTTTAACCTATTAGGAGAAAGATAATCGCATATTTAGACGAATGGAAACTTTGGTAAAACAAGCTTCACCAAGTTTTACCAAAGTTTAATAGACTAGTATAAAGGTCTCAAACCTTATTCGAATGGAAATCTACCCTTTTTTGAACAAATAGAAGGTTTATAAAGGTCTAAATATAGTTTTTATCCTATTAGGAGAAAGATAATCGCATGTTTAGACGAATGGAAACTTTGGTCAAACAAGCTTGACCAAGTTTTACCAAAGTTTAATAGACTAGTATAAAGGTCTAAAACCCGATTCGAATGGAAATCTACCCTTTTTAGAACAAATAGAAGGTTTACAAAGGTCTAAATACATTTATTAACCTATTAGGAGAAAGATAATCGCATCTTTAGACCAATGGAAACTTTGGTCAAACAAGCTTGACCGAGTTTTACCAAAGTTTAATAGACTAGTATAAAGGTCTAAGACCCGATTCGAATGGAAATCTACCCTTTTTTGAACAAAGAGAAGGTTTATAAAGGTATAAATATTGTTTTTAACCTATTAGGTGAAAGATAATCTCATCTTTAAACCAATGGAAACTTTGGTCAAAAAAGTTTGACCAAGTTTTACCAAAGTTTAATAGACTAGTATAAAGGTCTAAAACCCGATTCGAATGGAAATCTACCCTTTTTTGAACAAAGAGAAGGTTTATAAAGGTCTAAATATAGTTTTTAACCTATTAGGTGAAAGATAATCGCATCTTTAAACCGATCGAAACTTTGGTCAAACAAGCTTGACCAAGTTTGACCAAACTTTAATAGACTAGTATAAAGGTCTCAAACCTGATTCGAATGGAAATCTACCATTTTTTGAACAAATAGAAGGTTTATCGAGGTCTAAATATAGTTTTTAATCTATTAGGAGAAAGATAATCGCATCTTTAAACCAATGGAAACTTTGGTCTAAAAAGCTTGACCAAGTTTTACCAAAGTTTAATAGACTAGTATAAAGGTCTAAAACCTGATTCGAATGGAAATCTTCCCTTTTTTGAACCAATAGAAGGCTTATAAAGGTCTAAATATAGTTTTTAAACTATTAGGAGAAATATAATCGCATCTTTAAACCAATGGAAACTTTGGTAAAACAAGCTTGACCAAGTTTGACCAAAGTTTAATTGACTAGTATAAAGGTCTCAAATACGATTCGAATGGAAATCTACCCTTTTTTGAACAAATAGAAGGTTTATAAAGGTCTAAATATAGTTTTTAACCTATTAGGAGAAAGATAATCGCATATTTAGACGAATGGAAACTTTGGTAAAACAAGCTTCACCAAGTTTTACCAAAGTTTAATAGACTAGTATAAAGGTCTCAAACCTTATTCGAATGGAAATCTACCCTTTTTTGAACAAATAGAAGGTTTATAAAGGTCTAAATATAGTTTTTATCCTATTAGGAGAAAGATAATCGCATGTTTAGACGAATGGAAACTTTGGTCAAACAAGCTTGACCAAGTTTTACCAAAGTTTAATAGACTAGTATAAAGGTCTAAAACCCGATTCGAATGGAAATCTACCCTTTTTAGAACAAATAGAAGGTTTACAAAGGTCTAAATACATTTATTAACCTATTAGGAGAAAGATAATCGCATCTTTAGACCAATGGAAACTTTGGTCAAACAAGCTTGACCGAGTTTTACCAAAGTTTAATAGACTAGTATAAAGGTCTAAGACCCGATTCGAATGGAAATCTACCCTTTTTTGAACAAAGAGAAGGTTTATAAAGGTATAAATATTGTTTTTAACCTATTAGGTGAAAGATAATCTCATCTTTAAACCAATGGAAACTTTGGTCAAAAAAGTTTGACCAAGTTTTACCAAAGTTTAATAGACTAGTATAAAGGTCTAAAACTCGATTCGAATGGAAATCTACCCTTTTTTGAACAAAGAGAAGGTTTATAAAGGTCTAAATATAATTTTTAACCTATTAGGAGAAAGATAATTTTATCTTTAGACCAATGGAAACTTTGGTCAAACAAGCTTGACCAAGTTTGACCAAAGTTTAATAGACTAGTATAAAGGTCAAAAACTTGATTCGAATGGAAATCTTCCCTTTTTTGAACCAATAGAAGGCTTATAAAGGTCTAAATATAGTTTTTAAACTATTAGGAGAAATATAATCGCATCTTTAAACCAATGGAAACTTTGGTAAAACAAGCTTGACCAAGTTTGACCAAAGTTTAATAGACTAGTATAAAGGTCTAAAACCCGATTCGAATGGAAATCTACCCTTTTTTGAACCAATAGAAGGTTTATAAAGGTCTAAATATAGTTTTTAACCTATTAGGTGAAAGATAATCACATCTTTAAACCGATGGAAACTTTGGTCAAACAAGCTTGACCAAGTTTGACCAAAGTTTAATAGACTAGTATAAAGGTCTCAAACCTGATTCGAATGGAAATCTACCCTTTTTTGAACAAATAGAAGGTTTATAAAGGTCTAAATATAGTTTTTCACCTATTATGTGAAAGATAATCGCATCTTTAAACGAATGGAAACTTTGGTCAAACAAGCTTGACCAAGTTTGACCAAAGTTTAATAGACTAGCATAAAGGTCTCAAACCTGATTCGAATGGAAATCTACCCTTTTTTAATCAAATAGAAGGTTTATAAAGGTCTAAATATAGTTTTTAAACTATTAGGAGAAATATAATCGCATCTTTAAACCAATGGAAACTTTGGTAAAATAAGCTTGACCAAGTTTGACCAAAGTTTAATTGACTAGTATAAAGGTCTAAAACCCGATTCGAATGGAAATCTACCCTTTTTTGAACCAATAGAAGGTTTATATAGGTCTAAATATAGTTTTTAACCTATTAGGTGAAAGATAATCGCATCTTTAAACCGATGGAAACTTTGGTCAAACAAGCTTGACCAAGTTTGACCAAACTTTAATAGACTAGTATAAAGGTCTCAAACCTGATTCGAATGGAAATCTACCCTTTTTTAAAAAAATAGAAGGTTTATAAAGGTCTAAATATAGTTTTTAACCTATTAGGAGAAAGATAATCGCATCTTTAAACCAATGGAAACTTTGGTCAAACAAGCTTGACCAAGGTTGACCAAAGTTAAATAGACTAGTATAAAGGTGTAAAACCCGATTCGAATGGAAATCTACCATTTTTTGAACAAATAGAAGGTTTACAAAGGTCTAAATACATTTATTAACCTATTAGGAGAAAGATAATCGCATCTTTAGACCAATGGAAACTTTGGTCAAACAAGTTTGACCGAGTTTGACCAATGTTTAATAGACTAATATAAAGGTCTAAGACCCGATTCAAATGGAAATCTACCCTTTTTTGAACAAATAGAAGGTTTATAAAGGTATAAATATTGTTTTTAACCTATTAGGTGAAAGATAATTTCATCTTAAAACCAACGGAAACTTTGGTCAAAAAAGTTTGACCAAGTTTTACCAAAGTTTAACAGACTAGTATAAAGGTCTAAAACCCGATTCGAATGGAAATCTACCATTTTTTGAACAAAGAGAAGGTTTATAAAGGTCTAAATATAATTTTTAACCTATTAGGAGAAAGATAATTGTATCTTTAGACCAATGGAAACTTTGGTCAAACAAGATTGACCAAGTTTGACCAAAGTTTAATAGACTAGTATAAAGGTCAAAAACCTGATTCGAATGGAAATCTTCCCTTTTTTGAACCAATAGAAGGCTTATAAAGGTCTAAATATAGTTTTTAAACTATTAGGAGAAATATAATCGCATCTTTAAACCAATGGAAACTTTGGTAAAACAAGCTTGACCAAGTTTGACCAAAGTTTAATAGACTAGTATAAAGGTCTCAAACCTGATTCGAATGGAAATCTACCCTTTTTTGAAAAAATAGAAGGTTTATAAAGGTTTAAATATAGTTTTTAACCTATTAGGAGAAAGATAATCGCATCTTTAAACCATTGGAAACTTTGGTCAAAGAAGCTTGACCAAAGTTTAATAGACTAGTATAAAGGTCTCAAATCCGATTCGAATAGAAATCTACCCTTTTTTGAACAAATAGAAGGTTTTATAAAGGTCTAAATATAGTTTATAACCTATTAGGAGAAAGATAATCGCATGTTTAGACGAATGGAAACTTTGGTCAAACAAGCTTAACCAAGTTTTACCAAAGTTTAATAGACTAGTATAAAGGTCTAAAACCCGATTCGAATGGAAATCTACCCTTTTTTGAACCAATAGAAGGTTTATAAAGGTCTAAATATAGTTTTTAACCTATTAGGTGAAAGATAATCGCATCTTTAAACCGATGGAAACTTTGGTCAAACAAGCTTGACCAAGTTTGACCAAAGTTTAATAGACTAGTATAAAGGTCTCAAACCTGATTCGAATGGAAATCTACCCTTTTTTGAACAAATAGAAGGTTTATAAAGGTCTAAATATAGTTTTTAACCTATTAGGTGAAAGATAATCGCATCTTTAAGCCAATGGAAACTTTGGTCAAACAAGCTTGACCAAGTCTGACCAAAGTTTAATAGACTAGCATAAAGGTCTCAAACCTGATTCGAATGGAAATCTACCCTTTTTTAAACAAATAGAAGGTTTATAAAGGTCTAAATATAGTTTTAACCAATTAGGAGAAAGATAATCGCATCTTTAAACCAATGGAAACTTTGGTCAAACAAGCATGACCAAGGTTGACCAAAGTTTAATAGACTAGTATAAAGGTCTCAAATCGGATTCGAATGGAAATCTACCATTTTTTGAACAAATAGAAGGTTTATAAAGGTCTAAATATAGTTTTTAACCTATTAGGAGAAAGATAATCGCATGTATACAACAATGGAAACTTTGGTAAAACAAGCTTGACCAAGTTTGACCAATATTTAATAGACTACTATAAAGGTAACAGACCGGATTCGAATGGAAATCTACCTTTTTTGAACAAAAAGAAGGTTTATAAAGGCCTAAATATTGTATTTAACCCATCAGGAGAAAGATAATCATATCTTTAAACCAATGGAAACTTTGGTAAAACAAGCTTGACCAAGTTTGAACAATGTTTAATAGACTAGTATAAAGGTCTAAGACCGGATTCGAATGGAAATCTACCCTTTTTTGAACAAATAGAAAGTTTATAAAGGTTTAAATATAGTTTTTAACCTATTAGGTAAAATATAATCGCATCTTTAAACCAATTGAAACTTTGGTCAAAAAGCTTGACCAAGTTTTACCAAAGTTTAATAGACTAGTATAAAGGTCTAAGACCCGATTCGAATGGAAATCTACACTTTATTGAACAAATAGAAGGTTTATAAAGGTCTAAATACATTTATTAACCTATTAGGAGAAAGATAATCGCATCTTTAGACCAATGTAAACTTTGGTCAAACAAGCTTGACCGAGTTTGACCTAAGTTTAATAGACTAGTATAAAGGTCTAAGACCGGATTCGAATGAAAATCTATCCTTTTTTGAACAAATAGAAAGTTTACCAAGGTCTAAATATAGTTTTTAACCTATTAGGAGAAATATAATCGCATCTTTAAACCAATTGAAACTTTGGTCAGACAAACTTGACCAAGTTTGACCAAAGTTTAATAGAGTAGTATAAAGGTCTAAGACCCGATTCGAATGGAAATGTACCCTTTTTTGAACAAATAGAAGGTTTACAAAGGTCTAAATACATTTACTAACCTATTAGGAGAAAGATAATCGCATCTTTAGACCAATGGAAACTTTTGTCAAACAAGTTTGACCGAGTTTGACCAAAGTTTAATAGACTAGTATAAAGGTCTAAGACCCGATTCAAATTGAAATCTACCCTTTTTTGAACAAATAGAAGGTTTATAAAGGTCTAAATATAGTTATTAACATATTAGTAGAAAGATAATCGCATCTTTAGACCAATGGAAACTTTGATCAAATAAGCTTGACCGAGTTTGATCAAAGTTTAATAGACTAGTATAAAGGTCTAAGACCCGATTCGAATGGAAATCTACCCTTTTTTGAACAAATAGAAGGCTTATAAAGGTCTAAATATTGTTTTTAACCTATTAGGTGAAAGATAATCGCATCTTTAAATCGATGGAAACTTTGGTCAAACAAGCTTGACCAAGTTTGACCAAAGTTTAATAAACTAGTATGAAGGTCTCAAACCTGATTCGAATGGAAATCTACCCTTTTTTTAAAAAATAGAAGGTTTATAAAGGTCTAAATATAGTTTTTAACCTATTAGGAGAAAGATAATCGCATCTTTAAACCAATGGAAACTTTGGTCAAACAAGCTTGACCAAGGTTGACCAAAGTTTAGTAGACTAGTATAAAGGTCTCAAATCCGATTCGAATGAAAATCTACCCTTTTTTGAACAAATAGAAGGTTTATAAAGGTCTATGTATAGTATTTAACCTATTAGGAGAAAGATAATCGCATGTTTAGACCAATGGAAACTTTGGTCAAACAAGCTTGACCAAGTTTGACCAAAGTTTAATAGATAAGTATAAAGGTCTAAAACCCGATTCGAATGGAAATCTACCCTTTTTTGTACAAATAGAAGGTTTATAAAGGCCTAAATATTGTATTTAACCTATTAGGAGAAAGATAATCGTATCTTTAAACCAATGGAAACTTTGGTAAAACAAGTTTGACCAAAGTTTAATAGACTAATATAAAGGTCAAAATCCTGATTCTAATGGAAATCTACCCTTTTTTGAACCAATAGAAGACTTATAAAGGTCTAAATATAGTTTTTAAACTATTAGGAGAAATATAATCGCATCTTTAAACCAATTGAAACTTTGGTCAAACAAGCTTGACCAAGTTTGACCAAACTTTAATCGACTAGTATAAAGGTCTAAAACCCGATTCGAATGGAAATCTACCCTTTTTTGAACCAATAGAAGGTTTATAAAGGTCTAAATATAGTTTTTAACCTATTAGGAGAAAGATAATCGCATCTTTAAACCAATGGAAACTTTGGTCAAACAAGCTTGACCAAGGTTGACCAAAGTTTAATAGACTAGTATAAAGGTCTCAAATCCGATTCGAATGGAAATCTACCCTTTTTTGAACAAATAGAAGGTTTATAAAGGTCTAAATATAGTTTTTAACCTATTAGGAGAAAGATAATCGCATGTTTAAACCAATGGAAACTTTGGTCAAACAAGCTTTACCAAGTTTGACCAAAGATTAATAGATAAGTATAAAGGTCTAAAACCCGATTCGAATGGAAATCTACCCTTTTTTGAACAAATATACTCAAATAACAAATTCAATATGCCATCTTGCCCTTTTTTCGTCTCTATTGTTTTCTGATATAGTATATGTTCTAAACTCTAAGCTGTTATGGCATTATCCCTTAGGTTTGTGATACTGTTGATGAATATTATACCCTAGAATATGTTTCTAATTTCTTTTTCTTGATACATATTTTTTTTCAAATTTACTATATTCAGCAGTCCTTTAGTACATTCCTAACGTGTGTCTACTTTTTTGTCAGCCACTGTGCTCTGCCAATAGCCCATACATAGGCCACAGCATCGTATTCCATATGTATATATGGAATTTTGTTGGTTCTACCAATATCCCATACATGTTTCGATTATAGTAGTATAGAATACATATAAACTTTAGTTGCACGAATGACGAGGAATACATAAAATGTGATATTTCTGATGTTAGAGCAACCAATGCTAATTGTTCGTCAAGATAAATATCAATTGCACAATTGAACCATATGAAAAGATGTTGTTGATATTTCCTCATGACAAATAAAGTGATATATGATATATCCCTTGTAAACGCCTAACATCTGAATTCTTGAGTTATGTGACAAACAATTTATAAAATGGCAACCTCATTCTGTATCATGCAAATTAACTGGAAATAATATAGAACCAATCAGTAAAGCAAGCATAAATTTCAACACAAAAATGGAGATCAATACTTACACTCGTTGCAGTGTGGCGTGGTACAACATGCTCCCAATGGCAAGTGTCATGTTTGATAGATGAAGGATACTGAACCTTTTCTCAAATCGCTGTCTTAAAGCATTTATAAGACCAATCAAAGCCAAAATGCTTGTCGGAATATTGGATATAGTGTTATAAAGTTCTGTAATGTACGACGAATGTATATAATTTTCTTCACAACACTCTTTGGTGGATGTGACTGGACCCCAAAAGCTACAAATAGTTTCTGCCATTCTTCTCTACAGCCTGATGATCTTTCCTCAGAGCTGCAGAATTCAAAGGAAAGATAAAAGCCTGCAAACCATGTCAAAATCTAATCAATGACACTATCGAACCACCAATTAACACAGTCAATACAACAACATTAGACCACAGAAATGAACATGTTTCATCACAACTATAACATGAAAATGTAATAAGATTTAAGACAGCATGACATGTAAAATTAGTTCCAAGAGTATGCATATTGCATAGTGAGAATTGTCCCAATTTATAAACATGTATAACAATGTATATTTTATAAAATCGGCAACGAAAAAAGAAAAAAAAAACATGGATATTAATTTGGATCACTACCTTATAACAATAACTACGAGATACCAAACTAAAAGATCTCAAAACCCCTCTTTGAACAAGAGAGTTCAAAATAGCTATGAAATGAATTTTTTTAATTTCTTTATATAATTACAAACAGCATGGTTGAAAGCATGGTTGAAATCTGAATAGAGATTCAGTAATAAATTAGCACACATGCAAGCCTGACTATGACTATAAATCATATGTTAATTCCAAAAATGGTGAAAAAACAAAGGAAATAAGCAATTAATGAAATAAACAATAGAAACAAATTATTAAGTTTTGAAATGCCATAAACGAATTAACGTGAATTACAAATACAATGTCAATTAAACACCAACACAAGAAGCCACCCAAACACTAGACTACATAATCGAGCTACCTACCCCAAAGACATATAATCTAATAGTCATCTAAAATCTATAGATTCGTTCATCCAAGCTTCAACCCTAGGTTCAACAGATTTAAAACTTCCACTATTACAGGGAAAAAAACTGAAACTTAATGAAATAAAATCTAAGAAAACATAAACAAATTTGAGAATAGAATCAGTACCCGAGAGAGATAGTGAGTCTAGGGTTCAATTTGTTTCACTAAGCTTCAGTTCGGAGGGAGAGGATCCTCTTAGCGAAATTTTTAGCAATTAGACAACTTGAAGAAAAAAAAATGATAAAGAAAAGAGCACACTACTCTTGTAGATATGAAATAATCACATCATACCAAGATACATATATGGGAAACATAAAAACTCAAATAATGGTTATCCACATAGAACACTATATATGGAAGTGACTACTTTTGCTACAAATATAAGCTTCTTCAAACTTCAAATTATAGTTCTATTTATGGCACATCAAATTCTAACAATTGTAGTAAAATTCAACTCATCAAAAATAGAAAATTTATATATAAAATATTCCAAAAGTGATTATATATGATTAAAGGCACATAATCTGCTGCATGTCGATCTAAATTTGACATATATTCAAATTGTACAAATTAAAACATATAAGAATATATATAAAATATATATGAATAATGTCATAGTTTTGTGATTGTGAGAATCACACAAGGATGATGTACTTCATATGTATCTTCACTCATAGCTTCAACTTTTTCAGGCTACTATGAGTCTACTACCAGTACAAACACTGCAATATCTTTAAAAGCAGAAAATCGTATCTCACATTGTGTAACACTTTTTCTTCTGTAACAGCAACTAAACAGGATCCAAAGAGAAAGCACTATGTGTTTCAGATCATAGCAGAGTGCTTTCACATATTATTAAACAAAGAAAAAAATAAACCCTGAATATAATTTTAAAAACTATACCAGACCGATTTTAAAAACTACAACAAATTTTAAATAACAGATTTCCACTATACCAGACAAAAAATCACTGAAACTTTAATCAAATAAAAACTAAGAAAACATAAACAAATTTGAGAATAGAATTAGTACCTGGGTTCAATTTGTTTCACTGAGCTTCAATTTGGAAGGAGAGGAACGAACTGAGAGAGCTTCGATTCCGGTTCAGTGAGGCTTGATTCTGTGAAAGGGATTCTGCAATTAGGGATTCGTTTCACTGAGCTGCAATTAGGGTTCGAGAGAGATAGTGAGTCTAGGTTCAACAGATTCAAAACAACAGATTTCCACTATTACAGAAAAAAATCGCTAAAACTTAATGAAATAAAAACTAAGAAAACATAAACAAATTTGGGAATAAAATCAGTACCTGAGAGAGATATTGAGTCTAGGGTTCAATTCGTTTTACTGAGCTTCAATTCGGAGGGAGAGGAACGAGCTAAGTGATTCAGTGAAAGGAATTTATGCAATCAGTGACTTGCAATTAGGGTTCGATAGAGAATGAGAGTGAGACAGATGACGAGTGAGAGAAAGATGGTCGTGATTGAGAGGCCGGCCGTGAACGATCGAGTTCGAGAGAGAGATATGCAGTTCTCCGTGTATATGCAGTTCACGGCCGTGAACGATCGAGTTCGAGAGAGAGATTGATATGCGTTCGCGTGACATGCAGTAGCCGTGTTATGTTTTTCCTGTTTTGGTATTCTCTCCCTTATAATTAATTTCCATTCAAACAAAAAAAAACAAACTTCACATTTTACATCTGCAGATATTTATGGTTAGATATATAATTATTTTAGAAACTTTTCACTATAATTACAAGATTGCCACCGTATTTAGTTTTGTATCTTGGAATATTAAGATCAGATGTAAAATGTTGTGTCTATTTATTTTTTATTTTTAGGAAAATTGAAACCAGATGTAAAATATATTCCATATTCCTTTTTACGTCTGGTATCTCTTCCACTGATATAAAATCTTTAGTAATAAGTCATATTTGTAGTAGTGAGAGAAGGACATTTGAACTGCTTACTTTATAATCCTCTAATTGGTACTTCATCCAGAGTAGTTGTGAGCAACACTTTGCAGCTGAGATGTATTCTGCCTCAGTTGTAGATAATGCTATAGTGGTTTGTCTTTTACTGGCCCAAGAAATGAGATTCTCGCCAATGAGTTGACAATTTCCACTAGTGGATTTTCTTTCTAATTTATCTCCAGCAAAATCAGCATCATAGAATCCAACTAGCTTAAAATCATTGGATTTCTTGTAAAAGAGTCCAAGATTAGTAGTTCCTTTTAGATATCTGAAGATTCTCTTCACAGCAGTGAGATGAGATTATCTAGGATTTGATTGGAATCTTGCACACAGACATACACTGAACAAAATATCTGGTCTGGATGCTGTAAGATAAAGTAGTGAACCAATCATACCTCGATATAGCTTCTGATCAACCTCTCCTTCTGATTCATCTTTATTTAGACTGCTTGTTGGATGCATTGGCGTTGACATAGGTTTGCAGTCTTCAAGGTTGAACTTTTTCAGAAGCTCCTTGGTGTACTTTGTTTGATAGATGAACGTTCCTTCACTTCTTTGATTTATTTGAATTCCAAGAAAGAAATTCAATTCTCCCATCATGCTCATTTCGAACTCATCCTGCATTAGCTTAGAAAATTCTTTACACAGAGATGCATTAGTAGAACCAAAGATAATATCATCAACATATATTTGGATAATTAAGATATCTTTCTTTAATGTTTTTCTAAATAGAGTATTGTCAACATGTCCTTTTTCAAAACCCTTTTCAATAAGGTAAGTACTCGATCTTTCATACCAGGCTCTAGGAGCTTGTTTAAGACCATATAGTGACTTTTTTAATTTAAAAACATAACCAGGGTTTGATATATCTTCAAAACCAGGAGGTTGTTTAACATATACTTCTTCAGAAATGACACCATTTAAGAAAGCACTTTTAACATCCAGTTGATAAAGAAGTCTGATAGCCTCTAATCTGGCTACTGGTGCAAAGGTTTCAGTGTAATCAATTCCTTCTCGTTGACTGTATCCTTGTGCCACTAGTCTTGCTTTGTTTCTAACAACTTCTCATTGCTCATTCAACTTGTTTTTGAATAACCATTTTGTTCCAATAATGTTCTTGTGAGAAGGCTTGGGTACCAGAGTCCACACATCATTTCTTTCAAATTGGTTCAATTCTTCTTGCATAGCCACAATCCAGGCATCATCTAAGAGCACTTCATCGATCTTGGTTGGTTCTGACATTGAGATGAGTCCAAGTAAAGAATCTTCATTTCTGAAGCTTAATCTAGTTTTCCTAGGATTGTCTTTGTTTCCAAGTATCAGCTCCTCTGGATGTGAAGACTTGTATTTAAAGGTGTTCCTTGTCTGAAGATTGTCTTCATTGTCTGAATTATTGGCTTCTGAAGTGTGTAGATGATTTGTTGATGTCTCTCAGCTTCTGTATCTTCATGGTGTGCTATAGGTTCTGGTAGGATTTCTTCTTCTGAGTCTCCATCTTCTGATAGATGTGTATCTGCAAGTTTCTCAACTAGCTCTGACATATTGTCAGACTGCTTGTCATCAAATTTGACATGCATACTCTCTTCAACTGTACTCAGTTCTGTATGCTTTTCAACGTTCAGAATATCCTATAAAGATACCCTTAGAAGCTTTTGCATAATATTTCTTTAGATGGATTTTTGTGTTTAGAACATAACAAGTACATCCAAACTGATGAAAAATAAGAGACATCAGGTTTTCTTTCTTTGAACAGTTCATATGTTATTTTGTTTAAAATAGGTCGAATATAGATTCTATTTTGAACATAACATGATGTGTTTACTGCCTTTGCCCAAAAATATTTTGCCATGTTAGTTTCATGCATCATGGTTCTGGCCATTTCTTATAGAGTTCTGTTCTTTCTTTCAACTGAAGGTGAAAAACACAAGAAGGGGGGTTGAATTGTGTTTTGAAAAATTAACTCTTTTACTTGAAAGTAGATTGAAATGCAGCGGATATAAGAAACTAGACAAAACACAAAGCGCAAATAAGACAATGAGAGAGAGAGAGAGAGAGAAAGCACACACAGAAATTTTATACTGGTTTCTCTCACAAAACGAGAGTAGTCCAGTCCCCTTGCACTTCCAAGGGATTTTACTATAATCACAAAGATTACACAACTAATGCTCAAGCACACAAGCAAGAGACTTCCTTGCTCTAGGTCACACAAGACAAAGAGACTTCCTTGCTCTAATCACACAAGATCAGAGACTTCCTTGCTTAAGCACACAAGCTTAAGACTTCCTTGCTCAAGTCACACAAGACAAGAGACTTCCTTGCTCAAATCACACAAGATAATAGACTTTACAAACTAACTTAATACACAGATTAAGTAGGACTGAAAGTTCTAAGCAAGACTCTCTAAACACTAAGTTCAGAGTCTACAATATCAAAAGATATTTTACTTAGAAGGTTATACAAGAAAGAATAACAACAGTTCATAGCTTGAATACAATTTGAATCTTTCTCTGAGTTCAGATGATCTTCCAGTAGTCTTCTCTCTATCAGGATGTCTTCTATTTATATTCTAGGTATAAAGACGTTGAGAAAGGACCGTTGGTTGTACACTCTTCTTTTTGTTGACAAGACCGTTGTACTATTTCATTAGTTATGAGCTGTCTTCATTCAGAGAGTGTTCTTCAGAATCTGATGATATCATTTCTTTGATCTTCTGAAGATGTACACAAGCTTCAGACTGTGTTTCTTTCTTTGGCCTCTGAGGACTTCTTCAGAGGCTCTGAAGCTTCTTGCTTCTCAGAGCCTTAACACTTCAGACTGTGTCCTTCAGATGCTTAAATGATGATCTATGTGGATGAGATTTTTACTTTGTTCCTGCACACTAGATCATTCATTAGTAATACCAATTGTCCATTTAATACTTTGTTATCATCAAAACTTAGGGTGTTTTATAATTAAAACTCATTTTGTTCCAACAATCTCCCCCTTTTTGATGATGTCAAACATAAGTATTAAATGCAATTGTTTGTTGATTAAATTAATTATGTCAACATCAGGTTGCTGAGGTTTGTAAGCTCCCCCTGAGTCTGAAAAACCATTAGGGTTAGGTTTGCAAGCTCCCCCTAAGTTTTATCCATAATTAAGTTGAATTAGTATAAGAACAATTTGATGAACTTAATTGTATCTACATACTTAACTCTCAGAGTGTGAGGTTTGCAAGCTCAACTCCTGAGTCTGATAAAAATGATTAAGAGCACAATCTTAACTACCTTCATCTATGCAAACACAATTATGTTTATTAATTTGCTCTCCTTATCAATTAAGTTTATAAATATTTATCAACATAAGAAAAAGATCAGATTCTTATTTGAGATAGTTTCAGATTCTTATATGAGTAGATATTAAAAAAATACACTACTGACACAATTGTACAACTAAAAATACTCCCCCTTTTGTTATCAGCAAAAAGTTTTAAACAATCAGTGAAAAACAAAAGGTGAAAAACAAGAATCCTAAGGGTGTTTGGACAAGTAGAGAGTGAGAAGCTGCCGAGCCTTTCTTTCAGATGCCCCTGAGTATGCTACCAGCTCTAGAAGCTTATCCTCTTGTTCATCAAGCGCATGTTTTATTATGTGTAGAATCCTTCCTGTCAAGTCTGAACGTTCTTCTTCTTGCTGTTCTACACGTGGTGCAGAGACTGGTTGACTTGGACCACTAAGTGAACGAGTCACATGATCATCTGGTACATCAATTCTATCATTTATTGCAATTGCAGTATCTAAAAGTATCTCAGGTGATGAAGATTTGTGAGAGTCTGAAGGAATTGATTTGGGTTGTTCAGATGATGTGTCATTTGGTGGTTCAGAGGTTTCATGGATTGGAGAAACTCTAAAAGATGTCTCTTTCAGAATCTCTTCTTCAGTAAGAATTTTGGGTGATGGTTGAGGGATTTCAACATTGGATGGCTAAGCTATTTCCTCCTCAGGAATATGCTTAGCTTTGGCTTTATGTCGTGCCAAATCAGCCATGATTTCATTATATAATGAGTCAGATGAGGCTGATTCAAACGATGATGATGAAACATTTATGCATTCAGGTTCAGAGTTTGTGGGGTAGATGATATTTAGAGGTTGGACATTTTCAAGGATAGATGCTTCAGATATTGTATTGCAATAATTAAAAGAATGATTAATACCTGCATCTGATCTTTGTCTCTTCTTTCCCCTAGTGGTGCAGTGCTTTGTGCGAGATCGTTTGAGAATTTTTGCACTTAGCAAGTCATTGACAGTAGCTTCTGCAGCTGATGCGATATTTCTGCAAGTGCACAGACTTATCGTGTAGTTATAAAAGATTATCGTTCCTTCAGGGACTATTTTTCCAAAACTTCGCTTATGTTTTTAATATAATGTAAGGTTAAGGCTAAATATTAATTGGAAAGGGATTATAAAATAATTAATTTAATTTAAACAATTAGATTTAACTAAACTGGAATGTTACTTTAAGTCGCTTCAATGGATTCGGTAATTAAATTGCATTTAGAAATAATGTTACTTTTTAACAAACTGATATTGATATAAAAATACGCTTCTCACACTTTCGCGCTGTTGGTTAATATCGTAAGGTTATAAAATAAATGCTTCACTCTCGCTCTCACATTTACTTATAAAAATACTTTTTGAAAATCAATTCAATTTAATTAAAAAGATCTAGTTTTCACAAAACAATATTAGTTTAAAGACGGAGGTCTCACACTTTCGCGCTATTGAACTGAGTCATAAAATATAAATAAATACTTCACTTTCGCTCTCATATTTAGTTGATAAAATATTTTTTGGAAACTAATACAGTTTAATTAATTTTAAAGAGCTGTCGCGGTGTTTAAAATTAATGTCCAGTTTTTACTATCTAGTATAAATCTCACACTCTCGCGCTGTTGACTTACACTTTAATTAATTTTCACTTTCGTGCAAAATTATAGTCTATCGTTTAATTAAAAACTGAAACAGAAAACTAGTTTGTTTGTAAATAAAGTTTGCAACTTAATTACTAAACCCAAATCAACTTCTTATTCACATTCCAGTTATATTAAATTAGTTCGACATAATTATAATTGAAAACATCATAATTAAATAAATAGCAATTAATTTAATTAAGAACATATCAGATACCAATAAAATAATTGAAACTGAAATTAAATTAGTAGCAGTAGGTAACAATTATGGTTATAAAATAAAAATAAAATAGAACATGCAATATTAACTCAGTATTGTAACGTGCATAAGACACGTACTGTAGCAGAACAAAAATAAGCAAGTAAATTGAAAGCAGAATAATAAATTGAACTGAATTATATATATTAAATAGAGTAACTTACAGAGAAATAATTGCAACTGGAATGAAAGCAAAAGCTCTTAGGAAACTAAAAATTATAAACTGATATAACTCTTAGATTCTCAAAGTATTGCGTAAAAAAAAGAAGAAGGAAAACTGAATGAATGAGCTCTTATTTATAGGCCTAGACGTCCTTAATTTGCTGAGAAGACTGTTGTTGAAGTTGAGGGAAATTCGTCGCGGAAGAACAGGAACAAAATCAACGAAACTTGGGGATAAAGCTTGTGGCAGTTGGCATGTGCATGGCAGGCGCCATCCAAGTAGGGTGTGGCAGTTGCCACATGAGATGGCAGTTGCCATGAAAGTAGGTGGTGGCAGTTGCCATGAAAGGAGCATGAAACGTGGGGCAAAAGGCATGGCAACTGCCATGAGGAAAAAAAAGGTGGAACGTGGGCCTTGCTTCTTTTTGGGCTCCTTTTAGATCCAATTGCATTTATTCTTTGTAACTTAATATTATTTTCGGTAAGTTCCGACATACCTGAAATAAATAAAAATAATAATAATAATAATACTACGAAAAATACAAGAAAATAGTAAAATAGTAAGCTAAATTAATTAAATAAACAGTGCATTTTTCGGTGTTATCAGCAGCCACATGCTCTTCATCAACACCACTCTCTTCAGCCATAGGAGCTCTCACTTCTGGATCAACATCCTCTGACCTCTTAACTGGAGCTTCTTCCATTTGTGGTTCCTCAACCATTATATCTTCCTCATAGTCACTGAATACCTCTTCCTTAACTGCTCTCATTATTTGTGCAAATGATGGACCATCACCTCGTCCAATGTCCTTATGAGTAACTGTAGTTCCTCTTTCCTTCATTAATCTCATATATTCCAAAATGACTTCAGGAGGTTCATTATCAAATATGAAGGCGTCACTCATAGGCTTGAATTTTGTCTTATTTATCAGAAGAGGCTTTTGAGGATAAATAAGGTTGCCTGATTTCCTTAAACGCATACTCACCAAGACTTTTGCATCAAAAATGGGTGCTCTCACTTGTTCAAGGTCTTCAGACACCCCAGCAAGCATGAATCTATCAGGAAGACCAAGTTGCTCAAAGATGAAGCTTAAGAGCCTTGGACGAGAGATCAACTTGGAAGGACTGTCAAACTTCTGAGCCTCACAAATTGTCTCACATAGATGGTGAAAGATGTATGCAGGTAGATTCATTTTCCTTTTTGTTGAGAGGAAGTAGATGAAGTGTCTCGGATCCCAATTCAGAGAGTCACTGCCAGTATCCCTTGGGAGAAATGAAGAGAATATAATCTTAGCAAGAACCTTTTCGCGATCATTCAGATGACTAACTTTATTTGACAACTTCTGATCCTTGAAACAAAGTCTGGCCATATCATTGAGGTACACTGACTTTCTTCCAGAAGCTGCAGTATAGAGCCTTATCATTCCAGTGTTGGGAAGATTCATCATCTTGGCCAAATTGCTTCTTGTCAAAATGACTGGGAAGCCTCCAACACTAGAGTGAATCTCTGTTTCAGTAAATTTCCTCAGACCCAATTCCTCCCTTGATTTCCCTTTATTTTCACTTGGGTTCTGATCAATTACTCTTTGAAGTTCAGCATGAGCATCTAACAAAGTCACAACCTCGCTCTTTCTCCAGAAGTCAAACACTAAATTGGAGTAGATAGGTCCATTAAGCATATCCAAGTAGTGCCCCCAGCCTTGTTCAGTGAGGAATTCCTTGTAGTCATGTCCATTTACTTTTAAGGCCTCAAAGTCTATTGGTCTTTCCTAACCAAATTACTTTCTTCAAAACTAAGATCCATAGTGGCATCTTTAAGATAGAAATCTTGAGCGTAGATGTTTATTGGAATGTCCTCTGGGAATCTTGGTACAGAAGATGAACTTGTCATTGTTAGGGTTTTGCTAATAGGAGGGAGGAAGAAAGTGTTTTGGGTTTTAGAAGAAAAGTGTGGGATGTGAAAGTGAACTTGTGCGAAAATGAGTAAAGTGATTTTGAATTTGTAAAAACAATGATGAGGGAGTACATTCGTTGCAATAAAGAATTTCATCATAAACTGCCTTTACTCTAACCAATCACAGACTGAGAGTAAAGACAAAGTAATTGACATGTGTACTCCACATGGTTAAACACTTCAGAGTTTAAAATTTTTCAGCGTCTGAAGACCTTTCAGAGTTCAGAGGCTGAATCTACAATTTGTTATTCAGAGCTTGATGTCTTCAGAGGCCAAAGTCATGTTCAGATGCCTTTTGATAAAGTCTAATCTTTCAACTGCTAAGGGTTTTGTAAATATATCAGCCCATTGTCTTTCAGTTTCAATGTATTGAATATTTACACTACCCTTCTGAACAAGGTCTCTTATAAAATGATGTTTAATTTCAATATGTTTAGCGCTTGAATGCAAAATTGGGTTTTTAGAAAGTTGAATAGCTGCAGTGTTATCACAGAAAAGTGGAATATTGAGGCTATTAACTTTGTAATCCTCTAACTGATATCTCATCCAGAGTAGTTGAGTGCAACACTTGGCTGCTGATATGTATTATGCTTCTGCTATAGACAAAGCTATAGTAGTTTGTATTTTGCTAGCCCAAGATATGAGATTTTCTCCCACAAATTGACAATTGCCACTTGTGGATTTCCTCTCTATCTTGTCTCCAGCAAAGTTAGCATCACAGAATCCTATCAACTTATAATCATTTGTTTTCTTATAAAATAATCCAAGATTTGTGGTTCCCTTCAGATATCTAAAGATTCTCTTTACAGCAGTAAAATGAGATTCTCTAGGATCTGATTGGAATCTAGCACACAAACATACACTAAATAAAATATCAGGCCTTGATGCAGTTAGGTATAGTAAAGAACCTATCATACCTCTGTATAGCTTCTGATCTACTTTGCCTTCTGAATCATCTTTGCTGAGACTACTTGTTGGATGCATTGGTGTTGTCATTGGCTTGCAATCCTCCATGTTGAATTTCTTCAGCAGCTCCTTTGTATATTTGGTCTGATGAATGTAGGTTCCATCTTTGGTTTGGTTGATTTGAATTCCCAGAAAGAATTTCAGCTCTCCCATCATGCTCATTTCAAATTCTTCCTGCATAATCTTAGAAAATTCTTTGCACAAAGATGGATTAGCAGATCGAAAAATAATATCATCAACATAAATTTGAATAATTAGAATGTCATTCTTAAATGTTTTACTAAAGAGAGTATTGTCAACTTATCCTTTTTGAAAACCTTTTTCAACTAAGAAATTGCTTAGTCTTTCATACCAAGCTCTGGGAGCTTGTTTCAGACCATAAAGAGATTTCTTTAATGTTGGATATTTGAATTGGCCTCATTTTGCTAAAACAAATATACAAGCAAGATGTTGGACCAAATATTTCAACATGTGGGTACAACCTGTGTACCAGTTTGTCGCGCCAGCTGTCACGCACGTTTTTAAATAAGGAAACCACGTTTTAAAAGGAAACCACGTTTTTATATATACTTGTGTGCCAAGTAGCATATTTCTATGGAGAATCAGCGAGGAGATATTTTCTGAAGATGTTTTGACATTTTAGGAAACAATATTTTTAAGGAAACAATATATTTAAGGAAACATTGTATTTGTTTCAAGAATATGTGTGCTGGATATTCCTTGGACCAGCTGTGTGTTTGAAGGCCCAAATCCAGTTAGGTATAGGTTATAAATAGAAGCTTCGTAACCTAGTTTTGTAACAAGTCCAAAAATGTAGAAATCTAAGGGCTTTGTCGTGTAGCCACTCTCTAGGAGAGTCGGTGTAAAAGTGAACCACTCGGGTTGTGAGTTGGTCACTATTGTCATTGGAGGAAGCTTGTAAGCAACTCCAAGTTTGTGTATTATGCCGAAGCCATTGTTCATCATAGATATAGTCTTTAGGGTTTCGTGTCATTGTGAGACTTTCTTGTGGATTCTATAACACAAGTTAAGGACTAAATTTGTTCTATGTGTTAATTGTAAGGTTACTCCTAAGCTGTGAAGTACGGAGGTAACTGTATGTGCCTTACTCGAAGCTTTTAAGCAAGAGTAACTAATGTCTCGTATTATGTTCCAACATCATATTCAACATTGTAAGAACAACACTATCTGTGTTAGTTGTAGGGAAGTGAGATGGGATCTCATATCTAGGAGTTCCTAGGTAGAAGTTGCATTGGGTAGGGATTAAGTGAGGAGTTGTAAACGGGGGAGTTTAGCTCTGAATTAATACTACTAATAGTGGATTTCCTTCCTGGCTTGGTATGCCCCCAGGTAGGAGAGTTGCTCCGAACTGGGTTAACAATTTCGGTGTGTTGTTTATATTTTTCAGTATATGTTTTTTAATGTTATATGCCCTGACGTGTTGTTCTTGACAGACCAGATGATTCAACATCCTATAGAACATCTGGTTCTGCTATACCAGAATTTCAATTGGTATCAGAGCAGGCATCCTGTTCTGTTTTCTGGGTGAGATCCAAGGGAAGATACTTTCTGGTTATGGGCAAGTAAAGAATACTGAAAAGGTGTTTGAACTTGGAGAAGTTCATATTGATTGAATGGTCCCTAGAAGTGGAGGATGGACTATTCATGACAGAGTGTGTATTAGACCTGTCTGTTGTTGTTCAGGTGTGGAGTGTTGGTGATGAACCGCTGTATGGTTTGATTTATTTTCAAACCTATGTTAACATGTTGCACCTGGTGTGAAGTTTTGTGCAAAGTTCATTATATTGTGCCTGAAGTTTGTTGAGGAGTTTTCTAGCTTGAATTCCGCTGCATATATAGATCTGATGGAAAACTCCTGATGGTTTTGAGTGTTGAGGATGCAACACTTTGTTTTCCTCTGTAAATGTGTCCCTTGGTGTGGTGATACTCGAGGATAAGTCCAACTAACCTGTTAAGAGATGCCAAAGACACTTGAGGGTGATCTCAAGTCCACTCATAAAGGCACTCATATATGAGTTTGTTGAAACGAGATCTGAAGGAAGTTTTAAGCAATTTATTTTTGTTAAAGGATCTCTTGGTGTTGTTCATTGAGAGGGGAACTGATGTCCTACCAGATGTTGGAACATCTGACCAGCAGATTATGCAGAATCGTTTTGGATGATAGTAGGGCATGACAACTGCTTGGGTGCTAAACATATGTCTATTAGTTACATATGTTTGGAACCTTCTCCTGATTTGGAAGATGAGGCATCTGTGTCTAAGATGTTTCTACGCTAGAAACATGTCTTATATAAGTATGTTGGTTAGGACACGATCAACACATGGCCTGTTTTTTTTTGGGTTAGATTATTTATGATCCAAGTAAGTGGCAGTGCAGAGGTTGTGTTTTGTTTCTGTGGAAGCTTGATAAAAGTATCTTATCCAGATTCTTTATGTGGCGGTCAAAATCAAATGTCAAGGACATTTTCTCTAACATCTAGAGAATCCTTGTGTATTTGGAGAAGAAGATTTAGTCTGAAAATCTGCTTGTGGTGAGTAATGACAAGTCACTGCGATTGTTTTTGTAGTTTGTTACAGATACCTGTTAGAGGGAATCTCCTCTATAGGTGTAGAAGAATGACATCCAACATCTCAAAGTCAGACAGAATGTTTGAACATTAGCAGAAGATGCTTGAGATGTATAATATGCAGGTCTTGCATGTGTTGATGATCTGGTATTGAAAGGTGATCAACTATTGATGATTGATCCTCGTGTGTTCCCTTGCAAGTGTTTTGGACTACTATGGTATCTCTAGACCATAGTTCAGGATGAAACCCACGAGGTTGAGATTAATGTCAGAATTGATGTTGAAAACATTATCTCAAGGATCTGCTTCTTCAGCCAAGGAAGCTGGTTCTACTCAGGGTGGAGTACAAGGTCCAGCCACTGACCTAATCAGGAATGATTTGTGGTAAGAATAGCTATCATAACTGGTTGTCATCTGCTGGTGCTAGATATATGATGAAGAAGGATGTCATATCAAATGTCCTACCTTGTTTGAGAAGGTGTTTATGTCAACCTGAATAAGCTGTAGAAGGGCCATGTATCAGACACGACCTTGTAGAATTCTAAAGACCTAAGCTGAAGGATTCTGATTTAGAATTTCTTGAGGTGTTCAGATGGTTTTCTTCGCATGAAGCATTGGTTACCCATGACAGGGGAGTGATGTACTTGTCTATCATTATTACTGCATGGGTGCAGATTCTATGGAGCTTGCAGATGATCCAAGCTAGATATTTGTGTTGGAACAAAATATGTGTTAATACACACCCTTAAGTTTTGATGATAACAAAGTATTAAATGGACAATTGATGGTACTAATGTTTAAATTAAGTGCAGGAGAATTCAACGTTTAATCAAGAGCACACTTAATTTAAACTCTGATGAAACCAATGGAAGTCTGAATATTTAAGACTCTGAAAGAGTTCAGATGCTACAACGTGGTCAGAAGCTATACAAAGTTCAGAAGCTCAAAGTAGATCAGAATGTCTGAAAGCTGTTCAGGGACTCAGAGGAGTTCAGAAGCTCAAGGATATTCAGAGGCTGTCTAATAGTCATAAGTCATTCAGAGGATGAAGGCGTTCAGAAGCTGAATTGCAAATGACTATCAGAGGCCAATCATTCAAAGACCAATCAGACTCCAAGCTATCAAAGGTTCATCAAAAGCAAAGGGAATTCCCAGTCATCAGAGGGCTACATCAACTACAACTTATCAAGCCTGATGACTTGTTCTAAGGTTAACTAAAATGCAACGGTCACAAAGGATGTGATCCCTCTCTCTAGGAGCTAGTTGTACCTTATAACTGTACCATTGGACAGACAGCAAAGGTGAAGCTTCTCTGCAAAGAAAGACGTGACTTTACTCAACGGATCTTCAAAGTCTACAGCTATCCAAGTTGCAACGAGAATTTCTCCAACGTCTCAATGTCTTTCTCAACCACTAGTAAAAATATGACATATTACATAAGGCTTTTATATCTGTCTAAGATATGTCAGATGTGAAAAGCTATATGGAGTGATATTTACATCTGATTGCAATAGCCACAGAAGTGAAAAATATATGGACAACACTTTTTACATCTGAGATAAATATACCAGATACAAAACTGAATGCGGTGGCAGTCTTGTAATTATAACGAAAAGTATCTAAATTAAATCTATATCTGGGCATATATATAATCAGATGTAATAAGTCAGCTTGAATAAAAAAAAAAATTTGTTTTTTTGAATCAATATTAATAAGTCATAAAAAAAAAACTGTTTGTATTCAAAGGAAAACACGCAGTAGCGATCTCGATCTGCTCTCTCTCTCACTCGCGAACGATCACCGTCGTGTCCTCTCTCACTCTCACCGTCGTGTCCTCTCTCACTCTCACGAAGCTTCTCTTGAACCCTAGCTATTCCCAAATTGCAAAATCAGGTACTGTTCTTGAACCCTAATCCCAAATCGCAAAAGCAGCTTTTCTGTATATTGTTCATCTGATTTCTTTGTTTTTGTGGTTTTTACTTGGTTTTAGCTCTTAGAACTAACGCTTTTACCAACAAGATAGAGTTTATTTACGAAGTGGTCCACACCCTTTTACTACTTTTCAATGTAAGTGGAAGTTCGGATTTGGTTATGACAATTCAACCGACACTAGTAAAATTGTAGCATTTTGTCTTCCAACTAATGAGATGAGAATTCTCAACTTGCAAAGTTTGGTTTCGACCTGTTAAAAGTAAGTTTGTTTTCAACATTATATTTACTTGTTTGAATTTATTATTAAATTTGGTCGGAACTGCACCATTGTTGTATACATAATGAATATCTAAGATTCTATTAATTTATTGATGTTGATAAAAGAATAACTAAGATTCTATTAATTTGGTCGGAATTTGAGTTTATTTACAGGGTTGTACAGTGTGGTGAAATTTCAAAGTGATTTCTTAAATTAGGTCATAGAATATTAGAAAGAAACTATACAGTGAAATTGATGATGATAAGCTATATTTTTAATTATTCTAAGTAACAACAAAACCTATAGGCCAAACCAAACCATAACAGAATGCATGCGTGGCCAATTTATTTGAATAATAATGATTCAGTTGGTATGCAAATATTGTGACAACATCATATATCTCATTATTTCATAGAGGAAACTTGAATATGATGTTTAGCTGCCTTGTTACATTGTTTTCATGTATCTGTTAAGTGATTTGGTGTGTATAATATTTCAGTTTCCTTCATTTGGTGTGTTTAACTTTTCAATGTCAATTTCATGTTTTTGTAGGTGATTTTGTTCTTAACCTGCGGTTTGTCTTCTTTGATCTGGTACTTTATAGTTAGGTGCGGCAACTATGATGATATTCTAAGTAAGTGGCAGTTCGCGTTTGGTTTTGATCATTCAACCGAGACTTATAAGATTGTGGCTTTTTGTCTACCGAGTAATGTGGTGAGAGTTTTTGGTTTTGGTGATAATGTTTGGAAAAATATTCAAAGTTTTCCGGTGGTTCCTTTTGAACATGAGCCATCAACTTATCCTTAGAAATTATTTTATATGGTTGGATGATAGTCGTACCAATCGTGGTGTGTATTTGAGTGACAATGTTAATTGGTTGGCCATTCGAAAGGAGTCCCAATACTCTATAATTTGAAAGATAATACTGTAGAAAAAATTGGGATTACCTTCTTTCTAAGAATTATGTTGAAATTGTTTGGTTCAATTTGTTGAAAGTAAGTTTCTTTTCAATGATTTACTTGTTAGAATTTATTAATAACAAGCTTCTTTTTGGTTTTTTACTGTTTATCTTTTCATGGAGCTCGTAATTCGGCGAACTTCGTGTTTGAATTACAAGCTTCGATTCGCTGCAATTGTCTACTTATGTTGCTGGTAATTTAAACTATTTAGTTTTTCTCTTTTGAAATTTGTTTACATACTTTTGAGATAAGCTTATTATTTTTGCACTCCTACTTTATTTGTATTCATTCATCCACTTTTTATGTTGGTATTATGCTGTCAGAAGTTTCATTTTGTTTAAGCTAATGGGATGAGTGTGTTGTCATTCAAGAACTATTCTGCATATTTTGTGTTTGGTTACTTGTAAAACTTCAATAAGGACCTTGAATTTGATAGTAATGTTGGGGTTTGACTTAGAAGATACTTTCTTATCTCACTCATGGTTGTGGGCTGTTGTATTTGGTAACTTGTTTCTTGCCCAAAAGGTACTGATGTAGTGTGTATACATGTAGGCAATGTGATTGTTTCACCTTACTGTTTCTTTACGTTTCCCCTTCCTTTTCTCCTCTTATGTTTCTCGACGAGGAATACTTTGTACTCCTGACACAGTTGCTAAATTTCAGGTATTTGGTGTGTTAAAATATTGATGCCTTACCTCCTTTTGAGTTGCTTCATTATGTGATCTAGTGATTTATGTTCTAAAGTTTTGGCATACCAGAACTTGCTTAAATTAGTTTGCAATTTTAATTAACTCTTGATTGCATTTGTCTGGGCATGCTTTTGTATAAGTATTAACATAAAGTTACTCTTTCTTGTGGCTGAGGTATTGGAGCCTTTTTGGTGGAGTTCTTTGTTAAAATTTGTGTGGCATGTAATGAGTTTTGAGGCTGTGTTTTTTAGGTGTTGGTCTTGAAATTCTCCAATCAAAATAAGACCACCGAGCTTCGTCAAGAGGCAGAGCGGTCTACACCTCAGGCCGCAAAAATCATATTGAAGTGACACTTGAACTTGTAAGTATTAAATTCACATGTATACAACTTCATTATATTCGCAGCTGCTGTGGAGGATATTACCATACCTGAACCTTTCGTATATAATACGGATCCACACAATAAACATGAGGTTTTTTGGCTTTAACTAAGCTTTTGTATAATTGTGTTCTTCTTTCTAGCAGTATTTCATTAGTCATTTTAATTTTAAGCTTTATGCCATGTATGTCATAATTGGAATGCAGTTGTAAATATTTCCATGTGTCATAGATCAATGAACCACCAATCCTGTTAGCTGATTCTTGAATCTTAAGAAAATGATTTATTATTATCATCATTTACTTCCCCGTTTGTTTTTACTGAATGTTGTGAGACAGGTTTGACGTAGATGACGAAACACAACCGAATGTAACTTCAGGGGATCATGGTCAATTTCCGTCCGTTTTATACCATCCTCACCTCCTCCAGATGACCCAAAGAGAGGTGAGTATCATACCACTTGACTGCTTCTAAACACCAAGATTTTCAATGTAGCAGATTGTTTTTCCATATTAAGTAAATTAGAAAATGTTGGAACATGTATTTCCGTCCCCTCAATTGCATTTCATTTTTCTTTAAGCCAAATTTTCCATATGTTGTACCTTACAAAATGTTCTCTATTATGAAACCAAATCTTGAAAGCTCCAACTTATGGCAGGTTTGGCCTTTCTCTCTTTTAACCATACTTAACAACTTTAAATTCTTATAAGCCAAATTCTATTCCATATTTCTTTTAACAAATTAATCTTTTTCTTGTTTGTTCCTAGAATACTTGGATCATGAAAAGTCAACAATCTGTCCATCTAATCCATTGTGTGCTTTAATTAGCGGCATAGCTTATGGTGCTACGCACGAAAGGTAAAAAAGTTTATGTCTGATTATTCATTTTTCATTCTGTTTCTGTTCTAAATTTTATGTGGTTAGATAAAAGAATAGATGTGAATTTGACATGCTACTCTTTCCAACTTTACTATTTGCATCCATGATCAGATTGTTGGTAGAGTATTGAGATCCATGCAATCTCAACATGGTGGAGCTGCTTCAATTGAGGATCATCCTGAGCATCTCTTATTGGCTCTAAGGGAAGCATTTGCTTTGGTTGAACCTGTTAAATGTCTATAATATACCTAAGAATTGTACAACAATCATGTGTATTTTCATTTGCTTTCATTTATGCATTACTATGATGAGGTTTTGATTTGTATTTTGGTTGAAGGTTGAATTGTAATCACATTTGGTATTTCGGTTGAATGTTGTAATGACAATCGATTATACGTTGTAATGATACTTTGGTTGAATGTTGAATTGTAGTGATATTTTTAGATTTTTTAAATAAAAAAAATGGATTTAAAATTAAAAAAAAATGCAGGATTAAAAAAAAATTAAATAAAGTAAATATTTCACATCTGGTGGACTTGGTCAGATGTAAAATGTTCAATTTAATTAAAAAAAACAAATTGAAATGTGTATACTTACTACATCTGGTGGACTTAAGTCAGAAGTAAAAGGTGTTGTTTTTACATTTGACGCGAGTCAGATGTAAAAAGTGTATACTTACTATATCTCGTGCGTTTGCATCCGTTTTACCGTCAGATGTAAAAAGTGTTTTTGGGCAGCTGTAAAAAGTGTTTTTTCTACTAGTGAACTCATATAAATATGCCAAAGAAAGAATTGAAGACTAGCGCTCAACATTAGATAAAATCTCTCAGAAGAAAGTGAGCATTTGAATTGTAATAGATAATATCTCTCAAATGAAGTGAGCATAGAAACTAGCTTAGAGCCTCTGAAGTTATTATGTTTGTAATAAGTTTTAAGCTCTTAAGTTAGTAGTAAGTCTTCTGCTTAGTGTAGAAGCAAGTAAGTCTTCTTCTTAGTGTAGGAGCAAGAAAGTCTTCTGCTTAGTGTAGAAGCACGTAAGTCTCAGTCTTAGTGATTAGAGCAGTGAAGTCTTGAGCCTGAGTGCTTGAGCAAGGAAGCATCTGATCTTGTGTGATCAGAGCAAGGAAGTCTCTTTGTCTTGTGTGACTTAGAGCAGGAAGTCTCAAGCTTGTGTGCTTGAGCAAGGAAGTCTTTGATCTTGTGTGATCAAAGCAAGGAAGTCTCTATGTCTTGTGTGACTAAGAGCAGGAAGTCTTGAGCTTGTGTGCTTGAGCAACTATTGTAATCCGTGTGATTATAGTGAAACTCTCTTGGAAACAAGGGTACTGGAGTACTCTCAATTTGTGAGGGGAACCAGTATAAATTGTTGTGTGTTCTTCTCTCTCTCACTCTCTCATTTACTCCTTCATCATTCATAACGCCTTAAGTTAATTGTGTGAATAATCCGCTGTGCTTTAAAGACTCTGAAAAGATTTAAATATCTTGGAAAGTTTTTAAATATCCAAAAACACAATTCAACCCCCCTTCTTGTGTTTTCTCCACGCACCTTCAATTGGTATCAGAGCTCCGTTTCTGTTGGTAAATCACTTAACCGTGAGACAGTCACGATCCAAAGGAGAAAACCTCCATGGCTCAAAACATGGATGAGTGGAAGCAGAAACTACATAAACAAGTTGCTGATCTTAGCAAGAAATTTGAAGATGAAATGAGCATTAATGAAGATCTGAGCAACAATCAAAATCCTTCCACTTCAGGGGCTAATCAAACTTCTAGTATTGCTTCTACAGCTACTACTGTCTACCTCATTAGTGATGATAATGAAAGCATTTCGTGGGCAACAGTAAATGGCTTGTTAGATTAATATGAGGAGTTTAGGATGGAGGAAAATGAGAGCATTGAGAAAATGAACATAAGGTTTCAAGCTATCACAAGCAAGCTTGAAGAGCACAACAACAAACTCAGCAACAAGGAGCTTGTAAGCAAGTTGCTGAGAATTTTGCCTCTGGATTGGAATGAAATTCCACATTCTATAGAGGAAACTGAAGACATCAACTCAATGAGTCCTGAATCATTGATTGATTTACTCAGAGTCCATGAACTGGCTCTGAAGGAGATGCAAGAGTTGAAACGTGAAGAAGCAGAAGCAGCAAGAAAAGGAAAGCAAGCATTTGAGCATGAAGATCTTGTTGAAGAACCTGATGAAAAGTATCTTGAAAGGTTTTCAAGAAAAATTCAAAGATGGTACATCTTCAAGAAGAATGGAGGAAGAGTAGCTAAGGGAATGACAACATGGGATGTACTAGACAACTTCTCTGAAGATGAGTCTGAAAGAGCACCTAGAGCTGAAGGATCAAGTTCTGAAGATGGCTCAGACTCTGAAGACTCAGGCTCTGATAAAAGATCAGAACCTGAGAGCAAATAAAGCATCCAGAGAACAATAAATCAGGTATATTCTAGTCTTTCCAAAGCTAAATTGATCAAGTATCTTAATAAGACCTTACTTAAACTCTCTAATAGTCAGCAGAAGTATAAAAAGCTTAAAGCAGACTATGAGAATTTAAGTAAGCAAGCAAATCACTCTGAAGGTCTTGAACAAAAAGATTTTATTAAAACAAGAGACCTTGAGAATGATTATGCTATATGTTACAAACCCCATGAGCACTCTCTAGTTCTCAAAGAGTACTGTAACATCAATGCTGATCAAAATGAAATTGTTTCCATGCTTTGCAACCTTAAGACCAACAATACTAATGGGATTGGATACTCTAGTAGTAAAACACTAGAGGAACCAAGCTCATCACTCATTGATGGAGGCTTCTCACTTCCAAATCTTTACACTACATTTGTATCTGATAGCTCTCAGATGAAACAAATGAAGGATGAAGATTTGGCAACTAACAGTCTAGTTTTCTAAATCTTTGAAAAACCTTCTTTATTGTTGTTTTTAGAAAAACCCCAAAACCCTAACTTCTGTAATGGCAATCTCTACCTCGTCAGTATCAACTTCAAAATTCTCCTTTCCAAATGACCTACCTATCAACGTCGTCAATTGTTCAGAACTTTTCAGCAAAGAAAAATCGCTGGAAATGAAGGGAAAATCATTCAACTTGGTTATGGAACAACCGGTTGATTTTGAAAGTCTTAGATTAAACCAGCACGACATTGAAAAATTCTTCAATGATCAAAATAGAGGATTTAGATACATGAGAGTACATTAAGTTATTGGAAAGTCTAGGTGAACCCCTTGAAATTGAACCAGAAGAGATAAAAGGGAAAAGAAAAAGATTGGTAAGAACTAGGGTTAAGTCTGAGAAGTGTGAAGAGACAAGTGTGACAGCTCTAGAAGATGAAGATAATGAGCCTCTGATGATCAAGAAAAGACAAATTTCTAAGCATCTGAAGATAAAGAAGAATGTTGAAAGCTCTACCATTGCCCCTTCAGGTACTGTAACTGTTCCTAAAGGTCCTGTTGCATTAACTCAAGATAGCCAACATCCCACAAATTCAAACTACCCATCAGAATCACCTCTAGAAGAACAACACTTAACTGGAGAACTTCCCCCACAAACAAACTCTCCATCAAACCAAATTATCTCTGAAATCCCTCATCCAGAAATATCTGAGACAGTTCAACTAGAACATGTTCATCCACCACCTGAACATGTTCCTTCACAGATCACACCTCAACCATTCCCTGAACAAACAGAATCTCAACTTGAGAATGAATCAAATCAGACCTCAATCTTACAAACCAATGATCAGGTTGATGAAATGATCAATGAATTAACTCATGAGCAGTTAATTTCATCTAATCAATCTGATCATGTCCAACATCTACAACAAACACAATTCTTTCCATCAAACCCTGAATCTCCTCAAACCAATTCCATAATTCCTAAGGTCCTGGGTGAATGCAACAGCCTGATTGAACGGTTACATGGCCTTCCTGAGCTAAGACATTCTGACATGTCTTCATCTGAGCATATGGCTCAATGGGAAAGCCTAACTGAGGATTTGGTAAAGAAGCTGTACAGTCTCCAAGAGGCGTGTATTGAAGAACAGCGGAGAAGTGACAGGGGAAAGAACACAATGGCTGAAGAGGTTATTCAGTTTCAAAAGGACACAGAGAGGAATCAACCTGGATCCTCTTCTGTAAGAACAAGTGATAGGCAAAATCTAATGGAAGAGATAGCAACACTTGAGGAAAGACTGAATGAGCCTATTGTGGATAATCTAGGAGCACATCAAGTACACATTAGAAATCCACTGTATGAGGCTGAAATTGACAACCTTAGGGCAGAAATGAAAAGGCAAAGAGAGCTGATGGAGATAGTTATTGCTAAACAGGAGGAAATCACAAAAATTCTAGCTTCACTTAATAACCAACCACAATCAACTTCCTAGGATTTCCTCTTTCTTGCTTAAAATAAGTATCTTGATTAATATTTTGTTAAGCACATAGTTAGATTAAGTTCATATATCTATATGTTCTTTGATTTTCTTGTGCTACTCTGAAATATTTATTCATGTTTTGTTAATCCTAGTGTCTTTATCTTAAAAATAAGTATTGTTGCACAAATAATTGGTTAATCTTAAGGATTGGAACTGGAAAATAAGAGAATGTACACAATAAAAACATCAATCTACAACAAGCAAAAATAATTTTATTGAAAAATGAGTATTTGATACATAAACTCCTAAAGACAATCAACTGGTTTCCTTAGATGGTGGAATTGGGTGACCCAGCTTGGATGGCACCTCTCTTGGCGAATATGAGTCAACTGACTCTTCCTTAGGAGAAGATTTTAGATCATCTAAGATTTGATCATCAGCTTGGTCTTCTTCAGGAAAATTTGTTCTCAAATACTCTAACCAGTCAGAATCCCATTCTTCAGACTCTATATGAGAATCTGCTTGTTCAGACTCTGAAGTAGGCGAAATCTCAGACTTTGGCCTTGTTCTTCTTGATGTTTCTTCTTTGTGTTTTCTCCTATCTTGACTGACTCTCAGTGAAACTACCTTCTTCTTCTCTGAGCGTTTCATTTTTTTTCTCTCAAGAGATCTATCAATAAACCTAAGATTATTCTGTGTGAGTAAAATGACTAGGTATCTCTCTCCTTTTATAAGCAAAATTCAATGGCCGAGTATTAAATGTGTTCAACCACTTCTGATTTGACGACATTGAATGTTGAATTTCTATTAATTGCTTATATTACCTTTTTGATAATGACAAAAGGGGGAGAAAGAATATTAGTAAATCAATTGTTGGAAGAAGCGAAATTACTTGGCTTTTTAGGGCCTTGTAGTGCTTCAGAGAGAGAACGTAGGAGAGTGGTCAAAATAGTAGCATGAGGTACATGCTTTGTTATGACAATCTGATCTTTGAGGATTTCAAAGTATTGTACTAAAGAGCTCTGAACTGTTTTCAAATTTTTTGTTCAGACTCTGAGCTATTTTCTTTGAAAAGATTTTTTTAAAGCTCTGAACTATTTGAAAATATTTTGAACTCTGAAGCTGTTAATGATAACCATCACAACCAAGTGTGTATGTAGAAGTCTTTAAGCGCCTCTGATTCTATTTTGTCATTCAATTTAAATATTGCTTCAATTTAAATACTGCTTCATCTTGCATCTGTATTAAAGGGCTTAATTTTCAAGGAGAATGCATTTATTAATTGAAGTTTATTATTCATAGTTAGTTCTTGAGTAAGGGTGCAACTTTACTCAAAGATTATCACACTATGGAAAGAAGAAGCTTACAAACCTTGTTCTTTACATAGTGAAATATGAATAATTTAAGTCATATAATAAAGTATTTCTGAAACTGATTAAAATTAACTATGGATACAAAATAGGGGGAGCTTACAAACCTAACCCTATGGGTTATCAGACTTAGGGGGAGCTTTCAAAACTCAGAAGCCTAATGTCAACATAGCTGATTTTTATCAACAACAATTGTATTTAATACTTGTGTTTGTCATCATCAAAAAGGGGGAGATTGTTGGAACAAAATATGTGTTAATACACACCCTTAAGTTTTGATGATAACAAAGTATTAAATGGACAATTGATGGTACTAATGTTTAAATTAAGTGCAGGAGAATTCAACATTTAATCAAGAGCACACTTAATTTAAACTCTGATGAAACCAATGGAAGTCTGAATATTTAGGACTCTGAAAGAGTTCAGATGCTACAACGTGGTCAGAAGCTATAAAAAGTTCAGAAGCTCAAAGTAGATCAGAATGTCTGAAAGCTGTTCAGGGACTCAGAGGAGTTCAGAAGCTCAAGGATGTTCAGAGGCCTACAAGAGTTCAGAGGCTGTCTGATAGTCATAAGTCATTTAGAGGATGAAGGCGTTCATAAGCTGAATTGCAAATGACTATCAGAGGTCAATCATTCAAAGACCAATCAGACTCCAAGCTATCAAAGGTTCATCAGAAGCAAAGGGAATTCCCAGTCATCAGAGGCTACATCAACTACAACTTATCAAGCCTGATGACTTGTTCTAAGGTCAACTAAAATGCAACCGTCACAAAGGATGTGATCCCTCTCTCTAGGAGCTAGTTGTACCTTATAACTGTTCCATTGGACAGACAGCAAAGGTGAAGCTTCTCTACAAAGAAAGACGTGGCTTTACTCAACGGATCTTCAAAGTCTACAGCTGTCCAAGTTGCAATGGGAATTTCTCCAACGTCTCAATGTCTTTCTCAACTCATATAAATATGCCAAAGAAAGAATTGAAGACTAGCGCTCAACATTAGATAAAATCTCTCAGAAGAAAGTGAGCATTTGAATTGTAATAGATAATATCTCTCAAATGAAGTGAGCATAGAAACTAGCTTAGAGCCTCTGAAGTTATTATGTTTGTAATAAGTTTTAAGCTCTTAAGTTAGTAGTAAGTCTTCTGCTTAGTGTAGAAGCAAGTAAGTCTTCTTCTTAGTGTAGGAGCAAGAAAGTCTTCTGCTTAGTGTAGAAGCACGTAAGTCTCAGTCTTAGTGATTAGAGCAGTGAAGTCTTGAGCCTGAGTGCTTGAGCAAGGAAGCCTCTGATCTTGTGTGATCAGAGCAAGGAAGTCTCTTTGTCTTGTGTGACTTAGAGCAGGAAGTCTCAAGCTTGCGTGCTTGAGCAAGGAAGTCTTTGATCTTGTGTGATCAAAGCAAGGAAGTCTCTATGTCTTGTGTGACTAAGAGCAGGAAGTCTTGAGCTTGTGTGCTTGAGCAACTATTGTAATCCATGTGATTATAGTGAAACTCTCTTGGAAACAAGGGGACTGGAGTACTCTCAATTTGTGAGGGGAACCAGTATAAATTGTTGTGTGTTCTTCTCTCTCTCACTCTCTCATTTACTCCTTCATCATGCATAACGCCTTAAGTTAATTGTGTGAATAATCCGTTGTGCTTTAAAGACTCTAAAAAGATTTAAATATCTTGGAAAGTTTTTAAATATCCAAAAACACAATTCAACCCCCCTTCTTGTGTTTTCTCCACGCACCTTCAATTTGATCACTAGATGATGTGACATGTTGCTACTAAGGTAGCTGGTGTGGTTCTGACTTGGTATAGTTGAATCTAGCCATGTAAAGCTAGATGACTGGTTCAAAGGTACACAAGTCACCCAAGTGTACTTATTGGACTGGTTGTGTCTGGAAGAATTTATTTTTCTCTACAGATTTTTGAAGAGGCTCCAAGGAGATTTTTGTTAATGTCACACATTCGATGATGTGATTTCTGGTTGTTCACCCAAAGGAGTAAATGTTCATACTCAATGAAAGGAATTATAGCCGTGCTTCAAATTCTATAAAGGAGTATATGAAACATCTTTGACTACTGTTTGAAGAAGTGTTGTCTGACTAGATGTCAGAACATTATTCAAGACATGGTTCCTATAAGACCAACAAGGGTAGGTTTTGGATGGTGTGATCAAACAGGAAGTGCAAAGAAATTGTTTGACTGTGCATGTGCATGTATTGGAACTATTTCTAGCAACGGCTCAGAGACATTAAAGGCAGTCAAGACAGTTTGGCGGTGCACATCTATTGATGCATTTGCTTTGTTGTGCTATAATCACAAGTAAATGATCATCTATCTAAGAGGGTTCTTCTCTCCTCTATAACCATATGTGTGTTTGTTGTTACCATAAACTGTTATGGGATTTGTTTAGATATGGGTGAGCTGTGCTTGGGTTTGGTTTTGTGAGGGCACTCATTGTCAATTTGTGGCCAAAAAGGGAGAAAAGTTATGACCTGTGTTATGAGTTACCAAGGGTGATGTGTGGATACTTCTTAAGTTTCCTTGTATACCACATGTTGGCTGGTGATTGCTGCAGGGTTCTCTTATGTCACCTCTTGAGAGGAATATTTATTCATCAATGGCAACAAGAGGTTCCCGGTTTGAGGGGGAGTGTCAGCTATCTTCTTCCTCATGTGCAAGTTTTTGCTTCAATGGAACTCCTTCCAAATGCTATAATGAAGATGTCGAACAAGATGTTCTGACAATATAAAAATTGAAGATGTTCTTCATATTTCTGCATACAGTAGTTACTGATGGTGGTTTGGAGTATTGAGGTTTTGAATGTGGTAGAAGAAATTGATTCTGATGATCTTCCTTTTGACCAAGCTATTGCTCAAAGTATTGTTGGAAGATAACTGGTCCTATTATGACTGGTTGTGTGTGGATGATGTTGCATCAATCTGTGTTGATGTTACCAAAGATGGGAATGTTCCTTCAAATTTCCCTGATGATGCTGTGAAAACTGTGCCAAAGACTAGCTCTAATGATAATGTTGTATCAGATGTTAGAACATCTCTGGGCCAACAAAACCAGAATGTTGCCACATTTATTGAATCTTTTGGTGACACTTCTGACTCTGGCTCTGCTACAAAGAAAGAAGAAGATCACAATAATGATGATGTTAGTCCTCCGACTGAAGTAAGCAAAGAAAAATTTGTGTCTCTTGTTGATAACGACACTGAATCTGAGAAGACTGTGATTAATGCTATTGTTGTTAAGGATGTCTCTCTCAAGTTTGGCATATTTGTTCCTCCTAGACCGTGGAGCAAAGGAATTCCTCCTTTTGACAAACAGGAGAAGACTTTGAAGAGAAAGAAGACTGTGTCAAGTAACTCTAAGCTAGATGTTGAGAATGATGTTCAGGACATCATGTCACCTGATAGGAAGAAAGTTGGCATGGTGAGATATCTATGAGTGCTGACTATGATGGATATGATATGTTTCCTCCACTGCTGTTGTATATCTTATGAGGTATGTCTCCCATGGTGATATCTTCACTTGCAGTAGCTTTTCTTTCACTATGTCGTTGATGTGATGAGGGTAGTATAGGCTTATGCCTTATGCCTTATGCCTTATGCCTTACGATCTTCATGGTTTTGTGTTTCTGATGTAGTGCATCATGTGGTGACATGTTTGTGATTTTAGTGTAGTATTTGATGGTTTCTGCTACTTTACAATGTTATGTATGATATTGTGACATGCTATGCTAGCATATATGTGGAGTAGTATGTGTGTGACACGCATATTTTCAGGGGGAGTGAGAATAGGTCTTCTGGTGTCCTGATAAAATGCATGAGCTGATGTATTCAGGGGGTAAAAAGTAATTTACTCTGGTCTGATATTAAGGGGGGTAGTACAGGTACTCTGCCTATGTGTGCTTAATGAAAGTTGTGGATGTTCAGATGCTCTACCAAATGTTGAAACATCCTGATGAAGATGTGTGTAAATTTATTTTTCCTTGTAAGAGTTTATCTCTCTCTGCTGAAGTATGTCTGTGAAGCTAATTGATTATGATTCCATGTTGTGATAAAGAATTTCTTTGGAAGACGGTGAGGAAGAAGGAACTGATGTTAGTTATGACCAAAGAGGAGGATACAGAAGGAAGTATTGATGTATGATGAACCTTGTTACCTTATGTCTGTGCTTTTGTAGTTCTTGTGTCATTGTGAGCTATGCCTTGGATATTTTAGGCATCATGTGTGATCCTGGTCTATAATCTCGCGCACTCTGTGATGATGAGATTCTTCTATGGTTCTACTACGTCTCTGGTTTTTCTACTCCATGAAGGTGATGATTTTTTTTATTTGACTTTATTTGTCAAAACTTATGGCTGTAAGGGGGAGTAAAATCTGATGTGTTATCTGATGTTGTGCTTGATGTTTAAACATCTGATGATAAGTAGTGTAGAAGTAGTGTAGAACTTGTTTGTTGTGTGATTGGTTTTATGATTTAATCTGGTATCCACAACTCTATATGATCTGCAACTTAGGGGGAGTATATGTGATGTTTGTTCTGGAGTGTATGTTCTTTGATATGCATGAATGCATGATGTTGTGACATGTGTTGTTATGCATAAATGCATGATATGATTGTGCTTATGCTTGTGACTGTGATATGTGTGATGCATTTAAGATAGGAAGGTGTGCTTTGATGTAGTGGTGCTAATGATATCATAGTAAGTGCATTTGATATATGCGTGTGGTAGCTATTCAGGGAATAAGGATATTTCTTTCTGATATGCTATTGAGGGGGAGTGTGTGCTTTTACTAGGCCGATGATGCTATAATGGTGTTGTTCTAGTCTATGTGCTTGATGTATGTGATTGCTATGTTGTAGTGAGTGAGAGTAAATTTCGCTTGTGTGATATGTATGTGTTCAGGAGGAGTGAAGTTTTTCTGATAATATCTTGGTGATCACTCTACTAGTGGTGTTTATGAGAACTCCATCTCTCTATGTGGAAACTTATTTTTCTTGGTGATCACTCTGCACCTAGTGTGCCTATGGTCTGTGCTCCCCTGCACTCATGATACATACTCTGGTACCTTATTGGCTCTGAAGATCTTATTTTGTCAATTTTGTGGCTAAAAAGGGGGAGTAGTTGTTGCTGGTTGTGCTGTTCTCTACTAACATGTCTGATGTGGTGACTGATGTTGAAACATGTTGTGATGTGTGCTATTAGGCTGTAATGCTTAATTAGTATGTGTAGTAGTTGAATGTTGTTCTTGGCAACATGCTTGTGTGTTGTGCATGACTGTGGAGGAGTAAGTGTATATGCATGTGCTATATTTGAGGGTGAGTAAAAATTCATTTGTGCTCTGATTCAGATGTTGAGGGGGAGCAAAATTTTCTTGAGAAAGATTTTATTCATGTTTTTGCTCTAATTCAGATGTTGTGGGGAAGCAAGTCTGCTATGTCTCATGCATGTGGTAATGTTCTGTTAAATGTTGAAACATCCAGTTACTGGGAATTTATTTTTCCTAAGTGACTGAGTTTTCTTGTTGTGAGAGTTTATTTCTCTCTTGTGGCTTATCCTGTGAGGCTAGTTGTGTTCACTATTCCGCTGTTGTATGCCTCTGATATTCCTAAGTGATACTATTTATTCTTGTCTGCAATTTGTTCATTTGAGGAGCTCGCTTGAAAAATTTGCATTGAAGAAATGATGTTCTGTTTCATATGTTGTGTGTTTACGTTGATCTGTGAAAACTACATCAGTTTGTATCTCTCTGGAATGGTTGAAGTAATCTCATATTGTTTTAGCCAAAAATTTGCCAAAGGGGGAGATTTGGATATTTGAATTGGCCTCATTTTGCTAAAACAAATATACAAGCAAGATGTTGGACCAAATGTTTCAACATGTGGGTACAACCTGTGTACCAGTTTGTCGCGCCAGCTGTCACGCGCGTTTTTAAAGAAGGAAACCACGTTTTTATATATACTTGTGTGCCAAGTTGCATATTTCTATGGAGAATCAGCGAGGAGATATTTTCTAAAGATGTTTTGACATTTTAGGAAACAATATTTTTAAGGAAACAATATATTTAAGGAAACATTGTATTTGTTTCAAGAATATGTGTGCTGGATATTCCTTGGACCAGCTGTGTGTTGGAAGGCCCAAATCCAGTTGGGTATAGGTTATAAATAGAAGCTTTGTAACCTAGTTTTGTAACAAGTCCAAAAATGTAGAAATCTAAGGGCTTTGTCGTGTAGCCACTCTCTAGGAGAGTCGGTGTAAAAGTGAACCACTTGGGTTGTGAGTTGGTCACTATTGTCATTGGAGGAAGCTTGTAAGTAACTCCAAGTTTGTGTATTATTCCGAAGCCATTGTTCATCATAGATATAGTCTTTAGGGTTTCGTGTCATTGTGAGCCTTTCTTGTGGATTCTATAACACAAGCTAAGGACTGAATTTGTTCTATGTGTTAATTGTAAGGTTACTCCTAAGCTGTGAAGTACGGAGGTAACTGTATGTGCCTTACTCGAAGCTTTTAAGCAAGAGTAACTAGTGTCTCGTATTATGTTCCAACATCATATTCAACATTGTAAGAACAACACTATCTGTGTTGGTTTTAGGGAAGTGAGATGGGATTTCATATCTAGGAGTTCCTAGGTAGAAGTTGCATTGGGTAGGGATTAAGTGAGGAGTTGTAAACGGGGGAGTTTAGCTCTGAATTAATACTGCTAATAGTGGATTTCCTTCCTGGCTTGGTATGCCCCCAGAGTAGGAGAGTTGCTCCGAACTGGGTTAACAATTTCGGTGTGTTGTTTATATTTTTCAGTATATGTTTTTTAATGTTATATGCCCTGACGTGTTGTTCTTGACAGACCAGATGATTCAACATCCTATAGAACATCTGGTTCTGCTATACCAGAATTTCATTTAATTTAAAAACATGGTCAGGATGTGAAGCATCCTCAAAACCAGGAGGTTGTCTGACATATACTTCTTCAGAGATATACCCATTTAAGAATGCACTTTTAACATCCATTTGATACAAAACAATATTATGATGAGTAGCATAGGAAAGAAGTAATCTAATAGCTTCAAGTCTAGCAACTGGAGCAAATGTTTCAGTGTAGTCAATCCCCTCTTGTTGACTATACCCTTGAGCTACTAGTCTTGCCTTATTACGAACAACTTCTCCTTGTTCATTTAACTTGTTTCTGTAGACCCATTTTGTTCCAATGATGTTCTTCTTAGAAGGTTTGGGTACTAAGTTCCATACTTCATTTCTTTCAAACTGGTTTAGCTCTTCTTGCATTGCTACAATCCATGCATCATCAGCTAGTGCTTCATCAGTTGAACTTGGTTCCACTAAGGAGATCAATCCAATTAATGAGTCTTCATTTCTGAAGCTTGATCTGGTTTTCCTTGGACTGTCCTTGTTTCCCAAGATTAGCTCTTCTGGATGAGAGGATTTGTATTTGAAAGAATGTTTTGATTGTTCAACTCTGCTTGGACTGCTTCTGATAAGTTCTAATGCTGGGTGATCTTCAGAGTCCAAGGTTTCAGGAGTTGAATTTGTTTCTTCATAGGTTGGTTGAGATGGTCCTGATATTTCTTCAGGTTCTAATTCTTCATCATCTGATAGTTGTATATCTGCAAAGTTCTCAACTAGCTCTGACAATTTGTCAGGCTGCTTGTCATCAAATTTTATGTGCATACTTTCTTCCACTGTATGAGTTTCAGAATTATACACTCTGTATGCTTTTGAGCGTTCAGAATATCCAATAAAGATTGCCTTATAAGTTTTAGCATCAAATTTCTTCAGATGAACTTTTGTATTCAGAATGTAACATGTACAACCAAATTGATGAAAATAGGATACACTAGGTTTCTTTCCCTTAAATAGTTCATATGTTGTCTTATTCAAAATAGGTCTAATATAAATTCTATTTTGAACATAACATGTTGTGTTTACAGCCTCTGCCCACAAATACTTAGCAGTGTTAGTCTCATGCATCATGGTTCTGGCCATTTCTTGCAGAGTTCTATTCTTTCTTTCTACAACTCCATTTTGCTGTGGAGTTCTAGGAGAAGAAAACTCATGTAATATGCCATATTTTTCACAAAAATTTTCAAACATTTCATTTTCAAATTCACCACCATGATCACTTCTAACTTTTAAAATATGTAAACCTTTTTCTTTTTGTATCTGTGTACAGAAACTGCTAAAGACATCATATGCATCATCTTTATTTCTGAGGAATTTAACCCAAGTCCATCTACTGTAATCATCAACAATGACTAGTCCATATTTCTTCCCATTGATTGAGGCCGTACTTACAGGACCAAACAAATCAATGTGAAGTAGCTCTAAGGGCCTAGAGGTAGAGACAACATCTTTAGGTTTAAAAGAAGTTTTCACACTCTTTCCTATTTGGCAGGATCCACAAAGAGCATCTGAGTGATAGTGTAGCTTAGGTAGGCCTCTGACAAGGTCAAGTTTACTAAGCTTAGAGATTAACCTCCAGTTAGCATGGCCTAACCTCTTATGCCATACCCATTTCTCTTCACTCAGAGTTAGCAAACATTTTACTTCTTGGTCTGCCAAATCAGAAAGGTTTACTTTAAATACATTGCCTATTCTCTTGCCTTTGAACACTATGGACTTGTCAGATTCTCTAATTACAGTACAAAGTCCTTTATCAAAGTTGACCACAAACCCATTGTCACAAAATTGACTGATGCTAAATAGGTTGTGTTTAAGTCCATCTACAAACCAAACATTATTAATTAAAAGGGAGGAGTTACCTACAATACATGTACCTTTGATCTTGCCTTTCTGGTTTCCTCCAAAGCCAACTATTCCACCATCTTCAAGTTTTAATGATGTGAACAATTTCTTATTACCGGTCATGTGCCTTGAACATCCACTATCCAGATACCATGATTGATTACCATTTTCTTTCAGTCTGGATAGCTGTAGAATAAACAAGGTCAATCATTGTAATAATATCCTCCACATTCATTGTGAAGTTCTCTCCAATAATCATTTGCTTTGTCCACTTCAGCAGCTTTGGAAGTAAAGTAATGTTTTGGAACATAAGCTTTTCTTCCACAGCTGATCACTTGCTTCCATTCATCTGATTTGAAATGGTTTTTCCTACAATGAAAATCTGAATAGTAGACAATTCTACACTTTGGTACCCATTGTTTTCTGGGTCCAGTTTGGTTAGTTCTATAACCTTTAGTTCTTCCTTGCCTCTGTGAAAAGTTTTGTGGACTCTTAAAGAATTTCCTTTGAAAATTTGGTCTTTGAAAATTGACCCTCTTAGTCCATTGATTTTGAAATCTAGGCGTTGATTGATAATCACTATAGGACCTAAGTTGCTTTTCTAATCTAGGATTAGTTTTGCTTACCAGAGTCTTATGTTGATTATTTATCATCAGCTTGGTTTGTTTTAGAGTCTGATTGGATGAGCTTCTGAGTCCCAAAGTTTTCAGAGTCTTAGACTTGATAGTCTCAGGTTCTGAATACTTAGGTCCTGAGTTGCTCTCTTTGAGGTTCTGAGAAACAGCCTCTGATGTAACTTCAGAGCTTGTCTTGCAGACCCCAGAGATACCTTCAGAGTCTGAAACAGCCATAGCTTTGCCTTTGTTTTTCTCAGGCACAAAGGTTGAATAAAGATTATCAGGAATATTATTTAAACAAATATAAGGATTTTGTTTCCCATATGATTTACCATATGAGTAACCAATTCCTTCACCTACATTTTTACAAATGTTATAAATCATAGACGCCATTTTGCTTTTGTTGACGTTCTGATGAACAAACTCCTGAAGAGCAACCTCATGCTCATCAGTAGGTTTGTTACATCTTGTGCACCCATTTTCAAGTTCTTCAATTTTGATTAAAGAGTTTTTGTATAGAGCTTGAAAATGTTCAGCTTTCTTTGCTAACTCATTCTTTTGTGTTTTTAAAAGTTTTAGTTTAGAGGATGATTCAGCAAACTTGCTTAGAGACATACCAAGATAGGTTAAGAGTTGTTCTTTAGAATAATTTAAAAATACCTGTTCAGATTCATCAGAGTCTTATCCTTCAGAGTCTCCATCAGCTGTAGCCATCAGAGCCACATTTGCTTCTTCATCATCACTGTCTGAGGATGTTTCTAGGTCTTCAAACGTTGCCATTAAGCTCTTCTGGAATCTCCTTTTGTAGCTCTCTCTCTTGCTACTGAACTCCTTGCTCTTGTCCTTTGATGATGCTTCAGGACATTCAGCAATGAAATGTCCTGGTTTGTTACATTTGAAGCAATTCTTCTCTTCTCTACTGGGAGTATTCCTTGAACTATTTCCTTTATGACTCTTGCTCATCCTTGCCCATTTTTGAAAGTTTCTGGTGAACATGGCAAATTCTTCATCTTCTTCTTGATCATCTGAAGAAAAATCCTCCTCAACCTCCAGAGTTTTAGCCTTGAAAGCTTTTGAGGATTTCTTGGTTGAAGTTAAGGCTACTGATCTTTCCTTCTTCTTCACTGCATCAGCATTCAATACCATCTCATGGCTCTTGAGATTGCTGATGAGTGATTCAAGAGAGATTTTCTCAAGATCCTTAGCTTCCTCAATAGCTGTGACCTTAGGTCTCCATTTATCAGTCAAGCTATTCAGGATCTTCCATACATGATCAGAGGTTGTATAACTTTTCTTTAGAATCCTGAGATTAGACACCAGAGTCTGAAATCTAGAAAACATGGTCTCAATGTCTTCATCACGTTTCATGGTAAAAAGCTCATACTGCTGAACCAGTAGTCTTGCTTTGGCATTCTGAACTTGCCTATTACCATCATAGTTTGAGCAGAGAGAGTCATACATGGCTTTAGCTGTAGATCTATCCATTATTTTGGTATATTCATCATGAGATATTGCTGACATCATGATTTGTTTGACTTTGTTGTGTTTAGAAAATATCTTCTTGTTTTCAGCAGATAGAGCTCTTTTCTGAGCTATAGTAATCTTACCATCAGGACCTATTCCATCAATAGGTACTCCTTCTTCTATCAGGTCCCAAAGCTCATCATCAATTCCATTTACATAGTGGTAAGTGTTATCTTTCCACCATTCAAATCTTAGAGCATCACCACTAAAGATTGGAACCTTTTTATTGCTGGAATCATGATTAGATGCTGAAGAGGTAGAAGTCATGTTGTCGTAGGTGTATTGAACTTGAGATAGATCTGAAGCAGTAGATGTAGGTATAGATGTGGCTTCCCCAGACATACAGTGTTTTACAAAAGATCTTTTACTGTCTCACTGTGAAGTGATTAAAAAACAGAACCGGAGCTCTTGATACCAATTGAAGGTGAAAAACACAAGAAGGGGGGTTGAATTGTGTTTTGAAAAATTAACTCTTTTACTTGAAAGTAGATTGAAATGCAGCGGATATAAGAAACTAGACAAAACACAAAGCGCAAATAAGACAATGAGAGAGAGAGAGAGAGAGAGAGAAAGCACACACATAAATTTTATACTGGTTCCTCTCACAAAACGAGAGTAGTCCAGTCCCCTTGCACTTCCAAGGGATTTTACTATAATCACAAAGATTACACAACTAATGCTCAAGCACACAAGCAAGAGACTTCCTTGCTCTAGGTCACACAAGACAAAGAGACTTCCTTGCTCTAATCACACAAGATCAGAGACTTCCTTGCTTAAGCACACAAGCTTAAGACTTCCTTGCTCAAGTCACACAAGACAAGAGACTTCCTTGCTCAAATCACACAAGATAATAGACTTTACAAACTAACTTAATACACAGATTAAGTAGGACTGAAAGTTCTAAACAAGACTCTCTAAACACTAAGTTCAGAGTCTACAATATCAAAAGATATTTTACTTAGAAGGTTACACAAGAAAGAATAACAACAGTTCACAGCTTGAATACAATTTGAATCTTTCTCTGAGTTCAGATGATCTTCCAGTAGTCTTCTCTCTATCAGGATGTCTTCTATTTATACTCTAGGTATAAAGACGTTGAGAAAGGACCGTTGGTTGTACACTCTTCTTTTTGTTGACAAGATCGTTGTACTATTTCATTAGTTATGAGCTGTCTTCCTTCAGAGAGTGTTCTTCAGAATCTGATGATATCATTTCTTTGATCTTCTGAAGATGTACGCAAGCTTCAGACTGTGTTTCTTTCTTTGGCCTCTGAGGACTTCTTCAGAGGCTCTGAAGCTTCTTGCTTCTCAAAGCCTTAACACTTCAGACTGTGTCCTTCAGATGCTCAAATGATGATCTACGTGGATGAGATTTTTACTTTGTTCCTGCACACTAGATCATTCATTAGTAATACCAATTGTCCATTTAATACTATGTTATCATCAAAACTTAGGATGTTTTATAATTAAAACTCATTTTGTTCCAACATCAACAACTCCATTTTGCCACCACGGTCACTTCTAACCTTTAAAATTCTCAAGTCCTTTTCATTTTGAATTTGAGTGCGGAAAATAGTAAACTCATCATATGCATCATTCTTTTCTCTTAGGAATTTTACCCAAGTCCATCTACTGTAATCATCAACAATGACAAGTCCATACTTCTTTCCATTGATAGAGGCAGTGCTAACTGGTCCAAAAAGATCAATGTGTAGAAGTTCTAAGGGTCGAGAAGTAGACACAATGTTTTTAGCTTTAAAAGAAGTTTTTACAATCTTCCCTCTTTGACAAGAACCACAGAGAGCATCTGAGTGATAGTTAATCTTTGGTAGCCCTCTGACTAGATCATGTTTGCTGAGTGAAATCTAGCACGTCCAGGAACTAATGTTGAATACAATATTCCAACACTTATACGAAGTCAGTGTTGTAACCAATGTTCCAACATTGTACTAAACAACAACAAAAATAATTTAAATGACAGCAAACATAAAAACATTAAAGAACACAGATGATTTGTTAACCCAGTTCGGCATAAACGAACCTACTCTGGGGGATACCAATCTAGAAATGAAATCCATTAATGTAGTGCTAGATCTAAGCCCTCAGTAAACGCCTCGTTTACAACTTATATCCTAGACACCTACTTATGCAACTTCTACCTAGGAACTCCTAAGTATGAGATCCCATCTCACCTCTGACTGTCACTCAACAGTGATTACAATATTACGACAATGTTTGCGAAGACACGCTTCAAAACAACAAGTTACCTCCGTACTTAGAAGCTTAGGAGTAACTATCACAAAGTACAACTCAATAAAACAAAGTCCTAAACTTGCATCAATGGAATACAAGAAAGGCTCACAAAATAACACAAGACTCAAAACCCTAGAATATTATTCTTCAATGACGACTTTTATAAAACGGCTAGGTTTTTCGTCCTTCATATATATATTCTAAGCATAACGGGCTGAAACTCCATATGGGCTTAGATCACATAATTCGCAAGAATCAGAACCATACACAAAGTTTCCTAAAATGTCAGAACATCTTTAGGAAAATATCTCATCGCTGATTCTCTATAGAAATATACTCCTTGGCGCAAAAGTATTTAAAACATGGATGTTGGAACAAAATATGTGTTTATACACACCCTTAAGTTTTGATAATAACAAAGTATTAAATGGACAATTGATGGTACTAATGTTTAAATTAAGTGCAGGAGAATTCAACGTTTAATCAAGAGCACACTTAATTTAAACTCTGATGAAACCAATGCAAGTCTTAATATTTAAGACTCTGAAAGAGTTCAGATGCTACAACGTGGTCAGAAGCTATACAAAGTTCAGAAGCTCAAAGTAGATCAGAACGTCTGAAAGCTGTTCAGGGACTCAGAGTAGTTCAGAAGCTCAAGGATATTCAGAGGCCTACAAAGAGTTCAGAGGCTGTCTGATAGTCACAAGTCATTCAGAGTATGAAGGCGTTCAGAATCTGAATTACTAAAGACTATCAAAGGCTAACTATTCAAAGACCAATCAGACTCCAAGTTATCAAAGGTTCATTAGAAGCAAAGGGAATTCCCAGTCATCAGAGGGATACATTAACTACAACTTATCAAGCCTGATGACTTGTTCTAAGGTCAACTAAAATGCAACGGTCACAAAGGATGTGATCCCTCTCTCTAGGAGCTAGTTGTACCTTATAACTGTACCATTGGACAGACAGCAAAGGTGAAGCTTCTCTGCAAAGGAAGACGTGGCTTTACTCAACGGATCTTCATGTCTACAGCTGTCCAAGTTGCAACGGGAATTTCTCCAACGTCTCAATGTCTTTCTCAACTCATATAAATATGCAAAAGAAAGAATTGAAGACTAGCGCTCAACATTAGAAAAATCTCTCAAGAAAGTGAGCATTTAAATTGTAATAGATAATATCTCTCAAATGAAGTGAGCATAGAAACTAGCTTAGAGCCTCTGAAGTTATTATGTTTTGTAATAAGTTTTAATCTCTTAAGTTAGTAGTAAGTCTTCTGCTTAGTGTAGAAGCAAGTAAGTCTTCTGCTTAGTGTAGAAGCAAGAAAGTCTTCTGCTTAGTGTAGAAGCACGTAAGTCTCAGTCTTAGTGATTAGAGCAGTGAAGTCTTGAGCCTGAGTGCTTGAGCAAGGAAGTCTCTGATCTTGTGTGATCAGAGCAAGGAAGTCTCTCTGTCTTGTGTGACTTAGAGCAGGAAGTCTCAAGCTTGTGTGCTTGAGCAAGGAAGTCTTAAGCTTGTGTGCTTATGCAAGGAAGTCTCTATATGTCTTGTGTGACTAAGAGCAGGAAGTCTTGAGCTTGTGTGCTTGAGCAACTATTGTAATCCGTGTGATTATAGTGGAACTCTCTTGGAAACAAGGGGACTGGAGTACTCTCAATTTGTGAGGGGAACCAGTATAAATATTGTTGTGTGTTCTTCTCTCTCTCACTCTCTCATTTACTCCTTCATCATTTATAACGCCATAAGTTAATTGTGTGAACAATCCGCTGTGCTTTAAAGACTCTGAAAAGATTTAAGCATCTTGGAAAGTTTTTTAATATCCAAAACACAATTCAACCCCCCCTACTTGTGTTTTCTCCACGCACCTTCAATTGGTATCAGAGCTCCGGTTCTGTTGGTAAATCACTTAACCGTGAGACAGTCAAGATCCAAAGGAGAAAACCTCCATGGCTCAAAACATGGATAAGTGGAAGCTGAAGCTACATCAACAAGTTGCTGATCTTAGCAAGAAATTTGAAGATGAACTGAGCTTAAATGAAGATCTGAGCAACAATCAAAATCCTTCCACTTCAGGGGCTAATCAAACTTCTGGTATTGGTTCTACAGCTACTACTATGTGCCTCATTAGTGATGATAATGAAAGCATTCAGTGGGCAACAGTAAATGGCTTGTTAGATCAATATGAGGAGTTTAGGATGGAGGAATATGAGAGCATTGAGAAAATGAACATAAGGTTTCAAGCTATCACAAGCAAGCTTGAAGAGCACAACAACAAACTCAGCAACAAAGAGCTTGTAAGCAAGTTGCTGAGAAGTTTGCCTTTGGATTGGAATGATATTCCACATTCTATAGAGGAAACTGAAGACATCAATTCAATGAGTCTTAAATCATTGATTGATTTACTCAGAGTCCATGAATTAGCTCTGAAGGAAATGCAAGAGTTGAACCGTGAAGAAGCAGAAGCAGCAAGGAAAGGAAAGCAAGCATTGGAGCATGAAGATCTTGTTGAAGAACCTGATGAAGAGTATCTTGAAAGTTTTTCAAGAAAAATTCAAAGATGGTACATCTTCAAGAAGAATGGAGGAAAACTAGCTAAAGGAATGACAACATGGGATGTACTTGACAACTTCGCTGAAGATGAGTCTGAAAGACCACCAAGAGCTGAAGGATCAAGTTCTGAAGATGGCTCAGACTCTGAAGACTCAGGCTCTGAGGAAAGGTCAGAACCTGAGAGCAAAGAAAGCATCCAGAGAACTTTTAATCAGGTATATTCTAGTCTTTCCAAAGCTAAATTGATCAAGCATCTTAATAAGACCTTACTTAAACTCTCTAATAGTCAGCAGAAGTTTAAAAAGCTTAAAGCAGACTATGAGAATTTAAGTAAGCAAGCAAATCACTCTGAAGGTCTTAAACAAAAAGATTTTATCAAAACCAAAGACCCTAAGAATGATTTTGCTATATGTTACAAACCCCTTGAGCACTCTCAAGTTCTCAAAGAGTACTGTAACATAAATGCTGATCAAAATAAAATTGTTTCCATGCTTTGCAACCTTAAGACCAACAATACTAATGGGATTGGATACTCTAATAGTAAAACACTAGAGGAACCAAGATCATCGGTTATTGATGGAAGCTTCTCACTTCCAAATCTTTACACTACATTTGTATCTGATAGTTCTCAGATGAAACAAATGAAGGATGAAGATTTGGCAACTAACAGTCTAGGACCCTCAAGCAAGTGGGTACCAAGAGACAAAATTGTTTACTTGATTGCAGGTGAAACTAAGTCTCTAAACCTTCCAATCAGATGGATGCATGTGACTGTGAATGGAAGAAGAGCAATTGTGCACAGAAGGCACATTCTTGAAGAGTCAGATGGAGAAGAAGATGAAGAAGAGTACTTAAGGAGCAGAAGGGAGTATGAAGATATGGAAGCTTGCTTTGAAGATGATAACAACTCGGTGTGGTGGAGTGATTGTTCAGGCTATGACTCTGACTACACCTAATCAAGAAAGCTTCAATGCAAGGTAAGTATGCTTAACTCCTGAATGACATTTCAGAGGAATAACTCTCAAAGGTTTGAAAAATGTCTTCTTAGGATACACAATGTTCAGTACCAAAACCTTAGAAAAATCATGTCTGAACATATTTTCTTGTGTCCTGAAAGACTTGTTTTTCAGCCTCTGAAGTTCTTCAGGTTTCAACATCTGAAGAATCTCAGACTCTGAGAAGCGTTTCAACCTCTGACAGTTAAGCCTCTGAATACAAAATGAATTGGAAACGTTTAAGTATTTTTACTAAAACGTTTTGGCGCTAAAGAGACAACACGTACACACAATTTGATTGGTTTAAAACAGTTTATGATTAGTTCCTTTCTTTTTAATTTATTTGTATGAATTAATCTGTCTTTAATCAAAATCACTAAATCAATTGCACACACTTCATCTTCACAACCTACACTTTCGATTCTCTCAAACTTAAACAAAAACCCTTTTTATCCAAAATTTTAGCAAAACCCTAACTGTAGAAATGACAGCATTCACATCTTCTTCAGATTCTTTATTTGTGTTTCCAAAGAACTTTCCCATCAATACTATTACTTGCGAAAAATTATTCTCCACAGATTTGTCTCTAAAGATGGAGGGAAAATCTCTAAATCTGGTTATGGAACAACCAGTGGACTTTGACAGTTTAGAGAAGAATCATTTTGGTGTCTTAAAGTACTTTATTGAAAGTGATGGGAGCTTTAAATACATGGAGTTGCTAAATGGCCCCATCTATCCATCACTAGTAAAGGATTTCTGGATCAGAAGTAAGGTGAAGACGATTGAAGACTACAGAAGGGAGCTGGATGAAAAGAAGAAGGAGAAGCTAGAAAATAAAGACAAGACTCCTCAACAATTGGGAATTAGGATAGTTGAAGAAACTGAAGTTCATTCGGTGGTTTGTGGATTCGAAGTCATTCTTACTACTTCAAATCTGGCTAAGGTATTATCTATTCCAAATGAAGGTATCTATCGTACCTTTAGCCAAAGTGAAGCAAAGAACTCAGAATTTCTGGTAAACATGACCAAGCTGTGCTACACAAAAGGAAAGAGTTGTGAAAGCAATAAGGTGAGTGATCTGAAGCCTATTCAAAGAGTATTAGCCAAAATTGTCCTAGGATCAATATTTCCAAGGAGTGGAAGTGCTGATCAACTTTCTTGGGATCATAGGCACTTTGTCTATTTTCTCATAAGAAAATTCAATTTGAACGGGGCACAATACATCTTCAATCACCTCTGCAAGGCTATAAGTGCTACTCAGAAGCAGTCTAAGCCAAATGTTCATATCATCTATCCTAGGATCCTGAGTGAGATATTTTATCAGTGTGGAGTGATAGATGCAATTAAGGCTACTGGTCATGACAATCTGATTAGGGAAATCAGAGCATCTACAATCTCTGCTCACACTCTCTCTAACATGGGCTTACTAGCAGGAAAAGAAATACAGTCCTCTGATCCATTTGAACCTCTACCTCACTCACAAGAATCAATGGTAAAGAGATTTGAGATTGACATACCCTCTGTCTCAAATGGTATTGTCAATCAATATATACAACTGCTAGAAAGTCAAGGTGAAGGGTTTGAGATTGAAGATGAAGAGCTGGAGAAGAAAAGGAAGAGGCTTGTAAAGATAAAAGTGGAGAAGAATGAAACTGAAAGGGTAGAAAGCAAAGGGAAAACCAAGTCCAAGGCTGAAAGATCAAATGTAATAGCAGTAGATGATGAAAGTGAGGATGATGATGAACCATTAAGTGTCAGAATGAAGAAACTCACAGAGGAGCCAAGAAAGAAAACTACTGAAGGCTCAATCAAGGACAGCTCAGGAAATACATCAATGTCTACACCTGCTACTGTCAACACTCAAGAAACTCAATCAACACCATCATCAACCCAATCAAAAACAAACAAAAATTCTGCTCAGAACCCACTCATCCATTCACCCTCTGAGCAGACTCAGAATATCTCTATCCAAACATGTCCTGAAGACAATCTTACGATAAAACAAATTATGTCAGGACATGATCATTCATATCTTCTCACATCAAAAATAACCCACACTGAACCACAACTCACATTTGAATCTATCCAACCTCGACCTGAACAACAAAGTACTGAGGAAATTGAACCTCATTCTGAAGACATCCAACAGTCACCATCATCAAACTACATTGATGATATGGTCCAAGAGCTTCATGTAGATGATTTTCATTTAAAAGCTCTTGATCAACAGAATCAACAATCTCAATCATCACCTCAACACACCTCTTCACCCTCAAACTCTGAACCTCATACAACCAACTCAACTAACCCTGAAATCTTGAGTGAATGCAATGGCTTGATTAGACTGATACATGGTCTTCCTGAGTTAAGATCATCTGACATATCGTCATCTGAATCTGTTACAAAATGGCTAAGCTTGACAGAGGATTTGGTAAAGAAGCTACACAGTCTTCAAGGAGCTGATGCTGAAGAAATAAGGAGGTGTGAAAAGAGGAAGGATAAGGTAATTGATGAGATCATTCAGAATAAGAAGGACGCAGAAAGGAATCACCCTGACTCCTTTACTGAAAGAAACAGCAATCTGGATGAATCTGCTCAAAGAGATTCAAGGAGTGATCAAGAGTGCATGAGAAATCCAGTGTATGAGGCTGAACTTAAAGAAATCAGAACTGAGATGAGCAAGTCTAAAAGGGTGTTGGAGAAAGTCGATGGAAAACAAACAGAAATCTTAAAAACATTAACTTCTCTCTTTAACAAATTACCAGAAAACCAATAAATGCTTAAGTGTTTACCGATTAAATGTTTTGATTAGATACAGTATTAGGTTCAACTTGTGTAAATATTAAGTTTTTTCATAATTATCTGACTGATTATGTGTTCTTAATTGATTCTGTTTAGTATTACTTTATTCTAGGAATTTCTTTTTAACCAATCATTTCTTAAAAAATAATAATAATAAATTACATCAAACTACTGAGCTATGAACTGTCAAACTTGATTTTCAATAAGTAAAATATGTGATACTCTTAAAAGCTTAAATTACATATCAAGAGAAGAAATATTTGTAAGAAATGAAAATTACATAACAAGCCAAAGTAATGAGTTGTATCTCATTAAGAACTAAAGTTGTTGACTACATATCTATCTCCTAAAGACTACTTCCGGAAGCCTCCAAGGGATGACCTTGGAGAAGGGACTGATATTCTTGAAGAAACCATGCATAAGTTTGGTTTCCTTCAGGAATGTCAGTTTGCCCTTCGTAGGCTATGGACTTAAGTTTGATTTTCTTCTGGAAAATATGTCTTCAGAACTTAAAACAGTCAGAGTCCAAAGACTTCTCTTCAGACTCTGAACTGAGTTCTTCTGTGACAGACACTGGCTTTGTTTCCATTGGTTTCTTCTTATGTTTTCTCCTATCTTGACTGGCTCTCAGTGAAACTACCTTCTTCTTCTCTGAGCGTTTCATTTCTTCTCTCAAGAGATCTATCAGTAACCTAAGATTACTCTGTGTGAGTAAAATAACTAGGTATCTATCTCCTTTTATAGGCAAAATTCAATGGTCGAATAATTAATGTGTTCAACCACTTCTGATTTGACGGCATTGAAAGTTGAATTTCTATTAATTGCTTATATTACCTTTTTGATAATGACAAAAGGGGGAGAAAGAATATTGGTAAATCAATTGTTGGAAGAAGCGAAATTACTTGGCTTTTTAGGGCCTTGTAGTGCTTCAAAGAGAGAACGTAGGAGAGTGGTCAAAATAGTAGCATGAGGAACATGCTTTGTTATGACAATCTGATCTTTGAAGATTACAAAGTATTGTACTAAAGAACTCTGAACTGTTTTCATATTGTGTGTTCAGACTTTGTGTGTTCAGACTCTGAACTGTTTTCAAAATTGAGTGTTCAGACTCTGAGCTATTTTTTGTGTGAAAAGATTTTTTTAAAGCTCTGAACTGTTTGAAATTTTTTTTTGAACTCTGAAGCTGTTAATGATAACCATCAGAACCAAGTGTGTATGTAAAAGTCTTTAAGCGCCTCTGATTCTATTTTGACATTCAATTTAAATACTGCTTCATCTTGCATCTGCATTAAGGGCTTAATTTTCAAGGAGAATGCATTTATTAATTGAAGTTTATTATTCATAGTTAGTTCTTGAGTAAGGGTGCAACTTTACTCAAAGATTATCACACTATGGACTGAAGAAGCTTGCAAACCTTGTTCTTTACATAGTGAAATATGAATAATTTAAGTCAAATAATAAAGTAATTCTGAAACTGGTTAAAATTAACTATGGATACAAAATAGGGGGAGCTTACAAACCTAACCCTATGGGTTATCAGACATAGGGGGAGCTTGCAAAACTCAGAAGCCTAATGTCAACATAGCTGATTTTTATCAACAACATTTGTATTTAATACTTGTGTTTGTCATCATCAAAAAGGGGGAGATTGTTGGAACAAAATATGTGTTTATACACACCCTTAAGTTTTGATGATAACAAAGTATTAAATGGACAATTGATGGTACTAATGTTTAAATTAAGTGCAGGAGAATTCAACGTTTAATCAAGAGCACACTTAATTTAAACTCTGATGAAACCAATGGAAGTCTGAATATTTAAGACTCTGAAAGAGTTCAGATGCTACAACGTGGTCAGAAGCTATACAAAGTTCAGAAGCTCAAAGTAGATCAGAACGTCTGAAAGCTGTTCAGGGACTCAGAGTAGTTCAGAAGCTCAAGGATGTTCAGAGGCCTACAAAGAGTTCAGAGGCTGTCTGATAGTCACAAGTCATTCAGAGTATGAAGGCGTTCAGAATCTGAATTATTAAAGACTATCAGAGGCTAACTATTCAAAGACCAATCAGCTCTAAGTTATCAATGGTTCATCAGAAGCAAAGGGAATTCCCAGTCATCAAAGGGCTACATCAACTACAACTTATCAAGCCTGATGACTTGTTCTAAGGTCAACTAAAATGCAACGGTCACAAAGGATGTGATCCCTCTCTCTAGGAGCTAGTTGTACCTTATAACTGTACCATTGGACAGACAGCAAAGGTGAAGCTTCTCTGCAAAGGAAGACGTGGCTTTACTCAACGGATCTTCATGTCTACAGCTGTCCAAGTTGCAACCGGAATTTCTCCAACGTCTCAATGTCTTTCTCAACTCATATAAATATGCAAAAGAAAGAATTGAAGACTAGCGCTCAACATTAGAAAAATCTCTCAAGAAAGTGAGCATTTGAATTGTAATAGATAATATCTCTCAAATGAAGTGAGCATAGAAACTAGCTTAGAGCCTCTGAAGTTATTATGTTTTGTAATAAGTTTTAAGCTCTTAAGTTAGTAGTAAGTCTTCTGCTTAGTGTAGAAGCAAGTAACTCTTCTGCTTAGTGTAGAAGCAAGAAAGTCTTCTGCTTAGTGTAGAAGCACGTAAGTCTCAGTCTTAGTGATTAGAGCAGTGAAGTCTTGAGCCTGAGTGCTTGAGCAAGGAAGTCTCTGATCTTGTGTGATCAGAGCAAGGAAGTCTCTCTGTCTTGTGTGACTTAGAGCAGGAAGTCTCAAGCTTGTGTGCTTGAGCAAGGAAGTCTTAAGCTTGTGTGCTTAAGCAAGGAAGTCTCTATATGTCTTGTGTGACTAAGAGCAGGAAGTCTTGAGCTTGTGTGCTTGAGCAACTATTGTAATCCGTGTGATTATAGTGGAACTCTCTTGGAAACAAGGGGACTGGAGTACTCTCCATTTGTGAGGGGAACCAGTATAAAAATTGTTGTGTGTTCTTCTCTCTCTCACTCTCTCATTTACTCCTTCATCATTTATAACGCCATAAGTTAATTGTGTGAACAATCCGCTGTGCTTTAAAGACTCTGAAAAGATTTAAGCATCTTGTAAAGTTTTTAAATATCCAAAACACAATTCAACTCCCCCTTCTTGTGTTTTCTCCACGCACCTTCAATGGATTCCTTTTAAAAACGCGCTTTCCTTATTTAAACACGCGCGCAAATCATTGGTACACAGGTTGTACCAACATGTTGAAACATTTGGTCCAACATCTTGCTTGTATATTTGTTTTAGCAAAATGAGGCCAATTCAAATATCCAACACTGAGTTTTGAAATTAATCTCCAATTAGCATGACCTAATCTTTTATGCCAGATCCATTTCTCTTCACTCAGAGTCAGAAGACATACTACTCTTTGGTTTGCCAAATCAGAAAGATTGACTTTGCACACGTTTCCTTTTCTTTTTCCCTTAAAAACAATGGATTTATCAGAATTTCTGATTACAGTACATGCATCTTTATTAAATGTAACCACAAACCCACTGCCACAAAATTGACTAATGCTAAGTAGGTTGTTAATCCATCTACAAACTAAACATTTTCAATTGACAGAGAAGAATTACCTACAATACCTGTACCAATAATTTTGCCTTTTTGGTTACCTCCAAAACAACTGTTCCTCCTTCTTTTAGAGAGAGAGATTTAAACATGTGCTTGTTCCCAGTCATGTGCCTTGAACACCCATTATCCAGATACCAGGAGTAACTATGGATTTGTCATTGTCTGGATAGCTGTACAATAAATAACATCAATCATCGCAGTAATAATCACCACACTCATTGATGTATTCATTGTAATATTCATAGTTTTCTTTTAGTGTTTGTGATTCATTTGCAAAGTAATGTTTTGACACATAGGCTTTCTTTCCATTGCAGATGACAGTCTTCCACTCATCAAGTAGTATGTTACCTTTTCTGAACTGAAAATCTGTATTATAGAAAACCTCACACTTTGGTACCCATTTGAGTCCTGATTGGTTAGTTCTTCCATTTTTACTCTTGTTTTGTACCCTTGGAATATTCTTTGATTTTGTGTAAAACTTTCTTTGAAAATAAGGCCTTTTGAAAGCTTTGGCTTTGTTCCAAGGTTTTTGAAAAAAGGTTTTAGACTTAGCATCACTACACATGTTTGTTCTTTTTGCAGACCTTGGTGTAGATTTGCTATAGATCAAAACATCTGAGTTATTCCTTGGTCATTGCTTTGATTGCTTCGGAGTCTCTTCTTCTATCAAAGGAGTTTTTGAAATTTTGTTTTTAATTTGAAGGTTCTGAGTGAACTCCTTTGTCATAGTCAGAGGCTCTGACACGATTGCCTCTGAGTTCTCTTCAGACTGTGAAACAATCATAGCTTTACTTGTTTCTTCTTTAGGTACAAACACACTGTAAAGATGAGGATAGCATTTTCCTAGACATAATGAGGTGCTATGAGTTCTATTGCAGCTTTCTAGTCCTTCATTATTTCTTTGACAGTTAGGAAAAAGCATTGAAACAATTTTACTTTGATCCAGTTTGTTCTGAGTGAATTCATGAAATTCAATTTCATATTCATCATAACATTTGTTACATGTGGCACATCCTTTTTCAAGATTCTTTATTCTGATTGAAGAATCAATATAGAGATTTTGATAGTGATGTGCCTTTCTTGACATTTCATCGTACTTGTTTTTGAAATTAGTTAGTTCAGATGAAATGTCAATGAATTTTGACATGGATCTTTCAAGATAAATTAATAATTGTTCTTTAGTAAGTTTAGAAAATACCTCTTCTTCATCCTCGTTGTCTTCAGAGTCATGCTCGGATTCTGAGTCATCAAATACGTCAGCATCTGAGTCAGCATCTGCCATGAGTACCAGATTTGCTTCTTCATCTTCTTCATCTGACGATAGACCCAGACTTTCAAGCGTTGCCATAAGACTTTTCTGAAACTTTCTTCTAAATCTTTCCTTTTTATCGAATGGTTTCTTGTTCACTTCTTTAGTTCTCTCTGGACAATCTACAATGAAGTGTCTCGTCTTCTTACAGTTGAAGCATGTCTTGTCTTCCTTGTTGATTGAGTTTCTTGAGCTACTTCCTTTGTTCCTGCTAAAGCTCTTCTTGGCCCACTTCTAAAAGTTCTTCGTAAAGTATGCAAAGTCGTCATCTTCTTAGTCCTCCTCCTTATCATCTATGGAAGATTCTTCTTCAACCTCCATAGCTTTAGCTTTAAGTCCTTTGAAGGTGTTCCTTGTCTGAAGATTGTCTTCATTGTCTAAATTATTGGCTTCTAAAGTGTGTAGATGATTTGTTGATGTCTCAGCTTCTGTATCTTCATGGTTTGCTATAGGTTCTGGTAGGATTTATTCTTCTAAGTCTTCATCTTCTGATAGATGTGTATCTGCAAGTTTCTCAACTAGCTTTGACATATTGTCAGGCTGCTTGTCATCAAATTTGACATGCATACTCTCTTCAACTGTATTAGTTTCTGAGTTATACAGTCTGTATACTTTTGAGCATTCAGAATATCATATAAAGATACCCTTAGAGGCTTTTGCATCAAATTTCTTTAGATGAATTTTTGTGTTTAGAACATAACAAGTACATCCAAACTGATGAAAATAAGAGACATCAGGTTTTCTTCCTTTGAACAGTTCATATTTGTTTTGTTTAAGATAGGTCGAATATAGTTCTATTTTGAATATAACATGTTGTGTCTACTGCTTCTGCCCAAAAATATTTTGCCATGTTATTTTCATGCATCATGGTTCTGGCCATTTCTTGTAGAGTTCTGTTCTTTCTTTCAACAACTCCATTTTGTTGTGGAGTTCTTGGAGAAGAGAACCCATGAAGAATGCCATATTTTTCACAGAAAATTTCAAAAGATTCATTTTACAATTCGCCACCATGATCACTTCTAACCTTTAAAATTCTCAAGTTCTTTTCATTTTGAATTTGAGTGCAGAAAACAGTAAACTCATCATATGCATCATCCTTTGCACTTAGGAATTTTACCCAAGTCCATCTACTGTAATCATCAACAATGACAAGTCCTTACTTCTTTCCATTGATGGAGGCAGTGCTAACTGGTCCAAAAAGATCGATGTGTAGAAGTTCTAAGGGTCGAGAAGTGGACACAATGTTTTTAGCTTTAAAAGAAGTTTTTACAATCTTCCCTCTTTGACAAGAACCACATAGAGCATCTGAGTGATAGTGAATTTTTGGTAGCCCTCTGACTAGGTCATGTTTGCTTAGTTTAGAAATTAATCTCCAGTTAGCATGACCTAATTTTTTATGCCAGATTCATTTTTCTTCACTCAGAGTCAGAAGACATACTACTCTTTGGTTTGCCAAATCAGAAAGATTTACTTTGCACACGTTTCCTTTTCTTTTTCCCTTAAAAACAATGGACTTATCAGAATTTCTGATTACAGTACATGCGTCTTTATTAAATGTAACCACAAACCCATTATCACAAAATTGACTGATGATAAGTAGGTTGTTCTTTAACCCATCTACAAACCAAACATTTTCAATTGAAAGAGAGGAATTACCTACAATACCAACTGTACCTCCTTATTTTAAAGAGAGAGATTTAAACATGTGCTTATTCCCGGTCATGTGTCTTGAACGCCCACTATCCAGATACCAGGAGTGACTATGAATTTGTCTTTGTCTGGATAGCTGTACAATAACTAACATCAATCATCGCAGTAATATACACCACACTCATTGATGTATTCATTGTAATATCCATAGTCTTCATTTAGTGTTTGTGATTCATTTGCAAAGTAAAGTTTTGACACATAGGCTTTATTTCCATTGCAGATGACAGTATTCCACTTATTAGGTAGTATGTTACCTTTTCTGAACTGAAAATCTGTATTATAGAAAACCTCACACTTTGGTACCCATTTGGGTCCTGATTGGTTAGTTCTTTCATTTTTACTTCTGTTTTGTACCCTTGGAATATTCTTTGAGTTTGTGTAAAACTTTCTTTGAAAATAAGGCCTTTTGAAAACTTTGGCTTTGTTCCAAGGTTTTTGAAAAATGGTTCTAGAATTAGCATCACCACACATGTTTGTTCTTTTTGCAGACCTTGGTGTAGATTTGCTATAAATCAAAACATTTGTGTGATTCCTTGGTCGTTGCTTTGATTGCTTCGGAGTCTATTCTTCTATCAAAGGAGTTTTCGAAATTTTGTTTTTATTTTGAAGGTTCTGAGTGAGTTCCTTTGTTGTGGTCAGAGAATCTGAGACGGTTTCCTCTGAGGTCTTTTTAGACTGTGAAACAATCATAGCTTTACCTGTTTCTTCTTTAGGTACAAACACAGTGTAAAGATGAGGATAGCATTTTCTTAGACATTGAAGGTGCGTGGAGAAAACACAAGAAGGGGGGTTGAATTGTGTTTTAGATATTTAAAAACTTTTCTAGATAATTAAATCTATCTTTAAGCACAGCGGAATAATTCACACAATCAACTTAAGGCTAAGTGAATGATGAAGGAGTAAATGAGAGAGAGAGAGAGAGAGAGAGAGAGAGAGAGAGAGAGAGAGAAAGACACACAACAATTTATACCGGTTCCCCTCACAAATTGAGAGTACTCCAGTCCCCTTGCTTCCAAGGGAGTTCACTATAATCACTATGATTACAATTCAGATGCTCAAGCACACAAGCACGAGACTTCCTTGCTCTAGGTCACACAAGACAGAGAGACTTCCTTGCTCTAATCACACAAGATCAGAGACTTCATTGCTCAAGCACACAAGCATGAGACTCATCAATTACTCACGCAGGAGTAATACTAACTTCTAAGCTTAAACTTATTACAAGATAATAACTTCAGAGGCTTTGAGCCAGTTTCTATTCTCACTTAATTTGAGAGATGTTTTCTATTACAATTCAATTTCTCACTTTATTCTGAGAGATGTTTTCTAATGAAGTTCGTTAGTCATCAATTCATTTTTTTGCATATTTATATGAGTTGAGAAAGACATTGAGACGTTGGAGAAATTCTCGTTGTAAAATGGACAGCTGTAGTCTTTGAATATCCATTGAGTAAAGCCACGTCTTCTTTGCAGTGAAGCTTCTCCTTTACTGTTTGTCCATAATACATTAATAAGGTACAACTAGCTCCTAGAGAGAGTAGGATCACATTCTTTGTGACCGTTGTAATCTAGTTGTCGTTAATCAAATCATCAGGCTTGATAAGTGTAGTTGATGTAGCCCTTCTGATGACAAGGGGAATTTCCTTTGCATCTGATGAACCTTTAATAATTTGGAGTCTGATTGGTCTTGAATAATTGGCCTCTGATAGTCCTTCATATTTCAGCTTCTGAACGTCTTCATCTTCTGAATAACTTTTGACTAGCAGAAGGCTTCTGAACTCTTGTAGGCATCTGAACATCTTTGAGCTTCTGAACTTCTCTGAGCTTCTGAACTCTTGCAGACATTCTGATCCTTTTTGAGCTTCTGAACTTTGTTTAGCTTCTGACCACATTGTAGCTTCTGAACTCTTTCAGAGTGTAAAGATTCAGACTTCCATTTAGGTTTCATCAGAGTCTAAATCAAGTGTGCTCTTGATATAACGTTGGATTCTCCTGCACACTTAATTCAAACATTAGTAACATCAATTGTCCATTTAATACTTTGTTATCATCAAAACTCAAGGGTGTGTATTCAAACACATTTTGTTCCAACAATCTCCCCCTTTTTAATGATGACAAACATAAGTATTAAATACAATTGTTGTTGATAAAAATCAGCTATGTTGACATTAGGCTTCTGAGTTTTGCAAGCTCACCCTAAGTCTGATATCCCATAGGGTTAGGTTTGTAAGCTCCCCCTATTTTGTATCCATAGTTAATTTTAATCAGTTTCAGAATTACTTTATTATATGACTTAAATTATTCATATTTTACTATATAAAGAACAAGGTTTGCAAGCTTCTTCTTTTCATAGTGTGATAATCTTTGAATAAAGTTGCACCCTTACTCAAGTACTATCTATGAATAATAAACTTCAATTAATAAATGTATTCTCCTTGAAATTATGCTCTTGATGAAGATGCAAGATGAATTAAATATTTAAATTAAATGACAATAGGATCAGAGGCACTAGAAACGTATACACACACACTTGGTTCTGATGGTTATCATGAAATACAGTTTCAGAGTTCAAAATATTTTTCAAACAGTTCAGAGCTTAAAAAAAACTTTTCAAAGAAAGAATTCAGAGCCTGAACCAAAAACTTGAAAACAGTTCAGAGCTCTTTTAGCACAATATTTTGAAATCCTCAAAGATCAGATTGTCATATCAAAACATGTACCTCAAGCCACTATTTTGACCACTCTCCTACGTCCTTTCTCTGAAGCACTACAACGCCCTAAAAAGCTAAGTAATTTCGCTTCTTCCAACAATTGATTTACCAATATTCTTTCTCCCCCTTTTGTCATTATCAAAAAGGTAGTATAAGCAATTAATTAACAAGTACAACGTCCAATATGGTCAAAACAAGAGTGGTTGAACGCATTTAAGACCTTGTCGGTGAAATGAACTTATAAAAGGGAGAGAAGCCTAGTCATTTTATTCACACAGAATAATCTTAGGTTATTGATAGATCCTTTGAGGAAAAAAAAAATGAAACGCTCAGAGAAGAAGAAGGTAGTTTCAAAGAGAGTCAGTCAAGATAGGAGAAAACATAAGAAGAAACCAATGGAAACAAAGCCAGTGTCTGTTACAGAAGAACTCAGTTCAGATTCTGAAGAAAAATCTTTGGACGCTGACTGTTTGAAGTTCTGAAGACATATATTCCTGAAGAAAATCAAACTGATATCCACAGCCTAAGAAGGGCAAACTGACATTCCTGAAGGAAACCAAACTGATGCATGGTTTCTTCAAGAATATTCAGTCCCTTCTCCAAAGGTCATCCCTTGGAGGCTTTAAGAAAGTAGTCTTTAGAAATATTAGTGTGTAATCCAGAACTTATGTTCTCAATGAAATAAAGTTCATTACTTTGGCTTGTTTATGATTTATTTCTTATTTATTTCTTCTCTTGTTATGTAATTTTATTCTTTAAGAATAACCAAATATTGTACTCATTGGAAGTCAATTTTATGAAAGAATCTCAATATTTTGAAATCTCATTTAAGAAAAAATGAAGCTTATTTAAGAAATAAATCTCAAAAAAAAATAATCAGAAAACAATCAAATTAGTACATAATGAATGAATATTTAAGATTAGCAAACAATAACATTAAAAACATTCAGAAGTATGTACTTAATCCTACCACTGTGCTTACTAAAAACTATTAAACTGCAGATAAACACATAAGCATTCAAAGAAATCCTAAGGGTTTATTGGGGTTGGTTACAGAGAGAAGCTAAGACTTTCATAATCTCTATTTGGTTTCCATTGACTTTCTCTATCATCCCAACATACTTATCCATCTGGGCTTTGATTTCTTTAATTTCAGCCTCATATACTGGATTTCTTAGGTGCTCTTGATTACTTCTTAGATTTCCTTGGACAGGTTCATTCAGATTATTATTTCTTACAGTGGAGGATTCAGGATGATTCCTCTCTGTGTCCTTTTGATTCTGAATAACCTCTTCAACCACTTTGGCTTTTCCCTTGTCAAACCTCCTCTGTTCTTCAACATCAGCCTTCTGAAGGTTGTACAGCTTCTTTACTAACTCTTCAGTTAAACTCATCCATTGAGCAACATATTCAGACGAGGGCATGTCAGATTGCCTAAGCTCATGAAGACCATGTATCTGTTTAAACAAACTACTGCATTCACTCAAGATATCAATGTTGGTTGAGTTGGTTGGATGAGGTTCAGAATTTGAAGGGGTGTGTTGAGGTGATAGTTGAGGTTGTTGTTGCTGTTGATCAAAGACTTTAAGATGAAAATCATTGACATGAAGTTCTTCAACTATAGCATCAACAAGGTTTGTTGTTGGGGAATTTTGGACATCTTCTGAATCAACAAGTTCAGTATGTCTTGAAACATCAGAGTGAGGTTCAAGTTCCTCAGTACTTTGTTGTTCAGGTTGTGTTTGGTTATGTGATGGTTGAAGTTCAGGATGTGTTTGGTGATCAGAACCTTGATTTTCTGAGGGTTGGTGTTCAGGTGGTATTTGGATAGGTTCTGATGAGGGGTATGGTTCAGTATGGATTATTTCTATTATGGGAGGTTTTGAATGGACAGGTTCTGACATGAGTTGTTTTAATGTGAGATGGTCTTCAGGACTTGTCTGGGTGGATGGGTTCTGAACTAAATTTGTAGTTTTGGTTTGATTGGATACTTCACTACCTAGATGTTCCTCAAGAAAATGCAGAGGTGAATTTTTGGGTTGGATTGATGATGGAGTTGGTTGAGTCTCTTGAGTGTTTACAACAACAGGTTTAGACAAAAATACATTACCTGAGTTGTCCTTGATTGAGCCTTCTGCAGTTTTCTTCCTTGGCTCCTTGGCAAGTTTCTTCAATCTGAAACATAGTGGTTCATTATCATCTTCACTTTCTTCATCATCCACTGCTATCACAGTTGAACTCCCAGCCTTGGACTTGATCTTTCCTTTACCCTCTGTCCATGCAACTTCACTCTTCTCCATCTTTATCTTCACCAGCCTCTTCCTCTTCTTCTTCAATTCTTCTTCTTCAATCTCAAGCCCTTCACCTTGACTTTCTAGTAGTTGTATATATTGATTGACAATACCATTTGAGACAGCAGGTATGTCAATCTTATATCTCTTTACCATTGAGTCTTCTGAGTGAGGTTGAGGTTCAAATGGATCAGAAGGTTGCATTTCTTTTCCTACTAGCAAGTTCATGTTGGAGAGGGTGTGAGCAGAGATTGTAGAAGCTCTGATTTCCCTAATCAGATTGTCATGACCAGCAGCCTTGATTACATCTATCACACCACATTGATAGAAGATTTCACTAAGGATTCTTGGGTAGATGACATGAATATTTGGCTTGGATTGCTTCTGAGTAGCACTCACAGCCTTACAGAGGTGATTAAAGATGTATTTTGCCCAGTTCAAATTAAATTTTCTTGTGAGAAAATAGACAAAGTGCATATGATCCCATGAAAGTTGATCAGAACTTCCACTTCTTGGAAATATTGATCCTAGAACTATTCTGGCTAATACCCTCTGAATAGGCTTCAAATCACCCACCTTGTTGCTTTCACAGCTCTTCCCTTTTGCGTAGCACAGCTTGGTCATGTTCACTAGGAATTCTGAATTCTTTGCTTCGCTTTGGCTATAGGTATGGTAGGTGCCTTCATTGGGGATAGACAATACCTTAGCCAGATTTGAAGCAGTGAGAATCACTTCAAACCCACATACTACGGAGTGTACTTCAGTCTCTTCAACTATCCTCAATCCCACTTCTTGAGGAGTCTTATCCTTATTCTCCAACTTCTCCTTCTTCTTTGCATCCAGCTCCTTGTTATAATCTTCAACTGTCTTCACTTTGCTTCTGATCCAGAAATCTTTTACAAGCGTTGGATAGATTGGACCATTTAACAACTTCATGTATCTAAAGCTCCCACTATGCTCAATAAAGAACTTTAGAACGTCAAAGTGATTCTTCTCCAAGCTACCAAAGTCCACTGGTTGTTCCATAACCAGGTTTAGAGATTTTCCCTCCATCTCGAGAGACAAATCTGTGGAAAACATCTCTTCACAAGCGGTAGTGTTGATAGGGAAGTTTTTAGGAAACGCAAATAGAGAATCTGAAGATGATGTGAATGCTGCCATTTTAGGGTTATGCTAATTTGTGAAAGAAAGAAGGTTTTCTGAGTTTCAAGAACAAGTGAAAGTGTAGGTTGTGAAGATGCAAGTGATTAAGTAATTTTGTTAAAACGAAATAAAGCACTTATTGAAAATAAATCAAAAAGAAAAAGACCCATCACAAACTGTTTCAACCAATCAGAACGTGTGTACGTGTTGTTCAATTAGCGCCAAAACATTTCAGTAAAAATACTTAAACGTTTCCAATTCATTTCCTATTCAGAGGCTTAACCTTCAGATGTTGAAAGGTTCTCACAGTCTAACCTACTTCAGATGCTGAGAATCTAAAATCCTTCAGAGTCTAAGAACAAAATTTTCCAGGACATTTAAAATATATGTTCAGATAAGATTTTTCAAGGTTTTTAGTTCTGAACATTTTGTGTCCTAAAAAGACATTTTCAACCTTTGAATGTTATTCCTCTGAGATGTCATTCAGGAGTTTAGAGTTACTCACCTTGCATTGAAGCTTCTGGTTTTAGTTGTAGTCAGTGTCATAGCCTGAACAATCACTCCACCACACTGAGTTGTTATCATCTTCAACACAAGCTTCAAATCCTTCATCTTCTTCACCATCAGATTCATCAAAAATGTGCCTTTTGTGCACAATTGCTCTTCTTCCATTCACATTCACATGCATCCATGTGATTGGAAGGTTCAGAGTCTTTGTTTCACCTGCAATCAAGTAAACTATTTTATCTCTTGGTACCCACTTGCTTGAGGGTCCTAGACTGTTAGTTTCCAAATCTTTATCCTTCATTTGTTTCATCTGAGTACTATCAGATACAAATGTAGTATAAAGATTAGGGAGTGAGAAGCTTCCATCAATAACTGATGAGCTTGGTTCCTCTAGTGTTTTATTATTAGAGTACCCAATCCCATTAGTATTGTTGGTTCTAAGATTGCAAAGCATAGAAACAATTTTATTTTGATCAGCATTTGTGTTACAGTACTCTTTGAAAGCAGAAGAATGTTCAGGGAGTTTGCAACACATAGCATAACCTTTCTCAAGATCTTTTGTTTTGATAAAATCTTTTTGCACAAGATCTTTTGAGAGATTTGCTTGCCTACTTAAATTCTCATAGTCTGCTTTAAGCTTTTTATACTTCTGCTGACCATTAAAGGATTTAAGTAAGACCTTTTTTAAGATGCTTGATCAATTTTGCTTTGGAAAGACAAGAGTATACCTGATTCATTCTTCTCTGGATATTGTCTATGTTCTCAGGTTCTGACTCTCCATCAGAACTTGAATCTTCAGAGTTTGAACCACCTGGTGCTCTTCCAGATTCATCTTCAGAGAAGTTGTCTAGTTCATCCCAGGTTGTCATTCCTTCATTCTTCTTGAAGTTATACCTCCTTTGAAGTTTTCTTGAAATCCTTTCAAGATACTTTTCATCAGGTTCTTCAATAAGATCTTCATGTTCCAAAGCTTGCTTTCCTTTCCTTGCTGCCTTTGCTTCTTCACTTCTCAATTCTTCTTTTTCTTTCAGAGCCAGTCCATAGGCTCTGAGTAAATCAATCAATGACTCAAGATTCATTGAATTGATGTCTTCAGTTTCCTCTATGGATTTTGAAAATTCATTCCAATTTAGAGGAAGACTGCTCAGCATCTTGCTTACAAGCTCTTTGTTGCTGAGTTTGTTGTTGAAGTCTTCAAGCTTGCTTGTGATAGCTTGAAATCTTAAGCTCATTTCTCCTATACTCTCATTTTCTTTCATTCTAAACTCTTCATATTGATCTAGCATACCATTTATATTTGCTCTTTGAATGCTTTCATTATCATCACTAATGAAGCAAACATTTGTGATTGTAGATTCAATATTAGAAGTTTGTTCAGCCCCTGATGTGGAAGGATTTTGATTTTTGCTTAGATCTTCATTTAAATTCAATCCATCTTCAATTTCCTTGATAAGATCAGCAACTTGTTGATATAGCTTCTGCTTCCAATCATCCATGTTTTGAGCCATGGTGTTTTTCTCCTTTGGATCTTGACTGTCTCACGGTTAAGTGATTTACCAACAGAACCGGAGCTCTGATACCAATTGAAGGTGCGTGGAAAAAACACAAGAAGGGGGGGTTGAATTGTGTTTTAGATATTTAAAAACTTTTCTAGATAATTAAATCTATCAGTCTTTAAGCAAAGCGGAATAATTCACACAATCAACTTAAGGTTAAGTGAATGATGATGGAGTAAATGAGAGAGTGAGAGAGAGAAACACACACAACAATTTATACTGGTTCCCCTCACAAATTGAGAGTACTCCAGTCTCCTTGCTTCCAAGGGAGTTCACTATAATCACTAAGATTACAATCCAGATGCTCAAGCACACAAGCATGAGACTTCCTTGCTCTAGGTTACACAAGACAGAGAGACTTCCTTGCTCTAATCACATAAGATCAGAAACTTCCTTGCTCTAATCACACAAGATCAGAGACTTCCTTGCTCAAGCACACAAGCATGAGACTTATCAATTACTCACGCAGGAGTAATACTAACTTCTAAGCTTAAACTTATTACAAGATAATAACTTCAGAGGCTTTGAGCCAGTTTCTATTCTCACTTAATTTGAGAGATGTTTTCTATTACAATTCAATTTCTCACTTTATTCTGAGAGATGTTTTCTAATGAAGTTCGTTAGTCATCAATTCTTTCTTTTGCATATTTATATGAGTTGAGAAAGACATTGAGACGTTGGAGAAATTCCCGTTGTAAAATGGACAGCTGTAGTCTTTGAATATACATGTAGTAAAGTCATGTCTTCTTTGCAGTGAAGCTTCTCCTTTACTGTTTGTCCATAATACAGTAATAAGGTACAACTAGCTCCTAGAGAGAGTAGGATCACATTCTTTGTGACCGTTGTAATCTAGTTGTCCTTAATCAGATCATCAGGCTTGATAAGTGTAGTTGATGTAGCCCTTCTGATGACAAGGGGAATTTCCTTTGCATCTGATGAACCTTTGATAATTTGGAGTCTGATTGGTCTTGAATAATTGGCCTCTGATAGTCCTTCATATTTCAGCTTCTGAACGTCTTCATCTTCTGAATAACTTTTGACTAACAGAAGGCTTCTGAACTCTTGTAGGCATCTGAACATCTTTGAGCTTCTGAACTTCTCTGAGCTTCTGAACTCTTGCAGACATTCTGATCCTTTTTGAGCTTCTGAACTTTGTTTAGCTTCTGACCACGTTGTAGCTTCTGAACTCTTTCAGAGTGTAAAGATTCAGACTTCCATTTAGGTTTCATCAGAGTCTAAATCAAGTGTGCTCTTGATATAACGTTGGATTCTCCTGCACACTTAATTCAAACATTAGTAACATCAATTGTCCATTTAATACTTTGTTATCATCAAAACTCAAGGGTGTGTTGAGAAAATAATAACTATTCTTTAGTAAGTTTAGAAAATACCTCTTCTTCATCCTCGTTGTCTTCAGAGTCATGCTCGGATTCTGAGTCATCAAATACGTCAGCATCTGAGTCAGCATCTGCCATGAGTGCCAGATTTGCTTCTTCATCTTCTTCATCTGACGATAGACCCAGACTTTCATGCGTTGCCATAAGACTTTTCTGAAACTTTCTTCTAAATCTTTCCATTTTGTCGAATGGTTTCTTGTTCACTTCTTTAGTTCTCTCTGGAAAATCTACAATGAAATGTCTCGTCTTCTTACAGTTGAAGCATGTCTTGTCTTCCTTGTTGAATGAGTTTCTTGAGCTACTTCCTTTGTTCCTGCTAAAGCTCTTCTTGGCCCACTTCTGAAAGTTCTTTGTAAAGTATGCAAAGTCGTCATCTTCTTGGTCCTCCTCCTGATCATCTATGGAAGATTCTTCTTCAACCTCCATAGCTTTAGCTTTAAGACCTTTGGAAGAATTTCTGGTTGATGATAGAGCCACTGACCTGATTTTCTTCTTTTCAACATCAGCGTTCAATATCAAATCATGGCTCTTGAGATTGCTGATGAGTGACTCAAGGCTAATGTTATCGAGATCTTTAGCTTCTTCAATGGTTTTGACCTTTGGTCTCCATTTATCAGTTAAGCTGTTTAAAATCTTCCACACATGATCAGAGGTTGTATAACTCTTCTTGAGAACTCTGAGATTTGATACCAGAACTTGTAATCTAGAGAACATGGTTTCAATATCTTCGTCTGGTTTCATTGCGAAGAGCTCATACTATTGCACCAAGAGTCTTGCCTTTGCATTTTGAACTTGCTTATTTCCATCATAAGTGTCACACAGTGAATCATACATAGCTTTGGCAGTTGACCTATCAACGATCTTTGTATACTCATCATGAGATATAGCAGACATCATGATTTGTTTGACTTTATTGTGCTTCGCAAAGATCTTCTTACTAGCAGTAGATAGAGCTCTCTTCTGAGCAAGAGATATTTTTCCATCACTTCCAATACCATCAATATCAACTCCTTCTTCAATAAGATCTCATAGCTCATCATCTATCCCGTTAATGTAGTGATAGATGCTATCTTTCCACCACTCAAAACGGGTAGTATCTCCACAGAAAAGAAGGAATATTTTTGTTGTTGGAGTCATATTTGGATGATAAGTTCATTGTATTGTAGTCAAGTTGAACTCTTGTATTGTCAGTGCTTGTGTTGGTAGTAGCAGAAGAATCTCCAGACATAGAGTGTTTTTCAGATCTTTTACTGTCTCACTGTAAGGTGATAGTAACAGAACCGGACTCTAGATACCAATTGAAGGTGTGAAACACACAAGAGGGGGGGGAGGTTGGATTGTGTTTTAACAAGTTAAAAACTTTTTCTCTAACAAGAGGATATGCAGCGGAATATAGAGCTAAAACACAATAACAAGGATAAGCAGGGGTAAGAAGGAAAGAACACAAGCAATTTTATACGGGTTCCTCTCACAAATGAGAGTAGTCCAGTCCCCTTGTCACTACAAGAGATTTCACTATAATCACACAAGATTACACAATTGCTCAAGCACACAAGCAAGAGACTTCACAATGCTCAAGCACACAAGCAAGAGACTTCCAAATTTGCTCAAGCACACAAGAAAAAGACTTCACAATGCTCAAGCACACAAGCAAGAGACTTCAAAATTTGCTCAAACACACAAGCAAAAGACTTCCTAATCTTATATAGAAAAGGACACGTTAAAGACAATTTGGCACCTAAGACTTCTACTCTTTTACACTTTGAATAACAGATTGAGTATTACAACTTCTTGAAGAAAGTAGTCAGAGTTTGAGTCTTGTGCAGATGTTTGCTTTGATAGCGTTGAAGGTTGTGTTCAATTGTGTTGATTATCAGTAGTTCTTCTGGTCCATAAAGTCTTCTATATATAGGCAGTAGAAATGTAGACGTTGGAGGTGACCGTTCAAGATTGAAGATGTCAGCGCAATATTTGCTGCATAGATACTAGAGTTTTTGACCTTATTCCCAAAGAGGTAAAAACTATAGCTATCATCTTCTTTGAACACTTCAATGTTTGCACAGAAGAGGTAAACTTTCCCAAATGTCTAGGTACTCTTCCTTCTGAGGTTTTGACTTGATTCAAATCAAAATATCTATTTGGTACGCAGAGGAGAGTCCTTCTTTTAATAGTTATGCTTTGGAAAGGTGTTTCGGAGTACTGTTGAAACTGCTTCTGAGTGCAAACTCTTGATGGCTTCTGATAGCACTAGTTTGATCTTCTGAGAGTCTTCAAGTCCTTCAGAGCCTCTGACTCAAGTCAGATTCTATTCCTTGTATATTTCCTGCATTCTTACAAGGTAGATTTTTAGTATTCCAACTGTGAATTAATACTTTGTTATCATGAAAACTTCATTACGTTCATAGGGTTTGTATGGAAAATCATTCTTGTTCCAACATATTTGACATAATTAATTTTGTAATTCCATAAGAACTTATTAGGTACCTGTAATTATTTAAATAAAGAGATCGCAATAAATTATGTCATAAATAAAATAGGAAGGAATCGAGATGAAGTCAACGTTGACAATATTGTTACACAAACTAAAGCATTATATGTGAGAGATTATATATAATGAAGATCATGAATCAAATTTTACTAAGAATTTGTCGACGATGGAATGATTGGTAAATGGATAGACGCATTTGATTTGAAATCTTGCTTTGCAAAGCGAAAGAATTTTGGACCAGTAGTCCATGCACCTGAAGAAGAAAATAATTAGTACAAATCAGTTTTCGCGTGAAAAGTAAATAATATGAAATATTCAAATATAAGTTTGACTCAAATGCGGAACATGAGACTAAAATCATTTGGACAAATATAAGTTTGAGGCTTATATTGATGATAAAAATAGCATCGAGACTTCTAAAAGAGCTTATGAGATATTCTCATTTTCTTACAAAATAAGTACTTGAAGAATGTTTTGTGAATCATGAACCTTATATAATAAAATGATTCTATATGAAAAAAATCGCATCAATTGTGTACGCTGTTACTACTTGGTCATGAAGTAACATATATCAAATGCTAATATATTTGTTGAGAAATATCATTTTCTATAAATATTATTAGAACTCCTAATTAAATAACTTCTGAAATTCATTGATTAAAGAAATATTATCAAAAGTGTTAAATCAGTTTGACATTGACGAATCTAATTTGTTTTGAACTAAAAATAGTTGCAATGTCATTTGATGTGTCATGCCTCAAGAAAATGATGAACCATTTGAATTGGTCCTGAAGTACCATATCTTAATTCAATTGAGGACACTAATATATTTTTCTATAGTTATACATGTCGTGGTATTTTATTTTTGTCTATTCAGCCAACACAAATATTGGAACAAAGTGAAACATATTATTTATACCTTAAAGAAACAACAATATCATCCAATCATGTGAAGATTTTAGCACTACATCAAGCAAGTTGAGAATGCATTTTTGTCAAGGCCTGTAATTCAACGCATACAAGAAACTTGTTGTTTTTATTACAAAAGGATGATTCCCGCAACAATTCAATATAAAGATAACATCGGTAGCACTGCTAATTTGGAGAAGAGTATAATAAAGAAAAGGCATAATGCATTCATAGGTCCTTTAAGTTTTACGTTTGTATCAGATAAGTCCTTTAAGTTTTTTAAGTATCAGATAAGTCCTTTATAAGTTGTACGTTTGTATCAAATAAGTCCTTTAAGTTTTTTAAGTATCATATAGGTCCTTTAAGTTTTAAGTTTGTATGCAAATAGGTCCTATTTCATAAGGATCTTTAAGGACCTATTTGATACAAACTTAAAACTTAAAGCATCTATCTGATACAAACGTAAAACTTAAAAGATCTATTTGATACTTAAAAAACTTAAAGGACCTATCTGATACTTAAAAAACTTAAAGGACCTGTCTGATACAAACGTAAAACTTAAAGGACCTATAGATGCATTTTGCCTAAAGAAAATATGACAGATCTTTCTACAAAGTCAACTTTAAGTAAAACTTTTGACCAACTAGTACATAAGATTATTTGGTTTTTCATCTCATATATAATTGTTGTTGTTCCCGGAGTTAAAAAAATAGTTAAAAATAATTTTAGCCACCGAAGATATTACTGGGTTGAGTCGCGGACTAGGTCGCTCTCTTTAAGACGTTTCGCGGCACTGCCCAAAATTGTGCAAGCAGACTATCAACCACTAAGTCCCCAGGATAAAATAGCCCAGTTACAACTGTATACCGATTTGCTACTGCACGCGCGATAGAAATCGGTCAAAGAATACACCTTCTTGAATGGTACTACAATACCACTCGAATTGATACTACAATATCAATCTATGAATCAGTGGTACTACGATACCACCATATTGATACTACAATATCAATCTATGATTCATTGGTACTACGATACCACCGTATTGATACTACAATATCAATAAATATAATGATGCTGAGGTCATTCTAATATGGTACTAAGACCAATCTCAATTCAAAGGGATTATGGTACTATGACCATACTTAATAATTTGAAGAAACTAGTGATATTGAAATCACTCTTAAAAAATAGATTAATACTAATATAAATATTAGTATCACACAACACATAAAATAAACTTTAATTTTCACAAAATACAAAGTTTTCTAAAAAAAATCATAACCAAATAAAGAGCCTGCATAATGTTCCTAATTCTTGGTTTCAAAAGTTACATGAAGCAATTTTAGTCACAAATAAAAATTGATCAGTCTTGGTGATGCAACAACAGTGTACGGAGAAAAAAATTATTCATCCAATTGGATGAACCAGATAATTTAACATATGGTTGAGCAAATTATGCATCAGCTACTCATAAACCAAAATTTATTTATTAATATTGTCAGAGGCAAAAGTATACAAACTTATGCTGAGTTAAAACAATAATTAAAATTAGCCTGCAAGCAAATCCAATCAATGAAAGAAATTAAGCTATCACATACGTACCAGATACTGATCAAAAGCATAAAGTGTTGGAAAAAACAAAACTTTGCCCTTCTTCAATATGAGAAGAATGTGCATATCCAATTGAAACGTGGCATATAATGCAGTGACTCTCAATTTGTGTTTTTATTCAGCTCTAATACTCAACTTGTAGTAAAAGTTGAGCAAATTTGCTGCACTACCACTTAGCCAACAGTGTCATGGAAAATGGAATCATATAAGTGTGACTATGTTATTACATTGATCTTTATCCCTCTCTGACGGCAGCCCGATCAATATAAATAAAGCATAGGTTTTCAGAGTGGTTATGCATTAGAGTTATTGTCAAATCGGTTTTTCTTTTTTTAATAAATTTGACGGTTACAAATTGATGATTAAACCACCATAAATTAACTAAATAAATGTGGGACTTAATTTATTTATTTCTTCAAAATACACACTAATATGCTACAACACACTAGTATGCTCCAGTATCCGATGTGAGACTCAAAATTTTATTTTCAATTCACACACCAATGTGAACTTTGTTCCAACAATTGTCTTTATAAGGGGGAGACATAAATATACACTGCACTCTTTTTTCCTTCACCGTGGTTATATCCCATTGGGTTTTCCTGGTAAGATTTTTAATGAGACAGTTCACACACAAATGATAATGTACTCTTTTTCCTTCACTAGATTTTTTTCTCAATGAGTTTTTCTCTAATAAGGTTTTAACGAGGCATATCCTCGATGAACATACAAGGAGGAGTGTTATGAAGATTTGGGTGGATGCACATTAAACATTGGCCCATTATATTGTCTTAAGCAAATAGGATATATTATAAGGGAGTAAAAGGGGTACTCTAGCCCTTACAAGACAAAACAAATCAAATTATGCTTTTAAAACATGCCATAGGATCCAGACACCAAAAGAAAAAAGAAATACTAGATTTATGCCCATGACGGCTACTAACCCAAGTCCAATAGATACCTTTAGTGCCATCCAAAAGGGAAGAGGTGTTCGGAATGACTCCATTACATATCACATTGTTTCGAAGTTTCCATAAACTCCACTTTGTTGCCAACCAAATCAGATGTTTAACCGGACCACAATTTTTCGATTTTACCATATCACCAAATAACCCAAAATGGTTCCAGCCTTCACTACCTAATGGGTACCCCTTTCCAGACCATCTACAGAAAACTTCCCATACACTTATACTAAAGGGACAATCGAAAAAAAGATGAGAACAATCCTCAAGTGTACAAGGACAGAAAATACAAGTAATTAATCAAGACACCTCTATGGTTGAGAGCTACCCTTGTTGGTAACCTTTCTAATAATAATCTCCAGCCAAAAAACAAAACTTTGGACGGAACATCGTTCCTCCACAATTGTTGGATAGCTGTCAACACATTTAAATCCAATTCCTCCACTGGACTTTTTTCTAATAACACATTTTTTCTAATAACACATTATAATAAGACTTTACTGAAAAAATACCTGATGATTCCGGTAGCCATCTCCATCTATCAAGGTTAATTGGATGTAAAGAGAGTCCAACCAACAACTCTGAGAGTTCCTCCAACTGCTGGGCTTCTTTAGTTGTCAACTGTTCTACCCACTGCCAATAACTCAACGCCGTCACCCCGTTACCGCCTAACCTCTCAGCTACCGTGGTATTCGGGTTTGCTTCTTTGACAAAAAGATTAGGATATTGTTCGCTGAACGGTTGATTCCCAAACCATTTAAATCTCCAAAACCCAATATTATTACCATTACCGACGCTTGCTCTAACATTCGTTTGAAACCAATCACCATTGCCATCTCTACCCAAACCTACAATATCCTTCCACCATGTAGATTATTTTGTTCCTACCGGAAAAGAACTTCCACCCAACATCGATGTAGGTAAATGACCATATCTTAGTTTGAACCCCCTGGCATTTAAGTTTTGCACCAGTTGCATGCTTTTCTCTCCGACTCTCTACACATTCTCAAGTGTTCTTCAAAGTATAGCTATACACAGTGCATAGTGTAGCGCACAAAGCTAATTGTAGTCATTAGTTTTGATTATTCATAGTTTGGAATCTTATAAGTTAGAGGTTCTGAAAATTTTCTTGACACATTAATTTTATAAGCAAAATTTCGGTTAGCATTTTAGTCTTTTATTTTTTTTATTATAATATTTTAGTCTTTTTTTCATGTTTAAAAATGAATTTTAAGCTTCAAATTATTTTTCTTTGTTAGGTTTCGATCATGAGTAAATCTTATGTCGTAAAACTGTAAAAGAAAATCATAAATTCAAAAATCATATACAAACATGGATGAACACCAAAAATGAAGTAAAAAAGGTAAAGAACTAAATCGTTATATGAAAAATTAAATTCAGGGACTAAAGATGTAATTTTACCACTATATTATGTAAATTGTACGGGAGGAATTGTAAATACTTTTGAATTGAGCGACTAAAGATTATAATTTTCATCACATTGTTACTTTATGTTCATTTGATAGCATTTGCTTTTGTATTGTGACGTGATTTATATATATTAAATATATATAATAAGGCATTTCTTTATTATGTTTGTTTTCCAAAATAATAAAGTCCCTAGAATAGATTGTTCATGTAATGAAACATTAAGTGAGACTTAATCGTGAGATTACATTAACTTAAGAACACTATTCTTAAAGTATCCGTAGTCAAGCTTTAATATGAAATGGGATAACATTAAAGCATAGAGACTATTATGTTGGTAGACTGATGATCACGTCTCACTGATCATAGATAATGAGTTATCAAGTCTTCACATAGATATAAATGTTAAGGGTAACTTTATATCGGATTGACCCACCATGAGAATACTGCATAGAATGTTATGAAATGTCATAAGTTATTCTCATAGTGATAAAAGGTGCATTCCATCCTTCGACCTGAAACCACTGTGTACCCTAGATGTAGGAGTGTAATACCTTGTTGCCATTCAAACGTTATCCGTAACTGGATAACTATAAAGTTGGTTGATGGGTATCCCATGAATCATGCTGAGGGACATGAGTGACCTAGATGGGATTTGTCCCTCCTACATAACGGGAGATATGTCTATGGGCCCAATATTGAACTAGACAAGGATGAGATACTATGCCTTGTGTTAAATATAGACATGAGGACAAAAGGGTAATTATGCACAAGATGTTTATCACAGAAAGGTTAGTCAGATCACATGACATTCTTATAACTTGGGTAACAGTGATGTGTTGCTAGATACCACTCACTGTTTATAATATTAAGATAAATATTATTGTCAACGTTATAAGAACCTACAGGGTCACACACATAAGGACAGTTAAAACGGGAAAAACAAGTAAGACTTATTGCGGGGGTGCAATTAGTGAAAAACGAATATTGGGCTTAAGAAGTCCAAATTCGTGTGAACTGAAGCTCACATAAGAAACTCTATAAATAGAGCCTTATGAAGTTCAGTCTCTCACACTTTTGGAGAAATTCTGAATTTCTCTAAACCCTAATCCGCTCAAGTTCCCTCATTCTTCATCCAAGAACGGCTAGCACCGAAGGTTGAAGGTTCCTGTTCGTGTGGACTAAGTGGAGGCGCTGCAATTGTGGTGCTCGTGATCAATTGAAGGTTCTTGTTCGTGATCATACGGTGTTTCTTGTTCGTGATCGAAAGACAGTTCGTGTTCGTGATCGTAAGTAGTTTCTGTTCGTGATCGAAAGCTCCTTGTTCGCGAAAGAAAGCATCAATTCTTCAAGGTAACAATATATTCTTGACCATGATCTTTCACATGGATCCATTGAAGGAAAATAAAATTTTAAAATCCCCTGCGTTTTATCTTTGATAAACAGTTACGTTTTCCTTCAGTGGTATCAGAGGCACCTTTGAAACCATGGATCTGTTTTGATGCTTGTTACCGTTTATTAATATGATATGATTGTGAATCTATATTAATAATAATAAGAACAAGAATTAATAAGATGTGATTGATTAATCTTAATTTATATATGTGATATATAATTCTAATACGACGTTGGTATATGTGATATACCGATTATATTGTTCATCAGAATATTTTGTGATTGGCGTGAATAATGGGTGATTGTGAGCATGTGCTTCGGAATCCGATACTGGTGAAGCATTCATGAGTCAATCATCTATAATGAACAACAATCTTGAAACGTTTTGATGAATGATTGTTGTATTAGGATTCATAAAAATACAAGTGTTGTATTATTATGGAAACAGAATCGGTTAGGGTTTCAAAATTGTGTCAAACGTTGATACAATTAGGGTTTCGTTAATGAACCGTTCATTACGAAACCTTGACTCAGATTGTTTTGTTTAATCACGTTTCTGTTTAAATTGTTTAAACATTGTTTAAAATCGCTATTCTGTTTAAACATTTTAATCGCGTTTCTGTTTAAAGCAAAGGTTGTTTAAATCGCAATTATGTTTAATTGTTTAATCGCGCGTCTGTTTAAATTGTTTAAACATGTTAATGTCTCTGTTTAAATCGTTTAAACACATCAGAAACTGTTTCTGTTTAATTCGTTTATGTTTAAAATGTTTAAACATATTGGAATCAATTAAATAATAAAGGAATTAAAATTGGTCAAACCATGTTTCTGTTTATGGTTATCGATTGCTTTGATGTTTCGGAACCGTTTCTGGTGAAGCATCAACGTATTGATTATCTTAACAAGAGAAACATGTTACTCGATCACATATGCACATAAACCCTATGTGATATTGGTATATATGATATACTGATTTTGATCGTACAATAATTGAGTTGAATGATACTTGTTCATATTTGATAATTGATGTTTGAAACTTCGGAACCGTATCTGGTGAAGCATAAACTTCGGAACCGTATCTGGTGAAGTATAAGCTTTGAAACCGTATCTGGTGAAGTTTAACGAATTCGATTATCGTATTGAACGAAGAATCAGAGCACTTGATTTGGTATGATCATGTTATTGTAAGAGTATTCATAACGATGCAAGTGTTGTGTCATTATAATTAGGGTTTGTAAAACGTATCAAATGTTGATGCAAAATTATATGGTAATTCAAAGTGATTTTGACAAATATATTTAATTTTGAAATCGTTTCAAAATTTTAGAAATATCTTTTGAAATTGTTTTAAAAGATAATATTACCAATTTTGGAAAAATATTTTATTCAAAAACGTTTTGATTAAATAAATTGCAATATTTGGTAATTGGAGAATTGTCAAAGATTTGATTCTACTTTAAAATAATATTATTTATTTTAGCAAATTTTGATTTGAAAGATTTAATTGTGAATTAAAGGTTTGAATCAAATTTAATTGCTAACTTTGCGTAGTGTGATCAATCGCCGGATTTTAATTTAATTTATTTAATTATGAGACTTTAATTTTAATAATAATGATAAAAGTGTGTTTATTATTATTTTGTTGTGAGTGATTATGGTCTTAGTCTTATAATTCTATTTATTTGGTTTTTGAAATACGGCCTGCGTGTCGTGCCTCTCTCTCTCAAATTCTATATGTACATTCTCCTCTCATCCACTCCCTCGTATGTAAAACGAGTTTCTCTTATTTGTAATGTAATTAGAATACAAGGAAGTAAGAAGAATCCTGATGCTTGAACAACCCTGGAGGTATAGCTTGGAGAAGCAAGGTCGTTTCTAGGACTAGTTTAGATTCTCTCATTGGCTTGAGAGAATCACAGCGTTAGGGGCCATAATCATGTCACTTTTATTTTGTTTAATTGTTATGCATGCTTGAATGATTGAAGTGCGAATATATATGATATATAAGCCGTGGTGAGGTGAGATCAAACTAATTAAAAATCCTTCAAATAATATATTAAGTTTTATGCTTTCCAAAGAATAGCACCCTTCAAGATCAATATCGATTAATGTAGGTTTTGCCAACGTAAAGTGCATTGTCTATATTGATAAGTTGCGGTGAGATTACCAGTTTATCCGAGGCCTATTCTTTGGGTTAACTTAACTAAATAAATATAATATGATTATATGATATTAGAAGCAAGCGTTGAGTTATTCCATATGATGGATTAAAAATAAAATAAGTGTTATTTACCCAACGGAAAGGATATGAGAGTTGTATGAGATACAATTGGAAAGGAGTTTCCTACCTAAATAAACTAAGTTTTGTGTAATCAGTCCAACGCTGACTTAAAACAAAGTGAAATATGGATCTCATTCTCACTAGAAAATCTTCCAACGGGATTTTCCGAATCATATGCTTGAAGGTCATTTGGTTTGAATAAAATAGTGGGAGCATTTTAATAAAAGTCCGTATTAAAATGATTTAATCATAATACAAAGTTTTGCATATCTCTGTAATTAGAATTTTGGAATACAATACACATTATATTGTCCTTATGAAGGACAAGAATTTCAGAAAAGTGTTTCTGAATTGGTACACAATTGAGAATTGTTCTCAAAAGCGAGAAAAACTATGAGTTCTTGAACTATACTCTCTAGCAACCTACTATGACTAGATTCGAGAAGGTTGCTTATCAAAAGTATCAAATCAAGTAACGACCTTGAGTTTCATGATCTTGATAAGATTGTCTATAAAAGGTTGTAATAAGGACGAAAATTTGGACCATGTATATACATACGAGATGTATATTAACCACCAAATTTTTTATATATTTTGTTTATTTACTTCATTTACATTACTGATAAATATCAGTAAATGTAGATGTATGTGTGTGACACAAATTAGAAATCTTTGAATTTGTCAAAGAGTTCAATAATGAAGTAAAACAAAATAACTTACAAAAGTATTAAAGTCATATGAACAAGTCATAATGGTAAATACTTAGTTAAGGAATATAATAACTATTTTATCGCATCATGTTTGACATGATTTGATTTAAGATAGTTTAATTATATGTCGTTGACTCTTTGTTGTAATTTCTCTACTTATAGTTATTCTTCACCCACAACTAGCTCTGCCTTTTAAAAGTAATCATAAAGACATCATATTTGATATGAAGGTAAACTACCTAGTTTTCCTTTATGATAGTTTGGATTGAAAATTTATCAGATAAATTTAATTCCAAATTGGATGAATGTGGAAGTATCCTAAGGAAACAAAGGGATACTAGTCCTACATCACTCTTCAGGACAAAAGTTGTTTTGTTGCTAGACTGAAGCATTCCTCGAGTGGGAATGTGTCTCTTAAAAGAGTCAGTGGGAGTGATATAGAACTTGAATGATTCAAGTACCACAACATTAATATTTTAAAAGGGAACACAATCTGGTTCCTCAAGGTTGTTGTAGGATCAACCGTTTGAGTTGCACATGAGGCTAGACAAGTCTAACATATCACAAGGCTGAGAAGTATGATTTTATCATGACTTAACAAGGTGATATGGTTTTCATTGAAGATGAATATTTAACTTGTTTAAAAGGTCGTAAATGACCTAAATTCTGAGAAGTGGCTAAATGCCATAGAATCTTATATAGAATCCATGTACACAGACCTTATGTGATAATGGTTATGTCATTAAGATGAGTAAGACTCAGACGATAAAAGTGAGTCTTCTTATAGAAGACTGACATGGATAATATGGAGACTACATTTAAGATGTAATTAATTATTAAAGGTTTCACGCAAAATCAAAATGCAAATTATGATGAAACCATGATCGTAGTCTAGTTACAATTGTTATACTACATGTTCTGGCAGATGGATGACAAAGTTGCATTCCTTAATTGGAATGACCTCATATATATGTGTTAGACATATACATAGGGTTTTCTCAATCCAAAGGATGCTTGAAAGGTATACAAATTGTAGCAATCTAATTTTGATTAGATCAAGTTCTCAGAAGTTGAATTATTTGTTCTTATTTATGAAGTTTTATGAAAACGAATAAATAAAGGACAAATATAATTCTTGTGCACACAAGGAGGTTAGTGGGAGTAATTATCTTAATCTGGTATCATGTGTGGATGACATATTAATCATCAAAACATTTTCCTTATACATGTAAGACATGATTAAGGAAATATCTCTTGATGAAATACTTAGGCGAGACTTCCTAAAGAGTTAGGAATCATAATCTATAGAGATAGATTGTTGACGCAACAAATGATTTTATTTGTTCAAAGGACAATGTCACGTCTCATTGGATGAGAAAGAGATACATGAAAAAAAATCCACATGCTTTGGCAAATGGATCAGTCATGTACACCAACAATATGTACAACACCAGATACACCATATGCTTATAGCATAATCAGTAAGTACCAAAATTGAATCTAGTGTTTGACACTAATTGACCTTCAAGAATATCCCTAAGTACCTTAAAGGAACTAAGGACTATCTTTTGAAATAGGTAGGTATGGAAAAGATCATTGTAAATAAGTTATAATGATGTTAGTTTCCAATCCGATACATTGTATTGAAATTCAAATTTATGTCAGATATAAACACTGTAAGCTAATAAGCTTCAGAAAGTGTCTATTTCTATTACAAAGGTCAAGTATTTGATTTGGATCGTTTAGTTCAGGATTGAACTAAAACTATGTTTCCATCGTTGCAGATTTCATTAATCACATTAGTGATGATAATGATTTAATCTTGCAAACAAAGGAATAGATCTCACCAACGATTCAGATATATATAGACACCTTTCTATTTCGATAGAGATCGAAAGAGTAACTTTGAAAAGATATGTAAGATACCAACATAGGAAATAGTTCCTTATCCACTAATGTAGCATCTTGCTAAGAAGTTGCTCGATGCTCATGCTAACCGATAAATGTTAGATGAACATTTGATTGACTTTAGTGTTAGTGGGAGATTGTTGGAGTAAGCCCTAAAAGCCAATCTATTTGATAGCATTTGCTTTTGTATTGTGACGTGATTTATATATATTAAATATATATAATAAGGCATTTCTTTATTATGTCTGTTTTCCAAAATAATAAAGTCCCTAGAATAGATTGTTCATGTAATGAAACATTAAGTGAGACTTAATTGTGAGATTACATTAACTTAAGAACACTATTCTTAAAGTATCCGTAGTCAAGCTTTAATATGAAATGGGATAACATTAAAGCATAGAGACTATTATGTTGGTAGACTGATGATCACGTCTCACTGATCATAGATAATGAGTTATCAAGTCTTCACATAGATATAAATGTTAAGGGTAACTTTATATCGGATTGACCCACCATGAGAATACTGCATAGAATGTTATGAAATGTCATAAGTTATTCTCATAGTGATAAAAGGTGCATTCCATCCTTCAACCTGAAACCACTGTGTACCCTAGATGTAGGAGTGTAATACCTTGTTGCCATTCAAACGTTATCCGTAACTGGATAACTATAAAGTTGGTTGATGGGTATCCCATGAATCATGCTGAGGGACATGAGTGACCTAGATGGGATTTGTCCCTCCTACATAACGGGATATATGTCTATGGGCCCAATATTGAACTAGACAAGGATGACATACTATGCCTTGTGTTCAATATAGACATGAGGACAAAAGGGTAATTATGCACAAGATGTTTATCACAGAAAGGTTAGTCAGATCACATGACATTCTTATAACTTGGGTAACAGTGATGTGTTGCTAGATACCGCTCACTGTTTATAATATTAAGATAAATATTATTGCCAACGTTATAAGAACCTACAGGGTCACACACATAAGGACAGTTAAAATGGGAAAAACAAGTAAGACTTATTGCGGGGGTGCAATTAGTGAAAAACGAATATTGGGCTTAAGAAGTCCAAATTCGTGTGAACTGAAGCTCACATAAGAAACTCTATAAATAGAGCCTTATGAAGTTAAGTCTCTCACACTTTTGGAGAAATTCTGAATTTCTCTAAACCCTAATTCGTATTTGGGAAATTCTGAATTTCTCTAAACCCTAATCCGATCAAGTTCCCTCATTCTTCATCCAAGAACGGCTAGCACCGAAGGTTGAAGGTTCCTGTTCGTGTGGACTAAGTGGAGGCGCTGCAATTGTGGTGCTCGTGATCAATTGAAGGTTCTTGTTCGTGATCATACGGTGTTTCTTGTTCGTGATCGAAAGACAGTTCGTGTTCGTGATCGTAAGTAGTTTCTGTTCGTGATCGAAAGCTCCTCGTTCGCGAAAGAAAGCATCAGTTCTTCAAGGTAACAATATATTCTTGACCATGATCTTTCACATGGATCCATTGAAGGAAAATAAAATTTTAAAATCCGCTGCGTTTTATCTTTGATAAACAGTTACGTTTTCCTTCAGTCAATACCTTATTATCATCATGGTCCTCTGCTCGGTTGTGCATAGTGAACATGGACATGGACAACCGGTCCAGGGTGCATTAGTCAACACTACCTACAGCCCCCTTCTCCTTACCACACCTCTCCACCTCCAGCTAAATTATTCAACAGCCCGCCTTCTCCTTACCACACTTCTCCACCTCGTGGGAAGAATGGCTTATCAGGCCTCGCCAAATTTATAGTATTCATATTTTGTGTAATTTGCGTTTTTTGTTTTATTTACATCAACAGCAGACGTCAAATGTGATGTATATTGTATAAAAATAAAAATAAATAGATATTATTTGTATTAATTTCCTGTAGCACTCTTCTTTTTCTTTGCAACACTTAAACTTGCAGTTTTACCTCTTCCATTTTTTTTGTACATTCTTATTAGAATCAGAATATATCTATACCTTTAAGGTTATACTTTCAATTGTTAGAATCTCTCTGATAATTTTTAATTCGTCAAATAGATTTCACTATCAAGATCATAAGAGTCTAAGTATATTTTAAAATTTAATTATAATAACTATTTAATTTATTTATTTTAAGATAAATGCACGCATGCACATTCGCACACAGTAAGTTAAAAAAATTGGTGCATCTAAAACTTTGGTGCCCTTTGTCGTCACTCCTCTCTAACAATCCTACATACCATGAAGATGTGTTGCAAGAATACAAATGTTTAAGAACCAGAAATCTCTTTGAAGGAGCGTCTAATTCTAGAAAAATCAGCAATGTGTGGTAAGAATTAACAAATATATGATGCATAAAAAAGACGTAGGGCGCGTGAGTAACCGGTAAGGTGACAAAAGGAAGTCTCTTATTACTCCAACAAATGCTTGTGATTGGATAATTCAAAATAAATGCTAAAATAAGCTAAATTTTTTTGAATTGTATGATTAGAAACTTTTAAATCTTCAATTTTCATTCATGTCTTGTCTTTTAAATTTACGGATGATGATGATAATGGTTATTATCATCACGGTCCTCTGCTCGATTAATAGTGAACATGGACAACCGGTTCACGGTGCATTAGTCAAAGCTACTACAACCCCTTCCTCTTTACCACATTTCTCTACCTTCAACTACATTATTCAACATCCCGCCTCCTCCTTACCACACTTCTCTACCTCCAGCTACTTCTCCACCTCGTGGGAAAAAAGGCTTATCAGGACTGGCCAAATTTATAATATTCCTTTTTTGTGTAATTTGTGCTTTTACTTTTATTTACATCAGCACCAAACCTCGTAGAAGGTGATGTATATTGTATAAAAATAAAAATAAAAAGATATTATTTGTATAAATTTCCTGTAGCACTCTTCTTTGCAACACTTAAACTTGCAGTTTTACCTCTTCCATTTTTTTTGTACATTCTTATTAGAATCAGAATATATTTATACCCTTAAGGTTATATTTTCAATTGTTAGAATCTATTTGATAACTTTTAATTCGTCAAATAGATTTCACTATCATAAGAGTCTAAGTATATTTTAAAATTTAATTATAATAATTATTTAATTTATTTGTTTTAACACAGACGCACGCATACACAAGTGCACGCATGCACATTCGCACACAGTAAGTTAAAAAAATTGGTGCATCTAAAATTTTGATGCCCTATGCAATCACTCCTCTCTAACAATCCTACAAACCATGAAGATGGGTTGCAAGAATACAAAGGTTTAAGAACCATAAATCTCTTTGAAGGAGCGTCTAATTCTAGAAAAATCAGCAATGTGTGCTAAGAATTAACAAATATATGATGCATAGAAAAGACGTAGGGCACGCGAGTAATCGATAAGGTGACAAAAGGAAGTCTCTTATCACTCCAATAAATGCTTGTGATTGGCTAATTCAAAATAAATGCTAAAATAAGCTAAAATTTTAGTATGTACACATAGATTTTTTGAATTGTATGAAATGGTTCATTAGAACTCATGTTTAATTACTGGAACGAACAATTTCCTGAAGAGTTAACACAAAAAACACCATAAACACAAAATTTTGAGAAAAACAACCCATAGTTGTTTAATGTTTTTTAAGATTTGGAGCTTGTAGTTTATAAAAAAAAAAGATTTAGGGCTTGTTAGAAACACTTCCCAAATTCTCTATTTTAGTTTTTAAAAAAAAAAACATGTTTGGATGCACTATTTTCAAAACTGTTTTTAATTACTATTTCTATTTTTCTTGTTTTAAAAACTAAAAAACCAAAACTGATTAAAGGTGTTTTACTTCTCAATTTTCAGTTTTTCTTGTTCCAAAAAAAAATTCATTTATTTCAAAAAAAATTCGTTTCCGATAAAAATAGTCCACTTATTCCAAAAAAAAAGTTCTCGATTTTTTCGAAAAAAAAGTTTATGATCTTTTTTGGGGAAAAATTTTCCGATTTTTTCGGGAAAATAATTTTCTATTTTTTTCGGGAAAGAAGATTCCAATATTTTATCGGGAAAAATTTTCCGATTTTTTTCGGGAAAGTTTTTTTCTATTTTTTTCGGGAAAAAGGTTTCCTATCTTTTGTCGGGAAAAAAGTTTCTAATCTTTATGGGAAAAAAATTTCGATTTTTTTAGAGAAAAAAAATTTGACTTTTTCGGGAAAAAAGTTTCGATTTTTTCGAGAAAAAAGTTTCGATTTTTTCAGGAAAGAAGTTTCCAATCTTTAATCGGGAAAAATTTTCCGATTGTTTTTCGGGAAAAATATTTTCGATTTTTTCTGGGAGAAAAAGTTTCCAATCTTTTATCAGGAAAAAAATTTCCGATTTTTTTTGGAAAAAAAGTTTTCGATCTTTTAATGGGAAAATTTTTCCAATTTTATAAACCAATTCCGGAGTTTTTAACGAAATAAAGTTTCCAATTTTTTTCAAGAAAAAAAATCCAATTTTTTCAAGAAAAAAATTTTGATTTCAGATAAAATAATTTCAGAGTATTTTCCGTAAAAAAGTTTCCAACCTTATTTGTCTCTAAAACTATTTTTCAAAATTAAATAACCAAATGAGTTATTCAAAGATATTCAATAAAACAATTAATTATGAGGTATTCAAAGATAAACATAATCATCAAGCTAAAAGCAGCATTCCTATTAAAGATAACTTGTTAACTAAGGATTTAATGAGTGAAAGATTCGGGGTTCAAACTTTGACAGAGAAGAAAAATACTAGTACTAATCTAACATTTTTTTTTTGATACATTACTAATCTAACATATTTAGTCAACCATTAAAGTACAAATGTCTATTTAAGGGGACGATGTGCTATTTTAATTCTATTTGATACTATAAAAAATTTACGTGAATGAATAGTGTCACAATTTAAGATATGAAACAAATAATTTGGTGTCTTAGAGCATCCCCTCCCCTATGAGCTAGAAACCATATTCTTTAAAGTACAAATGTCTATTTAAGGGGATGATATGATGTGCTATTTCATACCAATATATATTAATTGTTTAGCCCTCCATGTTTGATCACAAACTTAAATGACATATGTCAACTATATCACACTAATATGAAGACAACTCTTTTTACACTGTATTATATGAAGACCAACTAAAGTACTAAATTTATTTTATATTTAATATTTAGTAGCAAAGCTTAAATGTCCTCTACATATGTAACCAAAAAAAAATGTCCTCTGCATAAGTTCAAGTCTCCTTCACACACACAAACTCCCTTTTTTCCTTTAATATCCATTTTTTTAGAAATTTTAATACTCTCTCTGTCCTGAATCTTTGGTCATTTTAGTATTTATTATTTTAATTTTTGTAAGGTATACAAATGGCAAAATATCGTTAATTATATCTTTAATTTTCAAAATAATCGAAGTTTTGAAATAAATATAAAAAGTTAAAAGTACCAAAGATTCAGAATGGAAAGAATATTCATTTTAGATTTCCCAACAATTTATTTATGGATATGAAACAAAATAATGTCTTCTAAAGAGTAAAATATCAAGACAATAAAAAAAATTAAGTTTATATGTAATTTTAGTCTTTATTTTAAATTTTTTAAAGTTTTGGTCGTCTTATTTTAAAAACGAGTGTTTCGATCCCTCACCCAACTTTGACATTAATTTTGATGATGTGACGAAGTTATTTGTAAGGTGACAGATGACATGTGGATAAAATAATTACGCATATAAATTATTATTTATTTTAGTTTCAATAAAACAAATTATAAAATATTTACATTGACAATATATGTTACGAATGTACCAAAAAAAAAGAATATATGTTGGGAAAAAAGAATATTTACCCTTACTGTTTTTATCCATCTTTGATATAAGAGAGAAATATTATACTTTACAAGCATATAATATGTTGATGAAAGATATGTGAAAAATATTCTAGATCTATTTTAATTTATAGTTCTCTTCTATTTGATTTATTATTGTCTTTAGCTTTACAAATTTGAAATAAAGTAATTGTATCTCACTTGTTTGTTTTTTTCATTTAGTTCTTCTATAATTTGTTGTATTGTCTACGAGTTATTTAACTATTTGAAAATTAGAAATTTTTTGATAATGATGTTTTAGATGTAAATAAAGTTTTAGTCTAACCCGTAATAACTGACCCTTTCATCTCACTTATCCGCATTAAGGGTCAAATTTTCAATCACTAAGCTATTTGATCTTGTGTAAAAAAAAAAAAAACTACTTGACCCGAAAAAAATAATAACAGATGTAATAATTTTATCCGCATGTCATTCTGCCACGACATACGTGACTTTCTCAAATTATCAAAATTTACTCCAAAATAAGATGGGGATCAAAAGTAGAAAAAAATTGAAATATATAGACAAAAACAATTAATTTTTAAAACAAGAAGAATAAAACTTCAAAAAATATTAAAAATAAAGAAACAAAAACGGCAATATCCATACTAAATAGTACAATATATCACATCAAGTTTGTGGCCTCTCCAGGACCTTGCCATAAATTCAAACTTTTAAATTCTTGGACATCTTAACCTAATATTACCAAATAATCATCCCTAGTTCAAAATAAAATATTTTATATATATTTTTTCATTTTTAACGTGGAGATAAAGATGTTAAAAATTATGTCTAAATAATACAACTGTGAATCAAATTTCAATTTTATTATTATTATTATTAGGAAAATGTTAAACAGTGCCCCGGGCACTCTTTAAGCACCTTAATTAGTAAGTTTTTGTGAATTTTGTATGGAAATGTGCAAAATCAACACATTGGAAACTGAAATATTTTACTTTTTGAATAAATTATTTCCTTAAATAGAATGCTTAAAGAGTGTCCGGGGCACTGTTTACACGTGCATTCAATTAAATGACACCATATAGACATTTACGAAGATATTTTAGGAATTTACTTAGAAAAGTGACACTATGTTCTGTGAGTATAACTCATTTGGTTGGGACATTGCATGTAAAATGTAGGACCGGAGTTCGAACTCCGGTACTCCCACTATTTCACCTTAAAAAAGTGAAATTCTAGCCACTAAGCTATCCGACAAAAAAGAGTGGCATTATGGTGTATTTTGAGGATTTGGATCCTCTCAATCACATTTTGTCTCAATCTCTCTCAACAATAACTCCTGATCATTTGAATAATCTAACGGCCAAATAATAAATACACATATGCTAAAAGAAACACACTCAAACAGTGCCGCTTTCTTCTTTGATGTTCACATTTATTGATAAAATACACCTATTATGAAACTCATAGTGGTATCTGTTGAGGCAAAATCCCTAATTGATGTTTTAAAGATAACAAACCTCTTAATTATTTTTTAGTGTAATTCTAATCTTTTTGGTATCTAACAAGTGATCTTGAGTGTTTTAATCAAGCTAGGAACAATTGAGCTATTTAGATCAAATATCATGTTCTTATTGTGATAAAAACAAAAGCTTGGAGAACGGTCTCTGATTGATCTCTGAGACCTGCGCAAACATCATTTTCACACAATCAATGCAAAAGGACTTATGGATAAGTCAACTATGTACAAGACAAATGATCACTTTTCTCTTGGGCCTCTCTCACGAATTATCTACACATCCAAGAGATCATTTAAGGCAAAGGTTTCTCTCATAAATAGAGAACTTACTTCTTTTACCAAGTTCTATGATTTAACCATGTGAAGATTGAGCATATGACATAAGGACATTTTTATACTCAATTAACGGAACTGAGCTTATATGGACCATGGAGAATTAGACAGCACAACCTGGTCTTGGAAAATTGACTTGTACTTTAAAGAATAAAGTAGGAACATTCTCCAATGTTGTTTCTCTTTCTATATGACAATTGTACTTGCAACAAGGACACTATGGAACATCAAGTACAACATCCAGCTGCTGTTTTTATCCATAACAGCTGGACTTTTCGTGCTCTAGCTTCTTTGCTCCAAAATGAAGAAAGTCATTCACGCCAGAATTGGGAGATCGATCTCAGACCAATGCTGGAAAGAGAAAATCATCACTTGGAGTGACACCAGCTTGCTACAGCTGTTTAAAGGTTATCCAAAAGCTGCACAACGGCTATACTTGTTTGTTAAGCAACGTACAGCAACATTACAGCTCAACAACAGCTAGTCATACGCTCCTCTCTTAAAAGTCAGAAGAAGAAACTTTGGAGATCGATCTCAGACTGATCTGTTTTCTTCAAATTACATGAGCTGTCATTTTGCAGAGCTACTAGCCGTTATTTTCAAGCTTCCAACGGATATACTTCGTGGCCAAGACTCCCTGATCATCACTCATCTATATATTGAGGTCCTTGGCAACTTTGAAGAGCAAGAGTCTCCACTACAACTTCAACACTTGTTTTTGCTATACAAGTCTTTATCACGAGCTCTTCTTTTCTCTCTCACTCAGATTTGTAATTCATATATATCTAGGATCAGAATATCCAGTGAGTGTTTTGAGAGTTTATCCATCCATTTTCAAAGCTTCTCATAAGTGTATTGAGTGAATAGGCTTTGATTCCAAAATCCTTCATCATTGTAACCATTGGCTCAAGTTAGTACGTAACTACTAATTGAGTGACACCTTCATAGTCAGTGTGACTGAGGTAGATTAAGCTTGTAGGGCTTAGAAGATTATTTGATCTTGGATCTAGATCAAAGGAAGTGTAACTTGAGATCATTAGCATCTCTTAGTGGACAATCTCACAAGGAGTGTGGGGACTGGACTAGCCCAAGCATTTTGGGTGAACCAGGATAAATTATTGTGTGCATTCTCCTTCCTTACTCTGATTTAATTTGTGCAATCATTAATCACACACATCACAATTTAATAGTTATATATATACTGTCAGAGAGTGATTGGGAGAACGATCTCCAGACTGCAACTTTTTTGCTTATTTGATTTAACTAACAATCTAATCATTTTCTTCAAGTATATTGTGTTTGATAATTTTTATAGGGAATATTTTAAAGGTTCACAATTCAAACTCCCCTTTCTTGTGAAAAACTTTGCTACTTCAATTGGTATCAGAGCCTGGTTCTAAGGAAGCATCTAACAAGTGCTAGAGGAAAAGATTCAGGAAGGAAGTAATGGCTAAGAATGCAAAGTTTATATCTGAAGGAGGATCATCAAACAGACCACCTCTATTTGATGGTGACCACTATTACTACTCGAAGGACAAAATGGAGCTCTTTCTTAGATCACAAGATAACAACATGTGGCATGTACTGGAAGTTGGAGAATATGTTCCATTAGCTAAAGATTCAACAAATCCTAAACCTCAAGCTGAATGGACAACAACAGAAGCTGATAGAGTACTCCTTAATACTAAAGCTAAACTGTTTATTAAAAGTGTTTTGTGCAGGGAAGAATATGACAGAATAATGGAGTGCAAAACAGCAAAACAAATATGGGAAACTCTGCAAACTCATCATGAAGGAACCAACAGTGTCAAAGAAACAAGAATTGACATTGGTGTGAGAAAATTTGAACTGTTTGAAATGAAGGAAGAAGAAACCATAGATCAGATGTATGGTAGATTCACAAGCATCATAAATGAACTCAACTCTTTGGGAAAATCATATACTACACATGAAAGAATAAGAAAAATTCTTAGATGTTTACCAAAGACTTGGAGACCAATAGTCACAGCCATCACAGTGGCAAAAGATCTCACTAAAGTTTCACTGGAAGATCTGATTGGATCATTAAAAGCTCATGAATCTGTTCTTCAAGAAGATAAACCAAAAAGGAAGATGATTGCTCTTGAAACTCAATCTGGAGAATGCTCTCAGAAAGATGAAACACTTTGTGAAGATGAAGAATCACTTCAAGAAGATGATGAAGAAGAATTAGCATTCCTGTCAAGAAGAATTCAGAGACTGGTGACAAGAAGAAATCAACTCAAGAAGAATTTTCAACCCAAAAGGAATGGAGCTAAACCAGAAGTGGATCTAAGCAAAATACAATGTTATGGATGCAATCAATTTGGTCATTACAAGAATCATTGTCCAAAGAACAAACAGAAGAAGCCCTTCTTCAAAAAGAAATCCATGATGGCTACTTGGGATGATCTGGAAGAAGCTCAATCAGAAGATGAATAACAAGAAGCAAATGTATGTCTCATGACACACTCAAATGCAGAAGAGGAATGTCTCCTAGCAGTCAAGAAAAGGCCTTGGTACTTGGACAGTGGATGCTCAAGACATATGACAGGAGATAGGAACAACTTTCTGTCATTTGAAACAAGAGAAGGTGGATCAGTCACCTTTGGAAACAATGAGAAAGCAAGCATCAAAGGTATAGGTACAATTGGTAAGTCTGATTCTGCTAAGATTGAAAATGTTCATTATGTGGATGGCTTAAAACATAACTTAATAAGCATAAGTCAATTGTGTGACAATGGCTTTGAAGTTGGTTTTAAATCAAACTCATGTGAAATAAAACAATCTTCATCTAACAAAGTCTTTTTTAATGGATCAAGGATAAAGAATGTTTATGTATTATACTTAGATGAACTACCTCTTGAGTCATGTTTTGTCTCTCTTGAAAAAGACAAATGGATTTGGCACAAGAGGGCTGGTCATGTAAGCATGAAGACTATGTCAAAACTTTCCAAACTTGATCTAGTTAGAGGTTTGCCTAAAATTAGTTTTGATCTAGATAAAGTATGTGAATCTTGCACAAGAGGGAAATAAGTTAAAAGTAGTTTTAAACCAAAAGAATTTATTTCCACAAAAAGACCTCTTGAGTTACTTCACATAGACTTATTTGGACAAGTCTTGGTGGCAAAAATTATGGCTTTGTCATAGTAGATGATTTTTCAAGATTCACTTGGGTGTTATTTTTAAAACATAAAGATGACTGTTTAGAAGCTTTTAAAACTTTTTGCTTGAGAGTTCAAAATGAGAAAGGTATCAATATTATCTCTATAAGAAGTGATCATGGTGGAGAATTTGAAAACTCTCTCTTTGAATCATTCCTTGATAATAATGGAATCTCTCATAATTTTTCTTGTCCAAGAACTCCACAACAAAATGGAGTTGTTGAAAGGAAAAATAGAACTTTGCAAGAAATGGCAAGAACAATGATTCATGAATCAAATGTGGAAAAGTATTTTTGGGCTGAGGCCATCAACACCTCTTGCTACATTTTAAACAGAGTCACCATTAGAAAATTTTTAAACAAAACACCTTATGAACTTTGGAAAGGCAGAAAACCTAGTATTTCTTATTTTCATATATTTGGTTGCTTTTGTTACATTTTGAATATCAAAGACAACTTAGGTAAGTTTGATTCAAAGTCAGACAAGGGAATATTCTTAGGATACTCTCTGACCTCAAAAGCTTATAGAGTCTACAATTTGATAACTCAAACTTTAGAAGAAAGCATGCATGTGAAATTTGATGAATTTGAAGATCAACCAACTGTGCACACTGCTGATGAAGAAGAAGAAGAACCTGTCATTGTACAAAATCATGATTCAGATGAAAACCCTACACCTCAAGGACCACCAAAGACCTGGAGAATTGTTGGCTATCATCCTCCTGATCAAATTATAGGTAATACAGAAGATGGTGTTAGAACAAGAAAAGCCTTGCAGGATGTAGAGACCAATCTGGGATTGATCTCCCAAATTGAACCAAGATCCATAAATGAAGCAATCATTGATGAGTCCTGGATTGAGGCTATGAAAGAAGAACTACATCAATTTGAGAAGAATGAAGTTTGGAATTTGGTACCATCTCCAGAAGATAATTCAATCATTGGAACAAGATGGGTCTTTAGAAACAAACTTGATGAAAATGGTAAGGTTGTCAGAAATAAAGCAAGACTTGTAGCACAAGGTTATAATCAACAAGAAGGAATTGATTATGATGAAACTTTTGCTCCTGTAGCCAGGTTAGAGGCTATTAGAATACTGCTTGCATATGCATCACATAAATGTATTAAACTTTTTCAAATGGATGTAAAAAGTGCATTTTTAAATGGATTTTTAAATGAGGAAGTTTATGTGCATCAACCTCCTGGTTTTGTTGATAAGCATAAACCAAATCATGTTTATAAACTTACAAAAGCTCTTTATGGACTTAAACAAGCTCCAAGAGCCTGGTATGACAGATTAAGCACCTTTTTACTTGAAAATGGTTTTTCTAGAGGAAAAATTGATACTACACTTTTTACAAAAAATGAAAAGCATAATTTACTTATTGTACAAGTGTATGTTGATGATATTATCTTTGGTGCTACTAATGAAAAAATGTGTGAAGATTTTTCTAACCTTATGCAAAGTGAATTTGAGATGAACATGATGGAAGAACTTGGTTTCTTTCTTGGCTTGCAAATCAAGCAACTAGAAGATGGAATTTTTATCAGTCAAGAAAAATATGTGAATTATCTTCTCAAGAAATACAAGATAGAATGAAGCCAAGATCATGTCAACTCCAATGCATCCTTCTACAAGTTTGGACAAAGATGAAAAAGGAAAAGATGTTTCTGAAAAAGAGTATAGGGGAATGATTGGATCTCTCCTCTATTTAACAGCTAGCAGACCTAACATAGTGTTTGCAGTTGGTCTCTGTGCTAGATTTCAAACATCTCCTAAAGAATCTCACTTGATTGCTGTCAAAAGAATTTTTAGATACTTAGTAGGAACACCTGATATAGGATTATGGTACAAAAAGGGATCACACTTTGATTTACAAGCATATTGTGATGCTGACTATGCTGAGGATAAAATTGAGAGAAAAAGCACAAGTGGAGCATGTCAATTCCTTGGAGAAGCACTAGTGAGATGGTGTTGCAGAAAACAAAACACAATTGCTCTCTCAACCACTGAAGCAGAATATGTTGCTGCATCAAATTGTTGCTCTCAAGTCATTTGGATCAAAAATCAACTTGAGGATTTCTCACTAAGGTACACATGTATTAAAATTTTATGTGATAACACTAGTGCTATTAATTTGTCTAAAAACCCTATTCAGCATTCAAGATCAAAACATATTGAAATCAAGCATCATTTTATTAGAGATCATGTTAACAAAAAGGATGTGGAATTAGTTTTTGTTGATACTGAAAATCAGCTTGCTGACATTTTTACTAAACCATTAGTTGAGGATCGTTTTAATTTTATCAAAGGAAAATTGAAAATCATCAAAAATCCCAATCCTACTTGATGTTTGTTTTTCTGTGTGTCTGAGAGACCGTTCAGAGATCGATCTCTGAATCCTGCGCTGAAGCATGACCAAACAAATAACGGTCACTTTATTTAAATGGGCTCATGAACATGGCTTTAAATAGCAAAATTGATTTGGGCTTCCCTCTCTCCTCACTCATTGGGTAACGGTTTTTTCCCTATCTTTCTCTTTCCCACGTTTTTGTCAAAATCTAAAGTACAAACCTACTATTCATCTTTCTCATCAAAGTACACCTAGCCTATATTCTTCCTCTTCCCAAGTTTCTGAGTTTTTCTTTTTATAATCTCTCAAACTCTTTCAACTTCCATTAAATACATTCAAACTCAAATCTTCATCAATGGCTAGAACTAAAAACGCTGGTGGTAGAAAAGTCCCACGAACCAAAAACCCTTCAACTTCATCTTCACCACCAAGATCTCTTTCACCTCCAAAACCACCTACTCCAAAATCATCATCATCATCATCATCCTATGAAACTGCATCTGAGTCTTACAAATCCATCCAGGAACATGAAACCACTCCTGAAATTCAATCAACTCCTGTCACCACTAACATGCAAACCACTGTTGAAAATCCCCAAATTTCTCAAAACTCTCCAAACACTGTTTTCCAACCCTCATCATCTAAATCTCCAGAAAACTCACCCATCAATCTGACTCAAAATCAACCATCACCACCTGTTGATTCACCCAAACACTCACCCAATCCAGAAATTGAAGAAAATGTTTCTCCATCTCCTACTACTACAATACCAAGTCCAAAGGACTCTCCACCTGTTCTTGTTAAAATAAAGAAATCCAAGTCTTTTGATTCCTCCAAAATTAGAAGATCATCAAGAATAATGTCTGGTGCTGGCAAGAAACCTGTAGTGGACACTACAGTGCATGTGTTAGATAAATCTGACTCTGAGATTGATCTTTTGGAAAAAGAGATCGATGACTTTGAACTTGAGCCAGTCACATCTACCAAGTCTGAACCTGTCAAGCCTAAGAAATCACCAACTCCAAAGAAGAAGGAGGTTAAGACTGCTGTCAAGGCACCAAGAACAAAGAAGAAGATTGCTGTGAAAAAATCTAAAGAGAAATTGTTGCCTGCTCCTCTCATTCAACCTGAAGATGAAGAGATTTTTCAAAAGTATTGGATGACCAAACCTGTAGCTGTGTCAAGATTATATAATTTTGCTGAGCTATCAAGTGGAGGTGTTGATCTAGAAAAATTTGTGGAACCATTTGAGTGGAAAAGTTTCTTTCACATCAAAGAAACTGTTTATCCTTTATTGGTACAAGCATTCTACTACAATGCTCAAGTCTTCCCAGATAAAGATATGATTACTTCAAACATCAAGGATGTTGAATTAGTGGTAGATCCCTATGTGATTGGAAGCTTAATTGGAATCAAGAGTGAAGGGCTGGAGGTTTATGGAAATGATTGGTATGACCAAGTCAAGATCAGCAAAGAAGAATTGAAGAGAAAAATGTTTACTGAAGAAGGAGCTAAGAAGAACTCTCCTCCATCCTCAATGTTGAAGACTGAGTACAAACTTCTCCACAACATGTGCCAACACTCATTTTTCCCTCGTACAAGGAGCAAGGATAAGGTAACTGATCTTGATCTTCTCATGATGTATCACATGGCCAAAGGAGTTAAACTGAATCTCCCATACATTATCCTACACCATATAATTCATGTAGCCACATCTGGTTATAAGAAAATTGCACTACCATATGCCATGCTTTTGACTAGGGTGTTTAGGCTTTACTATGCTGATATGGACAATACAATCTCTGAAAACAATTATTATACCTTTAGTTTGAAAAATGTGCATCATATGAAGAAAGATGTTGAAACCCCTGCTGTTGATGTTGGAAGTAAAAGAAAAAGAGATGATTTTGAGAAAACCAATTTGAATGTTCTTGCTGATGCCTCTGGAGACCAATTGGAGAATGATCTCCAGACTGGTGAACAAACTCAAATCAGTGGTGATGTTGATCCCACCACTGAGAGTGATAAACTTGTAACCACTGCTGCTACTACTCTTCAAGGTTTTAAACCTGTGTCTGCCCCACAAAATACCACCATGTTTTCACCATTAATGACATCTAGCCAAGGAAGTTTGTCTTCCTTTTGCACTTCTGAATTCATAAGAAACATTTTGACATCTGACACCCCTGAAATTTCCACCATTCCTATTCCAAAACCTACTGATAGTACTTTGCCATCCATACCATATATCTTCATTTGCTACTTTTGATTCATTTTGCTCATCTGTTAATGCTACAAATGCTGGAACTCAACAATTAGTGTTTGAGGGAAATGTCAACTTTGACTTTCCTGGCCCTTCAAGGCCCACCAAACGCTTTAGGCTTGAAACTGATATGGAGCAAATGAGAAAAGACCTGGATAATGTGATTAAAGGCATGTCTATTCAGCACTCTATGATGAATCATCTCATTTTGGAATCCAAAACATTGAGGGATTGGTTTACCACTGTTGTGTGTCCTCAACTCCACATTCCACCACCTCCTGAAATTGAAACTCCACAGTTTGACTCATTTCCTACTACAAATGACAAATCTGATGATGATTGTCCTACCACTTCAACTGCTCCTGATGGAGCAAATGTCTGATAAACTTTGCTTGTGTTTGCTCCTGGATTACCCTTTTCAATGATGACAAAGGGGGAGAATGATTTGATAGATCAAGGGGGAGCCCAATGATGTTTTGAAGTTTGAAGATGTTTTGAAGCTTGTCCTGTTATTTGATATTTGATGAACTTGTCTTTAATTTTATGAACTCTGCTCTTAAATTGTCCTGTTTAGTATTTAGATATTTTGAGAAGTCTCTTTTGATGTCATATGAACTTCTCCTACTATGTATGTGTTGTCTAAACCAGGATCTGTTTGTTCAAATTTGCTTTTGATGCATGTTTGAATCTTTTTGTATTAATCATGAGCTGTCAAACTGTGTTTGGATGCTCACATATGTGAGATTGATGATTAATGTTCTCTGTTGATTCAAATTTTATTTGTGTTACTCAATTCTTTTAAAGTCATAAGCATGATCATTTTGGAAATTGAATGCTTGAATTGAGGGGGAGCTTACAAATTAAAAACACTAGACATTTTATTTCAAGCACTTTGAATTTTGATTAAAATTAGAATTCCATCTCAAAACATAATTCAAGAAGTTTGTCATCATCAAAAAGGGGGAGATTGTTGAGGCAAAATCCCTAATTGATGTTTTAAAGATAACAAACCTCTTAATTATTTTTTAGTGTAATTCTAATCTTTTTGGTATCTAACAAGTGCTCTTGAGTGTTTTAATCAAGCTAGGAACAATTGAGCTATTTAGATCAAATATCATGTTCTTATTGTGATAAAAACAAAAGCTTGGAGAACGGTCTCTGATTGATCTCTGAGACCTGCGCAAACATCATTTTCACACAATCAATGCAAAAGGACTTATGGATAAGTCAACTATGTACAAGACAAATGATCACTTTTCTCTTGGGCCTCTCTCACGAATTATCTACACATCCAAGAGATCATTTAAGGCAAAGGTTTCTCTCATAAATAGAGAACTTACTTCTTTTACCAAGTTCTATGATTTAACCATGTGAAGATTGAGCATATGACATAAGGACATTTTTATACTGAATTAACGGAACTGAGCTTATATGGACCATGGAGAATTAGATAGCACAACCTGGTCTTGGAAAATTGACTTGTACTTTAAAGAATAAAGTAGGAACATTCTCCAATGTTGTTTCTCTTTCTATATGACAATTGTACTTGCAACAAGGACACTATGGAACATCAAGTACAACATCCAGCTGCTGTTTTTATCCATAACAGCTGGACTTTTCGTGCTCTAGCTTCTTTGCTCCAAAATGAAGAAAGTCATTCACGCCAGAATTGGGAGATCGATCTCAGACCAATGCTGGAAAGAGAAAATCATCACTTGGAGTGACACCAGCTTGCTACAGCTGTTTAAAGGTTATCCAAAAGCTGCACAACGGCTATACTTGTTTGTTAAGCAACGTACAGCAACATTACAGCTCAACAACAGCTAGTCATACGCTCCTCTCTTAAAAGTCAGAAGAAGAAACTTTGGAGATCGATCTCAGACTGATCTGTTTTCTTCAAATTACATGAGCTGTCATTTTGCAGAGCTACTAGCCGTTATTTTCAAGCTTCCAACGGATATACTTCGTGGCCAAGACTCCCTGATCATCACTCATCTATATATTGAGGTCATTGGCAACTTTGAAGAGCAAGAGTCTCCACTACAACTTCAACACTTGTTTTTGCTATACAAGTCTTTATCACGAGCTCTTCTTTTCTCTCTCACTCAGATTTGTAATTCATATATATCTAGGATCAGAATATCCAGTGAGTGTTTTGAGAGTTTATCCATCCATTTTCAAAGCTTCTCATAAGTGTATTGAGTGAATAGGCTTTGATTCCAAAATCCTTCATCATTGTAACCATTGGCTCAAGTTAGTACGTAACTACTAATTGAGTGACACCTTCATAGTCAGTGTGACTGAGGTAGATTAAGCTTGTAGGGCTTAGAAGATTATTTGATCTTGGATCTAGATCAAAGGAAGTGTAACTTGAGATCATTAGCATCTCTTAGTGGACAATCTCACAAGGAGTGTGGGGACTGGACTAGCCCAAGCATTTTGGGTGAACCAGGATAAATTATTGTGTGCATTCTCCTTCCTTACTCTGATTTAATTTGTGCAATCACTAATCACACACATCACAATTTAATAGTTATATATATACTGTCAGAGAGTGATTGGGAGAACGATCTCCAGACTGCAACTTTTTTGGTTATTTGATTTAACTAACAATCTAATCATTTTCTTCAAGTATATTGTGTTTGATAATTTTTATAGGAAATATTTTAAAGGTTCACAATTCAAACCCCCATTTCTTGTGAAAAACTTTGCTACTTCAGTATCTTCCTTCATTTTAACATGTTCACCCAAATACAACAATGAAAATGTGTAATCTGGACCAGACCCAATTTTTTCTTACCATTCTTTCATTCATTCATAACTAACCATAATGCAAAATAAATTAAATTATCCAAATTACAAACCAATTCCTAAACATAACCAACACTTTTTTGTTCAAAATACATCAATTATCCAAAATACATAACCAAGTCCTAAACATAACCAAAACAATAAAATCTAACCAAATCCTAAATTTCATAATCATCCTTGACCACTAGGACCGGCCTCTTCACCTCTTGTCTTACTCTTCTTCTTCTTCTTCTTTTTCTTTTTCCCATCACCGGAGTCTCTCTTCCTCTTTCGGTGTAAAGCATATTTTACCACAGGGTCCAAATCATTGTACACTTTTTCAAGTACTTGTCTTGCGGCTTCCAAAGTAAGCTCACCATCCAGCTTCTCTCTCACCTCCTCTTGCACCGTCTTGCAAATTTCAAATGCGTCACACTTTTTATTCGCATTGTCCTCCTCAATCATGACTTCCGCGTTTGCAGGCCGTGAGGGATCCCCTCCAACTGCCAAATCTTCGGATGCGAGACCCGATAAAACCATGCAATGTACCCCGGCACGGTTTCATATCCATGTACAGCTCTTGGACCTCGCATTTCCTCCGTGACATAATTTTCATTCAAGTATTCATCAAATGCATCTTGAATTGAAAACTGATTCATACCGGCCTTGGCAGAAACACCAGGGGCTCTAGGAATAGACTGCACATGTCCATATTGTCTGAGGACACGCTCAGGCAAATGTGGACATATCATGGAGCTTCCACACATTATCCAACCAGAGTACCAACTGATATATTGAAAGGGACGCATCTGGCGATGATCCTCATAAGGGCAAAATGTGACTTCATCAACCTCCATCCGATCCAATGAAGTCCTCGTCTCATATGGCCATTTGCCTGTTTTCAACGGATAATATTTGGCTCCAACTGGTTCTTCATTGGTGTAGTTCTCATAAAGAAATCGTTGTCCGTACCTCTTGAAATGCGCAAAAACCCATGCCTACAATCACAATCATAAATTAGAACATAAATTAGAACATATATTAGAACATTAAGAGTAAATAACGTTTAAGAAAAAAATAATACATTTGTTAAAAAAAAGTGTATAAAATAACACATTTATACCTGAAACATACAGTTGTATCCACCATGGTTCCCGCATCTACGTCGGCTCGCATGATCCAAGTAGTTATACATGTATGCAAGTCCAGAAGCACCCCAATTCCAAGTGTTAATTAATGGGATGTCTTGCAAGTAAGAAAGAAATATCAAATCCACATATTGAGCACTTTTGTTGGTAAATAGGGTTCCTCCGATCAGGTATAGCAAAAAAGCTCTAACCGTGCAATCCCTTAGAAATTCAACTGTCTCCTCCTCCTCGTCTTCATTGTTCTCTGCTTCCAACGCAGAATTCAAGTTGTCATGATATATTTTCAACAGCTTTGCAAATGATACATGCGCTCCTTTCATTTTATCAAACTCTTCCTGAGCATCTTCCCTGCTAAAGTTTAGCAACTCCTCGCACATATCTTGCCCTTCCTCCATGGTGCATGATGTTCCAGCATGGTTCAGCATCTTCCCCGTTATCGGAATGTGGAGCAAACACGAGACATCATCCAAGGTGATGGTCATCTCACCAATAGGAAGATGAAATGTACCGGTCTCGGGTTGCCACCGCTCAGTAAATGCCGTCAACAGTCCGGAGCCAACATGATTGTAATTCGTCTTCAACAACGGTCGCAGTCCACTAGCTTCCACTCTATCCCAAAACCATGCTTTATCATTCTCTGGTTTATCAAGCGAATTGATTCTCTTTCCAGGATTCATGCACTTGAGTGTCCTTTCGCCACACTACAAAATTTGAAACCAAACACATATTAATTATACATACAAAATAAAAAGAAAACACATATCAAGTAATCAAGTTAGCAAACTACAATAATCAAGTTATTTTCATAAGCTCTAGAGTAAGCTAAATCAAAACAAGCCCTTATTCTTTAATAAAAAACTCATACATGCATGTATCTCACATTCATAAATTCAAGTTGGCAAATTGAGAATTATAGGACAAGTTAATCTTCCTCAATAATACTAATGAACTTGGAATATTTCCAATGAGTTGATTAAAACTAAGATCCAACACTCTTAATCATAGTAATTAAAGAATAAGAAAATCAAAACACATGAATTAGATATATATGAATTTATGAATTACAATATTTAAAAAGACTTACTTCTCCTCTCCACAACGCAGCGGCTACATCATTTCCAAAAGACGGCAGCAACGACAAATCACTTGGTCCGCCACCAAATTCTGTAACTTGTGGTTTTGCTACTTTTGGCGGGTTTCTTGCAGTTGTTGTTCTCCGATTCCTTTTGGTTTGTTTAGGTGCTGGTGCTGGTGGTGGTTCAGCCTCATTAACTTGGTCCTCTTCTGCATCACTTCTTTGTTCCTCTTCCTGCTCATCATCTTCAACATCCCTTTGAGCTTCAACATCCTCTGCATCCACAGGTTCAGGATGTTGAGCTTCAGCCTCTTCAACTTCAGCCCTCAAGGTTGATGTACCACCCTCTTCAACTTCAGCCCTCAAGGATGACGTACCGGCTACTTATCTCTTAGAACGTCCTAGGGTAGCCTCTCTCCGTGCAGAGTTGTGTGCTCTACTTTCCCTTCCACCTCTTTGGCGCCCAACTTCATCCGTCATTCATAAAAAAAAAAATAAATAGCCGACAATTAATAAATAACACCAACGCAAAAAAAATAAGCTTATGATTCATAAATAAATAACACCAACGCAAAAGTCATTCAGGCAATTTATACAGAAACATCGATTATATGTGCACTTCCATATGAGGTAGTATATTTTGAACATGTATAGAATTGATTGGGAAATTATTTAATTGCTAAATATTTTGAATTATGATTTGCATCATTGGATGGAAATGAATCTTAATATGGATGTGGATGATAATTAATTTTTTGATTGGAAAGCTTATTGTGCCACAACTTGTCGTGCTTTGTGGACATGGCGAAACAAAGAGACTTGTGAGAAAAAAATTCAGTGCCATTTGCAATTTGTGGTGGAAATTATGGGATATATATTAGAGATTATAGTTTGATAGAGTTTTCGATTCAAATTGGGTGGAAACTTCCACATGAAGTAATTTGTTCAAATCTATACAGTCATTCAGGCAATTTATACAGAAACATCGATTGTGACCGATCATAAATTCAACAATCAAACATCGATTATATGTGCACTTTATACAGAACAAACAGTCATTCAGGCAATTTGACAAACACCTTGTGCACATTCATATATTTTGTCAAAACCCTAGACCCTAAATTCAATCAAAACTCAAATTCATGTAAATCTAAACAAATAAACTCATGATCATACAACATCATACAACACAAACAAATTTTCGCAGGTTGTTATTAATATACAAAAAGTTGATGAAAATGAGATATTACACAATGAAACTTACTTGTTTGTGGTGTGAGATACTCTTCAACTTCCGTTCAAATCGCAATTTAATCTTCTAATATAATCGGAATCCAAGCTTACTTTGCTTTACAAATCGCCCAAACCCTAAAAATCGCCCAAATTTTCCCAAATTGTATTCAAATAACAGATACTGAAGAACAGAGTCTGGGTTTGGCGGTTTATTTCTAATTTTAACCAGTTCGGCACGTGATTGCTGAATATAAGCGTTTTCGGCAAGTCACTGCCAAAATCTTTGGTATTCCAAATTTTAACTAGTTCGGCACGTTGTTGCCGAAGTTAAGCGTGTTCGGCACATGGCTGCCGAAACATCATGGACCCAAATTTGGGGGTATTTTGGGATTTTTGGGGGTTAAAGAGTAACATGGGGGGCGAAAAAAGCAAATTTCTCTTTTTAAATTTGTAATAGTTTAAGGGTCTTCTAATTAAATTGACACGAAATAGTGAACTTGAGGCATAATTTATTTCTTATGGCTTTTTTGAGTTAAGTCGGATTTTATTAGAGTGTATTTCCTTTAGCATATATGCATTTATTATTTGGCCAATAGATTAATCGAATGATCAGGAGTTATTGTTGAGAGAGATTGAGACAAAAACTAATTGAGAGGATCCAAATCCGTATTTTGATCGGATACATGTGTAAAAAAATATATATATACCGTCATTGCATAACAATTAAACTCATCTAAATTTCACACTAAATACATCAACTTTTATTAACCAATTATTGTTTTTCCTTCAAAAAAAACTTAATCAATTATTATTTATATTTTAGAATGATAACAATAAATTAAGATTAAGACGAAAATGCGAATCCATTTCTTAGAAGTGGCCATGTGACAGACAAAACATACAACAAGACCATTATTTTGACAGTCGACGACCACACCACAATGTGAGTCACGACACGAACGTACTGTAACTCACGACTCTTACTACTGTAACTCGTTCACCAATTATTACCACTATTTAATTTACAACATCATTCAACTCCATAATTTTCTTGTAACCTTCCTACTATTATTAAAAAATCACTATATAACATTAATTATGCCACTACTTGCGTTTCTTCATTCATATCATAGCATAGCACACATTACATTAATTTAATATGATTAATAAAGCTAAAAGAAAAACATAGCAGACATTAGAATTTTCAGACCAAAAACAAAGACTAATTCATCCTTTGACATTCCCACCAATGTTTCAACTTCTATAACTTCTTCATATTCCAATCTTCTCCTAACTCATTCTACCAAAAAACAACTCTCTAAGATGAAGACTCGTCCCTCTACAAAAATCTCTGCTAAATGGATTCCAATTTTCTCTGTCTTTTCTTTCATTATTGGCATGTTAATTACAAACAGGTCTTTCCTTTCTTGCCCACTATTTCTTTTTTCATCAATCATATGTTTCATTAAGCTATGAGTAATTTTGCTTTGAAATTGAAATCATGGGGTGTTTGATTTCTGTTTCAAAATTTGAACTTTATGATCTGATTTTGAATTTTTTTGTTTTTTGGTAGCAGGATGTGGGAGCCACCTGAATCTAATGGTGTCATAATTTCTAAGCATCAACGTGATCAACAAGAACTTCAAGTGATCTCAGAGGACTGTGATACCAAAAAGGTATTTAGTTGCTTAATCATTCTCAGATTTCTAATTTCAGTTGCAAAAATGTTTTATTTTGGTATTTTTTTTTTTGCTTTTGGTAAAGTAAACCCTACAACTTTTTTGGAATAACAGAAGCAGGATAAGCCTAAGGATGACATGAATGAATTGTATAAAACCCATGAAGCTATTCAGTGAGTCCTAACTTGAATCTGTTTCATTTTTGCTAGATTTGTTTGCAAACTAGAATTGAAGTTTTATTTTATTTTTTTTGTTGAATAATTTGGTGTTTTAATTTCTTGGATGCTAGGGCACTAGACAAACAAGTTTCCATGTTGCAAATGGAATTAGCAGCAGCTAGGAGTTCTCGCGAAATCAACTCAAGTGGCTCGGCCACCACTTCCGGTGAAGGTGCTTCCAAGAAGAAGAAGGCATTTATAGTGATAGGTATAAACACAGCTTTCAGTAGTAGGAAGCGGCGTGATTCTGTTAGAGAAACTTGGATGCCTCAAGGTGAAGCTGCCTTACTTTATAGTAGTACTCAATTTGGTATCCTTTTAATATTGTGATGAAGAATTTGAGGTCAAATTTTTCTGTGAAGTTAGTTCTCGTTGAATTTTTCTGTGAAGTTAGTTCTGAAAAGTTGTGTTTTTGTGCCCTCATTTTGATCAGGTGAACAACTTCTTCAATTGGAAAGGGAGAAAGGAATCGTTATCAGATTCATGATTGGTCACAGGTAATATAGTCTGTACGATACAAAAGTTGGTGTGATTCAGGATATAATACGGCGTCGTACTTAGTGGGATAAGACTTGGTTGTTATTGTTGTAATGTGAACCTGTATGATGTCTCTTTCTGTTCAATGGAACACTGGCATTTACTATTTCAGTTTGAATAGAATAAAATTCTCTTTTTTAACACAGCTTATCTGACTCCTAGATCCAAAGCAGAAGCAGTCGCTTTAAAATATGGTAATGCGTAAAACTAAGTATTGGTTAGTTGATTGTTTTCCTTGGATCATGAAAAACCTGTTTTCGATTTTCGAATTCTTACCTCAAACTCAAAGAACTATGAAAGCCTAAAAAAATTATTTGTATGACGAATATCACTCGAACTCCTTTGCAGTTCTTTGTTTTTCTTAATACTGCACCATTCCAATTACTACATGATCTGGTCATTTATATGGATTCTAATTTGAGCGGTTTTGCCATTGTTGTTTCAGTGCAACTTCCAACAGTATTCTAGATCGTGCTATTGATTCAGAAGAAGCTCAACACAAAGATTTCCTTCGCCTGGTAAGGCAGATCATTATTCTTACGAATTTATTGTGTGATAAAAATATGGGCGATTTGGCAGGATTTTGACATTTGGTTTACATTATCTTATAGCAACATGTTGAAGGATATCATGAGCTGTCTGCAAAGACTAAGATTTTCTTTTCTACCGCCATTGCATTATGGGATGCTGATTTCTATGTTAAAGTAGATGATGATGTTCATGTCAATTTAGGTATATATGCTGTCTTAGGATTTTTTACTTCTCTCCTTTGTTTGCATGCCATTGTTTCCTTTACCACTTTTCTCAGTCCTTTTTCTCTAAACAATAGTTTTTCTCTTTTTTGTTTCTCTTTAGGTGTCCTGGCCGCAACCCTTGCCCGTCATCGTTCAAAACCTAGAGTATACATAGGATGTATGAAATCTGGACCCGTTCTATCTCGAAAGTAAGTACACTGAATTCCGATTATTTGGGGTCCCTGTCCCTGGAAATCAGAGGGTTAAGACAAAAATAAAAGGCTACCCCTCTTCCATGCTTAATGTTTATCCATTTTTGACTTTTTTTTCCTACATTTATAGGGATGTCAAGTACCATGAACCTGAGTTTTGGAAGTTTGGAGAAGAAGGAAACAAATACTTCCGACACGCAACTGGGCAGATATATGCAATCTCGAAGGCTTTGGCCACTTACATTTCCATTAACCAGTATGTATACGTTTTTTTTTGTACGGTACTTAATTTTTCACTGCTCTTTCTCTCGGTATGCTTCACCACATGCCTGTGATCGATCAGGCTTCCATCTACCACTCTAAGGGTTGGAAGGTATATAAAGCAACTGAGGAACACTTTTGAATGGAAATTTAAAGATTTAAACTACATTTTGTCTTTGCGAAGAACGATAGTCCTGCAGACTTTATTGGAAGCAAAATACTTATTATTTCTATGAAATACTTATTATTTCTATGATTTCATGAAAAGTTAAAATGCTACCAAATATGAACCTCGGCTTCAGCTTGTGGATCAGACCTTGATAATATAACCAATAAGAGTCTTAACGTTAGGACTTAAGTACATGAAGCAAGTCCAACCCAAAAGACTAATCCAGTAGGTGGGAGTGCCTCATGGCTTAAATACCACACTGAGCTCTTTTATCTACTTGATGTGGGACTCCTAATACTTTATGTATGTGACATATAATATTCTTTCTTACAAAAAATGACAAGTTTCATGGATGTCCTTATTATCATGATTGCAGGCCGATTTTACATAAATATGCTAATGAAGACGTCTCACTTGGTGCATGGTTCATCGGTCTTGAAGTTGAGCATATTGATGACCGCAGTATGTGCTGTGGAACCCCTCCAGGTATATAACCGGAAGCAAACATAAAATCATTATGTCTAAAAATTTAAAAATGGTTAGAATTTAAACTAAGTTTATCGATGATTGTAAATAATACTTATGTCTGATATACAATTAATAATGCTGTGCAGACTGTGAATGGAAGGCACAAGCTGGTAACATTTGTGTCGCGTCATTCGATTGGAGCTGCAGTGGAATCTGCAAATCAGTGGAGAAGATTAAATACGTGCATTCAAAATGCGGTGAAGGTGATGGAGCTGTTTGGAGTGCTTTATTTTAGATTTTATATTCAAAGGAGGATGGTTTTTTTTTTCTGGTCAAAAGACGAACCGATTGTTTAAACTGAAGCTAGAACATTTCGGATTCGAGAATGAGAATCATCTGCAAAAGTTATAACATGAAACATTTTTGTGGAAAGCTTAGAGGCAAGGCTGGTTGATCAAGATAAGAATTAATGCATTAATGTGGAGGATTTGAGTATGGGGTGGGGGTATGTATGACAAATATAGAGGTGCTAATATAATATATTTATTTAGGACTTATTTTAAGTTTATTAAATTTTTGTTCATTTTACATACACTTTGGGTTATATGAGATAGCTTTTTGTTCTTTCTAACGAAAAGCAACAATGTTTTGATAGATTTTTTATAGTATGTTAAATTTGATGCAACGAAATGTCAAGTTTAATCTCAGTCAATTTTAGTACTAATGTCAAATTTAACCTACCAATAACAAAATTCTAGACTTGAATCCAAAAACAGGTTTATTACCTAAAAAAAATGTCAAAATTTAGCAGCAATTGGACTAAAGTATGAGTTGTATTGACCTGTTTCCTTAGGACTTTAGTAGTTAAATTCTATGATTAGGATTCCTTTTATTTAATTAGAATGAGTCCTAATCATTTGTAGCTCTATTTTTTATATTTTCTTCAAAAATCAACATAAAGGCAGCAATTATTAATTTGTTTACAAGTTGATAATCCATATATTTAAATTAAATTGACTTAACCAAGACATTATATTCAAGTGGTTAATGAGTTTCTTTTAGGATAAATTGTTTGGGAGAATTCGAGTTTCTAATAGGTATTAATTTCTCATCATACTAACGTCAATATAATGTCATACCTTATTTGCCTACTTTGAGTACATAGAACCAAGATACATTAATTGAACCAAATAAGATACCTTATGTGGCTATATTCATGAAGATATTTTGTTGCTTTTTCGATGAAGCTGTCTTCAGAATGAATGATTCAAACCCATAGCTCCATCAATTGCAAACTCGTGAATGACAGCAAAAAGTCAAATACCAAAAGTGCAACTACATGAAGCCTACAAATAAAGATAACATTATATCAACACCAAGAAAAATATATACACATAGTTTGGTTATACTAAAAATGGATAGTACAAAAAATTAGCATAACATACAAAGAAGAACACACAAACTAAACAGCTGAGAGAGAACACACAAGAATTTATACTGATTGCCTTTGCAAATCGAAAATATTTCAGTCCATTTACACTTCCAAGAGATTTCACTATAATCACACAAAATTACAAAACAAATGTTCAAGCATACAAGTAAGAGACTTCACAAATGTTCAAGTTGCAACTAACAAGAGACTTCTAAAAACTTACAAATAAATGAATCAACAACTGAATCAAACACTTGCATAAAACAGAGGTGTTTTAAAAAATCTAAGCTTAACTAAGACTCAATAACACTTAAACTAAATTTAAGTGTGTATGAAAAGTTCAGAGGCTCAGAGTCTTGAATATCAAAAGATATTGAAGCTTAGTAAACTTTGAAGGGCAAAGGTTCAGTAGTTCAATTGCTCAATGATTCGGTTGTCTATTCTCAATGTTGAACTCTTCTATATATACTACAAGTATTAGAGACGTTGAGATAAGACCGTTTGAGAAGATTCTAGATGCACAACTGTGGATTAAAGATACTTGAAGATATGGAATTGAATTTCTTTTCCAAAAAAAGACAATTCAATTCCACTACTTTGTCTTTGCAAATACGCTCCACCATTTAGAGTAAAGTTAGTACATAACGCTCCTATTGTTGTTAAGGTTATAGATAAGAAAGGTGTACTATTTGATTATCCCTTTATCATGAGTTGTCATCCTTCAAAGAACTTCCTAGAAGCATATAATCAAAGATATGTTATTTTCTTGAAATACAAAGTACGATTATTCAGGACTTGAAGTTCTTTAACTTCTGAAATGAATTTTGAGCAGGGGCAAATCACAAGAGATGGTAGTGGAATTTTGGGCAGGAATAAGATGTTAATGGAAGAAGATGAAGTGAAATGAGTTGAAAATGTGAAATGGAATTTTTTTCCCAAATATATATCAAATTAGTCATTATCTATCAGACGTTGAGTTGTCACGCCACATCATACCTCTCCAGCACATGTCAACACAGATGACAATCATAGTTAACATAGAGATGAAAATGGTTGACGTCCATCAAATTTAGATACATTTTAGTAATTTCGAATATTTCATGGATGAGTTTGATTGACGAAGGTGACAAATTTATTTATGAGAAAAATGTATATGCACAGACAATGTAAACTAATTTTACACTGTCAATCAATATCAGCTGTGTATTCCGTCAAATCATCCACTACAACCCGCTATAATTACATGACATAGAAAAATGTTTGATTATTATTAGAGGTGAGTGTAAAATTGATTTATAGCCACAAAACATATTAATTAAACTCTTTGCTTATTTACTCATTTGTATAAATAAAAAAAATCGAATATCACGTGCTGTAATTTGGGTAACACTAGTTTGTGTTGGATCGTGTCTCATTGTTGGCAGTGTCAACGAAGACGAAGCTCCAACACAGAGTAATGGAAAACGCCGACGTTTTCTTAGGTTTACAGGACTTCCTTGAGCGCATGCGCCATCCCGCCGCCACCGATTTCGTCAGAGCAATCAAAAGGTTCGTTCGTTCGTTCTCAATTTCAATTTCAATTCAATCATTAACTCTCTTCAATCGGAACCCTAATCAACTTACTATACATTGTTATTTTACAGTTTCATAGTTTCGTTTTCAAATAATGGTCCCGATCCTGATAGAGACAGTGCCGCTGTTCAAGACTTTCTTGCTAATATGGAAGCTTCTTTCAAGGCTCATCCAGTTTGGTCCGGTTGCTCTGAGGATGAACTCGAAAGTGCCGGTGAAGTTAGTTTCTGCTTAATTCTCATTTTACTTTCTCTAAAATGTATTATATGCATTAATGAATAATATAATTGTTCTAAATTTAACATATTTAATGTGTAATTAATTCACTAATCAACTTGCTAATTTACTCTACTATGATTGAACTCACACACTCAACTTCTTAATCTGGCTTGTAATTTATTTACATTGCTGTTTTGATCTCTTCCTTATATGTTGGATGATTGAACTCAGTTATCCTCGTTTGGATAAATAGTCTGATTCAGTGCTTATGTATAAGCTATTTTGATAACAAAAGGAAAAAATAATGTCAAACTAATTTTGTATAAGCTACCCTGGAGAGTTTATGAAAATAAGTTGAATATAGCTTATAGACATGTTATATGCTATTTCTATAAACTCTTCCAAACAGTCTTACAAGTACTTATGCAAGTAGATAAAATCAAATAAACTGATCAAAACAGGCCCTATGTCCACAAGTTGCTTCTATCGTTTACCATTTTTGGATTATATTTGAAGGGTTTTCTTTTTCAATAATAATGGTTAATTCTTTAAAACACTAGTGGATATGCAGCGTTGTGTGAGTAGAGTTTAGAAATAACCAGTTAGATAAGAAGTTAGGGCATGCCTGGATTGACTTATTTGAGGTTATCTACTTACATAAGCACTTGGGAGAGCTTATAAGAACAGCTTAAAACATGTCCGTTTAGTTTTCAGCTTATTTCCACAAGCTCTCCATGTTAGTGTACGAAAAAAGCTTAATTGGTAGGTGTGTGGAGATAGTTAGGCTAAATAAGGTATGCTGCCTACAAATAGAGAGGAGTGATTAAAGAGGTGATCATCTTGTCATCTGAGAGGAGTGGAAGACTGCCAGACCCTCAAACTATATTGAATCAAAGGGGATTATTAATATAAGTACAAGTTAACTTCATTATAGGACCCATCTTCTCTCGTCTTTGTGGTATGAATTGAACTATATTGAATCAAAGGGGATTCTTCCTCATTTTCAGTAATATATAAGTATGTTCTATCATTTTCCTATATCTTCTTATTGCTTTACCTCTGAGTTATTATCGTGTACAGGGTCTTGAGAAGTATGTTATGACGAAGTTGTTTGCCCGTGTATTTGCTTCACTTCCAGAAGATGTAAAACTAGATGACCAACTTTCAGAGAAGATGTCTTTGATTCAACAGTTTATTCGACCAGAAAATTTGGACATCAAGCCAGCATTTCAGAACGAAACATCATGGTTGGTGAGTATATAACTGGCCATTCAAAACTATTTTACCTCTTTCTCTGTATAAAATCATGTCAATGCATGTTCCTCACGATAACAATATTTTATCATCTGATATTGCAACATCAAGCTCAAATGCTGCTCAAGTCTTCTCCTGTCTCTTAATTTAGCTTTAACTGCTATTGTAATTTTTTGTGTGTTACCCACTAATTAGCAACCAACCTTATGCAGAAAAACATAGTTGAATTCAAATCTAAGTTCATATAGTAGGGGTCCTATTCTTATTCTTATACTTTAAATTTAGCTCATGATAAGTGATTATCGATGCTTCTCCATGTTTCACATATTAGGTACCACTAGTTTTTTATCAACATTTCCAAATTCCTTTAGATTGAGTGATAAATGGGTACTTTGGATCTCAATATTTTTAGATGCACTATAATTCAGTTTGTTCTAAAGTTTGATGGGTAATATTCTATTATGGGCCAAGCTTTTCCAAAGAAACAAAATTCTATTTGATGCATCCCTTGGTTCTGTTCTCACTAGCCACAATAATAATTTGTAAATAATGAATTTGTCGATTCCAGGTGGATATGTCTTTTTTACTATGGCTTTGGCGACTAAATATTATAATATTGACTTGTTTATGGTTTTCTGTATCTTTTTTTTGCTTCCTTTAAATTTTATATTTTCTCTCATTCCTATGGTTGCAGCTTGCACAGAAAGAATTACAAAAGATTAACATGTACAAGGCACCCAGAGACAAACTTATTTGTATCCTAAGCTGTTGCAAGGTTATTGGCAACTTGCTGCTTAATGCTTCTCTTGCTTCCCAAGATAATCCTCCCGGAGCTGATGAATTTCTTCCTGTGCTTATTTATGTTACGTTAAAGGTACAAACTCAATGATTCATAACATATATATACATATGCACTTGGATAGAATTAAGTTGGTTTCTAAAACTGGTATTATTTCTTCCTGCACTTTCTAAAACATTATGGGTTTGACTTACGAATGTGAAGTGCTACACCTATCATTTCCTTTGTTCTATTATGCCACTTCGCTTTTCTTTTTCACTATATGAACTCCACTTTGTACAAATAAAGCTCGCAATTCTGTGAAGTTATGGAAAGTTTCTTGTGACATGTTTACAAGAAAATATTTGATGGGTGTTTTGAAATATCATCTTGCATACACTGATTCATTCATCACAGCATGGCCATATTACCCACAAAATATGCATAACCTTTTTCCTTTTGAACTGCTCATGGTGTGAAGCTTTATGACCTTTTCCTTTGATTTTTTTTAAGGGAAATTTTTTTATTAATCGAAGTGGCAGTAATGACCATTTTACAACTATCCTGAGGCGAGTTTAACTCGGCACCTTGAGGTTACAAGGCTAAGCTCTTAGCACTGAGCTATCACCTCAAGTGTTTTGCTATCAAATTAGTTTTAATTTTTTGCTCAAATCTGAAATGCTATGAAACTAGACAAGTAGAGTTACGTATGAGACTTTAATATACATATTTATATATTGAGTCAGCACATCATTGAATTAAGGAGCTTCTTTTTATACACGTTACTTGAAAGCAAAGCATCAGCTATGTAGATGCAGCAAGAAACTAAACTTCATAAACTCTACTTTTGATGCCTTTTTCATTCGGATATAGTTGATGTTAGCTTTTTTTAAAAGCCTTCTATTAATGATGCTATGCAGGCAAATCCTCCACAACTGCACTCAAATCTACTGTACATACAAAGGTTTAGACGGCAATCTCGTTTGGTTGGGGAAGCATCATATTATTTTACAAATATGCTTTCTGCTGAAGCCTTCATCTCAAACATTGATGCAAAAGCCATTTCGATGGATGAAACTGAGTTTGAGAGAAACATGGAATTTGCCCGTGCTCTTCTTGCAGGGGTTTCAGTTGATACACAAGAACCCAATTCACCTTATCAAAATCATGGACAGCATCCAAGAGAAGACAAAAATAAAACTTCGAATGACAATAAGGACCCTGCATTACGAGCTTCGTCATCCGCTGCAAAATTAGAAAGTAAGAAAGTGTCTTTTGCGGATGAGTTATCGATCACAAAAGTTCCATCCCTCTCAGATTTGGAGAATAAAGGGGCAAGTATGATAATAAAAGAGGATAAACTGAATGATGTTTTCAGGGAGTTTCCATATTTATTTGCTAGTGTAGGTGATCTAACAGTAGGTGATGTCGAAGACCTGCTAAATAATTACAAACAATTAGTTTTCAAGTATGTGTCTCTTTCCAAAGGGTTAGGTGTCTCTTCAACATCTCACCTTCCATCGAATCCTCAAAATAATGCTCAGCAGGACAATGCTGAAGCCCTTTCCAAAGGGTTAGGCGTCTTGGCTTCATCTCATCTTCCATCCAATCCTCAAAATAATGCTCAGGACCATGACGAAACCACAATAGATTATTCAGACGGAGGACCTGTAGCTTCCAATGACAAACCAGAAAAATCTACGGACACATCAGATGATAACTCAGATCCTGGAGAGAGAAAAAGTGATTCTGGTTTGCTACAGGATGAGGCAGTTGCATCAGAGGGTGTTGCTCCCTCTTAACTGATAGGAACTAGCTACAATAGTTTTTTCCCCATCGTATACCCCTCATTTTTATTTTCTCTCACTCGTGTAAATTTATTTTATATTTTACCTTGTATGGTAACTGACCTTTTGAAAGGGATAGAAATACCAAGACCACTATGTCCTCTGTAACATTATTTTTTGCATAGGTCTTATAATTGCTACAATAGAAATATTGCATTTGGTTTTGCTTGCAATGGCTGAAAAAGATTTTGAAGAGACAAATCTAGTTTAAATCAATTAACCCTGTATGCTGTGAATATTGATCATGTGAGGGGTATGTGTGCAAATAAAACCACCCTTTATCTTGTTTGTGTAAGTTATCTTCATTTGGATGTCATGTCAAGACATCAAAGAGTGGTGTGGTTCTTTGCATTTCATTGTGAATGAATATGCAGTATGTTGGATCAAAAAAAGTTATATTTGGAGAGGTATGTCACTTTAACTAGTCCTATGCATTTTAACTGTGTCTTACCATTGTTTTAACTAGTCCTGTGCATTTTAACTGTCTTACCATTGTTAAGACATAGTTAAATTATCACTGTGTCCGTGGCTCGTGGTTCATTGCATGTTTCGCGAATTATTTATTAATGGGAAGGATTACGAAACTAGACTATATCACCCTCCCCCTACAGGTGCATGCTTCTTACACCAACCATATCTAACCTAATCTTCAACCAATATATATATATGTCATGCTCGTGCATAAATATTTTAAACTAATATATAAAATACTCGAGTCCGAGACATGATTGCATATCCAAATCTAGTTTTTGATTTCCATGTTTGAACTTAGAGGGAGCTTTGATTAAAATTATTGGCCACAATATTAGGAAATTTGGTCATGCATCACATAATATATGACAAAGCTGGATAGCACAATTGCCTTTGTTTCTTTCTCATGTATTCTTATAATAAGTTTTATTCCCCTAATAATGCAATTACATGATACAATGTATGAATAGAGCCTCACCTTGTTGCCACTTTTTTGTAGACCACAGTTATGGGCAAACGGAAAGTGATTGCTAGTTTTTTTTAATAAAATTTGAAAGCACCAAGATTAAGTCTTAAAGTACTAGGATCTACTGGTTCGAGGGTTGAATTTGCTCCATTTACTACTCATCCGGTTGTTCATTTAAGAGAGTGATAAACCCAAGGAAAGATTAATGAAATACTAATTAGTGAGACTTGCTTTTATTGAGTCTTACTAATCTTCAATTATGTCTGTCTCTTCTAAATAAAAAAGTAGTAAACCAAGCAAACTAAAACTCAATTCGGGGTCAAATGAATAATGACTTGTCTGACCAAAATGCAGCTAAGCTTCTTCTAAGGATCACATCCTGCCACATTAAGTAATTGGACCCTTTTGAATAGCAAAGCTATAAAGTACGCATAGAATAGCAAATCATTATCAGTATATCACATTTGGAGATATACATGTCCTTTTCTTTGAAGACAATTTTTTTTTTTACAAATAGGTCACTTTACTACTCAACTTAATCAATTATTGCTAATTATTTTTTCGAGTTCTTTCTGTTTAACTTATTTTAAACTCTTCATTAGGAGTATTTTCTTTTCCATTTTTCTTCTCTACCTTTTTGGTGGGGAGTTCCGAGTAAACTTATTTTTCACGATATATTTATTTTTGAGTAAAATGTCAAATACCACCTGAAATTTTAAAATTCGTATAATACTCCCCTGAAATTTGGAAATAGGCAAATACCTCGATAAAATTGTAAAATGTCAATCAAATTACCCCTGCTCCGTTTACTCCGTCTATTTTAATGAGGAAAAGATGGATGAGACAAAAATTGATAAAGAGTATGATGTTGATGATGAGTGTTTCTTGTCTGGTCGTGAATCTCATGACTCAGATTGATCTATTGAGTGATTAGAACCTTTTGGTTCTAATTTTGAAAGCAATTATAATGATGATGAGGATGAATCTAGTAATGATAGTTTTGCTATTTTGGTTCCTTGTTATTCACCTGGTTGCAAGGAGGTTGAAAACTTAAACAATATAATGTGTTTTTGAAGGCTCAAAATAGACGGAGTAAACGGAACAAAATGCAATTTGATTGACATTTTACAATTTCAGGGGGTATTTGTCTATTTCCAAATTTCAGAGGGTATTTGACGAATTTTAAAATTCAGGGGCATTTGGCATTTCACTCATTTATTTTTACTCATGAAAAGCACACCTGATTGACCAATAAAATTGGTTTCTGTCCAAAAAATACGGTAGGGAAAATGCATTAATTGTATGACACGTTTTCAACCATATATTTTTATTTTTGTCGTCATAATAACTTAATAAGCATTTCTGTTTTGAATAGGGGCAACAATAATCATCGTACTCTAATCATTTAAGCTATATTTAGATCGGTGGTAAAGAACATAATGAATGAAGTGGTAAATAATTAGATTTTATTGTTGAGATTTGTAAAAAATGGATGGAGTGAAATGGAATATGATGAAACTCACAAGTCCAATCTTTCACTAGAGCAAGCAGGCCTTCAGCTCCAGACCTTAAACTTTATATTAATAGTGTAGTGTAATAGACACGATTCAAACAATCCTGAAGAAAAAAAAAATGATTGTAAAATAGACTAAATAAAATGCCCAATTTATTCTTTTTTAGATTGGGACCTCCAATTTGATTGGACCAGTCTTGAAAACACATTTCATCCAATCGTCCCATTTTCATTCTTCCAATTTTGGGTATGCAATGAAACGAGATTTCATAATTAAAATATTACTATTTTATTCAAACAATAAAATGAAATCTCTTTTATAACTCTGAAAATACAGTGTTACATTTTTTTGAAATTGTGGCCCTACACAATTCGAAAGCTTAATCGCTATAATTTTGTGCATTTTGTGCATGAGACACTTAATTAAAAAAAAAGTATTATACTTCTCTCTACATCTTCTAACACTTCCAAAGTTGCAATTTCTCATATAGTTATTTTGATTTTAGATTGGTATTCGAGAAAGTTGGTTCCTAAAGCAGCTTCTCTTGCTTGTCTTGGAAGTTATTCCCCTTGATAACACAAAGCAAAATATTATATATTTATTTATCAAAAACAAAGCTGGATATATTATGAGAGAGGAAAATGACATGGTTCCTAAAAAAAAAAAAAGGAAAATGACATGGTCACATGACCAAGTCAAAATTGTTTCTAATAATGATTTCTCTTATAGTATTTGTAGAATTTGTTTTTTCTTTTCCAGGTAATTTTAGTGACCTAGATTCATATTTTAAGCGTGAATAAGTGACAAACTTAAGATTCAAATTTCATCCATTTCAATAATATTCTTCGTAGTTACTAATATCAATAAAGTATAAATTGCTTTTTTTACTAACAACGATTACTTTATTAATTAAGATATTTCAATCAATAAAGTTTATTTTATCATATATTAAGTTGTCTTCTAAATTATCCTTAATGAATTGGGAGTAATTTACTCAACAACTAATGAAAATTAGCTACATAAGCAAATATATGTAAGAAGTAAAAGTTAATTTGTGAGTGACGCAGGCAAATTTACTCATTTAGCTGTGTTAAATTTTACTTTGTATCTAATGTACTTTATTAATTTAAAGAAGATATCTTTTGGTGCTTCATTCTTTCTTGGATTTGGATTAAATGCAGCTGCTGTTTCGTGCAGTCGTCTGCAGTTATCTCATCGGAGTCGTTTGATTAAGATCGGACGATTTCTGTTTAAAGACAGTTTTTATATTTTAAAATATAAAAATTTTAACATCAAATCAAGACCATTCATTTTAGATTGTACGGCTGTAGATTGTTGACTGCGTGCAGTCACTGATTTGTGACCGCACATAACCCATATTCTTCTTTCTTAGATTCCCATATATGTCCGGTGTGAATTAGAACAGTACTTAGAATAATGTGCAACAATTAAAGAGTAGAATAATGTATAAAAATTAATGTACAATAATTAATATAATGCACTGAATACAACCACTTTAATTTTGAATAAAATTGTTAAAATATATTTTTCCTCACATCATTACATTTTTTGACTTAATGTAAATAAGATGTTTAATTTAATTTTCTTAATTTCAACTAAAATTAGAGCAACTAAAATTATTACATTTTAAAAAAGCAAACTGTTAAAAGGATGTTTTATCAATTTATTTAAAACGTTTTTAATATTATCCTTTATAGATTTGTTTTTTTTAACAATTTATTTAAAATATGTTTTGTACTTTGTATCTATATTATTTGCTTTTGTTTTATCATCGTTCCATTTCTTATAAACAAAATAGATGGTTTACCTTTGATATGACTTCATCTAACTTGTCATAAAAAAGACAAGGAACAATTCCGATGATACGTATAGTTTGGTGTTGTCTCACACTCCCTTAGAGTACTTTAAATGAATGTATACACAGACAGATTGACCTTTGAAATTACAATCTCGCTTCATAACTTCAATTCTTCATCATATATATACTTTGGAGAAATCATATTTAAAAAAACTTCATTAGATATGTCTCCAATGGGTATAGAAGTGTTATTGGGAATAAACTCGATCTTGCATGGCAATTGCAGCGGTTCATGAACTTCTCGAGTTTGTTCCCATAACTCTATAGAACTTTTCCCAAAATATCTTGTACAAAATACAAAATTCAAACGCTATCAAAGTAGCAAGCTGAAATATGTCAATAAGAATATGAAACAAGAACTTGTTGCTCTAATTTTTAAAACCGTAGCTCATAAGTTACCGTAAGCCATATTTTTTTTATCACATATTAAATAAATAGATATATAGATGTTATTGGATTCGTCTCTAATTTTTAGGTTTTTCCTTCATCTATTCAATGCTTTCATAAATGTTCTCCACATAGGAACAACCCAATTAAGATGAGATTTTACCATCTTCTCTATAGTTGTTTTCTAACTCTAAATTGAGGTGGATGTATAGATGATTAGATGTTATTGCTTATACACATAGTGAAAAACGGATACTGCCTTTAAACCTCGAAAAAATTCCATGGATACCGTCTTTTTTGAAAGTGTCGTCAAATCTACCGCTACAAGTAGAAACAAAAATGGAGCCAATGAGTCTACTTGCTATAATCCCCTCTTCAATTAAAAACCAAACAAATTTTTAAATTGCATTCATTTATAAGCTTAGTGAAGCAACAATCAACAACTAGAATTATGGTGTTGTATAATGCTAGGATACTGCAGTCGTCGGATCCATCATCCCGTAGGTGTCCTAGGTCGCCGTTGCTAGAATATGACCATCAACTTCGCGATACACTACTCGGAGGCCCCGTCTACCCTCTTGTGCTAGGTTAGCATCATAATTAACTTTAATACAAAATGAAGTAAAAATTAATTTATAGGTATCATTTACAAATTTAGTCTTGTGACTAATTTTTATGAAGCATTGGATAAATTATTCGCAATATTTTGAAATGAGGTTATAAATACATATTATTTTTTATTTTTTTGGTCATGCAGCCTAGTGGCTAGAAACTCCACTCATAAGATGAATAAGTGGGATGACCGGGGTTCGAACCCCGATCCTCTGCATATGTAATGCAATGTTTTACCAATTGAGCTAAGCTCACGGGACTAAATACATATTATTATACATGTAAGATATATCAATCACGCTTTTTATAAAAGGAATACATCTCCTCATGCATAAAATTGAAATCACTTCATGTAATAATTTAACTTAAAATAAAAAATTAAAAGGTTCCTTACTTTCTTTTTAGTATAAAAAGTTTGCTTATATTAATTAATAATGCAGCCATAAGATAAAAGGGTGAACAGTTTATTTTTATAAAAAAAAAAAAAAAAAAGATAAAAGGGTGAGCACGTGCCTACCACATGCAGACATTGATGGCGTGTCGGCCGCAAACAAATTAATCAACCGACGTACTATGTAATTGATTTTCTTTCCACGTGATTGGCTCCCCGTATTTAGATTTTTTTTTTCTCTTTTACTTTTTTTTGTCAAAAATTTCTTTTTAAATTTTGTGTAATAATGTAATCCAACTTTATAGTGGACCAGCGGGTCAGAACGCGGTCTGTCTGTGTGTCACTTATGTCAAAAAAAACATGTCTTATGTTATGATAAGTTTGTTAATTAAAAGAGTTGTGAAACTAAGTTAAATGTAAAATAGAAATGATAAAAAAGTGATCTCAAACTCGTTATTCTCTTTATTTATACTAGCGGGTCAGGCAGGCGCACTTATGTCTAAAAATATAAAGATATGTATGTTATAGTGAGTTTGTTAATAAAATATTTTTATTGCTAACAAAAAAATGTATCTTATGTTATGGTGAGTTTGTTAATAAAAGATTTTTGTTGGTACAAAAAAAAAAGTCAATGTTAAGTAATCATGAGGGGTATAATGGAAATATGAAAAATTCATCTCAAACTCTCATATCCCCTTTATATATTGTATAGATATAGGTATAGATATTCATGTATTAATATTACATAGGAGTATATGTTTTTCGTCTCAAAAATATTCTGACAAAAAGAGTATATGTTTTTTTGATCTAGTACCTAAACATAAAATCAGAATGTTTTCGCCTGTAAAATATTTTATGTTTTTTTTTTTATAATTATGTTTTGTTTTTCTTTTAGTATACATAATTTGATAGTTGTTGATATTTTTTAATAATATGGATTAAAAAGCCTTGACAAAATAGATAATCACAACATGTATACGTTTTGAGCATAAAAAGATTCATAACATTAACATTAATATAAATTGGTTAAAATAATGCTAGAAATACATTATTTAACATAAATATTTTAAAGCTCTATTTGTTATTGGTTAAAATTCATATAGATCCCATAAAAAAATGTGGGTAAAAAATATAAGGATATAAAAATATACCGTTATTAATTTCAAGGACACAAACTAGTATAATTATATATATATATATATATTACTAATGTTTTAATCTCAGCCTTCCATTTTAATCTAAGGGTTGAGATTCATTCTTACTATTCTCATGTAAGATATTCATTCTCATATGATATGTCACATGCATATATATATATATATATATAGGATATTTACACTTGAATGAAAGATAAAAAGACAACAAGTTTATTCATAACAATGTGTGACTAATCCTATAAGTTTATATATATTTAAGGATTAAAATATAACAATTAAAATTCGTTATATTTAACTCATAATATTAAATGCATACTATATACTCAAATATTCGATGCATACTATATGTACATGCATCTTGAAAGAAAAAAAACTTATATACACACACAAATATATACAGGGCCGTTCTTCACTATTTCGAGGCCCGGTTCGAATGTTAAAAATTAGTCTTTTAGTAAAAAAGGGTAAAAAATTCTAAAAGAATAATCTTATTTCACGAGACCAAAATACAATGTCATTACCAACTGCACTATATTCACGAGACCAAAACATTTATATTCTTATCGTCATACAAAATAATATTAATAATATAAAAAATAGTTATGATTTTCATATATTTATTTTGAGACCTACTACCATATATATATTTTTTAATAGGCCCCAAAAAAATGGAGGCCCGGCACAATAGCACACTTTGCACATGCTAATGGCCGGGCCTGAATATATATTAACCATATTCACGAGATTGTTACATTCCCTACCGTATAAAATGAGTGTCATTGTTCTCATGAGTTTAACTTAGTTGATAGGAACATTGCATTTATATGCAGGTATAGGAGTTCGAATTTCGAACACTTCACTTATCCATTTTTAAGGATAGTGTTTCTAGCCACTTGTTAGGATACCTGACAAAAAAATTAAAAACCTTGTTTTAAAATAAGTGTAAAAATCGAATCCAATTTAACATTACTCCCTTTATTTTCAATTAGGGCTATACGGAGTTCGGTCTGGATAAATTTTGAAGCAAAACATCAACCGATCCAAAAATAAAATTACACGCGATTTAATTTTGAATGATTCACTAAAAAAATACAATATTATCCAATTTAATGTGGTTAAAATTGGATTTTTTTTTTTTTATATAAAAAATTTAGATTGTTTATTGGATATACAAATTATAATTGTATAAAAATATATTAATAGTAGAGGATCTATCTTGCTATTGTAACCGATCAAGATTAACGGTATTCAATAAAAATGCATAAACTGTTAATTATGATAAGTCTCAATAACATATCAAATTATTTTCAATTTTTTTTATAAAATTATGGACGATCTATACGATATAAACTTTAATTCAACGGTGAATTTTGTAAAATTCGTATTCGTTATAATAATATTCGAAACTTATGCACCGTGAAAGGCTTGGTGGACTTGTGCACCATAGACTTGGCGAGATTGAACAATATTAATGATATTTCACTCACTTGTGTAGTTTGTTCTTTGTCCATTATGAATGATCTTCAAGGCTCCTCCTCATCATGACCCACCACCAATGATATAAAAGTTAGTTCAACTAAAGGAATATGCTCCTTGTGACGAGAGTCTTCCTCACAATGGTGGTCAGACGACATGTTCTACAATTGTGCGTTAAAATTTTAGATAATGTTCAATTCATTTATATATAGTTGCTCGGAACTAAATGTAGAGGATCTACCTTCCTCTTCTCAAAATCCAAGTTCAATTTTGTGTTGAACAAATGAACAATGTTTGTCGAATTTATTTACCTTTGGACCAAATTTTGATTTTGTGTGACTTTTTTCCAAGAATTAGAGTTACTTGTAACAAATAAATCTCCAACAAAGTCTCAAACCGTTAGGAAAGACTGCTCCTCCAATCATCACCATTTCGACCTTGTTGGGAAGCATGGAGTGGATTAATAAATGCTCCCATATTTGAATGAGAAGTTACTAAGTTGATTAATTAATGTTGGTCTTCACTCTTTTGCGTAGGATAGATAGATACTAATAGTAGACCAAGTCGGATTAATTAATTAATAAATGGTGTCTTGACTTGACATTGGTGGCCCTTCTCCACAAAACACGGGAACTAGATTACTACTGTTTGACTCTGCAACCTCAACTTCCAATCTACATTTTGAACCTACCTACATCTCCATTTCTACACTCACAATAATCATAATCAATCATCAAGACAATCACCTATAATCAATCATAACTACTGATTTGAATGGTTAATTATTTGGTCGTTTCTCTTCTCTCTATTTCTACTTCTGGTCGGTTTGGTGTCATGTTAGTTTGGTGTTGCTTCTCTTAGTTCTCTATATGATGGTTTGTCTTATACTGAGTCAAAAATAAGGTTCAATTTGCCCAAAAATGAAAACTGGATTTTTCAACCTGCTAACCCGCGGGCTCATTATAAACCGCTCAAATTTCTAATTTTTGGGCGGGTTTTGTTGGATTCGAACGGACCGTGAGTTAAAAATGAACTTTTTAATAAAAAGTAAAAAATTTAATAAGAATAATTTTTATTTAAATTATAAATAAATAGCATATAAAAATAGTCATCTTTATAAATAACATACAAAATATTCTTATTCTAATCAATAAGAATAAAATAAAGTATATTTTAACGTAAAAATAATAAAATATATTTTAGCTATTTGAAAATGGCTTCATCCTAACAGTTTTTGAACCAAATTTGTTAATCAAGTCTTCATATCGTATGTTTTTCAATGATCATTTAAAAATCATACAATATTTTGATCACTTGTTGAACCGTTACCTTTTTCATGTGTCTAATATTCATCATAGTCCATATTGTAACAAGGTAATATTCACCATAGTCACCATTAACGGTCATATTGTAACAAGGTAACCATAAGGGTAACGGTGCAACAATTTTTTGTAACAGATGATAACTGAAAGAATAACAGTGCAATAAGGTAGAAACTTAAAGGGCCTATTTATTACCTAAAAAACTTAAAAGACCTAAGTGTTACCTAAAAACTTAAAAAAAATTAACTGTTACAAATGTGAAATATAAACGACTCCTAAATGTATTTAGCCAATTTTATATTATTAACGAAAGTGTAGGATATATAAAATAAATAAATAAATGAACACATTCTATGTACAATTAATTTATGGAAGTTGAATCAATGAGATTGAAAATGAAAAGGATAAACACATAAGTTTTGAGGGACTTACAAATATTGAAGTGTGAATTGAAAAAAGTGGGAAAAAGTCTCATATTGGAAACGACACACTCTTTATTAGTGTTTATATATTCTAAGGTGACTACTTGTGGTGTGTCCCAAAGGTAGAGTTGGATATAGGCTAGGTCGGCCTACGGGGGCCTACGACCTAGCCTACATAGGCTTAGGCCAGACCAACCTATTTCTTTAAATAGAGTAGATCAAAAAAAATTATAAGCCTATTTAGCTAAAAAGGTCAGGCTCCGACCCATTAAAAAAATTGTTTTGGTCTACTAAGCTTACCTATTTAAGTAAATATGAATAATATTTTTACAGCTACTATTATTATATATTAAAATTTGTACTTTGATTAAATTATAAATGACGCAGTACGGAAGCGGGAAGGAAAGCGCTAATCCTATAATAAGAACACAGGTTACAAGCGACAAACCTATCAAAAGGGTTTCTGGAGTCCACCAGATTTCCAGAGTCCACCAGAAAGATTAATTTAGAATCCACCAAACTTGAGAAAAACTCTGTATTTTATTAAATCAAAAGGTTGCCTCTTAAGGCTACAATAGTTTACCTTAATTAGTAGGAAAAATAAAAATATAATAAATCTAGCTAGAACATAAAAAAATAATAAGTCTAGCTAAAATATAAAAATAATAAATCTAACTAAAATATAAAATTAATAAATCAATTTAAAATATACTAAAACTAAATATGTACTATTCCGTTTACGCGTCATTTCCTCTTCAATCCGGCGCGGCCAGCCTTCCTACATCAATAAATCTATTAACTTTTTCAGTAGTTTAAGTTTATTAATCTACATTAAGTTTTCACATATATAAAATAAGTCTATGACATGCCACAGACCTTCAATTTTTTTTAAAGGTCAGGCTCATGTTTGACAATGTCTAGCTTGGCCTAGCCTATTTCCAAGCTTACCCAAGGGGTATCCCGTTTTGTAATCGAGGACCACGAATTACCCTTGACCTTCAATTGTGCTATCACCGCCGTCCGGCTCGGATCGGGCCGAGTCGGGCTTGGGCGTAGGTGATGTGTTATTTTTTAGTCACATAAATTAATTAAATTTTAATTAATTATGAGTCATTAAAACGATTTAAGTGAATGTTGATTCATCGTCCGAAAATAGATCTGAATTCTCTCTCTTCCCTCTTTTATCTTCATGTCAAACTTTCTTTTCTTTGTTTCAAAAATACGAAGTGATATTGTTGTACCATTATAAATCAATATCGAAGTATCGATTCAGGTGGTATCGTAATACCGTCCAAGAAGATGTTGTTCTTTACCGATTTCAACAGTGTAGTAGCAAATTGGTTGATCTGTGTTATGTTATCCTATGGACTTCATGATTAATAGTTTGTCTTACACAACTTTGACAGTACCGTGAAAACTCTTAAAGAGAACGTACTAATCCACGACAAAATATAAAAAAATTAACGATTCAATAAAAACATGGCTCTTGCTAACGAGTGCCCCCGGGGCACTCTTTAAGCATTCCATTTAGAGAAATTTTTTATTCAAAAAGTTAAACATTACAATTTCCAATGTGTTGACTTTGCATTTCTATAAAAATTTCATAAAAAACTTACTCCATCCGTCCCATTTTCATTGTCACATTTGACTATATTGCACTATTCACACATATTGTTTTGACCATATTTTTCTACTAATAAATAAAAATAAATATTAGCATATAAGATGTTGTTGGATTCGTCTCGATGAGTATTTTTAAAATATCAAATTTTTATAATTTTACTATAATACAATTAAAAATATTAATCGTCAAAGTTATACATCGGCATGCGTGAAACAGTCAACTGTGTCAATCAATTTGGAACGGAGGAAGTACTATTTAAGATCTTAAAGAGTGTCCCGGCCCCGGGCACTCGTTAGCATTTGCCTAAAAGAATTTAATAGTTTTTAACCTTTTAGTGTTTGTTTTATATCTTAACCATATTTGTTTCCTAATAAATTCACCTAACTTAATCCCTTCCTCTTCATTGAAATAACATAGAAATCTGCTATATTTTTCTAACCAATTTCTCTTGCAACGACTACATTATTTCCACCCTAATTCTTTATTCCATATTCATTCCCCCCAAAAAAATAAAGAATAAAAAGGGGGGACAATGAAGAGTTACTCTTACCTAGCCAATGATTTTACTTTACCCCCACAGCAATGAATACTTTACTACCATTAGATCAACTCAACTCAGATCCCACAAGAGTCACTCACAAGCACAAACACATATATAGAAGAAGATGCTATAGCTAGCTGTACTCATTACTAGTACTTCCTATTTTCCAGACATAAAATTTGTAATGAAGTGGTTAATACTCAATCAAATCACAGACAAAACCTGCTCTCTGATCTGATCTATGCTAAATTCCAAATAAAATTAATCCACTCCACACTCTATAGTGGTCCTTCCTCTCCTCTCTATTTGAATTTTTTTTTTGCATGTGTACATTTTCTTCCATTAGACTCTTTCTTTGCAATGATATATCTCTTTTTGTCTTCATACACATATTTAAAAAAATGAGGTGTTATTTCAATAATTATTTTCTCCAAATGGGACAACCAAAATATAGAAGATAATGTGAGAATTGGCACAAACACTAAAACAAATAAAAAATTATTGTAAAAATTAAAATAACTTTATTACAAAGAGTTGTTCATAAATTATTTTTAAAAAAAAAATCAGCCTAGAATTATATAATTATATATAAGATAATTACACATAAATAAAAGGTATGCAGACAACAAGTTACACCATTAATCCTAGTATAGAAGATAATGTGAATATTGGCATGAAAATTTAAACCGACAAAAAACTATTGAAAAAACTAAAATTATTTAAAGAGTTGTCTATAAATTGTCCAAAAATAGTGGTTGAAAATTGAAATATCATTTCTCTTAAAAAATATATACACAAAATTCAAAGAATATTATATTTTACATCAAAATTTTAGTGTACAAAATATATTTTTTAAAATAAAATGTCACAATCACAAAACTACACATAAGCTAAGACTTATACATATTTGACAACCTCAAACTCTCATATTGAAAGATCAAAATAATACCCAAAACCAAAAGAAAAGAGACCTAGTCATTTCCTCTGACACTTTCTTTCTTATGTTCTTGTCCTTCCATCACACACTCTCACTTTGTTCTTCACTCTTCTCTCCCTTTTATAAGAAACAAAAAAAGCCCAAAATCTTCCTCAACTCTCTCTCCCAATTTTGCTCCTAAAAATTGTTCCTTTTAAAAACTTAACAAACATGGGTAATCAAAATTTTGAAAACCAACATCAATTTTACAACAATCAACACAAAAACACATTCCTTCCAATGCTATGTTCAAGACCTTCAATCAAAGAAGTGAATCTTCCGAGATGTAGAATCAATCCACCATCTTGTAATGACCCTTTATCACCAAGAATTGGTTGCATGGGTCAAGTGAAAAGAAACAACAAAATTGCTGGATTTCCATCTTCACAATACAAACTTCTAAGTTTCAACAACAAAAGTAGTTCCATTATTTCACCAGTTGTGAAATATTCCAAACTCAAGAAACTTTTTTCTGGTAAGAATCTTATTAACACCCCCTCAATTACTACTTCTACCACAAAACAAAAGGTGGTAGTAGGTAGTAATAATAGTAATATTGTAAATGTGCCAAAAAATATTCAAAGGTGTGTTAGGAATGAAAATGTTGGTGTTTGCATAAAAATTGATGAAATGGATCCTCCTTTGCCTGTGATCAAGAGAGTGAATAAATTGGAAGAAGGAAACAAAAGTGATAATAGTCTTTGGAAAAGAAGATCAGGTTCAAGAGCACCTCCATTGAAAAGTTTACAAGTTGAAGAGATTCAAGTTCAAAATTCAATGATTTGTATTCAGCCTACAACTGTTTGATTTAATGGGATTAATTAGATGAGATAGATCCATTTTTTTTTTTTTTTTTTTTTCAGATTTTTACTTACATCAGATTAAATATAGTGTAAATTGTTTATTGTTTATTCATCTTTTTTTTTTATTGAGTTTTATCTCAGCTTCCAATTATGAAGAGTTATGCTTTTTGATTTCTTGGGGCATCTCACATGGGGTGGGGGTGAAGCAGAACATTGTGCTCATATTTGTCTGTGAGATACTCTTTCATGAGTAAACTTGAAACAAGTCAAAGTCAAATTGTCAAAAATTTAATGCTGTTGAGTTAATTTATTTCTTGTTCAAACATTGTACTAGTATATAATATAATTAAAAATTAGTTTGAAAAAATGATTAAAATCAAAGGGTTTGTTGTGCATTTCTACCATTTCATTAAAATATATAAAATCATCGTAGTTAAATGTAAATATGGTTTCAAGTGCAATTTCTTTTACGTAAATCGGATATTCTATGTGTGTAATTGTAGAGACTAATTCCGCGAATTTTGTTAGACCAAAATGGATGGTAAACTTTCCATAAGAGTTTTAACATTGTTACATGTCCAAGTCAGAGATCAAACTCAGGACCTTGGTTAAACCTTAACCAAAAGAGATATATGTTATCTCATCTATAAGTGTCCTTGTGTCAAGTGTAATTTAGATGGAAAAAAACTACAATGACATTTAACATGTTGTAGATTGATTTTGAAAAATATTATGTCTTTAAAATTTGAATGAGTTTATTGTCAAATTACAAGATGGATTGATTAATTTATTGTACTTCCTCCATTTTATTTTAAGTGTAATTTGAGCATGTGTACTATTCACATAACCATATTTCCTTATTAATATAATACAAACAAATGTTAGCATATAAGATATTTAATTTGTTTCGATGAATGTTTTCAAAAAAAAAAAAATTATAATTGATAATTATATTTATAGATATTAGTGATCAAAGTTGTGTATTGACATGTGTGAAGGGGTCAAAAGTAATACTTAAGGAGAAAAAATGCTTCAAATAATTAATTTAATATTTTTAGTATTATTTTATTACAAAGATACTCTCTAATTGAAAAATATGTGTAAAAATGTGAAAGGTGTTTATAATAAAAAGAAATGGAAGCAACCGAGAGGATTTAGTCCAACAAAAACAATTAAACTTGTGCAATATTAGTAAATTCCGGGCGGAAGACATATCCACTGTGGAAACAAATTTAGTTGGTGCGTCATGTCAAAATGCAATCTAACAAAATAGTGTTCAACAAAGATGGTAAACATAACAAACAATAACATGATGCAATCAATTGAAATTACTGTTCCATAGGTGGAAACGGCCGTCTCACCTTTGAATTCAAGCACCCTCAAATGCATGCCTAATGTGAAAAATTAGTAAAATCATTTATGTTTTAAGATGAAAAAAATAAAGAAAAATAAAGGAATGTGATAGAAAAGAAGTGCAGCAGTCCCGTGAGTTTAGCTCAGTTGGTAGGACATTGCATTTTATATGCAGGGGGCCGGAGTTTAAACTCTAGTCATCCCACTTATCCATCTTATGGGTGGAATTTCTAGCCATTAGACTACTTGACAAAAAAAAAAGTGCAGCAGCTATCATTTCCTATTGTTGGTGATTATTTACATATCCCTACCAAAATGGGAGGGAAATGAGAACCTATACATTATGGTTTTGCCTGTCCATCTAAAGTCTTTCCTTCCCACCAAGCAAAAGACCATAATTATTCTTGCTCCTTCTTTTGTATTTCTTTTTCGCTAGAAATTTTCATTATGAACACATGAAAAAGATTTTTATTTTAATTTTAGAATTTCATGTAATCATATCTTGTAAAAATGTGTCAATACTTATCGCTTTATATTTAAAATAAGTGAGGTTTAATTTGAAAAAAAAAGTATAGTTACACTTTTTTTTCTTCAAATAGTCCGGTAGTTAGAAATTTACCTCTTGAGATGAATAACAAGGGGATTCTGAATTCAAACTCCAACGCTGCATATAAGGACATAATTTTAGGGACTAAAATAGTTTAAAATAACTAAGAGGGTCCATAGTCTAAATTAGAGTGAATTTTTTTTATTAAATCAAATAAGTATTGATAAATAGTCTTACGTTTGAATGAAGTGATTCATATGTCTTCCGACTTAATTAGAGATCCTAATTTCGATTTCATTCTTAGAAAAACAACGTTAAAACCTTTTGAGGGGGAGACTTTCGCCACTCATTTTAGTCTCGAGAAATTAATTTATACGAAGATACTTAATTTTTTTAAAAAAATAGAATCATATTGATATTTTTTATTTATAAAATAATAAATACAACATATGGTCATGTGTGAAGTCTTGACATACAAAATCCCCTTCTTCCGAATCAATACAACATGAGCAACTATTGGCTAAATTAGACTAAATCAATTTGAAAAGTCCAATATCCATTAAAATAAAGCTCGTTGTAAATTCATTTCAGTCCTATGAGTTTTTAATTGATTACGTCCGTGTTCATGTAGAAATTGTTCTGCAACATCCATATTAAAAGGCCAGTCAATCCGTTTTGAAACTTGGCAAGTCAACATTCCACATTGCACAAGTGAAATGATAAAATTAAGGATTTGTGAAACTGAAGATATAAGTTGAAGGCTTGAAGCATCACCCAAGACCTGTACTCGAGTCAACAATTTCATGCCTCATGGTATGAACAGTTTTTAACAGACAAATGCTCAACTGTTGTACTAGATCAATTCAATTAGAAATGAATAACTTAATATGCATGTCTTAAAAAGTCGTGAAGATAAACTAATTCGTAGAAAACATGATCTGAAATAGTATAGTGTGTGTAGGGTCAAAATCAATTACAATCCATAATCAACAATCATTAGAATTAGTAGTTAGTCGCTAAGTAAAATTCATTTGGACTGTTGAATACGAAATTGGATTCTCTCATTCACATTTGTCTACATCTCTCCTTCCCCTCTATCTCTCTCTTAATCTCACTCTCTCATGATTATCTTTTAATTTTTTATTGGAGAGAGAGAGAGAGAGAGAAAAGTGAAGGAGAGGATCCAAATCCTTTGAATACACAAGAATTTCACAGGTTTTGCTTTTTCTAGCTGCAGTGTATCACATTATTTTTTAATGTCTCCAAGTCGTACTTATGGGCTATATAAGTCATGATTGACAACTGAAACAACTAAGGAAAAACAGAAATATGAAAAATTATCTCAACTAGACAGCATTAAACTAATAACCCCCTGAAACATTTTCAAAATTGACCCCTTACCACAACTACTAAAAACAAAACAAACAATCTCTTTATCATAAATAGTAATTGACAATGATGATAAATATACACAGACGTTAATGCCAAAGGTTGAGCAACTCAACGAGCTCATTTTATCATTAAACTACATTAAAAATACAGTGAAATATAGCAAGTCCAGATGATTACAAATGACAACCAGCGTTAAAATCAATTAGAATGCAGTGTAAGAAGAAAAAAATTAGTAAAATTAGTAAGTTACATAATTTATATGCTCGGTCACAATATGATACCAAGCACAACCCTTTCCAGAACTAATGCAACCGTCATATGTACATCAACTTTACATAAAAACAGGTGATTTCATGATCTTCCCTTGTATGGTTTACAAGAAGGAATGCTTCCAATGCATGCCCTTCCAAATACAAGTAAATGCAAGAAATGCTCATCCACTGTACACCTTACTCTCACAACGAATGTACAACAACGTTAACAAAACTTCCCCTGCAACGTTCTGCAACAATACAGTGACTAGAGTCCTGTCCCTACATTTTGCCATACTAATACAATTCCACGTGCAAAATGGCATGGCATCGTGTAATGTGGATGTCAGCCTCGTGGGCGAAATTAAAAAAACTAGGCTGACCAGGTTGGGATACTTGGCTCTACCTGTCATGTTCCCCTGGTCCACTAGCATATATATCCTCGTTAGACTGTTTGTCATTTGACAGGCAATCTGCGGGAACATATGCATATCCTTTAGGTAGCCTTGAATTCTTCATAGATGCTTCATCTGATGTCATAACAAGCTCTTTTCCAAATGTTTCAGTAGCCTGTAACTGCAAATAAGCATGATGGATGAGGTTTTGTCCAGCTAAATCCAGAATTCACCCTCCCGATCAAATATTTCCAAGTAAAAACCGAGAAAAAATGAAAAATAGAAACATCAGCGTCTTAATTTATTGCAAACCTTTCGAGATTTGGATCTCCATCCATCCTCCTCTGAGATATTGCGTGATGTAGCAGAAGCTCTACGAGGAATCTGTTTGCCAGAAAATTGCTTCTCTGGAATCTTGTGGTTATAGTGACTTTGTGAGGTAGAGCAGTCATCATCCAACTTTGGGTCTGTGTCCATGGATACGGCAACTCTGACACGGTTTTTAGCAGAAACTGAGCTATCCACAGTTACATCGTCTGATCTTTGGAGAGCTTCACTGCACGATCTGTACCCCTCTGTGGTTGCTTTAAGGGATGTTGTAGCTGATTCTGAGCTACCATCTGGAAGGACAAAAGGACTATGAACAAGCACAGACCTAGCAACATGATCTCTCTTAAATGCTAGTATGTCATGTGAGCATAGAACCAATTCCCGCTGTAAATGTGCACATAACCAGAAGTTAATAATCAAAATGACTGTAAAAGACAACAGATACCACATATTAAAATTCCACACATTACTTAACAAATGACACAATATAGTTCAAATGGTGGAAAACCACTAAAGCCTTGACTGAGCTTTGAAAAAAACTAAGGGCATGTTTGAATGAGTTTTGGTTTTTGGTTATTAAAATCTATTTTATAAATCAATTTAAAAACTGTTTTAAAGAAAATTAAAATAGAATCTGTTTGGTGATATTATTTTCAAAAACTGTTTTGGAGATGAGAAAATGTGTATGATACATTTTTTTAAAATAACTTTCGAACATGTAAAAACAAAAAGTTGTTTGATACCTTTTTTTTAATCTCAATTTAGTAAAAAACATAGTAATAATAATTGTCAAAAAAATTAGTAATAATAAAAGTATTACGGTTTGGATCTCGGATGATCGGTGTTGAATGACATGAAATTGATACCGAAATCCAAACTAATTTAATGGGTTCAAATCGAATCTCTAATTTCAGAGAATTATTTGTTTAATTCTTACACACTAATTGCGAGCTTCCAACTCATTCAACAAGACCCAACCACTCTGAGTAATTAAACTTAATTTAATTTATATAGTATTATCATCAAACTAGTAGATATAAAATATCAAGCTTAGAAATAATTGTGTTTTTTTGTTAACCGTTAGCTCCAGTTATAAGAGGAAAGTTCCGCTGATAATCTGTAGTTTGTGTAAGAGATGAGTAAAATTTGACAAAAGTTAATTCATCTAAGAGTAAAACTCAGATTTTGGTATTATTCGTCCTGGGAGGAGCTCATTAACCACTTGAGTCGAACATGTTGATTTAAAAGAGATGCACAATTTGAAATTAAAATACAACGCAAAATTTCTAAACGTAATAATTGTGAATTTGTGACAAATGCTTTCCTTTTTTTTTTTACAAACGCTCCAAACATGAGTATATATTGCGTAAAAAATAATAATTAATAAAAAGTGGTTCCCTATGTCAATTTTTTTCCCTAATAACAATACTTAAGAAAAGTATAGGCGTAAAAGAAATAAAACTGAGTAACATACCTTCAACTAGTTGCATTTTCTATTATACTAAAGTTGCAGAATATTACAATCATAATTAATGAAAACATGTTTTCCGTGTGTTTTCCCTTTTCTTCATATCAACATGAAAAACTAAAAGCAAAAAGGAAAACACATCACACCTGTTTCAGTTTTTTAGTTTTCAAAAGCAAAAAATGGAAAACAGTTTTCAAAATTACTTTAAGTGATTTGTCAAACAAGTTTTCAATTTTCTAATTTTCAAAAACCAAAAAACTTTTTGGAAAGGGAATCAAACAGGCCTTAAATTTTTACCTTTATCTTTTCCCGTTTGACAATTCTTTCACAAAGGAGGCGTAATCTCTCAAGCTCAACCTGTTTCAAGTGCATTTAGAGCGAATCAAGCTATTTGATAAACAAAAAGATCTATTAAATTGCAACCTCATGCACATAATTATACTTCCACTCCTTTATATACATGACTACGTAAATAAAATACTTGAATAGAAACAATCATGTCCTGTGTATGTATAACTTGAACTAAAAAAATAAGAATTTATGGTTCATGGATAATTATTTCAAGTTTGAACTATTTAATTTATTTTTTCTATGAAAGTAAGAGAAAAATGCATTATATATTTGAGCAGGGTTTCAATAATTGAACTATTGAATTTATGTTTGAGCAGTTTTTAAAACCCGGTCTGATGATCGACCCGGTCAAGGCCCTATATGACTGGTTGGACCAGTGGGTCACTAATTGACCCACATGACTGTTGACCCGGTCAATATTTAAAAAATTATATATATGCAAGGAAATAAATAAAGTTGGCAAATCAAATTCAACAATTGCAGTTTGTCTAGTCTGGTATGGTGGGTGTTGCCTTTTTAGTGTATGGTCACCAGTTCCGAACGTACAGGCACATTTTCTGAATTTTTTACCAATTCATACACCATTACACCTATGTTAATGACTCGCTGAAAACCATGTGGCAGACATAAGGCTATTATTTCAGTAATGTCTACTTCAGCAAAATAAATATAAAAATTAACAGGAAATTAACCCTGGGAAGTTTAGTATTATCAGGCTTAGCATTGCATTAATGCCAATTGCCAAGAACTTTCATTCCCAACCAGACTATCATTTGCTACAGAAATCTACGAAAAAACTCTATGCCCTGCATCCAAAGTAGTTTTTCCACATACTTACAAACCCATAAACTTTTAAATCTCCTCAATATAAAGACACTCAACAATCTCTACAATAGATGTAATTGATTAAAAGACTCAAAAAATGCCAGCAACTACATAACATCATAATTTTAGAGTGACAAGCACTCCAAACTAAAGAATCAAAAAGAAAAAAATTGATATGGAAGTCTCACCCTAATTTGCTTGATACTTTTTAACTCTTCAACTCCATGCTTTTGATTTTCAGCCTGGGAAAATGAGAAATAAAAACTTAAGATGTCATTATGGTCGGTCAACAAAAGAGAACATTTACAACAAGAGCCAAAAAATAAAACCTTCGCTCTCTGCTCCGAACTATGCTTTTCACAGTAAGCCTTGTGTTGCATCTTTCCCCCAGCAGCAGTCCTCACAATCATGAACATACCAGCACTTCTAGCACAGGATGGATGAAATGTGGTCAGGCAATGGCCATAGCAACACTGCATCAGCATACATCAACATTGGCTAAGCAATCAGAAATCTTAATTCCAAAAGCATGCTGATTGAAGAAAATGATAGAAGTGCAAAAATAGTATCTGTGTTTATCATTACCTTCATACATACACCCTGCCTGCGGTGGCAGATGCAACAAATATCAACTCCTTTTGGCACAGTCTCCTGTCGTTCAACAATATACAAAGATAGATGTAAGACAAGATAATTATATGCTCCTTTTAAGTAAACAAGCTAGATATAAGTAGTAGGTGTTCAAAATGTAAAAATCATCTGTTCCGCCAATGCACATACCATTCCTTCAATAACATCTGTCTGTCCTCTTCTGAATGTAGACTCAAAATGCCACTATAAAATATTGTAAATATCACGAAATTAAAACATAAGTTAGGTATTAAAGGATGCAAGAAGACTTGAAAATAAATAAAAATAAATGTAACCTCAGCACAGAAGGCATGAACCCATTGACCATCAGATGACTTCCTAAAAGCACCAGTAGTACCACTACAGAGAGCACATTCTGCAACAAAATAAGGCTTCTCCCAGCTATTTATATCAGTTGTACCAGAACTTCTGGACAATAGATCTTCACATAATTCACAGTACCATGGACCTGTTGTTTCCTTCACACTGCGATAGCAAACTGAGTGCACTGCAACCTGCAATTGGAAAAAACTAATAAGGGGAAAAGACCAGATAAACAAGTGCATGAAAAAGGACCGAGGAGAAGTTCTAAAACCTTGCAACCAGAGCAGACTAGGATAGGATTTAACATATTCTCAAAGCGTCTGCAGATATCACATGATTTACGTTGCCCCTTAGAAAAATCTGAGCTTGGCGGCAGAGAAAAATCCGAATTTTTCTCTGTTGAAGCTCTAGTGACAGCAACTCTAGAAAGAGTCTCTTTGGCACGTGGCATTGGCTGAGAACATGCACCAGTTCGCCCACTTAAAGCATCCAACTTCAATGAATTCTGTAAATGATTATATTTTACTGTCAATACAATAAGCTAACTGTTAAAATTAAAAAATCACAAAGGGAGGACATATGACCTGTTGCAAAGATTCATCTATGGTGTCTTTACGGAAAGAAGAAACCCTAGAAGATGATGCTGCTGCTGCAGTTGCAGCAGCCAACACTGCCTGTGCTTCCTTGTGCTTTTTTTCTTTTCTACCCTGTTTTTTTGCCTCCCTAAGATCACACAGATATTGATTAGCAATCACAGCATCCCATCTTTGTTGATGTGTTTTATCAATCTCCTGAGGCAAAATCTTGGCAACATTGTAGACCAAGTTTTCTGCAATTACAAAATCAAGCACAATCAAATATTGCTACAACTGAAATTGAATGTGGAAAACAACTGATATTGCTAACTTCAGATTAATTAGAAAAAATGAAGTGGGCGAGAATTCAGACAAATGATGCACACACCAGTAAGCCTGTTTTTTGCAACTGCTTTCTGCAGCAATCTATTCTGAAAATATATAAGTTCCCCCTCCAACTCATCCCTATCCAACTGCTCCATCTTTACTTGATCAGCCTTGGAAACATCAGTGCAAATTAATTGCTGGTTTTCACTACTTGAGCAGCTATTAGCTCCAGAGGATACAATCAAACAATTTTTGTAGCCACTTAAACCTGCTGAGAGAGATATTTATTAGACTAGTCCAAATAACACTAAACAAAAGACTAAGAAGTTATTTGGTATGTAGCCATTCCCCATTATAATTTCCCAAATACATGGAAACCAATTTATCTTATACATGGGTATAAATACCATCCCAATGAGGACTGACATTTTATTCTATGAGATATGGATTTTTAAATATACATTTTTCTGATATATTATATTAACGGTTTTATATTTATTAAATAAACAGGTTAAGGCATACTCAGGAAATTAGAACAATCACACCAAAAGCCTCCTAAAGATAATATTCAAATCTATCTCACCCATAAGATTTTCTGAGGGCAAGCCATCACGAATCTGCAGCAATTTCTTGTTAATGTAAGGGTGAATGTATCTAGAGATTGCTTCCATTTTTCTGCAATCAAGAAACAAAATTGACCTTAAAGGAGAAAGCTAACCTAAGTAAGTCACATCAAAGGTTGTCTACTGACGCACAAAAAGAGAAAAAATTTCAAATATAATAAAATAGCTACTCTGAGAAACTCACATGCAACCAGGAACGGGTGGTTCTGAAGCAGAATGAGCTGGATAGTGCTGATCTGAAAGCATAGAAGCATTCGGCAAACAAGCAGTAGACTTCTGTTCAGAAATGCATACAGATAAGCTGGATTTGTAGGGCTCATCAGCATTGCCTGCATAATGTAGCTATAAATACTCATATCATAGGAAGAAAAGATGTCATAAATTTTCATGAAAGTAACTGAAGCATGTTTCAAGTTAAAAGCAAATCAAAATCAAATCCTTAAAAATTAGCATTTCATTTCAATATACCAATAGGCTCTATCACGCTTTTAAAGGGGAATGAGGAAGGAAGAGGGGAAGAATTTTCAAAAGAAGTTTGTATAGTAGCTTTTGGTTTCATAAAACGATAGTTCAGAAAAAATCGTACCTTGAACCTCATGAAATATATCCTCAGACTTGGTTAAATTCTGCATGGAATGAAAACAGAACATAGTAAACAAAATGAGTTAAACATTGCTAAGGTTTGTCAAGAATGAAGAAGTGCTAGCAGAAAACAGAACAAAAACTACCCCACCAGAAAACAGGAACCAATTGTTATCCTACTAGGTTTTAAACAAAAATTATTTAAATCTGGACCTCTTCCAATGGTTTTAAAGATAGATCGCTTGCTTGGTAATACACTATATTGTCCATGTATTTATATATATATATATATATATATATATATATATATATATATATATATATATATATATATATATATATATATATATATATATATATATATACCATTTTGAACAAACGGGTTCCAAATATCAAAAGGGAAGAGTGCGAAGAGGATAAAAATGACAGAGAAAGAACCACTAAAAATGACCTATCTAAATGAGTTCCAGTAGACAAAGACCTGTTTGGTTTGAAAGAATATTTTCTACTCTCATTTTATGCTTTTCAGTTTTCACAAATAATTACAAATATGTCAGGGGTTATACTTTGTTACATTACATATATTAGAAACATAAAACAAAATGAAAAGAACAAGTCATTGAAAAACATAAAACAAAGTGAGAACAAGGCATGTTTGGAACTATTAGTGGTTAGTAAAAACAGGAAATAAAAAAAAATGTTTCTCAACCCAAATAGGCCAGGTCATAAAATTACCGTTACAGTGGCATCAGGAATTGATGCTTTGTCACGTCCTGGACTTTCACACTCAGGCTGACAAACTAGGATCTTATCGATTGACACCCCATTCTCACTAGTGGTAACCCCCTCAGATGAACATATAACTTTATTATCCTTCAAAATCCTAATGTTATTGATAGTTCGTCTCCTTGGTGGTACAGACTTGACATTAACAGCAACAGGATCCAGCAAGCCTGAATCAGATAACGGTGAAGTATCAGAACCGTCTGAAGCTCCAGTTTCATTTATAGATACATTGGCCGGTTTGAATTTGGCTTTTAAGCCTTTATGGGATGCACCAGTATACACATGGGCTTTTAGCCAATTGAATATTTTGTGTTGCACGTCAGGGGCCATATAAGCTTCCTGAAAGTATAAAGTTTGAAGCATAAAAATAAAATTTATTTTGTTCAAATAATCATTTTTACAAAGTGGACATGATAAATTTCAAGCATTACATTGATATTTGCAGTTAATGTATCTGGTGAAATGCCAATCTCCAATGCTACATCTTTTACATCAACTTTCCCTTTATCTATCAACTGGCAAAAAGTGAATTCCGGCTTAGAATAAGCAAGGAAAAAACAATTATTTACAAAATTATAGTTTCACTGTAAACAGTGTATGCTAAATTGTTAATTGTTAATAATATGAAGAATACTTTAAACCAAAAAAAAAAAATAATGTGCAGAATACCTTTCTCAAAATAAGTACAAAACTGGGGGATTCAGAGGCATTAACATTCTCACTGGTTCTCCCTGCCACCCCAATATTATGTGGTGGCGCAGCGCCACATCCTAACATATTTTGAGCACTAATCGTACAGACAGACGGAGTCTCATCATTATGGTTCAACTTGCCTGGATTACTATCAGACTCCAACCCTCCATTGCTGCAACCAATTTTTAAATTGTGTTCACTTTTCACCGGCAAAGTCACTGAATGATTATTAGCTTCTGGAATTTCACCTCCAACTGCAATAGAGCCTCCTCCTAATGGCAAGATGTTTCTGTTCTCTTGTAGATCAGAGTGTTTCGAGCAAAAAGCCCGCAATTCAATCTGACAGAGTATAACATAAAAAGGTACATGACAATCAACTCCTGAAACAAAACTAACTCGAAAGAAAAAGAGGACTATTTACTATTGGCATATTAGGACCTATTCCAATACTAATAATCAACAACTTGCTTGGTTTGTTGTTTCCTTGTTTACTGGAAAGGGGGGAGGGGAATTTAGTTCTGAAAATTACAGAGAACTCACATCTTCAATACCATACTTTGCCCAAACTTCCATTCTATGTTTAGCTTCCCTTGCACATAAAGGATGGAAAGGAGTTCTGCAGGATCCTGACAATACCATATAGAAGGAAAAAGTTACAAGCTAAAACAATGTGAAGAGCTTAAGTTAGTTATGAATGCCAAGTGCCAACTAGCAACAACAAGTTACACGCCAGATCAAAAGGATAACGTTGAGAGACTCATATTTACATTAGAAACAATAGCTGCAGTGCACATTTACCACATAACCTTAATCAAACATGACTCATCATAAAAATGAAAAGACTGAATCAAAATCCAACGTCTCAATAGATCAAAAGATCTACTTATGAAACAACAGCCTGTAGTAGTTAAGATAATCATTCTAAAGGCCTAAGCAGCCTGCTTCCAAGAATAGCATTTAGTTGGGTCCCATGATTTAGTATAAGCTTTAGATAGTTTTAAAATAGCTTTGATGTCAAAAAATGCAATGATGGGGAGTTGCCACTCGTTCAATACCAAAGTTGATCCATCCTTACACTTACTCATCAGCCAATGCCAAAATGATTAGTATATCCTGTCATTTTTAAAGAAACACACATAGTCTTCACAATTTGTCATCAAACAGATACATTGCCAACTCTACAGTGCCCGCCTATTAAACTTGAGGATCATTGGCAAAAATAATATGGCTACACATACTCAACAATAAGTCAAAAATATCCTTCTTCACCCATAGATGATTCAAGATGCAAAAAATGTACACACACACACACACACTATATATATATATATATATATATATATATATATATATATATATATATATATATATATATATATATATATTTCACGCCAGCAAGAAACAGAACTAGAAAACACCTGAAGAAAACAACAGCAACATCTAATCAAATTTAAACTCTGATTATGCTACATAGTGACCCCATGCTTTGCAACTTTCAATCAATGAATGGGAATTATCCATAAGGCAGATTAGATACTACTGTCAATATTCTGTACAAGATTAGAAAAATAAAGGACTGGGAAATTCGATTCAAAATTGAGTTGTATGAAACTGCAATAAGAAAGATAGAAAGAAGTTACAATTTAATTAATTTTACAATTTTTGGGACTGGTAGTCTGGTACAACTAAGAAATCAAAATAAAATAATTTGGTGCACAACATTATTTACAAAGAAATATGTTATTCAAGACAAGGAGCATGATAAGTATCCAAAAACTTGCATTCATGAAGCATGCACGTAATGTTAATACAACTCTAATGTTGAAACAATTAGTATTTTGACAGTAACCAAATAGGTCGGGCAGGATAACAAATGTTCATAAAAAAACTCTTGGAATTTTTACCAATCAGATGATGTAAACACTTGATTTATTTTCATCCACCGAACTAACAAATATAAGGGTTGCAATTAATCAGTGCAGAAACTGACTTTATTTTCATCCACCGGACTAAGCTTAATAATACACAAATCATCTTCTATCGAAGTAAGCCAACCCTCGGTATTACCACAAGCAAAAAAATGTGAACTAGTAACCAAATGACAATAGACAAATATACGGAGTTATACGAGTCCAAAAAACATTTGTTGAACCAAACCGGATCAGAGTCCTAATAGACACACAATGAGCTACAGCTTTGAGTTGAGACACTAAAATGCTGGCCAGATAAATGAAAATTGCATAATACAAGACAACAAAACATACCATGAGTACACCGAACACAAGCACCACATTTCAATTTGCAAACATTACACACCAATTTTCTTCTGGTTTCCTTGATGCCTTCCACATTCATAATAGGCTCCATCTTCTTCAAATCATCAATATAAACCTCTGGCATCCACAGACAACAAAACAGGTGCACAAACTGGGCAGACCCAGCATCTTCAACAGCACTATTAACTGGTTTTAAAGCACCACCCTTCTTTGAGCAAAGAACACAAGGAGTCACCGAGTCATCAACATCGCCCTTTTCCTTACACCAAGAACACAACCAAGACTCGTCTACATTGTCTTGTATACCATAGCACTTCCGATGAACTGCGACTTTACAAGAAGAGCAGACTATTAACCGATTGGAATCAGTGCCAGAATCTCCACTGCCACAATAATGACAATAAGGTTGGTCCCCTTCACAAGGACTAGTCATTACAACTTTCTCCAACCCAGCATCACCACCTAAAAGCTTCCTTTTCTTGGACGGACGCTCAGAAGCTAAAAAAATTCTATTCTTACTACCTAAAAACCACTCTAAACTAACATCGGGATCATCAGAAGCATCACAATTCTTATCATCATCAAGTGGCAAAGCTTTTTCCAATTCAACAACATCACTTAACTCAATTCCCAAGGAACCATTCTCGTTGTTTACCTCTTCAACAGCATCCTTCTCATTCTCATTCTCATTCTCACTACTAACTACATTGAATATAGGAGCCTGCTTCTTCTCATCCTCACTACTAACTACATTGAATCTAGTAGCATTTCCAAATTGCGGAATTGTAAAACACTCACGAGAAGCTAAACTATGAGACGAATAAGCTTCCAATAAAGTATCAATATCAGACAAATTCAAGTCCCTAAAATACTCCTCAGTCTCAACCCAAACATTAAAACTACGCAACTTCTCGCTAGCCCTAGAAGATTTCTTCTTCTTTTTATCACCGCCACCGGAATGAGACTTCTTGTGACGCTTCCGGTTATCACCATGACGGTTCAACAAACTAGCTAACCCACTCGGCAGAGTAACTGCAGCAGAAGTCGACGTTTCTTCAGCAACATCAAAAGGACAACGTTCGCTAAGCGCTTTCCTAGCCTGCGAGAAGTAATCAATCTCCAACGCGGCCGGAATTTCCGCCGGAGTTTCAGCCGGAGAGGTCATCTCTTCTATAACGGCGGCAGAACCTCCTTCCGTCGTATTCTTCCGGCGGTAACATAGTTCTCCGGTCATCGGCGGCAATAACAAGGTGCAGAGGAAAGAAAGCATTCCATTATAGAAATTGAAACCCTATCGTGAAATCGTGAAATAGTGAGAAACGTAATCGAAGTTTGATTCGGTTATGGAAGTGAATGAATGAACGGAAAAGGGATGAAGAGGATAAGCCCCGTTTTCTAGGGTTAGGGTTCAGTTATTGTTTTGGATCCGTTTTCTTAGACTCGTTAATATTTTTTTGTGCAGTTCGATTTCGCTTTCATGCGGGTAGAAAGAGAAATTAAAAAAATTAAAATTAAAATTAAAAAACGTAGTACGAGAGTGAGAGAAAAAATTAAGAGAGAAAAGAGAGTTCGCGTTTTTTGCAGGCTGGTTTTGTTTTTCGTAGATATTTTTATATGAGAGGGGTGTTGTTTACGGTGTTGTGACGACATACGCTACATATCGTGTACCACATAATGATATACACGTGGCAAGCATGATGCTGAAGGCGAAAACGTGCAACTTACCTGCTACCTACTGTGTCCACCAGATATGCATCTGAGTCATGAACGATGCAAAATTAGAAATATTCTTTTTTAAATATTTTTAAAAATTACTAGATATATTTAGTAATTAGTAATTAGAAAAAACTCGTATGTAAGGAAAATTATAAAATAGACGCGTGCAAAAACAAGGAAAGGTGGATTTATTTTTTAAAATTAAAAGCAATATGTTAATTGACTTTTCTTTCCAAAATTACGTGCTTATGACCATCTAGTGAGATTTAGTGACTCAAAAAAATTAGTAAAATTTAAAAAAAATATATATATAATGTAAGATTAACAAATTAGGCTTTAATGCAGTTTTGATCCCCTATTTTGAAAAACTTGAACTTTTTATCCCCTATTTTAAAAACCAACTTTTTGATCCCTATTTTGAAAAACTTGAACTTTTGATCCCCAACTCAATTTGGTCAAATTTTTGCTGATGTGTCAAACTTGTGAATGATGTGGCAGTGTCCATGTTGACATGTCATATTCCATGTCATCAATTTTTTTTGGATAATTCATTAATTTTTTTAAATGAAATATTTTTATTTTTTTATAATAAATAAATATTTATTTTTTTGACAAAAAATCAAATATTTTTTTAAATCATTTTTTTATAATTAATCAAATAATTTTTGGATACTACATTATTATATATATATATATAAAACTAAAAATCAATAATCGGTAATAAAAAACGAGTGAGAACATAAAGTTGGTTTCCAAATCATGGAACCCTAAGAAGAGGGAAATCGGTAATCAGTAAATTAGTTCTTCATTTTTCTTGTTGATGAAGAATTGTTCACGCGAGCGCCGTTGAAGAAGTGTTCACGCGAGCGTTGTTGAAGAAGTGTTCACGAATGATGAATCAACGACGTGATGATGAATCAAGCACCGATTGGGAGGGAGAAAACAAATCCGATCAACGATTGAGAGGGAGAGAACAAAGTGGATCGATGTTAATTTACTGATAACTGATTTTTCTCACTCTATTTTTTATTACTGCGTACTTTGTTTTTTATTACTGATTATTGATTTTTAGTTATATTATAATAATAATAATAATAATAATAATAATGTAGCATCCAAAAAATTATTTGATTTTTTGTCAAAAATAAAAATATTTGATTTAAAAAATTAATGAAGTTTCAAAAAAAAATGATGACATGTCAACATGGACACTGCCACATCATCAATAATTTTACACATCAGCAAAAATTTGACCAAATTGAGTTGGGGATCAAAAGTTCAAGTTTTTCAAAATAGAGGGATCAAAAGTTCAAGTTTTTCAAAGTAGGGGAATCAAAACTGCATTAAAGCCAACAAATTATTTGATGCAAGATTATGTTTTATTTAGTGGCGGATCCAAACCCGGAACTAGGGGGTGCGGAAATTTTGTCCTATTTTTTCTAAAAAAATTCTTCATATAAAATCTGTACATTTTAGTTCATTAGAATATCTTCGTTTAATATTATTAGAACTTTTAAATTTTTAAAATATCTTTTTAACTATATTTACATTATAAAAAGTAATATCATCAATATAAGCTAATTATTTAAGGACTAAAACATTATCTAACCAACTCTAATGTATACCACTTCAAATTTAGAAGAATAATAGGAGCAACATTATGATCAATATTAAATAGATAACTGGTCATACACATATAATAATAATAATATATTTATGAAAGAAGGGAGTAGAAGAGATTATGACCGGCAAAACAATTAATATGAAGCTGTATATATTATTGCATAGAATTGAAATACAATTATGAGATGGCCTAGGGGTGGAAATATTTAATCACAAGTTTTGATCGTGGCTTAAAAAAAAGGGAAATTTAAACAAATAAAATGTTGGGTCAGAAAAAGTCAATTTACTCTGTAAAAAGTTGAGGTGCGCAGTCTTGGTGTGATGTTATTTGGGGCTAGATGGAAAATCTTTGGACTTAAGGTGCAAAATAAAAAATCCCGAGTGGTCAGAATGCAATAAAGTGAGGATATTAGTGTAATTTCTTAAAGTTCAGGGTGTGCAGGTGCACGCCCTCTCACCACACTGGATCCGCCCCTGGTTTTATTAACATGTTATATTATAGACTAAAAGTAAATTTGATTATCTTTGGTGTTTCTCCATCCACAAGGACATGATAGTGTTTAAAGATTTTGGCCAAATCCATTATATAAGGGACATGGAATTTTTTTATTATTTGGTGGGACTTGTAGCATGTGTTGGAACATAACTGCCATACCCCATTTTTTGACCGATCGCTTTTGTACGTATTTTTAAAACGTTTTTTCTTTGTCGTTTCTAACGAAATTTCGGCAGAGAGGTATTTTAAAATACCTCATTTATTTGGTTTCATCTTTTTTTTCTTGCTTTTTTATTTTCTTTATATTTTATTTATTATTATTTATTTAATTTCGATTTTTATTATTATTATTATATATATATTATTATTTTCTTTTATTTTTATTTATATTTTCGTTTTTTATTATTTGGTGTTTTTGTTAGTTTTTCAAAAGTCCATATCTGTGTTTTTGTCCTCATCCAGGCCCAAAGGGGCAATTTTATCCAAAAGGAGAAGTTTTTCATCTGTCCAAACCCTAGGTCTGACACTGTATATATACAATATTAATTACACTGTTCCCTAGGTCCAAAAATTGATTCAGCCGCATAAACACAGCAAAATATCATTTTGTTCCCTTTTTTGAATCAAATCACAAACAGAACCAAAAATCAAAGAAAAACGCAATAATCATCATCATCATCTCAATTCATCAAACCAAAAATCTCCATCATCATTCAAAAATCCAGAAACAAAAAACAAACAAAAATCAAAACAAAAACAGATTCACCATCAAAAACGAAACCCTCGTTCCTTTTAAATTAAAACCAGAAAAACAAACCGAATCAAAACCTTCTAAACCATCTCGGATTCCAAAAAAAAACGAAATAAAAACCCACAAATCGACCAAATCGAAAACGAAACCGGAACCGAAAAGAAGAAGAGAAAGAAAATAGAAACAGAACCGAGCAAAACACACAAGGTTTTTCCTCTTTTTCGATCCATCCCTTTTCCGTTTCCGATCCGGCTGCTTGGATTGTTGCTTTGTTTACTTTGATTTTGATTTTAAGTTTAGGGTTTTTGTTATTATATGTGTGATGTTTGAGATCGTTTGAAAAAAATGGGTTTGAAAGAAGATGAGAAAAAAAAACCGATATAGATGAGAAAAGAACACGAGACGGCGGAGAGAAGAAGAAGAAAGAAAGAAGCTTTGTGTTTTCTGTTTTGTTTTTAGGGTTTTATCTATATATACCTCTCTCCTGATCCTGTGCGCGCAGGTGCACGCCATTACGATGCACCTGCGCGCCTGTGTCCTTCTGATTTCAATCATGCGTTCCTGGTTTAATTTTGCCTGTGATCGGATCAGAGCTGTCTGATCAATCAGACGGCTCTGATCTGATTTTTACATTTTACTTCACACACCCCCTCTTGGCCACGCCCCCAGCTGGGCTTGGGCCCAAAGTTGCTTTTTGCACCCCCATTTCTGTTTTTATTGATATTTGCACCCCCTTCTGTTTTTTTTTTTAACCTATGATAAAAGTGCTTATGGAATGTGCTTCAATAAGCTATTAAATCCAAAATAAGCACTTATTTGAGGTTCTTTTTATTTTTTTATTATTTATTTATTTCATGATCATATGTGTTTATTTTGGCTTTATTATTGCTTGCTAATCTAATAATTAATTTTTTTTGCCTAATTAATTAACTATTTATTTTATTGCAAGGACTTTAGCATGTATTTTAGGATTTGATGTAAATAGTAAATAAAAATTGCATAGCATCCTCTTGCATTCATTTCATGTTTATTTTCTCACCAATACCTTAGAATGTAATTAGGAACAAATGTACACTATAAATAAAAACTTGCATCTCATGCATATTTATTTTTATCGCTTTCCGCAAAAGCGTTAGAATCTTAATTCCGAGGGAAAAGACACCGTTTTGATCAAAATATCATTATAAATTGTCTTCGCGCTTAATTTGCTTATTGCGACGTTAGTATTATTGTTCGCGCTACCTTTTGTTAATTTGGAACCCGACATTCCAATTGAAATAGTTAGTCATTTTATTCTCAAAAAATGAGGTCAACACCTCTTCAAAAATATCATGCAATTTATTCTCAAAAAGCACAAAAATATTTTGTCATCAAGCATTTTTTCAAAACTTTGGACTTTACACCAAACGTTTCTTTTTATCGCGAAAACCTTGGATTTTAACCCAAGAGTTCTTTTTCATCGCAAACTTGGATTTTAAACCAAGTGCCTTGGACTTTAAACCAAACGGCGTCTTTTATCGTGAAAACCTTGAATTTTAACCCAAGAGTTCTTTTTTATCACAAACTTGGATTTTAAACCAAGTGCCTTGGACTTTAAACCAATGGCTTCTTTTATCGCTAAAGTCTTGGATTTTAAACCAAGTGTCCCCTTTCTCGCAAAAAACCGTGGATTTTAAACCAAATGCATTTTCCTCATTCATACATCTTTAATCATGCAAAAACCTTGGATTTTAAACCAAGTGTCTTTTATCACTCAAAACATTTTCTCAACAAACCTTGGATTTTAAACCAAGTGTCCGCGTCTTATTTCGTAATCAAATTTCAATCAAATTAACCATATAGACTTTCTTCACAAACTAACATCAATCAAACTCACATTTTGCCACTTTTGGCTTTTTGGTCTTTAAAACCATTTTCAAAACTTTAAAATCAAACAATCAAATTTACTCGTAATTTTTACCCCGAACTACGGTGGTTTGATCCCTCGGGTACGTAGGCATGAGACTTGTCTCTCCAATCAATAAAATCAACAAAAACATTTTTCTTCTTTTTCATCACTTTAAGCACTTTTTTTTTTTTTACCATCACTTTAATTCCTATACTTATACATTTTTACAAGCAATTAAAATTAAGCGCAAAGTTAGAAATAAAAACAAGAGGTTCTTATAGAGTACTATAGATACTTAGGGTGCTAGTACCTTCCCTTCGTATAACTAACCTCCGAACCTTGATCTCCAAAATATAGGGTTTTTTCGAACTTTTTCCCTTTCCCTCGGATAAATTAAAGATCGGTGGTGGAATATTAAATTGCAATTCGAAGTTAATTAATAACTCGACATCCAAAAATAACCGCAACAGAAATGGCGACTTCACTAGGGACCAACCAAGCGGGTTGAGCCTAACTTGTTTTAATTACTATCTTCGCGCTATATTATTCTTTTACTTGTGTAAATGTTTGTATATATATATTTGGGTTTGCTTTGAGTGGTGAGATAAGTCTTAACTCAGGCTTGAGCGACACAATAAGATAGGATGGGATGAAATCATAGTGACATGTCTTTAGATTATGAAGCACATGTGATATGATCCCAATCGGTGGAGGCCTCACGACGGTAGTACTCGTCATCATGATAAGTCATGATGGTGTTATTACTTTCAATGTGAGTGTCCGGAGAAGCCGAGAACCATTAGAATCACCTTAACCCATCTTGGCCTTTTAGGGCGTAGTGCGGTGACTAATCAAGAGTAGTCTTGAATTTAGTCGTCACGCGAGACTACACTCAAACGAGATCATCTTGTGAATATTATTGGAACGAGAGTAGTCACGTAATCCAGTGATGTTCATGAGGCGGTTAATGACTTTGGGAACTTTGTAGAACCCGTGATGCAGGTACACATGAACCCTAGTACATACCATATATGAGGGTTTCACCTTTGACTCCAACATTATACCTTAACCCCACCATGTTTTCCGCATCATGCATGCATGCACTCATTCATAAATTCTTTTTCCTCATCCGATATCGAAGGACTTAAACAAATTTTTTGCAAACATTGTAGAGAACATCCATTTCAAATGACACATAATAATTTTTTTTTCTTCTTCTTTTCTCCTTACAAAATTCATATCTAAATGTTTACAACCAATTTGGGATAGGTCCTTCGATAACCAAAAAAAAACATTGCATATTTTAGCATAAACACATCATGCATCATACTACCTTCATAAGTTTCCAAACTCGAGTCTCATTTTTTTTCCTCTTCTCCCTACCTCAGTCAAACAAAGTGGCCCGACGTATTCGGTACAAAGTAACCCGTGTCTACAATACTCGGTCTAGGTTGAAGAGCAAGATGAACAATTTCGAGGAAGAAAACCATATGCTTCGTGAACAGATGACAACTATGCAAACAAAAATCGAGAAATTGACTAGCATGGTGGCTTCTTTGTTGGCTACCCAAAATCAGACGCCAGCACCGGTACCTCAGCCTAGTAATGCTCTTGTCCCTCATCCTGTTTCATATGCGCCTCTTAGCCCTCCTCAGTTTGTTATGCCCGAGGGTTACCCATGGGGCATGCCAGTTGGTTTTCTTGGGGAGGAATCACGTCCTGTAATATCTGAGATTCCTCATGTCCAATCGACGGTGCCTATTCCTCAGCTTGTTAATACACTTCCTCAGGTTACAGCAATTGTGTCTACACCTTTGGTTCATACTATCCAGCAAAACCAGATGCCCATCTTTCATGCTGAAAGTGTAGGGGGATATGACAGGGTTGACGACTTACAGATCAAGTATGACGAGATACAAAAGGAAATGAGGGCTCTTAGGGGGAAAGACTTGTTCGGCCAAGATGCACATGAACTCTGTTTGGTCCCTGATGTTGTGGTCCCACATAAGTTTAAAGTTCCGAATTTTGAGAAATATAAGGGGAGCACTTGCCCCAAGACTCACCTGATAATGTATGCCAGGAAAATGTCTACTCAAACCAGTAATGACAAGTTGTTGATCCATTATTTTCTAGACAGTCTGACCGGTGCAGCTCTGAGGTGGTACATGGACCTTGATAGGGATAACGTCAGTTCCTTTAATGATTTGGCTAGTGCTTTCATTCGGCAGTACAATTACAATTCATATATGGCCCCTGATAGAGATGAGTTACGAGCATTGACACAAAAAGAGAAGGAATCTTTTAAAGAGTATGCTCAAAGGTGGAGGGAGCTTGCTGCTCAGATTCGTCCTCCAGTGGAAGAAAAAGATTTGTGTAAGTTATTTTTGCATACTCTGAGCTCATTCTTCTACGAGAAAATGGTTGGTGTTGTATCAAGAAGCTTCACCGAAATGGTGGAAATGGGAATGTGCTTAGAATAAGGCGTCCGTCAAGGACGGTTGACAAGAGAGAAAGCTTCGATTAATACTGCCAAGAGATATGGCAACAACTTTTCAGAGAAGAAAGAATCGGAAGTTGGCATGGTGGCTCAAGGAGGACCTCATTCGAGAAACCCAGCTTATCAACATATTGCAGCCATAACACTACCACCACAATAACCATAATCTCATCACCTACCAGCTCCCCAACAATCATTCAATCATAACCGTGCTCAGAAAAATCAACCATTTGACCCCATACCCGTGAAATATGCCGACCTACTCCCCGCCTTACTTGCTAAAAAATTTGTCCAAACAAGGCCACCTCCCCCTATGCCAGCAGTACTACCTCCCTGGTACCGCAGTGATCTAACCTGTGTCTTCCATCAAGGGGCCCCTGGTGATCAGTGCATTTTAATGCACTTTTTAATCACTCTGTGCTATGGCAATTTTATGACTTCTCCTGCTAATTTGGTATTTTTATCATGTTTTGTGTTTAGAGTCTAGTTTTGCTGTTATTTATGTTTTGCTATTTATTTTCGTAATAAACAGTAATTTGACACCTTCTGATTGTGCAGACCATAACTTGAGCTACGAATATCGGATTGAGGCGCGGGAAGATGCGTTGGAAAGCTAAGAGAAAGAGCTACAACTTTCATGTTGAAGCCAAAAGCCAATTTGGAGCGCAAATAAGTCAAATAATTACGTTTATGTCCCAGACGTGATTTAAATTACCAATTTCCAGCATAACTATATTTTTCGGCCCAATTGTTTTGTGGCCCGTTTTGCTTGCTTATAAAAACCCAAAATTCTGACCTAGGGCAGCTCTTACACGGCATTCACGAAATTGTATGAACCCTAGAGCAGCCACCACTTGAATGGAGAACTAATTCCTTTTATCAATCCGTTGGTTTAAGAAACTTTGATTCATTATCTTGAGGTTTGATTCTAATGCAATTCCAATTCATGTTTCTATTTCTTTCTCTGTAAATTTCTACTTTATAACTTGCAATTCGTTTATCATTTGATGCTTAATTATATGTAATTTGGTTTGCAAGTTTACGAGATTATTCGAATTAAGTTACCGCTTGTTAAATTTAATTCGGTTAGGAATTTACAGAGTCTATAAACTTGTTATAAGATTGATTTGAATTCACGTTTTTATTTTATATTATTGACCGTGATTCTGTGACGCTTGTTTGTTTTATCATAGTCAATTGAACGTTCTGTTATAAGCTTTTCAAACAGTTCGAATTCATATAAAACTAATTGACGCTTGATTAGTTAGTTTTATGATCAATCAAGGATAGAACTGAAACGAATTTATTCTTTTGCCATGAACCTAGGATAGATAATGAACGAAGTTAGACGAAACCAACGGATTGATTGCTTGCTACTTATTAATTTTCACGAATCTTTATATTCTGTTTCAACCAAACAAAACCCCCATAATTTACAGTTTTGAATTGTTTCTAATATAGTAAACTGATTGTGAGTCTTTGGGAAACGACCAAGGTTAACTACCTTGTACTACTTTTCTTAAAACATTATTTGATCACGAAACGACCGTGATCAAATTGGTGCCGCTGCCGGGGACTCAAAATTGTGTTTAACCATTATTAGAGTTGTCTGTTTGTTACTGTACGCGCAAATAATAAAAAACAGTAATAGAGTGTAGTTTGCATCTGTTTGGCCTTTTCACCACTCTATTACCTCAGAAAAAAATCAGGTTTCAAAATAACGGGACAGGACCCTCTCGGGCCCAAATTCATCATTTTTCTATTTTTAATGAATTATTTACTGTTTTCATAGTTTCAGAAAATTCCCAAAAAAATTTGTGTCTTCCTTATTTTATTTAATTAGAATTATCGTGGTGTTTTTATATTTTATTTTATTCAGTTTGACAATTTTTCTGTTTTCCTCACCCATTTTCTTGTTGTAGGACATAGAATTACCATAATTGTGTTGTCACTTGTGCATGACCAGGTCTGCTGGACACCTTAATCTGATTCCTCCTGATCCTGAGATAGAAAGAACTCTCCACGCACTCAATAGGCTCAACCGAGCTAATAGTGCGCATCTTGGTGATATTGATTCTAACCCTATCTCTGATTCTGATTCTGATTCTGATTATTTCCATAATTTATTTAATTCTGATTCTGAACTTGAAAATCATAACATGGCTGAACAAACACTAAGGCAGCTTGCTGCCCCTGATGTTAATTATAATGGCTTATGTATTGAATATGCTGATGTTGCTGTACCGTTTGAATTGAAATCTGGTTTAATACACTTGTTGCCAAGGTTTAGTGGTCTTGTAGGTGAAGATCCTCATAAACACTTGAAGGAGTTTCAGGTTGTATGCTCCACACCATTGAGGCCTGAAGGTATCACAGAAGATCATATCAAGCTGAGAGCCTTCCCGTTCTCCTTACAGGGTGCTGCCAAAGACTGGCTTTACTACCTTCAACCAAATTCTGTCACATCTTGGGCGGATTTGAAGAAGGTTTTTCTAGAAAAATATTTCCCTGCATCCAGAGCTGCCTCGATCAGAAAAGAAATATGTGGTATCAGGCAGAGCAATGAGTCATTGGCTGAGTACTGGGAGAGATTCAAACAACTAGTTTCCAGCTGTCCTCAACACCAAATCACTGAACAACTCCTCATCCAATATTTCTATGAGGGCTTGCAACCAATGGACAGGAACATCTTGGATGCTGCCAGTGGTGGAGCACTTGTTGACAAAACTCCAGCTGCTGCCAAAACTCTGATTGAGAATATGTCACTAAATTCTCAACAATTCTCAACTAGAAACAATGTTGTGAACCAAACAAAGGGTGTCAACGAAATTCAGCCTTCTTCTTCTTCCTTTAAGGCTTTTGAAACTAGAATTGATGCCAGAATTGATGAACTTACTTCTTTGGTGAAACAGTTGGCAGTTAATAAACCTCAAGCGGCTAAAGTGTGCGGCATCTGTACTTCCCCTGAACATCCAACCGACACATGTCCTATTCTGCAAGATGATACAATAACTGAGCTACCTCAAGCATATGCAGCAACAGCAGCCCCTTACAATCAGAACAGGTATAACAATCCTGACCTTTCAACTAACAGGTACCACCCTAGTTGGAGGAATCATTCAAACCTCCGATATGGGAATCAATCACAGGTTGCAGCCCCTTCTGCCCCACCAGCCACGCCTTCACTGGAGGACCTTGTCAAGCAACTGGTTGTAAGTAACACACAATATCAACAACGAACGGATGCTAGCATTCAGAGCTTGACAACACAGATGGGACAAATGGCTAATGCAATAGGCCAATTGCAAGTTCAGGGCTCCGGTAACCTTCTTGCACAAACAGTTCCAAATCCAAATGTGAATTCAAATGTCAGTGCAATTACCTTGAGATCCGGAAGAGTGTCAGAACCAGCTCCAGAAAAGAAGAAAAAGAAAATCATTGCATCATCATCTACTCCTGATATTGAGCCTTCTGCTCCAACTGAAGCTGAAAAAGAAAAAGTTTATGTGCCACCAATTCCCTTTCCTCAAAGGGTGCAGAAAAATAAAAAGAAGACAGTTGAGGAAGATAAAGAGATTCTGGAGACATTCAGAAAAGTGGTAGTTAACATTCGTCTCCTTGATGCAATTAAGCAGATTCCTAAATATGCAAAGTTCCTAAAAGATTTGTGCACAAACAAGAGGAAGGTGAAGGAAAATGACAAAGTCAGTTTGGGCAGAAACGTTTCTGCTTTCATTCATCCAAATTCCAGTTCTTCAGCTAATGTCTCAGCTCTCAATCAGACCCTGCCACAAAAGTGCAAGGATCCGGGAGTTTTTGCTATTCCTTGTTCCATTGGGGATAGAAAATTCAAAAATTGCATGCTTGATCTGGGAGCAGGTATTAATGTTATGCCTACTTCTGTTTATAATAACCTTGATCTTGGTCCTTTGCAGCCTACAGGTTTGATCGTTCAATTGGCGAACAGGAGCAATGCCCGCCCTGCTGGGGTGCTAGAAGATGTCCTTGTGCAAGTTAATGATTTAATTTTTCCTGCAGACTTCTACATTTTAGATATGGAGGGAGAAACTAATTCCAGCAGGGCACCCATCATTCTAGGCCGACCATTCATGAGAACGGCAAAAACAAAAGTTGATGTTTATGATGGAACAATGTCCATGGAGTTTGGCGACATTGTCGTTAAATTTAACATTTTTGATGCCATGAAACATCCCTTGGAGGAGCACTCTGTTTTTTATATGGATTTGATTTCTGAATTGGTTGATGAGACCTGTCCTGAATTCTTTTCTGCAGATTTTCCTTCATTGTCTGATTTTGATGATATTTACTCATGTGATTCATGTACTAACACTAACCTTTGCTCTGTTTGTGCTAAGATTGAATCTGCTTTGCAGAATAATAACTTTCATACAGGTGAAGGTGAAGTTGTTAATGCGGCGGTTTGTACGGTTGAAGTTCTTGACATTCCGGCTGTTCCAACAAAACCATCCGTAGAACAGCCACCGTCTTTAGAGCTTAAACCACTTCCTGAAAATCTGAAATATGCCTACTTAGAGGAAAATGAAATGCTACCTGTGATTATTTCTTCTAACCTTGATTGTGAACAGGAAGAAAAGATTTTGCAGGTTTTGAAGCAGCATAAGAAGGCAATCGGATGGACCTTAGCTGACATACCGGGCATTAGCCCTGCGATGTGCATGCACCGGATCCTCCTTGAAGAGGGAGCTAAGGTGGTGAGACAGCCTCAAAGGCGACTCAACCCCTTGATTCTTGATGTTGTTAAGAAAGAGGTGACAAAATTGTTACAAGCAGGTATCATTTATCCGATCTCTGACAGTAGTTGGGTAAGTCCGGTGCAAGTTGTACCTAAGAAATCTGGACTCACTGTGGTGAAAAATGAAAAAAATGAACTTGTACCCACTAGAGTCCAGAACAGCTGGAGAGTTTGTATTGATTACAGGAGGTTGAACCAGGCAACTAGAAAGGATCACTTTCCTTTGCCATTCATTGACCAGATGCTTGAACGGCTGGCAGGTGCATCTCAGACACAAATTCATAAACTAAAGAGTGATTCAAAGCATTATGTGTGGGACGATCCAAATCTTTGGAAGTTTGGTAATGATCAGGTTATTAGGAGATGTGTCCCCGACTATGAGATTGAATCCATTTTGCATCACTCTCATGCCTCTCAAGTGGGAGGACACTTTGGTCCTCAAAGGACCGCGAGAAAAGTACTAGACTCAGGTTTTTATTGGCCCACCATCTTTAAGGATGCTTATGAGACTTACCGCACTTGCAAGGAGTGCCAAATAGCAGATTTTGTCAGGTCTAATATATTTTGCAGGTTCGGAATACCCCGAGCCATCATAAGTGACCAAGGCACTCATTTCTGTAACCGCACCATGGAGGCTCTGCTCCGGAAGTATGGAGTTGTGCACAGAGTCTCTACTGCATACCATCCCCAAACTAATGGGCAAGCTGAGATCTCAAATAGGGAGATCAAACAAATTTTAGAGAAAATGGTGCAACCAAACAGGAAGGATTGGAGCCGCCGTCTAGAAGACGCACTTTGGGCTCAAAGAACAGCTTTCAAGACACCCATAGGGATGTCTCCTTATCGACTTGTGATTGGTAAGGCATGTCATCTTCCTGTAGAGATTAAACACCGTGCTTATTGGGCGGTGAAGGGCTGTAATATGGAAATGCAAGAAGCAGGTAAAGAAAGAAAACTCCAATTACAACAACTTGAGGAGCTGAGGCTTGAAGCCTATGAAAGCTCTAGAATTTATAAGGAGAAAACTAAGCACTTCCATGATAAGATGATCTCTAGGAAGGAATTCTCTGTGGGCCAACAGGTTTTATTGTTTAACTCCCGCCTTAAACTAATGGCTGGGAAACTTCGATCCAAGTGGATTGACCCTTTTGTTGTAACTAATGTTTTTCCTTCTGGTGCTATAGAAATAAAAAGTACAGGTACAGACAAAGTTTTCAAAGTAAATGGACAGCGGCTGAAGTTGTTCCATGATTCTTCAATGCCTGAAGAAGCACCTGTTGAAGAGCTCTCCTTGGACGAGCCTTCCTACACCCCATCTGCTACACCTTAGCCCCTCGGGTGTGTTCCTTCCTTTACTCTCACTTTATGTTTATTATTACATTGCGGACAATGTCTGGTTTAAGTGTGGGGGAGGGACATTTTACATTATGTGTAAAAAAAAAAAATATACAAAAATAAATTTCATGAGTAGTCACATGTTTTAGGACTAGAGCAGTATAGCTGTAGGGTTGGTGAAATTTTTGGAAATTTTTGTTTTGATACTTGATATGATGATCTTTGCACCTAAATGCACAACTGCTGAAAACTTGCAAACTTAGTAATGGCTTGATAAGTCTTTAAAATACACAATCATTAGCCTAAGTTATCTGAGTATAGAATACAATGAGGAAGTATGATTAGGACTAAGTTTGGGGGAAAAGCGAGATTACTTGATTGTAGGATCATGGCTAGATTTAATGGTGGGACACTGCATTTCTTTTAAATAAAATAAAATAAAAAATAAAATAAGTTCCTGTGCCTAAAATTGGAGGAACAGTAAGACATATATGGAGTTCCTGTGCCTGAAACTGGAGGAACAAATGCTGTGTAGGGTGCTCTACTCGGAGTAACAGGTTGGACTCATTACAAGTGAGATCCCGTCAGGTGAAAAGGTAGAGTGGCACCTAAAGCATAACTAAATTGAACTTAAGTAGTGTCCCTGCGTATAAAAGTCAAAAAGTCTGTGAGAACATGAAAAGTACAGCTTCCCCTCAAGCTGAAATCTGAACCCAAACTCTTAATTGTAGGAAGGAAAAAGAAAGCTTAGTATTCTGAATGTGTATTTTAGAGAAGGATCCTGTCATGACTCTGGTTGATAGTAATAGGCAGTACACACACTCACGCTTGATCATCATTAATAGTTGACATATAAAAGTTATACCAATCTTTGAAAAACAATCCAATGCTTGTAGCTTGAATCTTAGAATGTGTTGATTACTTGTGATGTGATTTTCATTTCGAGTTTTGCACGGAGAGCAAAAGCTTAAGTGTGGGGGAATTTGATCAGTGCATTTTAATGCACTTTTTAATCACTCTGTGCTATGGCAATTTTATGACTTCTCCTGCTAATTTGGTATTTTTATCATGTTTTGTGTTTAGAGTCTAGTTTTGCTATTATTTATGTTTTGCTATTTATTTTCGTAATAAACAGTAATTTGACACCTTCTGATTGTGCAGACCATAACTTGAGCTACGAATATCGGATTGAGGCGCGGGAAGATGCGTTGGAAATCTAAGAGAAAGAGCTACAACTTTCATGTTGAAGCCGAAAGCCAATTTGGAGCGCAAATAAGTCAAATAATTACGTTTATATCCCAGACGTGATTTAAATTACCAATTTCCAGCATAACTATATTTTTCGGCCCAATTGTTTTGTGGCCCGTTTTGCTTGCTTATAAAAACCCAAAATTCTGACCTAGGGCAGCTCTTACACGGCATTCACGAAATTGTATGAACCCTAGAGCAGCCACCAATTGAATGGAGAACTAATTCCTTTTATCAATCCGTTGGTTTAAGAAACTTTGATTCATTATCTTGAGGTTTGATTCTAATGCAATTCCAATTCATGTTTCTATTTCTTTCTCTGTAAATTTCTACTTTATAACTTGCAATTCGTTTATCATTTGATGCTTAATTATATGTAATTCGGTTTGCAAGTTTACGAGATTATTCGAATTAAGTTACCGCTTGTTAAATTTAATTCGGTTAGGAATTTACAGAGTCTATAAACTTGTTATAGGATTGATTTGAATTCACGTTTTTATTTTATATTATTGACCGTGATTCTGTGACGCTTGTTTGCTTTATCATAGTCAATTGAACGTTCTGTTATAAGCTTTTCAAACAGTTCGAATTCATATAAAACTAATTGACGCTTGATTAGTTAGTTTTATGATCAATCAAGGATAGAACTGAAACGAATTTATTCTTTTGCCATGAACCTAGGATAGATAATGAACGAAGTTAGACGAAACCAACGGATTGATTGCTTGCTACTTATTAATTTTCACGAATCTTTATATTCTGTTTCAACCAAACAAAACCCCCATAATTTACAGTTTTGAATTGTTTCTAATATAGTTAAACTGATTGTGAGTCTTTGGGAAACGACCAAGGTTAACTACCTTGTACTACTTTTCTTAAAACATTATTTGATCACGAAACGACCGTGATCACCTGGCCATGATGTAGAACGTTGCTACCCTCTCAAGAAAGCTGTTCAAAGTTCATCCTCAGCCTAATCATGGGTCCTCCGTCATTTTCAAGATTATCAAGAAGTTTGTCCCTAGGATTACTAGGCCTTTTATTTTCCAATTGCAATTTCTTTCTTGCCAAGCATTTATTTGCATTTTAAAGATGTATCTTTTAATTAAAATTTCTAAACAATGAGCATGTATATTTTGGAATCCATCCATTCGTATTCACTCTTTTCTTGTGCCATCATAAACGGTGATGTTTTTTCTATTTCACTTTTCAAACTTGAGGGGAGGATGATGTAAACTAAATGTTTAAAATTGCTGATATGTGTTGATATATGCTTTCATTAGTAATACCCGGTTGATGATGTAAGACATTGTTTCACTTCCCAAACACCGGAGAAATAAGGAGATAATCCGTAGTCAACCTCTTTTGAGCCGGAAGTTGGTGTTCTTTCCATAAAAAATAAAAAAAAACCCTTAATCTTGACCCGGGGCAGGGTAGTCTTTCAATAATTCAATGACACATCCCAATACAAGAGGATAAATCTGTTGAGATAGAGGAAGTCTTGAGTAGACAAAAGTCACAATAGCATGAGGCAGTCACAATTGTCCTACACCAAAAACAAAAAAAAAAGAAGAGAAAAAACAAGCCAAAAAACAACAACAAAAAGCCCGCTAGGTAAAAAGACTTAGGCAAAATTTAGGGCATCCCGATGGACTACGAAATCCGAAAGAATTGGTCCATGCAAAAATAAGGGATTAAGAGCAAAAATGTTGAAGATAACTTGTGAATGAAAAAGTGACTACCACTTCAAGAATCTCATCAAAGCTTTGACCAAAGCGTCAACCTCAAACATCATTGTCAAAATAAATCTTCTTGTCAACCAAAGCGTGTCTGATAAATTAATTGAATGTAGGAATAAAGGATATCAAAGAAGAGTGGGTGGGTTAAAACAGAATTTTGAGCCTAATAATCTTTTCTTTTCAAAACCATGAACCAGGCCACGTTATAACCCTCAAAAGACCTAATTGAAGCTAGGTTTACTTTGAAAGCATAATCAGCAAAATTATTCTTAAAACTGACTCCACCTGTTTGTTGAGTAACTATCTTTTACACACACCACATGTGTTTTCTATAAAACATTTCGATTCCAACACTTGCATGTACATTACATCAGAAACATTTTTCAAAAGAAACAATTTTGTTTACAAATTTATATTTGGCATCAAAGAAATTCAATCAAATGGTCTAATCAAGGGCAAATCAGTTCAAAACGCTCCCAACTTGGGGCAAATTACATCAGGAACCCGCCAATCAGGGGCAAGTCTTTACATACAGTGGTATACCCTTCAAAGATTCGAATTCAAGATTTCATTTACTTGGGGCACCTGAAGTGGTTTCCAGGGGCAATCCAGATCTGCCAAGATAAGTTTTATGTCTCTTTCTCCTTAAGCCAATAATCATCGAGTTGATATTTTGGGTTCTTATGGACATGTGTAATATGTTGAGCATTTGATCCAACATTCCTCAATTGAATACTAAACTTGACTGTTCTCTGGTAATCTCCAGCAAGTGGTTATCTTTAAGAAGCTTGTATGATTTTCTTTTCCCCAGTGAAAGGAAAAGCTGAGACCCGTTTGGGAGGCTCATTCAACAGCAAATGACATCTCTTTGAGAAGTTTGCATATCAGCATATCAATCTTGTTTCTTTCTAGCAAAAAAAAAAAGCAGCAAAAAAAAAGAAGAAAAAAGCAAAAAGAACAGCTCGCTAAGTTGAAAACCCGAAAGGGCGGCTTAGGCAAAAAATGAGCGTCCCGGTGGATCGAAAACCTGAAAGTGCGGTCCAGGCAAAAATCAGGGACAAAACAAAAAAAATAGATATATATTCCCGGTGGATTGAAACCCTGAAAGGGCGATCCAGGCAAAAGTTAGGGATTTCAAAAAAGAAGCAAAAGCATGACTGTTGAAACAAGACCTTGAGAAAATATTCGGTTTCAGTGTACAAAATGGCGACTTCTGCCAGACCTCTGACCAATGGGTCTTACCCTAAGAAGCAATCATTCGTACCATGGATCGACATACCATACCGGGTTTTACCCCGAGAATCTGATATATTTCACCTGTAGGGGTGCTGTCCTCAGTGGAGAACTATTGAGTGGTTGTACGGATACGTCGGCCAAGTGTTCATCTTACCGTCAAACTTTTATCTCATTCAGTCATGAACAAATATCATTCATACATTCATAATACATACAATCATACATACATACAATCATACAAATACAAGATTCATAACATACATTCATATTTGCATACATACATACATACATACATACATATATACATACATACATACATCCAATCATTCACATATTCATATATAGATCCATATTTACATACAACATGCAAACAAAATCATTCATACATACTGCACTGACCATCATGTGTCTTGCTTCAATACATCACAAAAAGAGTCATCCTCAGTGTATCTGGTCCAGAGATGTCTCCATCAATCATACATAAAAAAAAAAGAGTCATCCCCAGTGAGTCTGGTCCAGAGATGTCTCCATCAAACATTTTTCAAGTAGCAGGTTTTGCAAACAATCAACTGCAAACTTGTGGTTAATTTCCCCAAAAGAAGTCATTTCCAGTGTGTCTGGTCCAGACAAATACATATTCTTGTCATGTCTCGCTCTCCCACAATGACAGCAGACTATTTATTTCCTCGTTGTGTCCTTACCATCCCACAATGTTGGTAAACACTGCCTTTACTTGTCCTTACCATCCCACAATGTTGGTGGACACTGTCTTTACTTATGCCCTCACATCGGACTTTATCTGCTTCTGTCCGCACACAGGACTTTATCTGCTTATGTCCGCACACAGGACTTTACTGCTTTCTGTCTTTACTTCTGTCCGCACACAGGACTTTATCGCTTTCTGTCTTTACTTCTGTCCATACATAAGACTTTACTGCTTTCTGTCTTTACTTCTGTCCGCACACAGGACTTTATATGCTTATGTCCCCACACAGAACTTTACTGCTTTCAGTCTTTACTTCTGTCCGCACACAGGACTTTATCTGCTTCTGTCCGCATACAGGACTTTATCGCTTTCTGTCTTCATTACTTCTGTCAAATAATCTTCAAACACTTCGTAAATATAGCACTCATAAACATAACACTCATAAGCATAACACTCATAACATCATATCATAGCATTTTATAGTTTAGGCCGGTCAAAAAATGGTGTACTCTGTATTTAAGTCTCTTCCATCGTCGAACCAAAACAAAAATATCATCAAAAATCATCTTTTTCTTTTTATCTCCGATGGAAGAAACTTAAATCGGGACATCTGTCATACCCCATTTTTTTTACCGATCGCTTTTGTACGTCTTTTTAAAACGTTTTTTCTTTGTCGTTTCTAACGAAATTTCGGCAGAGAGGTATTTTAAAATACCTCATTTATTTGGTTTCATCTTTTTTTCTTACTTTTTTATTATTACTTTTATTTTCTTTATATTTTATTATTTATTTAATTTCGTTTATTATTATTATTATTATTATTATTATTATTATTATTATTATTATTATTATTATTATATATATATATTATTTTCTTTTATTTTTATTTTTATTTTCGTTTTTTTATTATTTGGTGTTTTTGTCAGTTTTTCAAAAGTCCGTATCTGTGTTTTTGTCCTCATCCAGGCCCAAAGGGGCAATTTTATCCAAAAGGGAAAGTTTTTCATCTGTCCAAACCCTAGGTCTGACACTGTATATATACAGTATTAATTACACTGTTCCCTAGGTCCAAAAATTGATTCAGCCGCATAAACATAGCAAAATATCATTTTGTTCCCTTTTTTGAATCAAATCACAAACAGAACCAAAAATCAAAGTAAAACGCAATAATCATCATCATCATCTCAATTCATCAAACCAAAAATCTCCATCATCATTCAAAAATCCAGAAACAAAAAACAAACAAAAATCAAAACAAAAACAGATTCACCATCAAAAACGAAACCCTCGTTCCTTTTAAATTAAAACCAGAAAAACAAACCGAATCAAAACCTTCTAAACCATCTCGGATTCCAAAAAAAAATGAAATAAAAACCCACAAATCGACCAAATCGAAAACGAAACTGGAACCGAAAAGAAGAAGAGAAAGAAAATAGAAACAGAACTGAGCAAAACACACAAGGTTTTTCCTCTTTTTCGATCCATCCTTTTTCCGTTTCCGATCCGGCTGCTTGGATTGTTGCTTTGTTTACTTTGATTTTGATTTTAAGTTTAGGGTTTTTGTTATTATATGTGTGATGTTTGAGATCGTTTGAAAACAATGGGTTTGAAAGAAGATGAGAAAAAAAAACCGATATAGATGAGAAAAGAACACGAGACGGTGGAGAGAAGAAGAAGAAAGAAAGAAGCTTTGTGTTTTCTGTTTTGTTTTTAGGGTTTTATCTATATATACCTATCTCCTGTTCCTGTGCGCGCAGGTGCACGCCATTACGATGCACCTGCGCGCCTGTGTCCTTATGATTTCAATCATGCGTTCCTGGTTTAATTTTGCCTGTGAACGGATTAGAGCTGTCTGATCAATCAGACGGCTCTGATCTGATTTTTACATTTTACTTCACACACCCCCTGGGCCACGCCCCCCAGCTGGGCTTGGGCCCAAAGTTGCTTTTTGCACCCCTATTTCAGTTTTTATTGATATTTGCACCCCCTTCTGTTTTATTTTTATTTTTAACCTATGATAAAAGTGCTTATGGAATGTGCTTCAATAAGCTATTAAATCCAAAATAAGCACTTATTTGAGGTTCTTTTTATTTTTTTATTAATTTTTTATTTCATGATCATATGTGTTTATTTTGGCTTTATTATTGCTTGCTAATCTAATAATTAATTTTTTTTGCCTAATTAATTAACTATTTATTTTATTGCAAGGACTTTAGTATGTATTTTAGGATTTGATGTAAATATTAAATAAAAATTGCATAGTATCCTCTTGCATTCATTTCATGTTTATTTTCTCGCCAATACCTTAAAATGTAATTAGGAACAAATGTACACTATCAATAAAAACTTGCATCTCATGCATATTTATTTTTATCGCTTTCCGCAAAAGCGTTAGAATCTTAATTCCGAGGGAAAAGACACCGTTTTAATCAAAATATCATTACGAATTGTCTTCGCGCTTAATTTGCTTATTGCGACATTAGTATTATTGTTCGCGCTACCTTTTGTTAATTTGGAACCCAACATTTCAATTGAAATAGTTAGTCATTTTATTCTCAAAAAATGAGGTCAACACCTCTTCAAAAATATCAAGCAATTTATTCTCAAAAAGCACAAAAATATTTTGTCATCGAGCATTTTTTCAAAACTTTGAACTTTTAACCCAAGAGTTCTTTTTCATCGCAAACTTGAATTTTAAACCAAGTGCCTTGGACTTTAAACCAACGGCATCTTTTATCGTGAAAACCTTGGATTTTAACCCAAGAGTTCTTTTTTATCGCAAACTTGGATTTTAAACCAAGTGCCTTGGACTTTAAACCAATGACTTCTTTTATCGCTAAAACCTTGGATTTTAAACCAAGTGTCCCCTTTCTCGCAAAAAACCGTGGATTTTAAACCAAGTGCATTTTCCTCATTCATACATCTTTAATCATGCAAAAACCTTGGATTTTAAACCAAGTGTCTTTTATCACTCAAAACCTTTTCTCAACAAACCTTGGATTTTAAACCAAGTGTCCGCGTCTTATTTCGTAATCAAATTTCAATCAAATTAACCATATAGACTTTCTTCACAAACTAACATCAATCAAACTCACATTTTGCCACTTTTGGCTTTTTGGTCTTTAAAACCATTTTCAAAACTTTAAAATCAAACAAACAAATTTACTCGTAATTTTTACCCCGAACTACGGTGGTTTGATCCCTCGGGTACGTAGGCATGAGACTTGTCTCTCCAATCAATAAAATCAACAAAAACATTTTTCTTCTTTTTCATAACTTTAAGCACTTTTTTTTTTTTATCATCACTTTAATTCTTATACTTATACATTTTTACAAGCAATTAAAATTAAGCGCAAAGTTAGAAATAAAAACAAGAGGTTCCTTTAGAGTACTATAAATACTTAGGGTGCTAGTACCTTCCTTTCGTATAACAAAGCCCCGAACCTTGATCTCCAAAAAATAGGGTTTTTTTGAACTTTTTCCCTTTCCTTCGGATAAATTAAAGATCGGTGGTGGAATATTAAATTCCGATTCGAAGTTAATTAATAACTCGACATCCAAAAATCACCGCGACAATAACATAAGGTAAGTTTAGCATTTTACCAGTTGTCAGATGATGAATGAGTAAGAGATCATCTTCATCAATGGTATTATAGCTTCCAATTCTAGGTATAAGACCAAACTTGACAATAATGCTAAAAATTCTAGGAAGATTCTTGAGATGAGCAATATCAACAAAATTGGCTCCAGGAACAAAAAGAGGTTTACAAACTTCCTGAACAGTGGTTCCTGCATCATTATACCAATATTCTCCAAACAAACGATTTCATTTATTTGGTATATCAAGAATTTTTGGAAAGTAACTTAAGGGTTAATTCTATCTTAACACCGCTAACTTCATATACTAGTGATTTGTTTTTTGGTGAGTATCTGACTTTAAATAGAAAGCTTGAACTAACAAAGGGTAATAAAGTTCTTTCATCTGAAAAAATTTAGTCTAACCTTGTGCATCAAAGTATGAATTGAGTTCGAAATGTACCTTTTCAAAAGCTTCGAAATCATGAAATCTTTCGGGTGCAACATTCCTCGAGCAATAATAACTACTCTTGTGTCATTCTTAATGTGGATGAAAGTTATCTTCAAAACATCAAATAAGGATTATGTCCTCAACAATGTCAAGTGGAACTATAATAACTACTCATGTGTCATTCTTAATGTGGATGGAAGTAGCCTCGATTCTCCCGTTCTATCTAGATTTGAAGGCATTGTTAGAAACACTTCGACTATCTTGCAGGCTTCGTTCAAGGGTTGGTTATATGACATTTTTCTCATTAAATTGTATGTTATCTACAAGGGCCTCTTGTTGGCCAAAGACAAGTATTAATGAACTTGTTTGGTATTTTGATTTTTTATACTGTCAACCTCATCAAAGATCCTCAAGTTAAGTATCATATTCATGTTGTGTTGATTTGAGATATAAAAGAGATGATCTTTCAAACCAATGTTTCTCTTCGCTAAACTTGAAGCCTCCTCAGATGTCGACTTATTGACATGTTTCTCCTTCAGAAGGCGTTTGTGATCTTCTTAGGAACAACACAATGGGAACCTTATTTCTTCGTGATTAGTTTTTCTTTTTAGTTTTTTTAGCTTCTTCTTAGGAACGACACAATGATTAGTTCTTCTTAGGAACAACGCAATGATTAATATTTGTGACATAATTTGTTAAATTTAGATATATAAAGCGTATTATGTTCTCTCAATTAAATTTTCATCATATGTAAAAATTGATCTCTTGACCATTTATTTAACAGATTTAAGTCTTAAATGCAGTTTTAACACCTTAAGTTTCATAATTGTGTGATTTTTGCCCTCCAAAGTTTCAATTGTGCAATTTTAACCCCATAAGTTTCACAATTGTGCAATTTTGGTTTCTCAAATTTCAATTGGCGATTTTGGACCCCCAAGTTTATACCCTTTTGCATTTGCTAGTCGTCGTTAACTTTTTTGACTAAAAAATGCTTATGTGGCATTTTAAAAAAATAAAAAACAGTTTTATAATTAAATAAATGTATTAATTTTTTTAATAAAAAGTTTAATTGTTATTGGTTTTTTAAAAAAAAAAGTTTCTAAAATTTTAACAATAAAATAATTTTTAAAACAATTTAAAAATTACACATATATATATTTTTAAAACAAATTAAAATATGTTTTAAAATTAAAAAATGTATAATTTTTTTTAATAAAAGGTTGAATAATTATTGTTAAAAAAAAAGTTTATAAAGTTTTAAAAAAATTAAAATATGGTTTTTTGTTAAAAACAAAAACAATTTTTTTATTTAATTTTAATTTTAAAACATCTTTTTAATTTTTTTTAAAAATATTTGATTTAATTTTAAAATGCCACATAAGTAAGGCCCCGTTTGGCCCGACTTATTTTCTATTTTTCTAATTCTCTTCAAACGAATTAGTTAAGTAAAAAATTATATTTAACCCATTTCTCCTTGCTTTCTACTTTTTTACTTTATTTCTTTATTTCTTTTATGTAGAAATAGGGTCAAAAGCAATTTTTTACTTCTCTATTTTGTTTAAAAAGAAGTAGAAAAGTAGAAAATAAGTCGGGTCAAACGGGGCCTAATAATTAGTCAAAAAAGGTAACAGGGGCTAGCAAATGCAAAATGAGGTAAACTCGGAGGGTCAAAATTGCACAATTAAAACTTGGGGTGCCAAAATCGCACAATTGTGAAACAGAGACTCAGAGACGAATCCAACAAATCCCAACAGATTTGAAAGCGGTCAGAGAATATCGTATCGTCGAACGTCAATCACACGCAGCATCAACCACACCACTCTAACACCAATCCATCACAGCTACCACCACCCCATCAAACAAGCACCAAATCACGTGTACAGATAGAAAGAACACCAAAATAGAAAACTCCAAGATCTCCACCACATCATCAAAAACCTCCTACAACCACCACTACCACTCCAAACGAAACTCACCACCGCAACACCAAAACTACACCAAACCTCCAGATCCTCACCGACACATCCCGTCGGAAAAACACCAACAACAACAACGTCAAAAGACAGAAACCCAGATGCATGATCCGAACCCCAAAGTCCCGATACGCAACAACAACAACAACAACACCAGACCGACGCGAAACGTAACGACACGCATGAGGATCAAAGAAGCTCAATGAATGGCGACAGTGAGAAACGGGAAGAGCTCGCCAAAATTGTTGGTTCTGTCGTTGTTCATCCACCTAAGAAAGACAGCAACCACCATGACAGGTTGTACATAACCCCACTACAAAGACAAGCAACCAAACTTGGACACTCTCCAGCGGCGCCGAAACAAAACCTCCACCACTGAATAATTTATATGGACTAATACTAAAAAACACTATAATTTGCAAGACTAATATTTTATTAAAACCAGAAAATCATCAACTAGTTTTCAAACAAGTTAGCTTATTAAAATTTATGTGTTTGGTAAAATTATTATCGAATGAACTTACAAATATATAATAATAATAATAATAATAATAATAACATCAGAAGTTGCTGTGGTGTAGTGGTTATCACGTCAGTCTTACACACTGAAGGTCTCCAGTTCGATCCTGGGCAGCAACAAAAATAATGTATATTTTTTTTGACTTTTTTAATTTTATATATATTTATAAGATCGTTTTTTACTAATTCACACACTTTCCATATTTTCTCTTTGTAGGATGATATTTTTGCTGAATTGATTGAATTGAAGTCTTATATAACATGTGTTTGAAATAATCACGTTCTTTGTTTATCCATCCATATTTGTAGGAAGACCACATTGTGGCTTGATATACATCGTAGTTGTATTTTGTTGGTCTTTTTCTTTGTCAAATATGTCATTAGTGTTGAATTCTTTTTGTTCAAAAAGGTTGAGTTTATGTTGACTTGTGGTCATCTTTGTATGTTGACTTGTGGTCCTCTTTGTAAACTAAATTTCACCGATAACAAGTTCCCATGTATTTCGTATTGTTATTTTTTCCTCACCTCATATTATTCACCAAATAAAACTTTTATCTTTATTATTTTCTTCAACTTCGGTCATCACTTAGTTTAGCAAAAACTAACACACAAAAGATAAGAGATATGTGAATGTTTAGATGTTCAACTTGAAACTCTATGAAATCACTGTCTCTCACAATTCTAGTCAAACCACGTCATTTTTCACTCTGGTTTAACGTGGAGAGAATAAGAGAAAATGGATAAGAGGATTATCGAAGAGTTTGGTGAGGCCATAAAATGGTTGAGGTGTTGGGGAGGGGCGTTGATGTTGAGATCTAAAAAAGAAGGGGGGGGGGGGCATAATTTCATATCGAATTTTTCAAGTAAAATGCATTCCCTTATCCAGTTTTTTTCAAAGTAGTGGGATGCAATTTCAGATCAATTTTTCAGGTCAATTTTTATCTTCATATAAAAAATGAAACCTATCAGGTAGAGATAGTGAATCATACACAAAAATAGCGAGATACGAGATTTTGAGACTAAATTAGTTTTTATTTATGGATTTGGGTGAGGATAAGTTTTTGCCCTAATTTTAGTAATTTTTTACACAAGTCATTAATAACTTAACAACATTGTTAATAGGGTTAGGAAGAGTTATTTTTCTCCATAATTTCGCTATTTTCTTCCATACTTGCCAACAAAAATGTGGCAAAATTTCATCTACGTATTTGGTCCTCTATCACATTCTTCAATTGGATGTACTCTTTGGTGTTGTGGTAGTGCTTTCAATATAATTTGTAGTATTTGAATATATCTACCCATGGGTGATCCTGAACCCCTCTTCGGGTACTCCACCCATTATTCACAAATCTCATCATTGGCACATAATCGCATAATGCCTCTCTGCAGGAGTCTGGAGTATATATTCCTTTTACTTTGGTGTTATGGGAATCTTTCCACCCTTATCAGGTCACACTTCAACGACATACTTGGAAGGGCCAAAAAATATATCTAGTATCAGGAGATGCTGAAAGGAAAAAAAAAGAGAGGTCATACATGGGATACAACCACTTTAGGGGGTGGATCCTTGTTTGCTTTGTCAATCAAAAGGAGACATAAGTTATCGTTTTCAATGTGATTCAGTTGTTAAACTTGTTTCGTAATAATCTCTAACTGGTTTTGAACTATTACAAGAAATTCTTTAAGAAGCTTATTAGTGTCTTTCTCGCATTTGAAGCGCGGTGTTGAATGTGAAGGTTCTAGAAAAGAGTGTCCTTATAGGGAGAGCGATGAAGTCATCATCCTGTCGATCTATCGGAAGTTGGCATTATCGATGATGATGGCCATCCTGTTTTAAGTGCAAAGTCTGCCACCATCGATGCTAGTCCCTTGGCATCCACCACGACGTGGATTAGCCATCAAATCTTGAATTAAACTGGGTGGAAACATTAAGTACGGTTCCCACAACGATGTCACTGATTTTTCATGACATAAGAGGGTCGTTGATGGTGATCTGTTGATTAGCAAGTAGCAACTCCCAAAGGTGAATGCGTACCTGCAGACACGCCGACAATAAAATAAGCAACCACCATGGTTTAAAATATTAGGGTTATAACTATGCATATCTAAGCATAAACCATAATTCTGACTTTATAGTGAAGGGATTCAAGTATATAGATCCTCGAATATTCTTCTAGCAAAATTGATCCCACTATTTTTACAATTATCAATTTTGGCTACTCTCAAATAAATGATGTGACATACATTGTGATTTGCGATGATGTGAAATGATCAACACGCACAAAATTGTAAGAAGCCCTCTTAACTTTATTTTATTTTTAATGTCAACTTTATAAATCATTCATCTTTGCAATTTAATTTATAAAATATAAATAATTAATTTATGCAGATGATTCTACGTTGTTAAATATATTACATTATAATTATAATTTTAATAAAAAACTTATGATTAAAAGCCCAAAACTCAAGATTTGAAAATGAAGGATGAATTCACTCATAGGACAAAAATGTGAAGACAAACATTAGGGTTATATATATATATATATATATATATATATTTATGATAAAGCTAAGGATAAAACCAAAAACTTCATGCATACTAACCAAATCCTTCATCACTGGATCAAATCTAGTGGCTCGAGTTAAATGACTTATAAACGAAATGACAAATCATCATAAACTCGAGATATTCTTGCATAGGCACAAGACATATAAACACAGATTTAGGAGCACACACATAAATTTTAAAATTAAAAGAAAAATAAAATGGTCACATCAATCAATATCACTTTAAACATTTTATCTTTTATTTTTATTCTTTGTTGTGAGTGTGCCAAAATTAAATTGATTTGTGCTTATGATAGAATTTCTCCATAAACTCACGCACACGGGTGAAAAGTCAGAGTTCGAACTTCAATTATAGCGCCGTTTGACCCTGCTTATTTTTTACTTTTTTACTTCTTAAACGAAGTAGAGAAGTAAAAAATTGTGTTTGACCATATTTCTCCGTAAAAGAAGTAGAGAAATAAAGTAAATAAGTAGAAAACAAAGAGAAATAAGGTCAAACACAATTTTTTACTTTTCTACTTCGTTTAAGGAGAAGTAAAAAAGTAGAAAATAAGCAGGGTCAAACGGGGCCTAAGACTTATGATGGTAACATCGTAATTAGGGTCCGTTTGGATTAACTTATTTTTGAGCTTATGTAAATAACTTATGTAATTTTTATGTATTATTATAAATTTGTCAAGGTAGTTTATAATAAAATAACTTATAAAAATACAATTTTCACCGGTGTGAACTTATAAAATACTAGTATAAAACCTAATCTATATTACATAAACTAAAAAATAAGAAAATTCAAACTCGCCCTATAATTGTTTCGGAAACTAATTAATTAATTAATTAATCCGTGAATGAATACAAGTACAGTAGAGAAGTAAAAGAATATCTGAGTAAATAACAGAAACGGTAGTTGCCTTTTGTGTTATCTGGGTTTTATAGGTGTGACGTAGAAGAGAAGAGAAGAGAAGAAAAGATGGACTTAATTGAATTATGGGCAATTTTCGGACCCGGCGTCGCCGGAGCAGTCTTCGGTGCAGGCTGGTGGATCTGGCTCGACGCCGTCGTATGCAGCTCAACTACCGTTCCATTTCTTCACTACCTTCCCGGTGAGTTTCATACATATATCTCTCATTTAGTGTTATTAGGGTTTCAATTAATCGATTCTTCTTTTGATTTTTTATTTTCAAAGGAATTTTTGCATCTCTCGCTGGTTTGATGTTCAATTGCGTTAGAAAAGAAGACATCGATTATTCTCCTTATGACGAAGGAGAGTGGAGGTACTTTATTGCTTAATTGGTTACTTGTTTTTTGTTGACTGATTAATATCGCTTGATTTAGAAATCTGTAAAGAATTTCTATATTTATGATTTATCACCAGGCATAAGTAATTAGTGACTACTATTTTGAATTACTCTACTTCACATACGGGTAATGAACTTATAGAAGCTCGGAAATGAGTTCATTGTCGAAATAATGCATTGCTGAAAACATATTTGCATTCACCAACTGCGCCTTTTGTTATTTTTCCCAACACACGGGCTGAAATGTCGATCAATATTCTGAACAGTTTTGTAATTAATGTTGATGTTGATGTCCTTGTATTTGTATCGTATTCGTATGTATGTATTCTGTGTGTACGTGTCCAAATTATCGAGTTTAAAGAACAACTATGTTGGTCTTTGAACGCTACCGACTTATGTTAAACTCAAAATAGTGTAGCAAAACTTTGTGTTCACCTGAAGGAGAATCCCATTCAAATGTTTTTCAATATGCTTATATCTAACTACACTGTAAATTAGCTGAACTGCAACACACAAAACATTGCTGGCTTTAAACGATCAGCTGGTCAATGTTTATGAGATATGATTTTTGCTAGTTTTAAATGACCGAAGGATTTTCCAATAAATTCTATTTATATCTCCCCTCAAATTGATGCTTGTAAGTTTACAAACATCATCTTGCTAACTAGGAAAATGTGGTACTGACATGTCAAAGATTTGGTGAAGATGTAATCAATCTGTAGTCTGAAAGATGTCATGACATGAGTCAGAGTGATTACTCCGTGGTTAAATGAATCGTTGATAGAGTGACAATTGGCCTGCCTAGTTTATGGTAAACCTTGTTGCAATTTGTATGATGCTTCTGTTGTCAGCATTAGTGAAGTTGGCTGTGCTTGAGAACAGTGGGAAGACCACACAACCACAACCAAATTATCACAGAGCATGCAGTAGGCATTTCACAATGCTCCACTACTTCGGTGAATGATTTAGATTTTAGAGAACAAACATTGTTTCGTGCATTTCTATGATTTTATAGCATCGTTAGAAACATATTCCAGCCACTAGTAGATTTCCTTGTATCTAGACATCCAGGCCAATCAGCATCATTTGATGTTTTGAGCTGATAAGACGAACCAGCAGTGAAGAGTAAGCCATACTTGGAGGTGCCAAGGAGGTAATGATTGATGTGGTGCATTGCTAAGAGGGAGATAAACTGAAGGTAATGCATGAACTTGCAAGCTAACCATGCGGAGAGCAAAAGGAATTTCCAGTCAAGCAATGCGTAGGCAGAAGGGATTACCACCTAGCTTGTGCTATAAAGCGGGGATGGCAATAAGGTCACCTTCATTTTGTCAATATTTTCTTTTGGGGCGTTAACAAAGGACTATCATCGCGTTTTTTTATAAGTGTTTATAGGTTGGTAATGCACGTCTAACCCCACTAACCAAGTTCTTTCTTCTAGAAAGTTGAATGTGCAGTTGATTAATTGCTAAAGAGGTACATGACAAAACATTCCCACCTTAACCACAATATCATCCACATAAACATGAAAAGATAAATAGTATGGATCGAAACTATACTATTGGTGCCTTGATTTGGCTATATAAAAGAGTTAGTTTGTGGAATGCATTGGGTGATGTTTTGATATTCCAATTGGAAATTTGACGTAAGCTTCCTTAATCCTCCTTGAGTTCACAACCGAAAAATGTGTTTTAGACATCTATTTGATGTAATGGCCTTTCTGAGTTGGCATGTTAATTGGGCCAAACAACATGATTATAAGGAGAGGAATAGTAGTGGGATAGGAGGTTAGTCATAGAGTATTTCTCTAAGCCGGGGCTTTGGATTTTTAGTTGTAAGAGCTTAGGCTCTCCTTTCTGTTTATGTAACAGTCTTGCATAAATTCTTATTTCAAGTGCTCCATCAATTGGTTAGACTTGTCAAATACGGGTCCAATCTGTAGGTTTCAAAATGTATTTTTTATGCCATTATTGATGATAAATCTTACTTGCACTTTACTTTAAAATATCATGCACATCAAAGCAAAGAGGCGGATAGAGTTTGATCATTGGAAACTAAATTTGCTTTGTTGGAAAACCATCTCATCTCGGCCACAAGAGATGAATCAAATGTTGGAAAAACAAACAATTAAGGCTATGTTTGCCTGGCGTATTTTGTCAAACAATGTGGTTCTGAGGAAGAGAGAGGAGATTAGAGTTGTTTTTAGATAAAGGAAGTCTTTCTGAGGAGCTGTGTGGTCTGATCTTGTCTTGAGTATTACCAAGTTAGCATGTTGAATGTTTACTAAGCACATGGTATTGAATTTTGTTTCGATGCTTTGATTTATTTTTTAAACATCATTTTTATATTAATAAACTCTTAAAATTTTATGAGTGGAGTTGCGGAGATTCCATGAGTTTATGTAGACTCCCAAGTTTGACAATTTAGGAGTAGTTATTGGACATGAACCCCATAAAGCCCATGATCTGGAAGATCTATACTCAATAAGTTAGAAAACAAAGGTGGGGGTGCAGGCAGGAAATTAGTTATATTTCTGAGTTGGGAAGTTCCTGATTTTAGATTATCCAAAACAACCTCTTTGAGAGGAGGTTAGTCATGGGTTGTTGTTAGACAAAGGAAGTATTTAGTTGAGCTCTCTTTCTCAACTCAATTATAAGCTTCCCTCAAATTGCCTAAAATGAGTGGTGCCTTCAACATATTGTTCTGCATCAATTGGAGACACATCAAACCCTCGCCATTTCTGCTCATAACATGGCAAGATGGTTGATGGATTAAATTTCTTACTGAACAAATCATATTCAAAGCACAATCAGATTCTTCAAACCTAGCAATTTGTTTATGCAAAACACTAGGTTGTGATTTTTGAACCCAGTCACATATTCAAAGCAATTTGTTTATTTCATGGAAACTGTTATTTAGCCTTTGGTTGAACCATTTGCATGGTGACTCTATTTTGTTGATTTTGTACGATTGTTAAATACACATTACAAATTATTGTTGTTGTTAAAGTGTTATACAACTAGTTTCTGTTGCTTGAGTATTTTCCCCACCATTAGAGTTAACTCTAATGAGTTTACAATTTAACTGTATGGATGCACCACGAGTTTTGGTAGATTTTTGAGCTTGACAACTCCACATATATCTATCAACTGGACTATCCCAATTCAAGAGGGAATAACAGATTTACAAATTTACAACTGTATTATTTTGCTGACTTTGAATGTCCTGCCGTACTATGCTATGGATTTGGCGGTTTTAAATGACCAGCAATTTTTCCAATCTATTTTTTGACACGTTATTGGTCTGACCCTTTGTATCTTTATGTTAGTAAGTCTCCTGTCAAACATGTGTATGCTAGGCATAAGCCCAAAAGGCCCAAGTAATTAAGCTTATTATGTTAATGGGTGTAGTGCTTATTAAATAGAATTATCATTATGTTAGTGGGTTTGCTTATTAAATAGAATAAGGATGAGGAATAAGGATGAGAAATAAGGATCATTAAGTGGTTTTTCTATTGTGGGTTGGGTTTGGGAGAGACTAGGCTCTCTAATTCCTAGAGGTTGGTTGCTTTTCTACAATTTTGGCATTAGGGAGGTGCAGACCCTCGAAGTTCTGCGATATCATTCTGTAATCAAAGCGATTTTCCTTATTTCTTTCTTATATATCAGTTGGTTTCTATCACTTTATTTTCCTAGTTTATTACTTCGATGTTGCACTTGCTTCAACTCAACTAGACAAAATCCCAGGATTTTTATTGCCCTTAAACTCAAGGCCTTAATAGTCACATGGCTATCTATTATGTGCTGTCTCTAGAATATATTTTAACCTTTTACTCTTGTCAACAGACTGAAGCTGTGGCTCTTCATTGCATATGTTGTGTCCTTTGTTTCTTTAGCTGGATCAGCGGGTATGCTGATCCAGGATTCACTTGACAAATCTGCCCCATCAGTGTGGACAGGAGTTGCAGGCGTTTTGCAGTGTGTTTTTGTCTTGATCAGGTAAGAATGACAAGCTTATTACCTAATGACAACTTATTTTGTTATGCAAGTGCCTTCAATTTATACTTCAAGGAACCGTGTTGAAAACCATTAAAAATGGGAATTTTTGAATAATCAATAATGTTAGCAAATATTCAAACAGCTAGAATTTCAAATTTCAGTGGACATATGTCCCTAATTTTTATTTCAAAAAAATGTTGCTTTTGGATAATCTAAAATCATTATGCCATTATGGTACTGATTTCTCAAAGTCATTACTGTAATTTAATACTCTGATTTTTTTCCATATGATTTAAAAATGCGACCAAATATACCTTCTGCTAATGTCCTTCGGTGAAATTGAAATCTTAAACCATACTCAAATGTCTTTCTTCTAATTCCATCACATAAGTCAAAAGCTTGAAAAATATTGACAGTTCCCCTTATGTACTTCAATATTGAAAATGGTTAACATTATACTATATACTTGTTTGATTATGGTTGATGATGACTTATATGCTAAACAACTTTTTGTTGTATGCAGTGGACTGATTTATTGGACTGCTCATCCCGAATAAGATGAACTAGATATATGACTTGGAGCTTCAAATTATACCAGGTTATGCTACCCATGTACCATTTTCTTTATTTGATGTGGTGATAAATAGCTGGCTGGCTTTGTGTAAATCAGTAAATGTAAATTGTCTTAACAATCTTGAGCCACTGGGTAGATTACATGTTTCACATGATTGATCAAGATCTGCTATCTAAAGTAAAATTTAGTCGCGTTGTGTGGTGGTGTTTACAAAGATGCTTTTCTTCTTCATTTTCTTAATATTTTGAACTCAGCACACCAGAACGGAAAAGCTCTACTCAATCGCAGTAACATCAATTTAATGTTCATTTCAAATCTGCGTATTACATAGTAATGTTTCTATCAATTGAGATATGATCGCGAAAACGAAACATATTTTAAAATAGAGCGTATGAGTCTTAGATTTACTATATATATAATTCTTTAACTGCAGCTCCCTATCCCTATTATTATACAAAGAGTAATGATATTTTGACATCAATTTTTTGACAACATAGTGGACAACTTATGCATGGAGGGGTAATGTTGTAATAAGAGAATAAAAAAGTTGTTGCAAAATAAAAGTGTAATCCATCCAATTTGTGCCACATCATGTTGTCAAAATTGTTGTCCAAAATTTGTTGTTAGAATATCATTACTCTTATACAAATTATCTCTTTGGGCATAATTTTAGATAAATAGTTCATATAAATTAGACTGAAATATACATTTCATAAACTTGTTTTAAAATATATGTTTTGTCCATTATCTTTTTGCTTTTTGTTTGATCTTATAACTTGTAAAAGTTTTAACTGGATATTTTATCTTTATTTAGGTTTCAAATTGGTCATTTTCATTTAAATGGGGTTAGAAAATGACCATGTTGGTATAACTTTACTAAAATAAGGTAAGATACCATTTTGAAGAAAAAATGGACCACATTGATATGACAATGGAACCGAAAAAATGGATGACATAAAAAATGTTATCAAGACATACAGATACACAGTTTTTTTTGTTGTTGTTGTTGTTGATATTTAGAAGTCTCACCTCATCAAAGTTGCGTGAAACGTCAAATTTAAATTTAATTTCTTCATATTGGTAATGGAACTAAATATAGTTTTGTTTGGAAAAAAAATACTAGTGAATAGTTCATAAGTTAGGTTATAACAAATAACTTATAAGCTAACTATTTAAATTTATAGTGTTTGATAAAATAAGTGGTTGAATTAAGTTATAAATATGAAATGACAAAAAATATGCTTAATTAATATTTAATTTTTTTTTCAAACAACATAAAATAAGTTAAATTGAGAGAAAGAATAATAAGCTCAAAACTAGTAAAGATAAGCCATTAGTAAAGATAAGCCATAAGCTCGTGAAAAACAAGTCTTTTTTGTAATTAGTTTATGTTATAAGTGCAAAATTTGGCATCGCCAATTAAAGTCTATATATAAAATAGTGTCTTTAAAGTGTATTTCTATCAATCATTAGTTAGTTCAGTGATAATTGACGTTGAACTTGATAGGGAGGACCACAATCCAATCTCCGTAACTGAGATCGGAAGGAGGTTGAAACCACTTGTTCTAGCACTCGTCGTTGATAATATGTTTTTAGATATATAAAAATTGAATTTTTCACTTGTTTAGATAAATAAATTGTGCATGTTTATATCATCCTAAAACCTTTTGTATACAATTTCAGTCCTCTTGCTAGATTAACCCTCATTTGACTAAGGAAATTCACATGGATTTTTTTTGCTGTCACGATTTCACAAAAAAAACATTATTCTTTAGTAAAATGTGTTTATAGTCTGTACAAAATTTACATTTTATATTTCTAATTTTAATTTTTTTTATTCTATCATGTAGGGAGAGAGACTCTATCTTTATTTTTACTGCTCTCTCCCACTCTCTTACTCATTCCCCCTCTCTCTATCCATCTCTCCCTCTCCTTTATTGAATAAATTTATTATAAGGATTAAATTAAAAAATAGTATTTCTTTTGGGACTAAAAAAAATTCTAGTATTGAACTATAATTTTCTTTTTTGTGGCGCCATGTCGGTAAAAAAACTTCATGTGACATTGCCACATAGATTTATGTTAGTCAAATTAGGGTTGACTTAACAACATGGGATCAAAAGAATCTTCAAAAAAACACGGATCAAAAGAGCATACAAATTTTTTTAGGAGGATGTAAACATGACAATTTTTTGCAGCCCTAGAACTGGAGAAAAACTATATCACTGAGATATTAAATTTACTTGCATAAAAAAAAGATATTAAATTTACCACTTGCGGTATTCAGGATCGAGGTTTTTACTGTAGGACAAACAACCCTCAAAGTTGTTAAGCAAAGTGGCAAAACATAAAAAATCATGTTCTGACGATCAACATGCTTTCTTACTATTAGTGTTTGACACTTTTGACTTTCTAATATCAGGAAGTCATGAGTCTTCAACAAAGAGTTCAAAAGATTTTGCATAGCAATGTTGTGTCTCCTAGGTCCATGAATATTATTTTTAAGATAATTGATTTTGTAATTCAAAAAAGTTAGCAACACAACTTATTATCTATTTGTCTTTCATTCATATTTACTTATCCTATAATTGTTCCAATAAATAAAAATTCTATTCTAAATTGAAAAGTCTATATTAACTTTTTCATACAAACGAAAAACATATTTAAACCTCATAATATTAATAATTTTTTTTTGACAAATATATCAATAAACTTGGAAAAGTTATAATATAAATAGAGTACATTATTATGTTTATTATTTAATTGGCAAAATTACATTAGAAATACTTTACCTCATAATATTTATTTGTAACATATTCGTTCTTTATTTTTTTTTTTAAATTGGTCTTTTATCTTTATAAATGTACACAATTTAATTCTTTATCTTATTTTTTTCCTCACACAAGTCTTTATCATTATAAATGTACACGAGTTAGTCGTTTATTTTATTCATTTGTAACATACCGATGAGTTTTAAACATCGACACATGTGAAGGGTTTAAAACATTTCATAAAACCATAAATGATTATGAACATTTATCTTGTTCATATCCTCATCTTCATCGCGTTCCTCATCTTCTTCACTATAGTATAAGATGACGAAGTTTTTACAAATAAATAAGGTAAAAGACTATAGTATAATTTTGCCTATTTAAATAAAATACTACTAATACTTTTTTAAATTATATTTATATTTAAATTTAAATCAGCATGCTTTAAAAATATATTGTGATTTGTGAGTTTGGAGACTTTCTCTTTTTATAGACATCCGGTAATATATAATGAATTTTAGGTTAATCCTTATTTTAGTCATTGTAATATTGATTGAATCTCTTTGTTTTCTTTTGTTATGTAATTCAGTGACTAGAGTTTTATTTTTAAAGTGAATGAGTGTTAGTATCAAAGTTCAAATCCTGATCCTGCATATTACAGACAATGTTCCTGCCAACAAACGTTGTCACAAAAAATAAACTCAAAATTTAATAAACATAACATTGAAGGCAAGGAAAATTAGAAGCCTATAACAAATTGCAAGAGGAACAAGAATTGAGTTATCCAATTGAAGATGAAATCCTAAATATGAGATGAAAAACAAAACAAATTGCACCAATGAATACAAAACTAAGATCGACAAAAGAACATATGAAGATGAAACGAATTGAAGAACTGTTAATTCGTGAAATTTAAGAACAACTCATTTTAGAAATATGGCAAAAAGAAAAAAATCACCCAAAAATTATACAACGCACATGGAAGACTAATAAGACAAATTGTGCGGCGTATTAGAGTATACGAACAGAAGATCTAAATGTATTGTACACATGTTGTAGATAACTTGTATCACAAGGCAACTAAGTAGTTAATGTTCATAACAAGTCAGTTAGAGCTACTTGATGATGTGGCAATAGTTTGTTAGGGAAAGTTGTTAGATTGTTAGAGATGTGGCAATAGAATCTTCTCATAACATTTGTAATCACTCTTGTAATATTCATCTTTCAATGAAAAGTTTTGGTATCTTCTCTTTTCATAATCCTTACATGACGCAATAGAAGAAGAAGCCGCCGAGATGAAGAAGAAACAAGATGAACAAACCAAAAGAAATAAAAGAAGCGAGTAGTGAATGAGAACGAAACGACAATGAAGAAGTATCAACAATCACGATTCTTTGATCTAATTCTTATTTCGTTTTTAGGTTTTTCTTTTTTATTTATTTAATTTAAGTATAGGTTGTTTGAATTATTAAATTAAAATGACACGGGTTGAAATAGAAAAAATAATTACAACAATAACATAATCCAATTCAATATGCCACATCAACACATTTACATAAACATTTAGAAGGGTGGAATCTAAATTATATTTTTCACGAGGATTAAAACTAGATTCATTCAATATTACTGAGACTAAAATAATAAAATTAAGGGTAAATAGAGTTTTACCCCTGCAAAATAGGCTAGATTTGGTTTATCCCCTGTAAAATATTTTTTTTGAATTACCCCATGCAATGTGAAAATTTGATGCTTTTACCCCCTGATAATACAACATGGCATCTGACTAGACATGTTTCATGATGTTTTTTAAGGAACAAGAAAAGAATTTTTTAAGGAAAAAGAATTTTAAAAAAAAAATCTGTAATATACAAGAAAAAAAATCTGCAATGTAACCAGAAGAACAACATCACCAACATCATCATTATTAACCTCACCAAAATTAATTTGCTCCAAAATTAAAAATAACAACAATAGCAACAAGAACAACAACATCATCAACATCACCAAAATCTCTTAGGTAAAAAAAATCCAAAATAGACTCATGATAAAAACATGACATAAATTGAAGTGGCATATTCATGAACACAAGAACAGCAACAACATACACACAAAACCCAGAAATTTCTTCTAACAAAAATCAAGAGAGATAGAGAGAGATAGAGATAAATCGAGATTGACAGAGAGAGAGATGGGGGTTTTCTTCCATCAACATTATTCGATTTGTCACCCTACGAAACTCTTATTGGGGGTTTTCATGATCCAAAATTTCTTATTTCTTATGATCCAGAATTCGGTTTTGTGGTTGTTGTGGGTTTTGTGATTGTTGTGGGTTTTGTCGTGGTAACGCGTTCAGATTTCAAAGATTTCAAATCAAAGAGTACGTTTCAGTTTTCACAATTCATCGTGATTTTTTTTTTATTTGAATTTTTGTTCTTACATTGTGATTGTAAGTGTAAGTGAAAGGTTTGGAGTTTGAGAAATCAATGTTAATATTGGAGTAGTGTTCGGTGACGGTTTTGCTCTGAGACTGCATCGGTGCGACACCGTCTGCTGTGTTGTGACTTTGTTGCTCCGGTGAGTCTGTTTTAGCGTCGACGGAGACGAAATCGAGGTCGGTAGCATCAGCTTTCCAGGTTACATGGATTTTGTATAGAGATTTGAGATTGAGAATGGAGGAAGAAGAAGATGGGATGTTGTTATTGTTGTTGTTACAGAGAGATTTGAGATTGAGTGTGGTTATCGAAGATGAGATTGAGAGTGGAGGAAGAAGATACATTGCAAATTTTTTTATTTTGTTTGGTAGTAAGTTGCAGATTTTTTTTAATTTCTTTTTATTTTAAAAAAAAATATAGGTAGAGGTGAAAATATATTAATCAACGTGGCATTAATTAAATAAATAAAAATTACAATAAAAGCCACTTATGCATGCCACATCATCAAACATATCCATTCAAATGCCATGTTGTATCATCAGGGGGTAAAAGCATAAAATCTTCACATTGCAGGAGGTAATTCAAAAAAAAAAAAAATTGCAGAGGGTTAAACCAAAACTCCTCTATTTTGTAGGGGGTAAAACCCTATTTACCCTAAAATTAACCCATGAATTTATTTATTTAGTGACTCATTAACTTATGTGAATCACTCATCCAAGTTAATTCATCTGGTACATAAATATATGATTCATTGACGAGTTTACTAAATCGATAATTTTCATTTTTAATGTTCAAAAATTACAATGTTTCATTCAGTAAAGATGCCACATTCATGATATTTTTTTGTCAACAAATGACTGGATTGATGCTTGCAAAAAGAAACATTACTTGTGAAGTAGAGACTTCAAATAAACAAACACTCCGTAATAGCAATAAGAGGCTGCTCAAACTACACAAAATTAGTAACGAACGAACACCCTTAAGGCCCGTTTGGCGCGCAGGATAGCATAGAGACAAGATAATATAAGAAGCTGGATAAAGAAAGGATAGGATAGTGACAGGATAAACACATATCCTGTCATGTGTTTGGTGCACACATGATAGTAGGGGTGTAAGCGGATTTGAAAAATCCAATTGAACCGATGATCCAATCCAATCCAAACCGAAAAAAAACCGAATTTTTTGGTTCGGATCGAAAACCGAACCAAACCAATTGAAAACCGATGTGGTTTGGTTCGGTTCTCGGTTCCAATTTTAGGATCCATTGGATAAACCGAACCAAACCGATACCTATATATTATTAAGTTAATTTTATTTTTATTGCAGCACAGCCTACATCTAATTTTTTTAGGCAGCTCAACTCCTTAAAAATAAAACTTCTGAGTAACCCTAAGTCCCCAACTTAGACGCACTCTCTCCTTGGTATAGATATCTGTTTTTATGGAGGTCTTGTTCATTTAGATTTGCTGTATTAGTATTAGACTTTCCTTTTAACATGAGTTTTGCACTCCTTGTTCCTAACTCATCTTAATAATTTTTTGCTTTTTCGAAAAAAATTATGTATTTAATTAATTTATGAGAAAGAGATGTATTTTGTATTTGTTGTATATCAGGAAAAAAATAATTGCATGAAAATACATCGTAAAAAATGCATCGAAAAAAATGTGAGGCAAAACCGATCAAAGTATCCGAACCAAACCGATGAGTTTGGTTCGGATTCATTTTTGAAAAACACTAAAAACCGAACCAAACCGAACCAATCAAAGGTTCATTGGTTCGTACATCGGATTCACTCAAAACCGATCCAAACCGGTCCAATTACACCCCTACATGATAGGATAGTGACAAATTTTATAATATTGTCAATATTTATTCATTAATACTACTAAAATTTAAATTATAGCACTAAGATAAATATCAAATTAAAATAACACACAAGTAAAGTAGTATACGTATGGTTTTATAAAATAAAATAATAATAAAAATATATATGCGTGACTTGATAGAAAAATATGGTGAAAAAAAAGAATAAAAAATTCATCAAAATGCATTCACCCGGATTCGAAGGGGGGACATTCCTATCATGTTGCTAACCCAGCTTAAAGTAAGGATTAAAATAACAAAGGCTCAATAGGATAGGATAAGCAATAGGTTTATTTTATCATTTTCAATTGGTGCATCAAACAAGAGATTTGAATAGGATATGATAGTGTTATCATATCTTGTCTCTCTATCCTGCGCACCAAACGCGCCCTTACGTGATAAACCAACCTATTAGCAGTGTAGTTAGTTAGCCTCACAATACACATGACTATGTTGGTGAATTTCGGAAGTTACATTATGAAGTCCTCCCTGTTTTTTTTTTGGTTACAAGGCTAATCAAAACAAAAGACAGAAAAGAAAAATAAATAAAAGGAGACTATTCTCTAAGGAAAAAAGTTCATGTTGCGTCACTTCGGAGAATATCCAAGAAACCTTTCGGGGGAGATGCATGAATCGTGAGATCGGAATCTGAAGAGGCTCCAAGCTTGGCTAAGAAATCTGCACAATTGTTTCCCTCTCTGAGAGTGTGACAAAGAGTAATGTTACTTTGAGACATCAACTCTTTGATGTCTTGAATCAACACAGCATAGACATGATATTTGATACTGGGACCTTTTATGAGGCTAATGCAATGGAGAGAATCGGAGTAGCAGACCAACTCATCAATAGCCATATTTTTCGCCAAAGTGAGACCCTTGTAGATGGCAGATAACTCAACTCATCAATAGCCATATTTTTCGCCAAAGGAAGTTGACGCACTGACGCAGTACGGAAGCGGGAAGGAATAGCAAGCGATAATCCTATAATAAGAACACAAGTTTGCAAGCGACAAACTTGTTATGTAAAGCTCTGGAATCCACCAGATTTCTTGAATCCACAAGAAAGAGAATAAACTCTCAAAAATTTAATAACAACTATAACTTTTATTGCTTTCAAATATGTTTGCCTATAAATAGGCTTAGAATAGAAACAAACTTTAAAAAAGATAATAACTAACTTATTCTAAATTCATTATCTTTTATATTTAAAAGATAATTATCCTAATAATAACAAACTTAAAAATAGGATAAGAACTAATAATAATGAAATTAAAACAAACTTTAAAAAGATAGTAACAACTAATAATAGTGAAAATAAAACTAACTTAAAAAGATAAAAACTAATCGGAATTCAAACTAGCCCTCCTACATCAGAAGTCCTCCCTGTTTGGTTCGTAACTTCCGAAACCCATAATTTTTTTAATAAAAAAAACAAATTCCTATGTTAGTAAAAAAAAAAATCGAAGTCTTATAATATGCATCTTCTCAATCATTTTGCAGTTGGAACATGTTCCCCTTTTTATTTTCTATCATTTTGCATGTTACAACATAATTGAGTTTCAAAAATACTCCTACACATATCTATATATATTTCAGTATCGGTTGTTTCATTCTATTTTTAGAAAAATAATAATGAAACATTCTGCTATACTTTATGGTGTTCAGATTTGATTTTTAAAAAACACATACATATTCAACGAATCTATTGCATTGTTGTAAACTATTTCTATAAAAAAAATATGAAAGAGAGAAGCCAATAAAATCACGTTGTTTACATTTTGGGGATGGATGGATAGTGTACAATGAACTGGGTTTATTTCTCTTTCTCATACCCCACCATATGTACGTAAACAGTGCATATATGACTAAACGAGTAAATAACGGTACACAAAATTATTATTATGATATGCAAATACAACAATGCTAGGAGGGGCCTATAGTATAGTGTGTACAGCTATAAATATTGCATTATCTATTTCATCACCATAAATAAAACATGCATGATTAATGAGCCTTTCTTTTCTAAAGAACAAAATAGAATACTATACAAGTTCTATAGAACAGAGCTATTATCTAGTCCCATCGTTGAAACGAGGACTTGTTTGTGTAGTATTTGGGATAATGACATTGTAAAAATTAAGACATTTTGACACGTCTTAATCCTAATGTTTATACAATTACATCCATCTTGCTGCTAAAATGAAAAACTTATACAATTATATATCTTTCTGTTTCTGCCTTTTATAAAAAGAAATGTTCAAAATGACAAAGAAAGGAAGCGATAATAAACGGCTTTTATTAGACTCATAATGTGCATGATGATGTGTTTGTGTATCAATTTTATTAAAGAGAATTCTACACTGTTACGGTAAATGAAATAAAAAAAGTGAACTGATGACAAAAGAACGCATCCACAAGCACTAAAATGAGAAAGTAAGCTTTTAATTTCATTTTTTTTATGTTGTAAATTTACCAAAAACGTCATAAACTTTATCATTTAAAATCAACAAACCCTCTTGAAAGGAAAAACGTATATGAAAATACCCCAAAAGATGCAATTGCCAAGCACCTTCCTGCAGACAAAATAACCCCTACGCTACTATCCCTACCCAACCAACCAAGCTATTACTTTTATCCCGCCTCAGAACAAAAAAAAATCCCCTGTTAAGCAGGCAGGCTTGAGGCACCTGTACCTTATTGCAATATTTGCAAATGCATGGTTCCAAACAAAACCCAACCTCTTGTTTGTTTCCCTCCCAAATCACCAGCCTTCTATAAAAAACAAAAGAGAAGAAGAATGTTACTAGCCATCTGCATTGAAAAATGCAACTTGGATCTATCCATGATACAATCCAACATCAAACTTCAGATCCAGAGTCGGAAGAACTCGATCCAGCAGAAGCTCCATTCAAGTTAGTCGCATAAGATTCAAAAAATTTGGACAACTTTGGCTGCATTCCCGGGCATAGCTTTAATTTGGTGGTGCCCAATTTCACGCACTACAAAACATAAATCAACAAGTATAAGTTATACTTTTGCCCAACATGAATTGATAACCCTATTAAATTTAACCAGAACAAAATCAATCAGAACAAGTTACTAGAAAATGCACTTTTGCTCAAAAGCATCTAATTTGGTATTATGTGTAAATCAATTAAGCCTTGATTGACAGAAAGGGTAGCTTCGTACCCATTTCATTCAATGAAGAGAACACTTTCACCTTCAAATGGTCAAAATTTTGATATTAGATGAATCACAAAACTTAGGTGCAATTACTTGAGTGCTGTTTTTACTGTTTCCCCATCACACTTAACATATGGGCTGTGTAACTAATAATATAAAAGTAATCATTTTAAGCTTAAATTTAACTAAAATTTAATCCACGTGACATGTTATAATTGGTGAACGGCACAAACAGCATACAAGGAGCAACACCCAAGTTTTTCCTTAGATATATGCAGAGATTTTAAGCAAATTCCAAATCATATTGATTGATCTCTCAATCAATTGAAAACTAGATAAAAGTAGAGTAGATGCTCACCTCCTGATAAAATGCATTGATCTCCTCTTCTGTAAGGCCTTCATCCTCACCAGAATCCTCCTCCCAGCCAAGAGAACGGAGAAATGCAACTTCTTCCTCATCAGAAGTTGAATCTTTCCATCTGATATCAGGATGTCTGTGAACCTCCACATGGGCATTACCGTTGCTAGTCACTTCAGTACTATTTCCAAGATCTTGAGGGATTGCAGGGGATCCAACTGCTTCCATATTCACTTCACCAGCTTCTTTGTCAGACGTGGAAGATGAGACCACAGGGCTAGAATCTGGAAGAACTGAGGAGTTCAGAGTTTTCTTCTTAATGAGTTTGAAGAAATCATGTCGGCTCTGCACTTGAGAAGCAAGCTGTTTCTTATCAACAGTGGAACCTAATTTCAGGTCCAAAGAAGCTAGCTTCCGCTCTGTGGTGGATTTAAGGTTATTGGGGTTCCTCAAAGGTGCAGAAGCAACTGCTGAAGCAACAGCCAGATGATTTCCGGGTTTGCTGTTAGAATAATTTGTTGGAGTTGAAGCTTCCTTCGCCGTAGGAGAACCACCATTTTCCCACACCACAGATTTAAGATCAGTAAACTTTCCAGATGTCTTTGGAGCATCACCTTTGGCATTTCCATTGCGAACAGAATGATTAGCAATATGCAATGCAGAGGGTTGCTGTGGCACACTCTTGGCAGCCATATTCATCTCAGCATTTCTGTGTGCTGTCTTTGTCTTTGATTTTTCAGAATTATTAACCTAAGAAAAATATCAATAAATCACAAAAGAATCAAGAACATATCAACCATTTATTAAATAGAAGACAAAACAAAAATGTTCTTATAAATATAACAACTTCCAGTAATTTAGACATACAAAGAAGGCCCGAGAAATATTTCAATGCCATCCACAGACTAAGAACAAAAGGAAAGTACCATATTACTTATTCAAATGTTCATATAGGACACATATCCACAATACAGGTGTTGTTTTCTGTTATGTATATATCTCAAAAGTAGAACAAAACACGACAAGGATTTATAAATGGCAATTTCAGCTCAACTAAAAAGAAGGAACAACAAGAATACAACGGGCTATCTGGCTTCATTTTGTCTGTCAAAACTCAAAACTCGTGCTAATATAATGCTATTAATGTAGTAAAAAAGAGTAAATCATGTAGCATTTGTAGTATTAACTACACATTCATAAACATCGATTATTGCACATTATACATGCAAGAATTGCTGAAACAAGAAACTATATGGTTATACAAAACATCAACTAGTGCACATTGTACACCACCAAAAATACAAGTGTTCTGCATCATGATTCAAATTCAGGCAACAAAACCACACCTAAGTAAGAAAAACCTGCAAAATTATCTTGAAATCATTTACATAGCTAATGAGTCACTTTTAATGCTGCTAATTTAGTACTAACAATCAAACTGTTAAAGCTTACAAACTGCAATTGTTACTTTCAATTCCAGTTGGGATAAAAATATAACAGTTTAATGAAACAATAAGGAAGAAAAAAAAAGAGGGATGTGAAAATGACAAACATTTGCCACTGATAGAGGGAGAGCAAGAAAAGGCACAATAATTAGCAATCAAATAAAAGAGACAGACTGTTGAATCATCATGTTCATAAGTTATTTGCATTTCCAACATGCATTTATACACACAGTAAGAAATAAACACTAACTAAACTTAATGTTGTTAGTTCCTTGCGATATTTTTCTTATAAGACTAATGTCCTCTCTAGAAACCCATCCTCAGCAAAGCATCATTTTTAATATTTCAACTCAGTTGTTTACCATTTAATAACACCCCATAACAAGAAACGGGAAACATCAAACACAAGTGCAAAATCATATTAGGAATTCTCTGCTCTGGTAAAACCTAATACAGACCGATTTTAACAATTCAAACCAATAATATAATATTTCAAAAGGAAATTTACTCACCAAAGCCTTGGGCATTAATGGTGTCACTGGAATCAACTGTCTTGACTTCTTGATAGCAAGTTCTTCGAGCCTCTGGGTTTTGACCGAAACCTAAAATTGATATACACGTTATAAGTTGGTAATGAAAATAAATAAGACAACTACATTTGCAAAAATGATTATCGAAAAGAAAAAAGAAAAAAGGGAGAGTCAGCTTGACTACCTGAGGAATTGACTGAGATCGAGATGGAGTCTGCACCAAAGCTTCAGCCATGTTAAGACCAGCTGATGTGCTTGAAAGTACAGGCCCAGAGGTTGGAGTAACAGTTTGTTGCACGGTTAGAGACCCAGTACTACTGCTCCCCATCATAGAAGGCACCTCTGCGAGTGCAGAAGTCCATCCCTCTCCACCAATCATAGGTGAACTGCCAACAGGTAGAGATTGACTAGCAGTAGCACCCAAACCAGGAGATGCAACTCTGCCTATTTCAGCTGACCCTGGCCTTTCATCTCCTCCAAGTGATGGGAAATCCTTATCAAAAACAGATTTCTGAAAGCTGCTACCTATACTACCCCCAGAAAGTATATCATTGCCGTTGCTCTGGTTGCAGTTGCCACCAGATTTTGTATCTACTGCACCTCTGTGGTTCACAAGCTCACTCTGCTTCCTGGAGACCAATGAATGAGAACGTCGCAGAGTATCCCTCTCTGTCCTTACAGATAAGAGGTCAGCCAACGGTTCAGAACAGTTGCGATCCCAGTGGTCTAAAAAATTGGATCTATCTTTATCCCTATCTCTATCGCGGTCCTTATCACGATGATTTCTGTTGAAACTACTATATGCATGCTTTGCAGAGCCATTGATAGCACCTCTCCGAGCATTTGGCCGTTCAGGAAACACAGAACGAGGACTATCAAAATCACTAGTTGTCTTGGAAGATCTATTCCTTGTATGATGGGCTACAGAATGAGAATCTACACAACAATGTTAAACCTATTAATTTATGATTGTTTCCCCTATCTCATGTAGATAACTAATTTACATAAACATATATAAATATATTCCTAAAACATGATTCTAAATCTCTTAGACATACGAATGCACAAATAAAGGAATATGATTCTAACTCTACAAAGGAAACATGCATAATATTCTCAATTGATGAACATAAAACATTAAAAATACGGAAACGAGTCAGGACATCCAAATTACCAGTGTGATTAGATGAAGATGCAAAATGGGGGGCTGAACTGGCAACACTTCCAGCAGTTCTCAACCATTGTGGAACTAAAGCAGGTTCACTTTTTTCCATAATGAACACTGAACATGATCAGAATTAACCAAAAAAAGCAAAACCACCTTCACCAGCCCCAACCCTAGAACAGCACTGTTATTATACTCTGAATACTAAACTAAACTAATCAAAATCCAATTATCATCTCATTTTCCTCTGTCTAACCCTAAAAAATTAATCACAAATTCAAGGCTCCAACAATGCCGAACCGAAATCGGCACCTTAATAAACCACAATCTTGTAACAAAAGACAATGCCGTAAAGGAAAAGCTTCTCTAAACCTCCATCTTCAATTAGAAAGATTGATTCAAACAAAACCTTGAAAACTCAGAACAGCATAATCTCTCTCTCTCAAAAGAGAAAAAGTATTCACGAAAACAATCAATTAACCTAACCAAACCAAACCATCCAAGAATTAAGCACGATTGAAAAATCCCAAAAAGAAAATAAAAAATTATTATCGCTATCGCCCTATATAGGGCGAAGAATGCTTATCGTAAACAGAAACCCTAGAAGTATACGCACGTGCAATAAAACTATTCCAAAACCTAGGGTTCCAGAGAGAGAGAAATTTGGGAATTGGAAAAATTGAAAATAGAAAATAATAACCCTAGAGTTATAAAAGTGCGAGTTCGCGAGTGATTAATCGATGATAATAAGGATTAAGGAAACGCAACCGTTTCGATAACCGTCTTAAAGAACGTAACAGTGATGATGATGATGTTGTGAAATTATTATGATGATGATGATGGTTAAGATTTATGATTATTCAGAATGCGTTTGGACGAAGAAAGAGTTTTATCGCAAAGTGTTGTTGAATTACGAGAGTGTGTGTTTTGGGAATGAGAGATGGAAAAAAAAGAAGAGAGAGTGTTGTTGGAGAGAGTGGGAAGTTAGAAAGAAAAATAGGGTTTTGTTTTTTGATTTGTTTTGTGAGGAGAGAGTGGTGTGCGGTGTGTGTGTGTGTGAGAGAGACAGAGAGAGAGAATGCAAAAAAAATTCTGTTAGTTTGGGTTTGGTTTAGGATACTATTCTCTCCTCTCAGAATGAATGAAACGTATCAAGAACAAACACTCTCTTCTCTCTAATGCATACAAATTAATTATTACTATATACTATTAATTAATTTTGATGATTTATTACCAACCAAAAAAAATAATTTGATGATTTATTTGTGGAAATAATATTTTTTGTGTTTATATTCTTATTTATCTCTTTTTTATTAGTTTTTTTTTTTTTGCCTCTCAAAATTCTAACCTCGATCTGATCTTTCTTTGAACTTTCGTTTTTTTTTAATTTATTTTTGTTGTTGAAAAAATAAATAAAACATGTTTGTTATGTGAGATCGTCTTTTTTTTCCTGAATGCAGATACGGAGACGGTGGGGGTGAGAAGCATCCAAGTAAAATCTCTCGGTATCCACTTCTACTTCAAATCTACTTCTAAGGGTTAGCTCCGTTTGACCCGACTTTTTTTAGCTTTTTATTCTCTTTTTAATTAAAAGTTTGGCCAAACACATTTAAAGCTATTAACCATAAAAAGCAGATTTTTTCAATGTGCAAAATTGGATTAAATTAGTTTCTAGGAAAAGAGGTTGAAACCTACCTTTGAAAAATAATCCGGAGTTTTTTTTGCAAGTATCACGTTTCGAATCCTACTGAAGACTCTTTTTATTATTTTTTTTTTTTTCATTTTTTAGTTTGTTTTCATTTAAATATTATTAGTTGTTATTATATTTTTTTAAATTTGTTTTTTTTTTTGTACAAATCTTTTTTTAAAAAATATATTTTACCAAACAAATTTTAGATTAAAAATAACTTTGAAACTAAAAAAAACAACAATTACCAAACAACTTTTACTCTTCTTTTGAAAGTTCTTATTTTCACTTTTAGCTTTCAGTCAGCTTCAGAGGTCTAAAAAAGTCGGGCCAAACGGACCCTTAGTTTGACCTATTTTATTTTTTTTTCTAAGAAGTTATACGAAATTTAGAGGTGAAAATAAGAGCTTTTAAAAAAGTAAAAGTTGTTTGGTAATTGTTGTTTTTTAGCTTCAAAGTTATTTTGAAGCTAAATGATGTTTAGTAAAATATATTTTTTTAAAAAAGATTTGTACCAAAATAAAACATTGAGGAAGAGTTAACTTTACACTGTTTAAGAAATTGCGAGTTCATAAAGCGTTTATGGAAAACTATAGGTTTTGTGGACCAGACCTTCTTTTAGGGTGATAATTTGTATGACTGGCTGTGTAATGGCATATACGGTCCTACCAGTTTTCTGTTTATGGTTGTAGTGTGGTGGATTTGGCGCGCGAGGAATCAACTATGTATGGATAATGAGGTAACTTCTTACTTTACTCTTAGGTCGAACACCGAGAACCTTGCTCAGCTGCTTCGAATGTGTTTTATTAAACAAAACATAAGTTCAACCGCTACAATGGTTCGTTGGAATGCCCATGGTGGCATCGGGATGATTCTGAATGTTGATGGGAGTAGCATCGGTAATCCAGGTATTTCTGGCTTCGGAGGTTTGATTCGGAACTCTGACGGGGCTTGGGTCCACGGTTTTGTTGGAAATATAGGTCATTCGAATATCCTTCATGCAGAATTATTGGCAATATACCATGGTTTAGTTTTGGCGTGGGAGCTGGACATTAAGGATCTGTGTTGCTATTCTGACTCCAAAACCGCGATCAAGCTGCTTTCGGATCATGTAAATGAGTGGCACCAATATGCAGCGATCATCTATAACATTAAGAATTTTCTTTCTAGAAACTGGAGGGTTAGATTGGTGCATACACTTCGGGAGGGGAACAATTGCACATACTTTTTAGCCAAATTTGGAGCTCGCAACCCTGAAGCTTATTCTTCTATAGTTGTTCCACTGAACGGAATGAGTCTCCTCCTTCTAGCTGATGCTAGTGGGACTATCTTTTCTAGATAATTCTTCTTGTTGTTTTTTTTTTCCTTTCTTGCTTTTCATCTTGTACCAACAAAAAAAATAAAACAAATTTTTAAAAAATAATAACAACTAATAATGTTTAAATGAAAACAAACTTAAAAATGAAAAAAATAAATAATAATAATAATAATAAAAAGAGCCTTTAGTAGGAATCGAAGTGTGATCATTGCGAAAAAAGCTTCGGGTTTTTTTCAAAAGTAGGTTTCAACCTCTTTTCTTAGAAGTTCATTTAATCCAATTTTGTATATTGAAAGAAAAAAAAACTGTTTTTTATGGTTAAGAGTTTTATTAAAAATGTATTTGGCCCAACTTTTAATTAAAAAGAGAATAAAAAGCTAAAAAAAGCTGGGCCAAACGGAGCCTAAAGGTCCGTTTAACCTAATTTTTTTAGCTCTTAGAAACTATCTGAAATTTAGAAGTGAAAACAAGAGCTAAAAAAAAAGAGCAATCATTTGCTTCAAAGTTATTTTGAAGCTAAAGGTTGTTTAGTAAAATATATTTTTTTTAAAAAGATTTGTACCAAAATAAAACAAATTTTAAAAAAATAATAACAACTAATAATATTTAAATGAAAACAAACTTAAAAATGAAAAAAAAAAAAAAAAAGAGCCTTCAGCAGGAATCGAAATGTGATCGTTGCGGAAAAAAGCTCCGAATCTTTTTTAAAAAGTAGGTTTCAACCTCTTTTCATAGAAGCTCATTTAATCTAATGTTGCACATTGAAAATAAAAATCTGTTTTTTATGGTTAAGAGTTTTATTAAAAATGTGTTTGACCCAACTTTTGATTAAAAAGAGAATAAAAAGCTAAAAAAAGTTAGGTCAAACGGTACTTAATTCTAATTCTAATATAATAAGATTACCATCAAATTTACAAATGTATCATTTTTAGTTTTAATGACGTTCCAAATTTTATATCCTTCATTGTAATTTACTAAAAAAAAAAAAAGATAAATATAATAAAAAAGAGGATATCCTTAAAAATAGAAATTAGAAATAAAACATATCAGAGAACAATAAAAAAAAGGATATGCTTAAAAATAGAAACAAATTAGAAAAGAATATAAGATAAATACAATAAAAATATTACATGCTTAAAGAATAGTAAAATATAAAAATAAGAATAAAATAATCAATTCTATCAACAACAAAAAAAGAATAAAATAGTCAATAAAAAATTATAGAAAAAAAGATGAATACACATAAAAATAGGAATATAGAGTAAGACCCCCCCCCCCCAAAAAAATAGGAATATAGAAATAGAAATATAAATAATATTTTTCATAAAAATAAAAATAAACAATATACTTCTAACTATTAATAATAATAATAAAATAAAGTTAATTACTATTAAATTTACTAAATTATTCTAAATATTCCTAATAAAATTTCTAATTTTTTATTAAAAAATATATATGGATCATTATTTGAGACAAATACATAAAAAAATAGATAATTTATCATTGATAATTATAATCAAATTTATTCATTTAATAGGTTTTTTTTTTATAATATCATTTAATAATTTTTAAAAAAATAGCAAAATAGTTTCGCTTATATTTTAACAATATTATATAATAAATTTTTAAATATTTTATTCTAAATGATTTTTTTAAATGAAAAATTTAAATATCGAATAAAAGTCAAGGACCAGCGTGAATGCACGGGTCTATAAACTAGTTTGTTATTAAAAAACTAAAGTTTTATTTGGCAAAATAGCGGAGGACTAATAAGCTTGTTTATAGCTGATGACTGATAGTTTATAACTTATAGTTGATGACTGATGACTGATAAACTAATTGAAATGTTTGATAAAATTAACGGTTAAACTGACTGATAAACATAAAATGACATAAAAGAGCATTCTTAATTTATAATAAAATTCCTTGTAAAATAATCATTATAAAATCTATAACCAATTAATATTTAAGATACTTCAAATTTAATTATTTAAATTTATTAATTTAATATATCTTTTATATATTAGTATTAAATTTTATTTTATTCTTTGAAATTTATTTTAAATTTATTTTCATTTCAACTATTATATACTTTATAAAAAATTAAACATAATGGTTTTTAGGTTTTTATACCAAATACATAAAGGATAAATCAAAATTATTAAATAAAAAGAGTTAAATATATTATTGGTCCTCATAAATATCCAAGTTTCATTTTTAGTACCCAAAAAATTTTCTTTAAATAATGGTCCCTCTAAAAATTTTCGTTTGCAAAAATAGTCCCCGCTGTCAAATGATCTTAACGGAGGCTGACATGGCTATATGATGTGACAATTTTTAATGATTGGACTTGTCCAATGGCATATACTTGTATTATTTGAAATTGTTAATATATTAAATTTAGATAGAAAAGAAAATAAAAAAAGGAAAAAGCTACATAGTGCGAAGAGATGTTTCGTGAAATTTAATGAACACATTCAACCATTGGATTATTGCTTTGTTGGTTTTGATCTATTTTATTTTATATTTTATGTTTAAAATGCAAAAAAATAAATTAACAAATCATGCCGATGTTTCATCATCAGTTCGCGTGATTTTTGTTTGCTCTATATAGCAAGTCTCATAAAAAAATACCAAAACATCGAAGAAGATTGAGATTTCTTTGTTAAAATCCAAGATTAAATAGCTTTATTTTAAAGTGCAATTGGATTAGTAGCACATGTGTAGTTAGAGCTCAATTAGTGAATTGTCCCTGGCTTTGTTTTACAGTAGAAAACAGAAGCTATATATAGTTTGTCACTATCCCTTTCTCTTCCTATGTAATCACAATTGTTTACATCATAATGAAATCCTCTTCTCAATTCTCTCTGATTTACAATTCTAACATGGTATCTTCGTCCTTTTAAGATCCATTTTCCGCTGCCGTAACCGTTTCTTTCAACCACCGTAACCGTTTCTGTTTCTTCCTTTTCCGGTGACCATGCCACCGCGTCTAGCTCCAATGGATCCAGCTTCTGATCCTTCTTCTCCCTACTATGTTCACTCTAGTGATGGTCCTTCCTCCGTCAAAGTTACTCCTCTCCTTACCGGCTCCAACTACCACTCGTGGTCACGCTCGATGCGTCGTGTGCTTGGTGGAAAACTCAAATTGGAGTTCGTTGATGGAACCATTCCTGTTCCCGCCGATCAATTTGATCCATCGTTTCGTGCTTGGAATCGCTGCAATATGTTGGTTCATTCTTGGATTATGAACTCGGTTTCCGAATCGATTGCTCAATCGATCGTGTTCATGGAAAACGCCATTGATGTCTGGAACGATTTGAAAGAAAGGTTTTCCCAGGCTGATCTCATTCGTATTGCTGAACTTCAACAAGAATTGCATGCTCTTCAACAAGATTCTCGATCTGTTACGGAATTCTATTCCGATTTGAAATTGATTTGGGAAGAACTTGAAATCTACCTTCTGATGCCGAATTGTAGTTGCCGGAATCGGTGTACTTGTGAAGCGATGCGTTCTGCACGCGCCAATCATGCTCTCCTCTACATCATTCGTTTTCTCACCGGTTTGAATGAGCATTTCGCCGTCGTGAAGTCTCAGATCCTTCTAATGGATCCTCTTCCTCCAATGAATAAGGTTTTTTCTCTTGTCCTTCAACATGAACGTCAGAGTAATTTCTCTCCTTCTGAAGACTCTAATGCTTTGCTTAATGCTGCTAAGTCTAAAGGTTCTTTCCCTTCCAAGAATCCTGTTCGAATTTGTACTTTTTATAGTAAAGATAACCACATCGTGGCTAATTGTTTCAAGAAGTATGGTTTACCACCACATTTTCGCAAGAATTCTCAAGCTAATAATGCTGAAATTGAGGGAGGAAATGAAGAACAAATTGCTGCTGACAATTCCAACATTATCACTCAAGAACAGGCTTTGCAACTAATCACTCTTCTTCAGAGTTCATTCCCTGGTCAAGCTTCAAACTCTGCATCTTCTAATCAGGTTGGCTCAGTTGATTTCACTGGTCATACATCAGTGAATCAAGGTATGCATTCTCAACCTTCTAATTCATGTAGCTTAGGTTCTTGGATAGTTGACTCTGGGGCTAGCCATCAGATGTGCAGCTCTCTCCAGTGGTTTCACTCTTACAGTGAAATCACTCATATAAAAGTAAAATTACCAAATGGTAATGTAGTTTTAGCTAAACACTCAGGAACTGTCAAATTTTCAGATCACTTGGCTATAACAAATGTGTTGTGTATTCCAAATTTTTCTGTCAATCTAATTTCTGTCTCACAGTTATGTAAAATGCCAAATTGTAGTGTGATTTTCACTGATTCCAAATGTATAATCCAGGACCAACTTACCAAGAGGATGATTGGTTCTGCTAATGTGCTTGAAGGATTATACTACCTTGATCTCACAAGTCCAAAAGTGCATGCTTATACTTTTGATGGAACACAACACACAAACCTACCTTACCAAGCCTTGTGGCATTTTAGATTAGGACATATATCTCAAAATAGGATGGCTTTATTACAATCTAGGTTTCCTTTTAATACTGCAGATAATAAAGGTGTTTGTGACATTTGTCACCTTGCAAAACACAAGAAATTGTATTACAAAGTTAGTATGAATAAAGCATCTCTTCCTTTTGAACTGATCCATTTTGATATTTGGGGTCCTATAGCTTCTAAATCTATACATAATCATGCTTATTTCTTGACTGCTGTAGATGACTATAGTAGATTTACATGGATAACCTTAATGAAGCATAAATCTGAGGCTAGACAACATGTTATGGATTTCATAAAACTAATTGAAAATCAACACAATTCTAAAGTAAAAGTCATAAGAACTGATAATGGAGTTGAATTTCTAATGCCTCAATTTTATTCTTCAAAAGGAATTATCCATCAAACCTCTTGTGTTGAATCACATGAACAAAATGGCAGGGTTGAAAGGAAACACCAGCATTTGTTAAATGTTGGAAGAGCCTTATTGTTTCAGGCACATTTACCTAAAATCTTTTGGTCTTATTCTGTTCAACATGCTACATATATTATAAATAGAGTGCCATCTGTTGTTTTAGGTAATAAATCTCCTTATATATGAATTGTTGAATAATGACCTTCTTGACATTGAAAATTTAAGAGTCTTTGGTTCCTTAGCATATGCATCAACTTTACAGTCACATAGAACAAAACTAGCTCCTAGAGCTAGGAAATGCATTTTCTTGGGTTATAAGCAAGGTGTCAAAGGCATAATTCTTTATGATTTGCATAGTAAAGAGACTTTCATATCCAGAAATGTAACTCACCATGACCACATTTTACCATATACACCATCCTCTGACTGTTTGACCTGGCATTATCATACATCTAGTGAACCCATAGCTGTGACTGACCATTTTAATGACACTGAACCTGTAGTAGTGCCAGACCAACCTACTGACAATGTTACTTCTTCCTCTTCTGGTACTGATCTCTGTGAATCAAATCCATTGGCCCATAATGACCAAACAAAGGAAACCCCACCTGTAACTGATAACCATAGTCCAGAAAACTTATCCCCTGAAATTAATAACCATACTCTAGACTCACCTTAAAATGATAACTCCTCAGAAAACACTTCTTTTTCTGTCCTACATAACATTTCAAATGACAATCACCTCCCAGATCCCACACATAAATCCACTAGAGTGAAACATGCACCTTCTTACTTGTCTGATTATGTGTGTAATCAGTCAAACACATCATCAGCTATTACATCATCCACAGGTAGCTTGTATCCTCTCTCAAATTATCATTCTTTTAAAAATTTGTCTTCCTCTCAAGGTGAATTGCAAGAAGATGTTTACATGTCTGTTCCTGAGGGTGTTACCACACATAAACAAAATCAAGTTTGCAAACTTCTCAAGAGTTTGTATGGTTTAAAACAAGCAAGCAGAAAGTGGTATGAGAAATTGACTTCTCTACTCATCATAGAAGGGTACACTCAGTCTACAGCTGATTATTCCTTATTCACTTTACAAAATGCCTCTCATTTTACAGCTTTATTAGTGTATGTTGATGACATCATTCTTGCTGGGAATGATTTGAATGAAATAGATAGAATTAAAGGCATTCTAGACACTCATTTTAAGATCAAAGATCTTGGTATTCTCAAATATTTTTTGGGCTTAGAGGTGGCACAATCAAGGGAGGGAATTACTATCTCCCAAAGAAAATATTGTCTAGATCTTTTACATGATTCTGGTCTGTTCGGATCCAAACCAGCTCCCACACCTTTGGATCCTGCTGTCAAGCTTCACATTGATGATAGCAAGCCTTATGAAGATGTGCAATTATACAGAAGACTCATAGGAAAATTGCTATATCTATGTAACACAAGGCCAGACATTAGTTTTGCCACACAACAACTCAGTCAATTCTTACACAAACCAAGTATCAATCATTACAATGCTGCTAGCAGAGTGATTAGATACCTCAAACACAATCCAGGCAGAGGTATATTTCTTCCTAGAAATTCTGATATGCAATTGCTTGGTTTTTCTGATAGTGACTGGGCAGGGTGTCTTGATACAAGAAAGTCTACTAGTGGATATTGTTTTTTCCTTGGCTCTTCTCTTATATCATGGAAGGCAAAGAAACAAACCACTGTATCAAGATCCTCATCAGAGGCAGAATACAGGGCTTTATCAAGTGCTACATGTGAACTTATTTGGTTAACTTTCCTAATGAATGACTTGAAGATTCAATGTAGTAAGCTACCAGTGATTTACTGTGATAGTCAGAGTGCTTTACACATAGCCTCTAATCCTGTTTTTCATGAGAGAACAAAGCATCTAGAAATAGATTGCCATCTTGTAAGAGAAAAGGTTCAACAAGGGTTGCTCAGACTACTTCCTATCTCAACAGAGGACCAGTTGGCTGATTGTTTGACAAAGTCTTTGGCTGCTCCAAAGTTCAATGAATTGATATCCAAACTTGGCTTAATTGACATCTTCCAGCCATAGTTTGAGAGGGGATGTTAAAATCCAAGATTAAATAGCTTTATTTTAAAGTGCAATTGGATTAGTAGCACATGTGTAGTTAGAGCTCAATTAGTGAATTGTCCCTGGCTTTGTTTTACAGTGGAAAACAGAAGCTATATATAGTTTGTCACTATCCCTTTCTCTTCCTATGTAATCACAATTGTTTACATCATAATGAAATCCTCTTTTCAATTCTCTCTGATTTACAATTCTAACATTCTTCTTCATCATCAATTCACTATGTTCAGCTCAAAAAAATATCTTCACCATTATTTTATCTCCAAATTTGTTTCTCACTCTCTCTCTCAACATCTCACAAAAAATCCCCAATTCCAAATTCCCACTTCAAACTCTCTTCTTCTTCTTCTTCTTCTTCCACACTTCTTTTGGAAATAGACGAAAATAAAATGTCCAACAAATAAATTTGAAGAAGCAGAGGAAGTGATTGTATAGAGAAAAGTGGAAATTGGGTAGAGGTGAGAAAATCATGTTTGGTCACAACTCAAATCATGGTTAGCCACGGTGGAATCGTGACTAATTAGAAGAGTAAGAATTTTTCATATCTATTCATGATCTTATCGCTTCAACATCATGCATAACCACCAAATTTCCATAATTTCAACAATCTGATAATGATTATGAATTCACCCTTAATTTCTAAAATTAATGGGTTTGTATCAAAATTTAATTTTTTATTTTGTTTCATGTTCATATGGGTGTTGTTGATGATGAACTTGAATTGGATATTAGAGGATTTTTTTTTTGTTTTTTGTGATTTTAAATTTAAAAAAGGGAACACCATTGAATATTTCTTATAATATTGAGTTAACAACATTGTTTCTTCTTATTAGGTAACTCACAATTTAGAATTCTTTTTATATAAATTTAAATTCATGTTAACAACAATTATCCAAGTGGATTGAGTAAAATAAAAATAAAAATTTGAATAATACATGTGGCAATGCCACATTAGTGGTGGTTAACTCCATTTAACAGTAGGGACTATAATTAGTAAAGGAAAATTTTTTATGGACTAAAATTTGGAATTTTTTTTAGGGACTAAAAACAAATTTTATTATATTTATAGGGATCAAAAATATATTTAACCATAAGAAAATGGTGACAATATAAATACATACAACTTCTACAGCTAATACATAAAAGATAAACCAAAATTATTTTAAAAAAAATTACATACATCTAGGGGTGTTCATTTATCCAAAACAATCCAAAAGCAAAACCGCAAACCGAACCAATCAAAATCGAAAATTGTAAAAAACCGCATTTAGTTTAAGTCAACATTTTTTTTTACAGGGGGTAAAACCCTATTTACCCATTTTTAAAATATGTTTTGAAAACTTAAAAATCAAACTTGTTTGATATATATTTCAATTTGTCCATAATTATTTTGATATTTTAGACAAATTGTACTTAGGAGTTAGGACAAAAAAGTATTATGTAATTTAGTGGTGAACAAAAATTACAGTTTTTGTGTTGTAGTAAGCCCTAAAAGTCAATCTATACTGATAGAATATTCTTTTGTATCATGACTTTGATTTATATGTTTAATATATATAATAAGACATTTCTTTATTATGTTTGTTTCAAACTAATAAAGTTCCTAGAACAACTATTCTGTTTAATGGAACATTAAGTGTGACTTAATCGTGAGACTCCATTACAGTAAATGAAATTATTCTTAAAGTATTCGTAGTCACTATGTACCCAAGACAGTATTGTATTACACCCTCTGACCTGAAACCACTATGTACCCTAGATGTAAGAATCGAGTGATTTGTCACCGTTCAAACGTTGTCTGTAATAGGATGACCACAAAGTCGATTGATGGGTACTCCATGAATCATGCTGAGGGACATGAGTGATCTAGATGGAATTTGTACCTCCTACATAACAGGAGAAATGTCTACGGGCCCAATATTAAACTAGACAAGGGTGACATGTTATGCCTTGTGTTCAATATAGACATGAGGGAAAAAAGGTAATTATACACACAATCATTATCACGGAAAGGTTTCGTCAGATCACATGACATTCTCGTCACTTGGGTAGCAGTGATGTGTTGCTAGATACCGCTCACTGTTTATAATATTAAATATGTGATTTAATATTATTGTCAACGTTACGAGAACCTATAGGGTCACATGCAAATGACAGATATATGAGAGAAATAAATAAGTAAGACTTATTTATAAAATAATAAGTAGGACTTATTAGTAATTAAATAATTAAGTATTACTTATTATTTAATCTATGAAAATAGAGAAATGCGGTCCACCGTAAGGTATAGTGTATTTAAGTGCTTGACTTGATGACCACACAAGTGGTTCTATAAATAGAACTCTTGTGGTGAAGTTTTGTAAGCTTAACCTAATTCACAAGGTTAAGAACCTAGCCGCCGCTCTGTTAACCCTATTCTCTCTGAATCTCCGTTGGAATTGGCTAGCACCGGTTATCGGAGAAATTTTGTTCGTGTGGATTGAGTAGAGGCATCGCTACTTTGCTTTACTCGTGATCAGAAAATTGTTTCTGCTTCAAAGGTTCTGCGCTTCAAGAGGTAAACACACGAATCCTTAAAGTGTTTAAGTTTATGTTTGATTTGTGATTAATGATTTAATCAAGATCCGTTCATCGGGATTATTCAGCTAAAAGGATTATTTTTTGTTTCTGAAAACTCATCTTAAATCCCAACTTTTTGTTCAATTTTTTAGCATTCAATTTGTCATGTCTTAGACCCACATTTAATATCAAACACAGTACGACAAAAACCGTCTTTAATTTTTTTCCAAATCAAACACACCTATGTATTTATGGAAATTCAATTAATATATTTTATTGTGTTTACTTTTTTGTCAAATAGTTTGGTGGCTAGAAATTCACTTTTTAAGGTAAATAAGTAGAAGTGTAAAGTTTAGTAAAAAACAAAAGTAGGAGTATCAAGTTCGAACTATGGTCCTACATATTACAAAAATATGCAAATTAATTGTTAATTACATTGAAATCAATCATTTATTGTCATAATGGAAATTAAATAACAAGCCACTAAGTTTGAGTCTAATGGTGAGATATTTGGGTAGTAAGCTAGAGGTCATGGTTCGATCCTCAGTCTCACTAAAAAATTGTTTTTAAAAAAGCATATTAAACTAGACTATTGGAAACTAGTTTCTCGCAAGTAATATATACTCAGTATTTAACAAATTTAAAATTGACTAAAATAGCATTCACCCAAAGATTATTTGAGCAAGAGTCTCCAAGATACCAACTACAGTAACAACATATAACTTCAGAAAATAATTATAAAAGAACTTTTTTTTTTTACAATAGTTATAAAAGAACTGAAATAAAACTTTATTGGATAAACTAGCTAATGTGTTTGTGTGATAATATACAGCACTAAAAGACTATCGTGTTGCTATGTTATGGTGTTCAAAGGTAAGCAGAAACATATTATAAATATAAACAAATAAACAGACAACTTTATATTAATAGTTATCAATCTGCAACATTAATAAGTTTGTACATGTACACGGACACACATGTGACTATTGGCGATGGAAATTAGTTTCTCCAAGAACCTTTTATCATATTCGGTATGAATTATTAAATTTTTTACATCCACTAAAATGCTTAATTGCATCAGTAGTAGCCCAAAGTACTATGTGGTTCATGTCATCCAATGAACTTAGTAACACTAATGCAGCTATCTCAAACTGTTTAATCACACCATGTGGTGGCAAAATGGATGAGATAGCTCATATCCTATGGAGAAAGTCTCTTTTTCACACATTTCATAGCGGTGACATTCTTCATACGAAGTTGTTTCATGATATTAACTGCTTTGTATCGTAGTTCGTCGCTCGCATCTTCTGTATCAGCTACTCAAATCATACACCAAAACATTTGGGAGTATTTTCCCCTAAAGAGATTCCCATCATACAAGATAAATAAATCCTCTAAACATTTAAGTTTACTCATCGAAACTTCTTCTGTATGCTGATTGATGAAATTCCATAACTTCGGTTCGAATTTGAAGCGAAGGTTGAAGTTCGAGGTTTTTTGCGAGTTTTAACGCGAACGAATCAAGGTAGAGGCGCGAGAACGATTTGAAGATTATGAGTAACGTATCTTTCTTGGTTCGATCATATTTTCAAGCGGAGAGAGATCATTGTATACGGGAATTTTTAAGGCATCTTCTTGAAGTTGGAAGTCATGGATGAGTTTTAGATCTTGTTTGAAGCGCAGTGGACGGTTTGTCGCGTGGGGAAGACTTGTGGTTGTGAGATCACAACCAAGAGGAAAGTAAATTTCAACAAAAAAATGTTTAAAAAAAGTTTAAATAAACAAAACCAAACATTTGTTTTAACTTTGATAATGCATAGTTCAATCAAGCGAAAAGTAAATTTCAACAAAGAAATGGTTTTTTGAAATATCAACAAAAATTGTTTTGATCGTAATTTTAGTTATCCCAATCCATTGATCATTAACACGAGCCTATTTCTTTTATCATTTTTTTAGAATTACAAATTAAGTGATAAATACTAGTACTAAAATTATCTCTTTCACACAAACACACACACAACCACCCACCGATGTTTAATATAATAACTAGTATCCATACCCGTGTCAAGCACGGGTAAAAATGCGTTTGTAAAATGACACTATGTGATAAAGACTTTTAGGTCGATATGAATTATAAAAAAATATATGTATTAATATATGAGTCGAAATATAAACTACAATATAAATAACAAATAAAAAAAGAAATCAATTCCCGTATTAATATTTAAGCAAAAAATAGGCTCCCATTGAAATTTAAAAAAAAAAAAGTAGTCTCCCAATTAATGTAGGACTAAATCCTTAAAAATTATAAAATAAATAGGTTTTCGTATTTATGTATAACTATAAATATAGATATAAGTAGAAATTCTAAAAAAAAATCATATGTATTAATGCATAAGTAGAATTATATATTCCCGTAGAAGTTACAATAATAAACAGGCATCCGTATTGATGTATTAGTTGAATTTATTCTCATATAAATTGCACTTGAATTTATTTTTTTATTTTTCTTGTAAATTCGTAGGATGACATTTTATTTATATTTTTGATAAAATAGGCTGGCAATTTCAGATATAATATTTTTTCCTAAATTCATACAATATAATTATGGCATACATATATACTTGATTTTGAATAAAATTTGCATAAAGAAACTTTGTATTTATAAAATTGATATTGAATATTGATATAGCCATAAAATTTAAATAGCGTCTTCTAAATACGACTATAAAAAAATGATTTTGCTCTGAATTTTTAACATGTCATAGACGAATTAAATATAAAATGCAATGATATTCACATCCTTTTATTCACAAAACTCTGCAATTTTTTTTTTAATAAAAGTGTGAGTGTGGCAATAAAACACTAAAAGAGAACTCCGTTTAAGCACTAACATAAAAGCATAAACAAACAAAGTTGATATAAAAAAAAACTAAGGTGTAATTTAGTTGAAGATCAATTTGATATTCTACTGGCCTTCAATGCCATTCTATCCATCCAACCATTTGACACCGAAACACTTGTCTAATAAAAACATTAGTAAAAAAAAAACACTTCAAAGGAGAGGTTATAATTTATCCGTAAAAAGCACTATACTGAATTCGTCCTTTTCAATAATACTATTTTGAGTGATACAATCAAATTAATATGTAGAAGTACCAAAATAAAATTAAAATAAATATTTGACAACCTCATATCAATTTTCATATATATATATATATATGGAATAACATCTCATTTTTTTATCGGACCCTTAATCTGCAATATACAAGATGAGTTTCGTGATCAGATTTTCTAAAACGTCAAAATACTAATTTTCATCTAAAATATCACAAAGAATCATGATACATATATTACAAAAACAAAGAAAAGAAATATAATGAAAAATTAAACGGGAAAGAAGGAGTTAAATTCTAGAGTTTTACACTGATCCAACATTTTTTTTCTTGCAAATACACTTCAAGAGTTTGTTTTCTTTTTTCTCAACCAATTGTTGAAACACCTTGAATTTAAATAAAAAATTATTAGCATCACCTATAATAAATAAATTGATACATATTCAATCACTAACAAATAATAAAAATTGAAAATTTGAATGAACTAAAAAAAGGGAATGACAAAATATGAATCGATTTTGTAAAAGAGTGAAAGAAAATTATGGTGATAAACAATGGCGAGAACTATATAACTATGTATAGATGTCAGATAGCCAACCCTAAAATGTTTTTGTCAAATGGTATTAATTACATAGCAATAATCTATATATAGAAGAAAAAAAAATTCATGAATCATGAGAATTGAAATTTAATTGCAATTAATTAGGAATTAGGAAATACTATATAATATCAAATCACGTAATTGTGATCTGATAATTGTGCTTTCAAAATCCTGTTTGACTTTAGGATTGAATGCCAACAAAAATCAAAAAATAATATTTAAATCATTTAATTCATTTATTGCTAAAACAATATGAGAGAAGAATGATTGTGAGATTGCCACGTGTACATGAGACTTTGAGAAAATGGTCTCAAATCATATTATTATAGATTTTAGATGTTGATATTAATTGGAATTAAATTAAAATTAAAATATGTAAAAAATTATAGTTGACTGAATTAAATAGTCATTTATTAAGAGAATAGAGAGCCATTAATACGGTCGTAAATATAATAATGACATACAACAAATAGAATAATCTTTCCAAAAATATGAATAATTATTTACGGTCATAAATAAAATAAGGATCATGTTAACATGTGTCCTAAGGGCACATGATAAGCTACCTAAAAGTAGAAAATTTTCATTTAATGATACAAGACATTTAATGTTCAACTAATTGATGAATACACAAGATGCAATAATTTTTTACCACATTTGTATTCTTAACATGTGCCCTTAAAGGCACATGTTAACATTCTCCATAAAATAATATATGAATGAATTGTTTCAGGAAAAATAAAGTATACAATTGAATGTAGAATGAATTTAAACATTACCCTAAAAGTTTTTGACCTTTGCCAACATTAACATGACAGTCACATTTTGTGTCTCACCCGACGCAATAAAAGCGTTCAACATATCAACAAATTCACCAAATAGTATACACTTGAACCGGTAACTACATTAAAAAAATTATATACAAATTAAGTACAACTTCTAAGATTCAAACTATATTAACATCAATTAAATACTAAATATAAATATAAAATAAATAAAATAAAATACATACCCATCATGATCAAGTTCAATAGCAACCATTTTTTACTGAACATCATTCCGCGTATATGTTTTTTCCACACCCACCATGGTCAACATACCCATAATATCTAAAATTGAACGGGTAAAATAACATGCAGTTAATATTAATAATAATATTTATTATTAAAAAAAGAAGACTTACCCACTAAATAGTTGGTGTCATAATCACCAGCAAATATGTCACTCGGATTAGGAATGACGTACAGATGCGGAGACACCAATTTATCAGTACCATTTTTTACCTTTGTAGCATACTCAAAATTCAACTTATATTGGTGTCATGTGGTTCTATACTCACCAATGTTGGAAGCAATCTCAAATTTGTATATAAGAGAACGCCGAATTGTCGCGTGAATACGTTCACCCTTAAAAATAAAAATACAAAATAAAAATATAATATTGAACAGAACCTTTTGCACATATTTTTTTAAAAAAACTATACACTATATAAATGGTAACATATCAAATATAATAGACATAAATTATTATTTTTTTGCTAAAATAAAAAAAATAACAGTGCATATAAATACATCGTTTATAAAAACAAATTTTATAATAAACCGTAAATATAATTTAGCAATCAAACAATATCAAAAAATGAGTTTGTTGAAATAACACTTGCATTCTTATTCATCATTACCATTTCCATGGAAAATGGTAGTTTATTTGAACCAAGATCCTTAACATACCACAACCTTACGAGCCAAACCATCAGGTTCCAACTCTCTTTATTGGCATTTATCGAAGCAATAAAGTCATATGAAGGGGCCATGATATGTTTGTTTTGACTTTGATGAATAGAATATAACAATAGACAGACTATTTATAGGTGTAAAAGACCGGACTAACAGGTAATATTAGGTCATAAGCATAAGGAATATTCTTTGAATTGATCCTTTTTTTTTTGTACTTTATAAAACATTTTTTTTTGTACTTTATAAAATATTTTCACGTTATATAGTCTCATTTGAATTTTGGTTGTACTTATTTTTGTGTACTTCTATATTCACTTTACTTGTATTTGTTGTACTTTTGTATTTGTTGTACTTCTATATTGTTACTTCTATATTCTATGTATTATTATATTTGATTACATTAATTATAAAAAATTCAAAAATAACAAAATCACAAAATAACATTATTACATTGATTACAAAAATTATTACATTGATTACATTGAATGCCAAAACAGTGAGAGAGCATGCGACATATGAGAATGACACGTGGCAAAACACTTTTGAAAAAAGGCTTATAAATAATATTATTATAGATTATAGATATTGACATTGCTAGTTGAAATAACAATTACAAATTTAGGTGAAATTACTTTTTAATAATTGGTGGTATTTATCTAACAATTAATGACAATAAACTACACAAGTATATTTACGAGTAAAAGGTCAAATACCCCCCTGAAATTGTCAAAAGTCAATCAAATACCCCCCTCCAGGGGATATTTAGGGGGGTATTTGATTGACTTTGAGGGGGTATTTGATTGACTTTTGACAATTTCAGGGGGGTATTTGCCTATTTCAAAATTTCAGGGAGATATTTGACAAAATTTGAAATTTCAGGGGGGTATTTGACATTTTACTCTATATTTACATGTGAATGTGATACCACAACTAACTTCAAACAAGTTTTTACTTTAGATGCATGCATGTGACTTACTCCTA